>OY740786.1:101989594-102589594 GCA_963514005.1 Raja brachyura
GTTGACAGTTGACGGTTGACATTTGACCAGCTGGTGCTCTTCGCGTTAACAAAAGCTCATAAACCGTTTCCCCTCGACCAGATTCCCGTGTGGTTTAAATGTTGTTTTGGCAATAAAACTATTTTACTCTACCCGTTTGGTCTCGTTACACTGGTGACCCCCTCGATCCGAGCGTTTTCGGATCCGCTGTTATGGCCGCAGCCGATTGCCTCCAACAACCGTCGGCCCCGCAAAACGCAGTCTCACTAAAGCTGCCCGTTTCTGGGCGGCACAATCTCAAGTATGGTTCCAGCACATCGAGGTTCAGTTTCAGGTTCGACACAATACCGCCGATTCAACCAGCTATTTCTACGTGTTCGGCGCGCTGGACCAAGGAACCGCAAGTCGCTTAATTCCTCACCGCCAACAACCGCCGGCCGAAGGCAAGTTCGAGGGCCTCAAGGCACTGTTGCTGCGTACTTTATGGCTCAGCCGCCGTGATCGGGCCTCCAGGATCCTTCACATGCGACCGCAAGCCGTCAGTACTGATGGACGAAATGCTCTCGCTGAGGGACGGTCGCCGGCCTTGGCTTCTCTTTGAGCAGGCGCTCCTTGAGCAGATGCCGGCCGACATCCGCCTGCTCCTCGCCGGCAGCGGCTTCACCGACCCCCTGCAACTCGCCGAAAGAGCGGACGAGCGGCGGCAAGCCAAGCAGCAGGATGGCGTTTCCATCAGCCGGGTGTCTGCAGCTCCACGACGGCCTCGACGGCCTTGACGGCCGTTTCCACCTTCCACCAACAACACTGCAACGCAACCGGCAGCAGTAGAAAGCATCTGTGGTGTTACTAGATTCAAGATGCATGTGTCCCAGATAGGACAATTAAATTCTTGCTTTCCTTCAGCACAACAGAATATTGTAGGCATGAATACACAACAGATCAGTGTGTCCATATGCCATTATATAAATATATACACACATGAATAAATAAACAGACAAAGTGCAAATAAACAGATAATGGTCTATTAATGTTCACAGTTTCGTTTGAGGAGTTTAAGAGCCTGATGACTGTGGGGTAGAGCTATTCCTGAACCTGGATGTTCTATCTGAAGGTAGCCAGGAGATGAGTGTGTGGCCATGATGGTGTGGGTCCTTGATGATGCTGCCAGCCTTTTTGAGGTCAGAGCCGATGATGGACTGGGCAGTGTTTACTGCATTTTGTAGTCTTTTCCGCTCCTGGGCGCTAAAGTTGGCGAACCAAGCCACGATGCAACCGGTCAGCATGGTCTCTACTGTGCACCTGTAGAAGTTAAGGAGAGTCCTCCTTGACATACCAACTCTCCATAATCTTCTACCCACGCTGGGGTGCAGAGTCCAACGGATGCCGTTCTCCCTGCTTGCATCCAAGGAAAAGCTTCGGCCGATCGCCAGCAGAGGCTATCGCGATTGGCCAGAAACATTGCCTCTACTTCTGGTATCGTTGTTCCGAGCTCCCTTTCCTTGTCGACATGGGAGCAGATATCAGCATCCTACCCCCGTCCGGAGTAGACAGCCGTTCCGGTAAACGAGGCTCTGCCTTGACCGCCGTCAACGGCAGCCCCATCCGTACTTATGGGGTCCGAACAGTTCCCCTTGATTTCGGCTCCTGCCATTTCACGTGGCCGTTCACCATCACCGGTGTCTCCCGACCATTGTTAGCTGCCGGTTTTCTACGGGCCCAATCCCTTTTGGTCTACATTAAGGGGCAACGTCTCGTCCAATTGTAGACCCACAAGCCTCCTCTTGAATGGCACTAAAACTAAGGCGCTTATAGTGGACTTTAGAAGGACACAACAACCAAGGACGTACATGCCACTGGGGATAAATGGGACTACTGTGGATAGGGTGAGCAACTTTAAATACCTGGGAATCCACATCACAGTGGATCTGACATGGACAACACACACTGCCGGACTGATGAGAAAGGCAAGGCAGTGCCTTTACCACCTCACCCAGGAAATTCAGAGTCTCTCTGAGGATCCTTCAACCCTTCTACTCTGGTGCTGTAGAAAGAATCCTGACCGTAAACATCTCGATCTGGTTTGGCAACAGCTCTGCCCAGGACAGGAAAGCTCTGCAGAGAGTAGTGCATTCGGCCGAACGCACCAGGGGAACTACACTCCCCCCCCCCCCCCCTCCCCACCTGCAGGACCTATACACCAGGAGGTGCAGATCCAGTGCCAACAAGATCATGAAGGACCCCTACCACCCCAGCACTGGGCTGTTCCAGCTGCTATGGTCAGGCAAGCGCCTCCGCTGGCACGCTGCGAAAACAGAAAGGAAGAGACGGAGTTTCTTCCCACAGGCCATCAGGACAGTAAACTCTGATCTCACCGGGGCATAATTACTGTTGTGTCTTTTAAAAAAATGTAAATACTGCTTCTGTTCTGTTCTGTTGTTCTGTTGTTTTGCACAATCCCACAGGCATTGCCACTTTCATTTCACTGACATCTTGTCTATGTATGTGACAAAGAAAGTTGACTTGACACTCGTAGATTAACCTTTATTAATCAATGCCATTTATAATCTCCGCTCCACATATAATGCATTGCACCCATTACATGGTACTACGGTACTACACTAATGCTGATGACCAGCTGGCAGGACGTAATGTAAGCTTCAGGAATACAGTGGTGCAACTTAAATGCTCTGTATTTCTGAATGGAATAAAGACCTATGTTTTACCATGTATGTTGTAGTGGATCATTAGCAAACATGGTGCCAGGAGTTTTGAACCACTTCTCCAACTCTTTTGCCTGAATTTATTTTAGTTTATTTATTTACAACGGACCATCGCTCTGTTACTATCGCCGTGTCATTTCACAAACCCGATCCTCTGATATTTGACAGTGAACTTGCCGAACGTTGGCGCTTCTTCGAGGTGGTATTCGGAATTTTCATTGATGCTGCCCACCCGGGTGCTGCTCCTCACACCGTTGCATCAATTCTCCTCAACGTAGTGGGCGCAGAGGCTGCCCTGCTGGCACAGGACTTTAATTATGCCCCAGAACATGCTGATGAGGTAACCCATGTTGTCACCCCGGCAGAGTATATCAGAGACCCTACCTACCTCGTCAGAAAAGTTTGTGAACTGTGCCAACTTTGCACCAACGTTATCATAGAGCACCACAAATTATTTTGACGTAGCCAACACGAGGGCCAGACGGTCGAATCCTACATCGCTGCCCTGAAGAGCATCGCTGCAAGATGACACTTCCAGGACCGCGACGTACTCATCCGTGGCAGATTCGTATATGGCATCCTGAATGACAAGGTGAGAAATGAACTACGGGATGAGGAGCTCACACTAGCTAAGGCTGAACATGCCTGCCAGGTTGTGGAGGTCACTGACACCCATACCAAATCCCTGGGACCTGGAACCCACTCTGCCTACGATATCCATGCCTTCTATTGATCCCCGCAACAACCACCAAAAGCCCCTCGACAACCACCAACAGCCCCGGGGAGGGCAACCGATGCATTGGTCCATAACTATGGTCATTGCGGCGGCTGACACCCGGAATTTCGTGAGCAAGGCCTCGCTTTCGGAAAAACTTGCGCTAGTGCAAGAAGAAAAACTACTTCATGCGTTAGTGCCCAGCTCGTGGTAACAGGGTCCAGCCACAACAATATCTCTACGCACTCGAGCCCACACTTTCCAATGAGGCATTGACTGAAATATTGGCACCAGCAGAGCCAAAACTGCAACACTTGCAAGAAACCAGCCATAACATACAGTCTTTAACTGACCCACTGTGCAAACACAATGATCACATGACAACGCTTAGTATCAACAATACCAAAGTAGCTGCAAAGTTAGATACTGGTGCACAGTGCAATGTACTATCCTTATCGGACTTCCAAAGAATTCACGACAATGAAACCACCATGAAAACAAGTTCCAAGTTACACCCATTTGGAGGGGGGGAGGTGCAACCAGTTGGTAAAGTCACACTATAATGCCACCTCGCATCCGACGTTTACAATCTGGATATTTTCATTGTGAGAGGGGAAGTGCCCCTCCTCCTGTGTACCAACTATCCACCTCTCAAAGTCCCACCCAACAACTACTCGGACAATACAAAGACCTTTTTGACAACCAGCTGGGCAAGCTTCCCAGAGAATACATTATTGTAACCGATCCAGAGATCACACCTGTCATTCACTCTCCACACCGAATCCCACACGCAATGAAGGACCCCATCAAAATTGAACTAGACAGAATGGAAACACCCTGTCACACCCCTCCTCCTGGATCTCCACCATGGTCGCAGCAATGAAGAATACAAAGACAAAATAAGGATTTGCATCAACCCTAAAGACTTAAACACTGCCAACAAACGACCACACCACCCAATGCAGATGGTAGAAGGGGTAGCAGCCAACCTGTGTAAAGCCACAGTCTTTTCTGTCCTAAATGCAAAGAACTGATTTTGGCAAATACCGCTAGACCATGCATCCTCCATGCTAACCACATTCGTGACACCCTTCGGATGCTACCGATTCTTACATATGCCATTTGGCATTAATTCGGCCAGTGAGGTTTTCCAATGTACTATGGAACAACCATTTACTGGCTGCCCATGTGACATAATTATGGACAAACTCCTAATCGCCGGGCTCAACGTCCAAGAACACGACTCAAACCTGAAGCGGGTCTTGGATCGTGCCAGCGAGTTAAACCCCAAACTCAACCCTCTCAAGTGCAGGTTTTGAGTCCACTAAATGACTTACATGGGCCACGTATTCACCAACACTGGCATCAGGCCAAACCCTTCTAAAACTATTGTCATCAATGAAATGTCAGCATCCAAGAACATGACAGCGCTACAATGATTTCTAGGCATGGTAAACTACCTGGGAAAATTCATCCCAAACTGCATTAGTCAGCCCCGCTGCGATACCTGATGCACAAGGATACACACTGGTCCTGGCACCAGCACCAACAGGGGGCATTTGAAACCGTCAAACATCTAATCTCTTGCGCCCCAACCCTCACATACTTCGATGTCAGGCTACCCTTCACCCTAATCTGCGATGCCTCGCTGTATGGACTGCATGCCGCCTGCCTAGGACAATGGGAAGGGTCCCACTCCAGTTGCATATGCCTCCCGTACCATGACCGACACTGAACAGTGCTACGCTCAAATTGAGAAGGAGCTACTCGTGGTAACTATTGCCAGTATGAAATTCAACAAATTCATATTTGGCAACCCGATCACGATTGAAACTGACCATCAGCCTCAACAAAACAATCCACAAGGCACCAGCGCGTTTACAACGCATGATGAAGGAACTACAGAGGTGTGACATTAAACTAACCTACAAACGCGGCAAGGTCATGTACTTAGGTAACACCCTCTCACAGTCACCTCGCCCTGAAAAGGTTACTTTTATAACAATCAAACAGGTTCGCTTCTTAATAAACAGACAACTCACAATACGTTTGTTAGACCAGTTCAAAACTTTACTTATCATCGGCCGCTGGAAGTGGTAAGGAACCCCGAGTCAAGTGAGCAATACTTTCACTTGGCTGTCCTCAGTCCACTTCTCTGATCAACAGAATTACATCGTATTATATAGTGTTTGTTTGTCACCCTAGCACATTCCACAAACATTAGTCATGGTCAGAGGTACAGAGAATACACAGGATACTACAGGATGCGTCATATCAAAGGCATCTTGTCATATGGTACAAGGACTTTACATATCAAAGGCATCGGCCATTTGTCAATACCCCTTAATGGGATC
The DNA here is from genome assembly GCA_963514005.1 of Raja brachyura. The sequence continues at coordinate 101,995,363 of OY740786.1, forward strand.
AATCTGGGCTTCCTCTCTCGTCAAATGGTAGACAAATGTTATAGTCATCATTATCTCAATACACAGCAACCTGAAGCAAGCCTAGACTTGCCTTTCTGTATTAATCTACTGGAGAAAAGCCTGATTTGAGATAAGTTGTAAGCTGGCCCAGGAATCCATTTAATATTTTCTTATATTTTTAACATAATTCAGCTTTATCAGCCCCATCTGCGGAAAACACCTGTCAGATGACGAGGGATATTCGGTTATGATGGTCCCCTGCCTTCCATCCGCGGACTTAGACAACCTAGCGGCACAAACAGCTGCAGACAAAATGTTACAATCGCTTGCTGCTGTCATCCGCCGTGGCTGGCCAGACAAACTGCACCAACCCATGGATATCCACCCATTCTACCCTGTCTGCGATGAACTGGTCATTCAAGATGGTATTATAATGAACGAACATACAGCAGTTATCCCAACCTCTCTTCGCAACAAGTAGTTTGATATTGACCATGGGGGCCATCCCATTGCAGAAATAAACCTCCAACATGCTAAAGGTATGTTCTTCTGGCCTGACATGGCCCTACATTCGCGAGAAAGTCACTGCCTGCCCGATTTGAAACAGCCTTGCCCCACACCAACCTAAACAACCACTTCTCCCACAGCCCACACCGGACTTACCCTGGTCCACAGTGGCGGCCAACATCTTTGAGTGGCATGGCAAACAATACCTAGTTCTAGTCGATTCCTACTCAGGATGGTTCGAAATCGACCTGCTCAGTGGCGCGACCTCAGCCATAGTCTTTCAAAAACTCATTCGCCACTTCTCTGTCCACTGTGCACCCCTCCAGCTACTCTCAGACAATGGAACTCAATTCTCCAGTCAGCTCTTCAAGGATTTCGCTACACGCTGGGACTTTCACCACAACACCAGCAGCCCCGAGTACCCGCAGTCCAATGGCCTGGCTGAATGCATGGTATTAAGTGTCAAACAACTAATGGAACGCTTACACAGGGCCGGCTCTGATGCCTTTCTTGACCTACCCAACCTACGAAACATCATCCGCGACTCTCTCCAGGGATCTTCGGCCGAACGACTCATGTCACGGCAAACCTGCACCACCCGGCCTATGACCAAGCAACTGTTAGAACGACAAGTTTGTGCATCGTCGGTGATCCAATCCCAGCTCCAACACTGTCGAGACACACAAAGAAAATACTATGACAAAACCAGCTCTCTGCTTCAACCGCTTAACAAGGGACAGGTTGTCCGGTTACATTCGCTCAGAGGCTATGACTGCCTTGGTGTCATTCTAGGGGCAATCGCGGAGCCACGCTCATACCTGGTCAGTATTGACAGTGGCAACCTCCTCCCGGCGAATGGACTGGCACCTTCCTGTCCTTACCATGACCAGCTGGTCGGTTTTCCCCCACGTTCCGCGAACATCACTCCAACCTCTACTGGTGCCAGCACCATCCCTGCCTTCCCTGGTGCCTCCATCTCCACCGGTGTCTACTCCTCCGCGTCCACCCGATGAGGGGTTCACTTCCTCAGAGAAAGATAAGGCGCACAAGGGGTACTGCGTATACGTATAGGTCATGTCTGCAAGCCAAACCCTCTGATTAGAAAGTTCACCATCTATACTTGAACTGTGCATGGCCCGCTTTGTTTTATGTGCTCACTCAATGTACAAGTATTTTATAATATACTCGACTAACCACTCTTTATCTGCATTGCTTCTTTAAGAGGAAGGATGTAGATTAATCTTTATTAATCCATGCCATTTATAATCTCCACTACACAAATAATGCATGCCACCCATTACATGGTATTACGGTACTACACAGCCAGCTGGCAGAACTTATGCTGAGCTTCATGAGCTCGGCTGTGCAACTTAAATGCTCCGTATTTCTGAATGGAATAAAGACCTATGTTTTACCATGTATGCCGTAGTGGATCATTAACAAACAACACTGGCCTAAGCACAGTGCCGCGCTCCATCGGCACTGGCTTCCGCACAGTGCAGCGCTCTCTCAGCGCTGTCAGTCAGTCGGTCGGGCGGGGGTCAGCGGTGGCGATCACCTGAAGAGCGTAGAGCCGGCGAGCAGCCATGTTCTGAGCCTTGCTGCGCCCTGGTATTCACATGTGAAGCAGGAGACGGATGAGGAGTTGTAATGCCCGCAAGGTGATGTACTTTACAATAAGCCTGAGATTGATGATAGGTCAGCTACTCCCTCCCTCTCTCTCTCTCTCTCTCTCTCTCTCTCTCTCTCTCTCTCTCTCTCTCTCTCTCTCACACAAGTCAGCGGAGCCAGATGCGAGTAGCTGGCAGCTTGAATGTACCTGTTTGCCTATGGAATAAAGATTGATTTTCACCATGTGCGTGTTGCAGTGGATCATTCGTAAACAAGATGGGGGGGAGGGGGGAGTGAAGAGAGAGAGTTGGATGAGAGAGACGATTGATATATGCATGCATCAGAATGGAATCATGAGCACCCCAAGGAGACAACATCTTATCATCAGATGAACTAATTACAACCCGGAACACAACTGCAGGACTGGATGCGAATGATGGTAGAAATACAACACGGACCAATTGACCTGTGTAACGACAGGAATAACGGTGGAGTGTGAAGGGAAAATGTTATTTGTACATTTTGGAATCGTAGTGTTAGTGATTTGCTCCCTGGAGATGAGGGGGGAGGGGGGGGGGGGGGGGGGGGGGGGGAATGAGGGGGGGGGGGGGGGGGGAATCTGTACAAATGCAGATTCTTGAAGTAGGTCGGTAGGCCCCATTAAAGTAATTTGTGGAGCATAACCTGGTATGATTTGTTTAAACGTGTGTCCGAAGAATACACCCCTAACTGCCACTACCGAGAGCCCGACGCTGTGCGATGAGGATACTAACGTGCTTGTGGATGGGTAATGACCCAGACAGAATAAAGTAATCTGTGTTCGACATTACCGTAACATTCAGGTGATGCTTAACCCGATGTGGTTGGCATCTCGGAATGATGCTTGACACCAACGAGGTAACCATTCTAATATCTGTTAAGGGGACCGTTTTTTAGTTTAAAAAGGTAAAAGATGGAGAACCCAAAGAGGACTAATGCAGATTGTGGGAGCAGGATTTGCAACAAGGATGTCCACCGTAAATATGATACATGTAGCAGGACTTATTGAACATTTAGAACAGATGGAAGTGCAGATACAGTGTGACTACAATGTGATTTAAAGATGGCGACACACAAAGTCAAAATACGCAAGCCATAAGATTCTATATATGTTTCTATACGAGCGAACATTCAGCAGAATGATGGAGTAAGCAATATTTCCCTTGGAGCATGGGGAACAAGTGTTTGGTAATTATTCCAACTGGCTAATGACCAAAGTGCAGGGTGAGATTCTAGCATTACCCGATCTCCACAATTAGATGTGGATTGAACAACTGAAGTAGTGGGAGACAGAAGACACAACCTGACTGCTACCCACAATCGGTGAATACAGCTGGTCATATGGATTAGGTATGTCAGGACGCTCCGGGGAAATATACTGCAGGACACGTTCTTTGTGCCCACGCTAAATGAAGAATAAGATGTTTGTCTTATACCAGGTGCATATCATTGGACAATATGACCATGGAACTTGGATATAGGTTCACAGTTCTCCAGACAATGCTACAATTATTGATGAAGATCCAAGGGGCATCGGGTTGGAGATATGTTATCAAGGGGTGAATAACTGGCCCTGCCCAGAAGAAATAATAATGTGTAGGAAGGAACTGCAGATGCTGGTCTAAACCGAAGATAGACACAAAAAGCTGGAGTAAATATTAATTCTCTCCAGAGATGCTGCCTGCCCCACTGAGTTACTCCTGCATTTTGTGTCTTTCAGAAGAAATAATATGTGTGGTAGCCGAGTTGTGAATTTACACATTACATTAATTGTTTATCTTGCAATTGATGTAAAAATAATGCCTCCTTTTTGCGTGTTACTTTATCGCAGGGAATATATTATCCAGCTACCTGTGTTCAATGGCATAACAAATAATGGCCGGCAGCATGGACACAATGTGATAAATACATCTTTGCACACCTTTCATTCATTTGTTCTATATCTCCCTTCATCACCGCCTGTATCTTCTGTTTCCCTTTCCATTGAAGCTAGCCTGAAGAAGGGTCTTGACACGAAACATCACCCATTCCTTTTCTCCAGAGGTGCTGCCTGTCCCACTGAATTCTTCCAGCATTGCATGCATATTTTATGTCATAATCTAGTGTCTGATGCCACAGATCACTATCGGAGACAAGAAATGTATGATATCAGATTACCGTCTGCTAAGAGTATAGTTAGTTATAGTATGAAATGACTCAGATGACACCTTGAGGAGATTTATTGTAAACGAACAGCCAGCAATGCCATTGGAAGACACTGATGAACGATGGTGCGATGGTAATTCATGAACGGTGGTCCGAGAGTGCTGAGACTAGTCGGAAGCATGGCAGAAAAGGAGAGGATTTTTAAATGGAGTGTTGAAAAGGATATGGAACTATGGAATGGCTGCTCGTGCACACTTACAAATTAGGATTATATCACATTAGTTGTTATTTGCAATTTTTTTTTTTTTTTACATTTTCGTATAAAACCAAATATTTTAAAAAAATGTCATGTTGGAAATATTGATGTTAGACAAGCGGGTAGGAAGAGCGTTACATAGGGACCAATTTATTCCAGAAGGTTTATTACATTGTGTTATTTAATAAGGGTTACTTGCGCCTGGCCAAGACCCATGTGGGGTATTTGGTAGAAGAAATTCTGGTAAACATAAGGATTAATGTATAATATGTTTAACCCAAGGCGTTACATACTTGGAAAGTGCGATTGGAAAAGAGGTACACAGCGAAGGTAACTTAAACATCGTGTTGGGAGCGTCAATAAATAGAACAAGAAAGTGTTTAGATTACAAAGCATAACTTGCTGGAGGAAAGGTAAACATAGGATACTATAAACCGGGATGAGCGAAATTACACTGATGAGGATATGAACTGTGTTTATTGCACGCATTTGTCAGGGAAATGGGCGAATGGGAATCTAATAACATGGAGCAGAAAGTTAAAGATAACATCCGGGGAGGAAACAAGGATGAAAGATTAGAGTGAAATAGCACACATGACAGTTAAACACTCAAGTTCCTTGATCATTGATGGGCTATTTCAAGAATCCGCATGAAACCATTGTATCAGGGAGTATAAGAAACCCGTAAGTACTGAGAAACTTTGTATTATCTCAGTGCTTCCGATATCTATATAACTAAAAGTCTCATCTCGACCATATCCTGTCTGCGCTGTATATTGATTTTAGAAAGAATGCTACCCTATATTGCCATGATTTTTGGCCATCCTTCTCACAGTCCACCGCTGAGGCAGCCCCGAAGATTTTTCCGATCGATGAAAAATAAAAAAAGTTATGAGTGTTTAAAAAACGTGACATCAGCTGAATGGTCCTCTCGCCACGATGAAGGTAACGCCTCTTCCGGGTGGGGCAGGACTATAAAACCCCGGATGCCTGGACGTGAGTCAGACACTCTGGAAGATCGCGAGGGTGAGTCCACGACTGTGATTCTAAGCTGTGAATCAACTGAACTGTGCATCTGCAATGTACTTACAATAAATGATTTGTTAGGAGGTTGAAATGAAATGAAATTGAATTTGCTGGCCTGCACTCTGCTTGAAATGCTGTGAAATTGGGTTTGCTGGCCTGCACTCTGCTTGAAATGTTGTGAAAATGGATTTGCTGGCCTGAACTATGCTTGAAATGCTATGAAATTTAAAGTGAGCCAGTCAGTGAGTCCGCAAGCTGTCAGTCAGTCAGTCAGTCCAGAGGCCATGAGTGAGTGATTGAGTCAGTCCAGAGGCCATGAGTTAGTGCAGTGGCCATGAACCAGTGTGTCCAGATGCCATAAGTAGGTCGCTAGTAGAGCTACAGGATGGTCAAGCAAGCACGTAAAGGGACTTAGAGAAGCAGCAAAAATCAGAAGGGAACAAGAGACACAAGAAGAAATATCTCAACGTCTCATAGATGATCGAGAAAGAAGACAAGGAAGAAAAGATTAAGAGGCGCAACCAAAAAGAACTGAACGTTTTGAGGATCAACGAGAAAGAATGCAATGCACAAGGGACGAAGAGATGCCACAAAGATAAAGTGAGCCTCTCAAGGATCGACAAGAAAGAACACAAAGAAGGGATGAAGAGACACAACAAAAAAGAACTGAATGTATCAATGATCATTAAGAAAGACCACAAAGCAGTAGGGATGAAGGCACACCAGAAAGACGAAGTGAGTGTCTCAAGGATCAATGAGAAAGATTGCAAAGAAGAAGGGTTCAAGAGACAAGAGATGAAAAAATTAAAAGACTGGCTGAACAGCAGGCCAGAGATACAACAAGACGAAATGCACAACTGGGAAGGAGAAATCTTTCTGCTGATGTTGGTAAAATGACAAATGTTTGCCCTCAGTGTCGAGCATACCATTTCCCTGGAGAAACCACCAACTTTTACTGCATGAAGCGTCAGGTGAACATTGCTCCTCTACAGGCACTGCCTGATGAACTCATGAGATTGTATACTGTTGACATACCATAAGCAAACGAGTTCAGAAAGAATGTTAGAAAATGCAACTGTCTCTTTCAACTGACATAATTCGGTGCCAAGGAAGTGGTGCCACCCGGATGGAATCCTACAATGATCATTCAAGGCCAAGTTCGTTATTACATTGGTTCGTTGATGTCTGACCCAGACTAACGAAGTCGACAAAAAATGTTGTTATTAAAAGCGTGCTTCGGTGAATTCTCAGATTTTCTTTGTTAAAATGTGACCATTCAATCTCTCTATATTAAAATTGTCTCTTTTATTTAATCACCAGCGAAGAGGCATCAAGAGGCAGTGAGCAGCAGAACACAACAAGAGACACAACAAGAAAGAACTGAACTTAATAAATCTCATATTTAATAATTAAATTGTTGTTATATTTTAAGACATTCACATTTTATTCTTTAATAAATCCTTTTTCCACTTTTCATGCCTGCGTGTTCTTCATCACAATGAGAACCTAATAGGCAGGAATGGCTGCACTGTCAGAGAGCCACTATGAGTGCATGGGGGGTAGGTTTAGGGGAGATGGACTGAATGCGTGGTAGGGGGAGGGGAATGGCATAAAACAGAGGGGGGCGGTGAAGGGGGTGGGGTGACTGCCACCACACCAGCCGTGAGTGACTGGACTGCCAGCCCACCAGCCATGTGTAAGTGAACTGCCAGCCCACCAGCTGCAAGTGACTGATGTGCCAGCCCACCAGCCATGACTTAGTGAACTGCCAGCCCACCAGCCATGACTCACTGAACTGCAAGTCCAAGATCCATTCAGTCCACAATGTACATACTAGCCCTCTGGAAACCAGTCCCTTCAGCCCACAACACCTGCTAGCACTCCAGAGATCCTAGCAAGGATAGACTTTCCTCCTTCATTGCTGTGATGTGTAAAAAAAGCCTAAAATGTCTAAAGTTGATTCTCCACCATCTCCCCCTTCTCTCTTACAGAGCCTGTCACCTGTTTTGGACAGAATGTCTGTCAGTTTTTGAGCTGCCAGCCCGCCAGGCCTGAGTTACTGAACTGCCAGCCTGCAGGCCTGAGTGACTGAGCTGCCAGGCTTCAGTAACTGAGCTGCCAGCTCAAGAATCCATTCGGCCCAAAATGCTGTATCCTTCACCTTCCCCTTGTTAATTCGCGACAAGTGCCTAATATTTTGCGTTAAGTGTTTCCACGTATGACCTGCCAACCTCAGTCTCAACATCGCCTCTCCGCCTGCCTCCAACTGCACACTGATCCCGCCCATCTCATCAAGATTCAATTTTCGCCTCGCTTCCACAGTCTTTCTCGGTCCTCACGCCTCCTTATACCAGCTGTTACCCCTCTACTCTGTTATGAGTATGAATGCAGGATCTTCACTGGATACGCTGATCGAACGCTGTCTCCAAGGATTCTGCTGCACCCAGTTAGTTTTTCCAGCAGATTTTGTTTGGCCAATTGAAATCCATAATATCTATCGCTGCAAACAATATATTACAAAGTATTAGTCCTGAAATTTGTACTAAATACTTTACGCTTTTCCTGTATATTTGTAAGATTGTGTATGTGTGACGTGTTTGTGTGCTTATGCGTGTGTGCGTGTGTGCGTCTGTGTGTGTGAGTGTGTGTGTACGTGTTTATGTGTGTGTGTGTGAGTGTGTGTGAGAGAGAGAGAGGTGGGGTGGGGGGGTATCTGGAAACAGGAAGTTGCTTGTCAAGAGCGGATTTCAGACGGAGCATGGAAATATATGAATCTTGTAACTCTTTGGTTATCCCTTATATTAACCCTAACTCGAAAACCCTTCTGGTTGCGGTGGTAAAATATCGCACCCTGAACGTCTAGCGTTGTGCGTAGGAGCCAACTGACTCAATACAACGAAGTAATGATGTGGCTGGATATTTCACCGCGCTTTTTATCTGCTCTCTGAACTTGGACTGGGTCGCCGCGTAGATGAATGTGTTGGTACAGCAGCTGACATTACTCAGCCATCTTCCGACTTGTGCAAATGTGTATTCAGCCTCACTCGGCTCATATATTGTTCCGACGATCTGATAATAAATAAAATTCACAACATACGTCAGCCACAAGATGATGAAGCTACCGGAAAGAGTCAGTAGTAAAACCACAGACCTCCTCCTGTTCTCCATCTCCGGGTCACTGCAGTTCTCCCCCTTGCTCTGACCCCTCAGCACCCTGCGGACCCGACTGGCCACTAAAATATGCCGGACTGTCAGAGCGTTGAGCAGCAGGATTACAGAGAAGGGGAAGAATGGAGTTAAAATCGTATCGATCCAATCATACACCACCCAACCGGTTTCACTGAAATAACTTGGTTTTGGATTACAGAACCAAGGTGCGTTGTCGACAATCTTCTTCGGGCCGTACGTAAAGTAGATGGGGATGTTTTTCAGGCAGAGCAGAACGCCGGTTGTTGCGAGAACCGCAGCCGCAGTTTTCCCGGTGCAATATTTTGTTTTCAGCTTCTGACAACAAATGGCGACAAATCGATCAAAGGTGAAAGTAACCGTGAACCAGACAGAAAGGTCTATAGCTACATATGTAAGCATACGGCTAATACTGCATATCGGAGTCGTGTGCAGGAAACCCATGGGGAAATAATGATATTTTATCTGATAGAAAATAACTTCAAAAATAATAACCAGTAGATCCGCCGCTGCCATAGCCACCAGGTAGCGTGTGGTGCAGGTGGAGAGGCCACATTTTCCCAATGATAGGACCACAATCGCCACTAAGTTCACTGGAGAAAGAGAAGATAACAGATAATTCGATTACAGACTTCATAGTTTGCAGGCCAGCTGTATAATCGAACACGAGTCGCACACTGGCCACTTCCTCGTCTCCCCTTCCCCATCAGGCAAAATGTTACATGTATGAAAACGAACACCTCCAGATTCAGGGACACATTTTACCTGCTGTTATCAGGCAACTGAATCACCCTACCACACCCAGAGAGCTGTGCTGAACTTCTATCTACCTCTCTGGTGACCCTCTGACTATCCTTGATCAGACTTTGCTGGCTTTACCTTGCTCTAAACTTTATTCCCTTATCGTGTATTTAAACACTGTAAATGATCCGATTGTAATCATATATTGTCTTTCAGCTGACGAGATAGCACGCAACAAAAGCTTTTCGCTGTACCCCGGATTAGGTGACAATAAATTAGTCTGAGCACGTTGGACGTTTTTATATGTCAGTACTCATGGGGGGACGAGCCATGTCACTTTGCCCATTGATAGGAACTTGATTTATCATCGACCTGGCTCTTTCAAAGTGAAGCGTGGAGTGCAATGGGAGTTCGCCTTTTCTTGCTGAATAAAGGTGGATAACTGGGGAACTGCCGGAATATTCGTTGGTCTGGAACAAGCGATCACGGGTCTGTGCAGAGAAAAGCGATCGAGTCGGTACACACATCAATTTTCAACATAATTCAAACTGCGAAAACGCACCCGAGCATCACCGCGCCTTCACACGGCTCCTCATCTCATTCATTCGGGCGCAATCAAATGTATTAACATTTCATTCACTTCCTTTATCTAATGCATTAATCTACATTGTGAAAGCTGGGTCATTGTGAGTCGCCGCAGAGTACCGGAGTCGCCGCTGCGACCGTCCCGATTGGGAAGCATTAATTGTTACACGGGTCAACCAAAGCTTTAATGCATAAGGTGGAAACAAGTAACTGTAGATGCTGGTTCACACAAAAAAGACATATAATGGTGGAGCCCGTCAAGCAGCATGTTTGGTGAATGTGGGTAGATGTTTTTTCGGGTCGGGATCTTTCTTCAGTCTGAAGAAGAGTCCCGACCCCAATCACCTGCCCATGTTGTCCATAGATGATGCTCGACCCATTGACTCACTCCAGCGCTTTGTATCCATCAATTCATAACAATGTGTTGTACCAACAATGTGATTGAATTTAATACAATTAAGTCTCATGCAGAACCATATCGGAGGACTTCAGGCAATCTATTTTCAACCATACCGTTCTTGTCAATTCTAGCAGTTAAACCCTCAAGACGAAAACGTCTGTTTGATGTTTAAAACATATTCCTTTCAAAATACCACGTTAACTTCAATCGTAGCAATATTCCACACGTCTGGTTTACTTCTACCATTACAATAGTCTTAAGCAATTCCCTTTCGCTCTGAATCGTTCTGCATTTACATATGTTCCATCGTGCTCTTCTTTAAATAGCGGCGTTACATCGTACACCTCCAGCATGCAAACATTCCATAATCTAGGAAACTGGAGGATGAACCAAGAGAGCGCACTGCATCGTGCAGGAAAGAATTGGAGTTGCTGATATGCATTGAAGATTGATACAAAATGCTGGAATAACTCAGCGGGACAGACGGCATCTCTGGATAGAAAGAATGGGTGACGTTTCGGGTCGCGCCCCTTCTTCAGACTTTCTGAGCTGACAACATCCAAGGCTTCTTTCCACGGTACACTGGGATGCTCATCTTCAGGTCCCGGGGATTTATTTGCTCACTATTTGTGATATGTGTAATTCTTCTTTAGGTTTCATGTAATTGCCGTTTCCCGAATAGTTCTAGGACGAAACCCGTGTCTATTCGCATGGAGCATAACCGAAATATTCGCTGTTCTGCAGTTTCTTTGTTTTCATTATACATCCACTCGCGGTGTGACGCAATGTATTGCACGTACTTACCGGTTACTCCCGTTACTGCAATGATCATGTACAATATTTTCTCAACACGGAAGTATATGTGCACCATTTTCAACGTGGAATGACGTGTTCCGTTGTGTTACAAGCAATATCTCCGGATAAAATTAGGAGATCTTCCTTAACCAAACTTTTATACCATTTTGCACATCCACTGGGACACCGAGATTTCAACACAGCTAATAATAGAGATTTATTTTTAAAAACATGATTATCGCATGCGATCATGGCGCCTGCTGTGACGAAATATATCTAGTTCTGACATTAAATCGTGAAGGCCGTAGGACGGGAAAACCGGATGACAAAACGGGTACCAGCTGGGAACATAATGCAGGCAAAACAGATATATTGTTTCGTGTTAAAGAAGGAACTGCAAATGCTGGAGAATCGAGGGTACACAAAAGGCTGGAGAAGCTCAGCGGTTGCAGCAGCATCTAAGGAGCGAAGGAGATAGGCGACGTTTCGGGTCGAGACCCTTCTTCAGTCTGGTTAGGGATCAGAGAATCGAGAGATATAGACGGTGATGTGGAGAGATAAAGAACAATGAATGAAAGATATGCAAAAAAGTATCAATGATAAAGGAAACAGGCCATTGTAAGCTGTTTGTAGTGTGAAAATGAGAAGCTAGTGCGAATTGGGTGGGGGAGAGATAGAGAGGGAATGCCAGGGCCCGAGGGCTGAGGGAGAGGTGGGAAGGGGAGGAGGCAGCAAGGGTTAACAGAATTGAGAAAATTCAATGTTTAAGCCCAGAGGATGCAGACTCCCCAAGCGGAATATGAGGTGCTGTTCCTCCAACTTGTGGTGTTGCTCACTCTGGCCGTGGAGGATGCCCAGGACCGAGAGGTCGGATACGGAATGGGAGGGGGAGTTGAAGTGTTGAGCCACCGGGCGGTCTGGTTGGTTATTGCGGACCGAGCGGAGGTGTTCGGCGAAACGATCGCCAAGCCTCCGCTTGGTCTCACCGATATAGATCAGCTGGCATCTGGAGCAACGGATGCAGTAGATGAGGTTGGAGGAGGTGCAGGTGAACCTCTGTCGGACCTGGAAGGACTGCTTGGGTCCCTGAAAGGAGTGGAGGGGGGAGGTGAAGGGACAAGTGTAGCATCTCTTGCGGTTGCAAGGGAAAATGCCCGGGGAAGGGGTGTGCGGGAGGGAAGGGAAGAATTGACAAGGGAGCTGCGGAGGGAGAGGTCTTTACGGAAGGCAGACAGGGGGGGAGATGGGAAGATGTGGCGAGTGGTGGGGTCACGTTGGAGGTGGCAAAACTGGCGGAGGACTATGTGTTGTATGTGCCGGCTGGTGGGGTGAATGGTGAGGACCAGGGGGACTCTGCCCTTGTTGCGAGTGGGGGAATGGGGAGGGACGGCAGTGTTGTGGGGTACGGAGGAGACCCTGGTGCGAGCCTCATCTATAGTGGTTGAGTGGAATCCCCGTTCTCTGAAGAATGAGGACATTTGTGATGACCTGGTGTGGAACACCTCATCCTGGGAGCAGATGCAGCGTAGACGGAGGAATTGGGAATAGGGGATGGAGTCCTTCTAGGAAGCAGGGTGGGAAGAAGAGTAGTCCAGGTAGCTGTGGGAGTCAGTTGGTTTGTAGTGGATGTCGATCAGGAGTGTGTCACCTGCAATAGAGATGGTGAGGTCAAGGAATGGTAGGGAAATGTCGGAAATGGTCCAAGTGTATTTGAGTGCCGGATGGAAGTTGGTAGTGAAATGGATGAAGTCAGTCAGTTGTGTGCTGGTGCGGGTGCAGGAGGTGACACCAAAGCAGTCGTCGATGTAACGGAGGTAGAGGTCGGGGATGGGGCCCTGGTACACCGAGAAGAAGGATTGTTCGACGTACCCGACAAAGAGGCAAGTGTAACTGGGGCCCATGCGTGTGCCCATAGCTACGCCTTGTGTTTGGAGGAAATGGGAGGACTCAAAAGAGAAGTTATTGAGGGTAAGGACCAACTCCGCTAGGTGGAGGAGGGTGTCAGTGGATGGGTATGGGTTGCTTCTCTTGTCGAGGAAGAACCAGAGGGCTTTGAGACCATCCTGGTGGGGGATGGAGGTGTAGAGTGACTGGACGTCCATGGTGAAGATGAGAGGATGGGGGCCTGGAGAATGGAATGCGCGGAGTCGACGGAGAGTGTCTGAGGTGTCTTGAACATAGGTGGGGAGGGACTTAATAAAGGGGGATAGGATGGAGTCAAGGTATGTGGACTCCATGTGGAAATGTGTTCGGTGGGGAACGAACAGGCAGAGACAATGTGTCTGCCGGGGCGGTCGGGTTTATGGAGTTTGGGGAGGAGGTAAAATCGGGCCGTGCGGGGCTGGGAAACGATGAAGTTGGAGGCTCGGGGGGGTAGGGAGCCGGAGTTGATGAAGTCGGTTATGGTGCTCGAGATGGTGGCCTGGTGCTCGTCAGTGGGGTCACCGTCCAGGGGTAAGTAGGAGGAGTTGTCCGAGAGTTGGCGCGTGGCCTCAGCTTTGTAGAGATCGACGCGCCAGACTACCACGGCACCTCCCTTGTCGGCGGGTTTGATAACCCAGTCCGGGTTGTTACGGAGTGAGTCGATGGCAGTACGTTCGTGGGGGAAGAGATTGGAGTGAGATAGGGGAGTGGAGAAGTCGAGGCGGTTGATGTCCCGACGGCAGTTATGTATAAAAAGTTCTAAAGCCAGAGGGACACGAGGGGGGGTCCAAGAGGAGGGGGTTCGTGGGAGACAGGAAAAAGGATCATCAGTGGGGGGCGAGGACTTGTTCCCATGGAAGAACGCTGTGAGGCGGAGGCGACGGTAGAAGAGCTCCAAGTCGTGGTGGGCGCGGAACTCATTGAGGTGGGGATGGAGGGGGACAAAGGGAAGACCTCTGCTGAGGACCGACCTTTCAGTGTCGGGGAGGGGGAGGTCCGGGGGGATGGTGAACACGCGGCAAGTATGGGGGTTGTGGCCGGAGAAAGGCAGGTGAATGGACTGAGGACGGAGCGTTGTGTGGTGGGGGGGTGGATCGTTCCGTTGTACATTCTTTAGCTGGCGTTGTTCATGTTACTTCATTCAGCAATGCAATTTCAATTGTGGGGAACCGTCTCAGTCCACTAGGTTCCTTCTCTGAAGAAGGTTATTGTGCGACTTGCGTCCACGGAATCAGAATCAATAGGTCATTTAAATCTGACGTATTCCGTTCAAATGATAAAAAATATTGAACTCAGCTAGCATCTATGAATTACAACACCGACGTCCATTCTCAGAATATCGGACTTGGAACTGACACATGCACAAAATGCTGGTGTAACTCAGCGGGGCAGGCAACATCTCTGGAGCGAAGGAATGGGCGATGTTTCGGCTGGAACCCGCTTTCAGACTAGTCAGGCGAAAGGGATACAAGAGATCTAGAAAGTGGTGTAGTGATGCAGAGAGAAATAGAACAAATGAATGAAAGATATGCAAAAAAGTGACGATGGAAACAGGGCATTGTTAGATTGTGCTAGGTGAGAACGGGGGCCGGGTGTGACTTGGGTGGGAGACGGACGGAGAGAGAGAGAGAGTGCAGGGGTTACTTGAAGTTAGAGAAATCACGATTGGTACCAATGGGTTATCAGCTGCCCAAGCGAATTATGGGACGCTGTTCCTCTGTTATTCTGACAGCTCATTGCTGTGAAAAGATTCTGACTGTCTACCCTGTCGATGCGTCTCACGACTGTTTACATTGATATCCGGTCTTCCATCAACCATCGACCACAGAAGACAATCCAAGTTTGTTCACCCACGCCTTATAGCCAATACCTTCCAATCCAGGTAGTGTTCTAGCAGCTTTCTGCGCTTTCTGTAATGGGGCGATCAGAATTGAACACAATACGACAAAGCCTCCCGCACCAAAGTCATAGAAAACTGTAGGAAAAACACAGAATGCTGGACTGACTCGGCGGATCAGGCAGCATCCCGGGAGAATATAGAGAAGTGAAATTTCGTGATGGAAGCCTTCTGCTGTCTGCTTGCATGGGTGGGGGAGGGCTGGGGTGGGGGAGGAAAATGCATGGCAGGGCATAGGAAGTTTAGATGGGCAGGACAAACCTCGGCAGGGCATAGGTGAACACGGGAAAGGAGGGCTTTCGATAGGCAGATGTTTGGACAAAGGCTGACGTCCCTGAGAACAAAAGCTTTATTCCCGCCTCCACCTCCCTGGAAATAAAACGAAGCTCCTTGTGAAAGTGGCAACATCAGTAGCTAAGATTGTAAACAATTGGCATGGTCGGCCATTGAGTAAGTCTCATAAACAGCTTCATAAGACCAGATTTGCAATGTGGTGTATGGTTCTGGATGCCCTATCCTCCATTGCAGTAAGACAAGGAAGCTTTGGAGATGGTGTAACAGAGATTTAACCGAATACTGCCTGTTTTAGAGGGCAATATCTGTAAGGACAAATTGTCACACTTGAGTGTCGGAGGTTGAGGGGAGATCTGATCGAAGTGAACAACATGAGAAGTGCAGGTATGGCAGACAATCAGAATATTTTTCCCAAGGTGGATATGGTTAAAGACTAGCGGGCACAGTTTAGGCTCAGACGGGTAAATATAAATGCCATGTATGGGGCAAGGTATTTACAAAGGGGATGGTGGGTGCTTAGAACCGAGGGGGTGGGAGACTGAGTAATGGAGTAGATACGAGAGCGGTGTTTAAGAGGCATTTCGATATGCACATGGATATATCGAAACATAGAAACATAGTAAATAGGTGCAGGAGTAGGCCATTCGGCCCTTCGAGCCTGCACCGCCATTCAATATGATCATGGCTGATCATCCAACTCAGTATCCCGTACCTGCCTTCTCACCATACCCCCTGATCCCCTTAGCCACAAAGGCCACATCTAACTCCCTCTTAAATATAGCCAATGAACTAACCTCAACTGCCTTCTGTGGCACAGAATTCCAGAGAATTGGGAATTGAGGTACTGGATGGAGTGTAGGAAAACTATATTAGTTTTACTTGGCATCATGTTCGGTACAGTCATTGTGGGTGGAGGGGCCTGTCCCAGTTTGACTTTCTGTAATCCTGTGTCCTCTCGTTTTAATTTTTCCTTTGCTGAGGGAGAGACTGTCACCATCCACATTATCTACACTTCCCATGATTTTATAACCTCTGTAAGGTCAACCCTCGGTCTCCTACGATCCCATGAAAATGGGCCTGGCCTATCCAGCCGTATTCTCGTAGCTCTATTCCCTCAGTGCAAGTATCATTCATGTCAATTCTTTATGCACCCCCTTTGGTTTAAGCACATCGTTCTTCAAGTAGGTTGAGCAGAAGTGCACAGAATACTTTGCCTGCCATCAAAACAACGTTTTGTAAAACTGTTACATGATATCCCAGTCCTGTACTCAATGCCTTGACCAATTCAGGCAAGCATGGCATACTCCTTCTTCACCACCCCATTTACCCATGTCACCACCTTCAAGAGATATGTACATGGAAGGAAGCAGAGCAGGTTGAAGGTTGCTTATCGGTCTGAAGACTTGTGACTCGTGGTGTGCCTCAGAGTTCGGTGTTGGGCCCATTGCAGTTTGTCATCTGTATCAATAATTTAGATGAGAACGTACATGGGCATGATTAGCAAGTTTGCAGATGACACGAAAGTGTGTGGTCTTGCAGATAGTGAAGATGGTTGTAGCAGGATGTTGGCCACTTGTGTAATGGGCTGAGGGATGGTTGATGGAGTTTAATACAGACATAATGTGAGGTGTTCCATTTTGGGAAGACTAATACGGGCATCACCGACCTAATGGATGGCAATGTTCTTGGTAGTGTTGTAGAGCTGAGGGATCTAGGAATACAGGTATATAGTTCATTTTACTTCGGAGTCACGTGAGTGACTACGTGAAGAAGCCCCGCCAGGCGCACGTTCGGCATTACGTCGACGCATGTGGCACCGACAGGGTGGAGAGCACTGCTCCCACCAGCGGTAAGTTTAACCCGCAGGTAAGTCAGTGTTGAACTTCTTGCGAGTATTTTTTCAACTCTGTAAGTCTGCAGAGCCAGCTAGAGTGTATATGTATTGTGGAATTTTTTTTTAACACTATAAATCTGGCTTGAAAATACGGAGTCAGCTGGAGTATAAGTGTTTAAACTGCAGTAATTGAATGGAACGCGCTGAAACCGCAGTTTCCGATTTAGATCGGATCGGGAGATAAGGCTGATTTAAAAGCCGGTTCCCGCTACTTACCGCTATTTAGATCGGGTTTGGAGATAACGGCTGCGCTAAATGCCGGCTCCAAATGCCCACAATGGGAAAATAAAGTCTGCTCTGTGTATATGTTACAGGTGCAGTTTTCCTTTATAGAAATGTATATAATCCTGTGTGATACTGAGGTTAATACTAATATTCTGACAAGCAGAATGTGCCTCTCAGAATTATAATTTTAAAGGTATATGATTTATCCACAAATACAAAACAGTAAAGAAAGTAACTCTCCTCCAAGGGAGGACAAGAATGAGGGGAAGGCTGGAAATGGAGAAAATGCTCCACACTTGACTTAGTCAAGGGTTCTAAGACCCATGTATGTCTTCCTGTAAGGCAAGCTCCTAAGGAGTTTCCATACACTGAGTATGGTGCATATAAAAATGAAATTCTGATTCTCCAGTACCTTGGTTAGGTCTGGATGAGGTCACTAGAGCAAGATAAAATGCTCAAAATTCTAATCAGTCAAGGGTTTTAAAGACCCATGAGATTCTAAGGCAGGCTCCGTGGGAGTTTCCATACACTAAGTATGGTGCCTATAATGAATGAGAATCTCATTCACCAGTGCCTTGCATAGGTCTGGATGAATTCTTTAGAGCAAGATAAAATGCTCAAAACTCTAAACAATTGAGGGTTTTAAGACCCATGAGATTCTAAGGCAGGCTCCAAAGCAGTTTCCATACAATGAGTATGGTGCCTAAGAAGAATGAGAATCTCATTCACTAGTGCCTTGCATAGGTCTGGATGAAGTCTCCCTAGAGCAAGACTCGGGAGTACCAGGGCAGGATGAAACTGACCCTGAAGCTGTTGTCCCTACTTATGTGTATACACCAGAGCACAATAGAAATATTCCGGGTGTTCTCGATGTAGCACCAAGTTTGCTATATCGGTATGGACTGGTGAGGCTATGGTTGAACCTGGCTGCCAACATTATTTGGTTTCTCACCTACTTCAAGATACTGTTATGACTGAAACAGTAAATAGTATATAAAAATGTATAAAACACCCGTCTGTTGTGCTTTGCTCAGGGTGCCAACAGTAACTCAGTAATTAAGCACCCATGAGTCAATGATGCGAGGACAGGAAATGTGTTCCAGTATGTCCTCTAGCTGATTTTCAGTTGGCATCATTGTATTTGGGGAAGACATACATGGGTCGATAATGTCTAATACTTTTAAAACATGCTTGCGTTACTCTGCAATGCATATTCAAACCCAATTGTATGATGCAAATTGCCATTTGGCTAACATTATCCCCAAAAAATGCAGAATTATGTGAGCAAGCTATAACCAAATTGATGAAAACGAACCCCTATATTAAGAAGAAGGAGATCTTCTGGTTCATTTACGGAAGTACAGAGACGTCATTCCATTACACATGGAATTTCTGGGTTGGTTAAGATTACAATTGTTTTGTAATTCTGCATTAATCTGAATGGCTTGGTGTTTGAATGTACCAGAAACTCGTCAGGTAGAGATAATATATCCCAGACACAAGTATGGGGGTTGCAGAGTCATTCTAGGACTCTCAAACTTAAATTTATAGTTCAGCATGAACATTTTAAAAAGTACATCTCAGCATTATAATGAAGTTGTTATCACAAGGCTGCTATGTGGTTATTTTTTAGATTAAAAAAAAAAGCCTTATTATTCAGGTACTTCAATTAATTGGATGGGTCAGCTGAAGGAATTACCTAATGGGTTAAATTCAGCCCTCAAATTGCTCACACAATTATTGAAACCAGCACTGATGTTAATGAGGGCTCAGAATCACATTGTAATGACTTATCTAGAGGATATGTTAATAGTAAATGGGAGACAGCTGAAGAACTGAGTTCAGCAACCATAAGCTTATTGAAAGGCTAAGGTTCTGTACAACCAAACAACATGGAAGTTACAGGCATCCCAAACAATTGATTATTTGGGGTTTGTCTTTAATACAGTTGATATGTCGCCTGGAAGGAAAATCAGAATGCTTCTATCAGACGTGGTCTGCATTTATAGAATTACTACAAAGATAGGGTGCAGGAGTACCTCGGGCCTTGGTAGGGGGGGGATGAAAAACTATCGAGTTGGTGGATTCCTTTTGCGTGATATATATAACATAATAACTGGCTTTTTTTTCTTTTTTCTTTCTTTTTCCTTTTCTTTTTTTAGGGTCTATCTTTTAACCCCCTTTTCTAATTCTTTGACCAAGGGTTTCTTCTCCCCTTTGGCACGCTCTTTCACTATCACAACTCTTTTCACATTTCACTCTCTTTCTCTCTATTATTTTTCTATAAAAGCCATACAATTACGAAATTTTATGACTTTTATAGTATATATGTGTACATTGATGTATACAGTATATATGTGTACATTGATGTATTTACCTCTAATAAATAATTTTAAAAAATAAATAAATAAATAATTTAAAAAAAAATACAGTTGATATGTGAGTAACTTTATTGACAAATTAAGGTTGGGGATGTTACAAATGCCTGTATTTGTCTTGGGGGAAAAAAACATTATCCCACCATCCAATAAATAGCTACGGTTACTGGTAAAGTGATAGCAGCATTCATGCTGGCAAATTGGGACCTCTGCATGATCAAAGTCTGCAAAGACCAGAGTATAAGAGTAAAAAGCGTGCAGGTTATTGATTAGGTCCGTGCAGTTACCAACTAAAGGTTGAGTTGAATTCAATGATAGATTCTCAATGTTGCACAAGTTACTAGAATTAAAAATGTGCTTGTTCAGAAGTCTTCAGTGTTATTACAGACTGATGAGAGTGCTCTCGGATGGGGAGCTTAGGACAGGGACACCAGTTGCGGTGGTCGATGGACTGTCCAAGACGACTAATTCTCCAAATACATGGTTGAATTATTTGGAGTTATTGGAGGCATTTTATGCATTGATAGCTGTTGTTCTACAATAAAGAACTTATATGTTCAATTACGAGTAGACAATACCACAACTGTGGGAGAATACAATACTGTGGTAAGACAACAGATCACGAAAATGCAAATTACAATACAGAATGAATGTTAAAATTCATAAAGTTTCAAAAGGATTGCCAGACAGTATGTGTACTAAATGTTGATCTGTTGTGTCTGGATTAAATCTCCAGTGGTCTAAATGTGTCTCGTGGGAGTCAGACCCAGGAGCATTAGTGGTGGATGCATTCTCGCTACATTGGGGAAGTATAGTCTTTTATGTTTTCCACATTTTGTCTGATTAGACAATGTGTCACCAAAATTGTGCAAGTCTCCGCCACAGACGTTTGGTGGTTCCAAATTGTTGTTTTGGCTAAGATCAAGTGTAGTATCTGTTCTTATCATTTAATATCTGATACGTCCCTTATCTAGGGACCATTACTACACAGACATTGTTCCCATTGGTGCTCAGAATAATGATTCAGACATTCATGACAAATACCAGGTGCAGTAATTGTTGGTACATCCAGTATCATCAGAAGTCATCCATTACATGACCGTATTAATTGTTAATCTGCAGGTTCTCATGGAATGTTGGATAGGACCATGGATGTCATAACTGCAGCTTGGCGAGATAGCACTAAGAACCAATATATGTGTCATATAAGGAATGGGAATTTTTTTGTATACAGTCAGATATATTTTATCATACTGCAAATATATCGGATGTATTGGAGTTCCTTGTTATGTTGCACCTGCGTTATAGTACCATGAATGGGCTCGGAGTGTTTTGTCCTCCTATTTAGGACTATTTTGGAATCGACAACTATCAGTCTCATCTGTTAATATCCCGATTTATGAGAGGAATTTTAATAAAATCCTACCAAACCCAGATATTCAGAAATCTGGGATGTCAGTATAGTTCTCACATTGCATCGGCAATGGACTCCAATTACGACACTGTCTTTTCAGAAGTTAATATTTAAAGTGGTTTTGTTCATGCCATTAATATCAGCACAATGAGTACAAACATTACAAACGTTGTGGTTAGATTGTATACAGTTGTCTGTAGATAAAATAACATTTTATGTCAATGATCTAAGCAAGCAAAGCAAGCCAAGAAAGGCTGGAACCAATGTAATCTTTAAGACATACGCTGTCAACTAAACATTGTGTGTGGTTAAGCATCTGAATTTATATATATAGAATTAATAGTCTCCGAAATTGTGAGACACCAATGTTCATTACCCACAAGAAATATATAAACGTGACAGTACAAACTATTTCTAGATGGATAAACAGGTTCTGGATTAACTGGAGTAGACACTGATGTGTATAAATCTCACTCCACAAGGGTAGTATCAATGTCCGCGGCGAAGGTGCAAGACCTGCCGCTCGACCAAATTCTGGAGACTGCAGGATGGTCTAAAAAAGAAACTTTCCAAGTGTTATGATAAATCTGTTGTTACAGTGCCAGAGTTGCACGTGCTGTGTTGGGTTCTGTTCAAAATTGTTTGCTTTGTTGCATAACATTTGTTGTTATTTTCCCTGGGATAGAGGGGTTATTATTTTTTGTTTTATTATTATTAATATATATATTTTAAATAAATAAATAAATAAATAAGAAAATATGTGTGTATATATATATATTTTATATATATATATATAAAAATATTTATTGCATAATTTCAAGCAATATATATTATTTACTCATTACTGGGTAAACTGAGTCAGTGTGTCGTATGGAATGATCTACGGCATGAAAATCACAGAGCTTTAAAATCTTCACGTAGTCACTCACGTGACTCTGAAATAAAATAGTATGATTAAACGAGAACTTACCTGTTCGAAGTTTGATCTTTATTTTATGAGGAGTTACGATGAGGGATTACGTGCCTCCGCTCCCAACCCTCATAATGTAAATGATCATCTGGTAGCTCTAATCTTTGTGAGCCTTACTATCTTACTCTGGCTATTGGTTCTGTGTTTTTCACGCCGCTGCTTTGAAGTATGCCGAACATGCGCCTGGCGGGGCTTCTTCACGTAATCCCTCATCATAACTCCTCATAAAATAAATATCAAACTTCGAACAGGTAAGTTCTCGTTTAATCTTACTATTAAATGTGGCACCATGGTAGATAGGGTGGTCAAAATGAGACGGAGCAGAATAAGCAGGAAAGAAGCGTAAGGGTGAGATGGATAGAGAGGGCGGGGAAGAGATGAAGAAAAATAAATGGCAGGGGAACGTTGTGGAGAGAGGGGAGAAAGGGTGGGGGATGGAGAAGAAGGACGATTGATAAAGGGTGGGTGGGTGCCAGGGAAGGAGGCGACAGGGAGATGAAAGGGGAGAAAGGTGGTGGCAAAGAGAAAGGAGGACATGGGTTGACGTGACAAAGGGGACGCTGAGGTTGGAAGTGGGAGAGTAAACTGTAAATGAAAAAGGAGGGAGGGGTGAGGGAAGGCATAGTGAATCCGGGGGAGCAAGGAAGGAAGGGACAGGATGTGGGGACGCGAGTGATACAGGACAGAGAGAACAGATTGAATAAGGAAGTAGTGAGTGAGGGAAACGAGTGCACGGATGAAGAGGAAGTGAACGGAAGAGGGGGAGGTGTAGGCAGGCTAGGTAGAGGGAGATGATAAATAGACGAGGTTAAATGAGTTGGGGTGTTATTGGCGCATAAGAGAAAAAGGAATGTAGATAGAGAGATAGGAAAGATGGAGTGGATTGCGAAGGTGTAGTGACAGCTGATACAGGAAGCGGGAGAGTGAAGAGAGGGATTTGGGTGAGAGAGACGATTGAGATACGCATGTATCAGACTGGAATTATGAGCGCCCCGAGGAGACCACATCGTATCATCATGTGAACTAATTAGAAACAGGAACACAACTGTGGACTGGATGCAAATGATGGTAGAATTACAACTACAGGGACTAATTGACCTGTACTAACGGTCGGAATAATGGTGGAGTGTGAAGGAAAAATGTTACTTGTATATTTTGGAATTGTAGTGTTTGGGATTTGCTCCCTGGAAATGAGGGGGGAGTGGGGGGGGGGAGTGTGGGGGGGGGGGGGGGAGGGGGGCACAAACACAGATTCTCGAAATATGTCGCGCTTCCCCATTAAAGTAATATATGGAGCACAAACTTGTGTGATTTGTTTAAACGTGTGTCAGAAAAATACACCTCTAAATGCCACTACCGAGAGCCCGACGTTGTGCGATCAGATACTAAGGTGCTTGTGGATGGGTAATGACCCAGACGGAAGAAAGTAATCTGTGTTCGACATTACCGTAACATTCAGGTGATGCTTAACCTGGCGTGGTTGGCATCTCGGAATGATGCTCGACATCTACAACACGAGGTAATCATTCCAATATCTGTTAAGGGGACCGTTTTGGGGTGTGAAAGGATAAAAGATGGAGAACCGAAAGATGACTAATGCAGATTGTGGGAGCAGAGAATGCAGCAGGGATGTCCACCGTAAATATGATACGTAGCAGGACTCATTGAACAGCTGGAAGAGTAGATACTATGTGACTACAATGTGATTCAAAGATGGCGAAACATAATTGCAAATTGCGCAAGTCAAATGTTCATGTGTGTTCAGTACTTCATAACTGCTGATGCTGTTATAATCGAAGGTAGACAAAAATGCTGGAGAAACTCAGCGGGTGAGGCAGCATCTATGGAGCTAAGGAATAGGTGATGTTTCGGGTCGAGACCAAGGCTTTATACGTGATGCCTTCCAACCAGTCAACCAGAGCTATAGGTCTCTTCGATGGCAGGCAGGTTTGTGTTGGTGATCTTGTGGGCTGTATTGATGACTCTATTCTTGTCAGCCGCAGAACTGTTGCCATACCATACCAGGATGCTATGTGTCAGGCCACTCTCTGTGGTGCAACGGTAGAATGACACCAGCAGCTGTTGTGGCAAGTTGACTATTCCGAGTGATCTTAGGAAGTCAAGCCGTTGTCGTGCCTTCTTTACCAGGGGGAGCGTGTTATTTGAACACCTGAGATCTGCTGAGATGTGGGTGCCCAGTAGCCTGAAACTGGAGACACTGTCCACTCTTTCTCCATTTATGTGCAGTGGGGGATGGTCACCCTGCCTCTTCCTGAAGTCAATGATCAGCTCTTTACTTTTTTTTGTATTGAGTGCTAAGTAGTTCTCTGAGCACCAGCCTATTAACATCGATACCTCCTCCCTATAAGATGACATCGCCCTCAGTGATCAGTCCCGCCACTGTCGTGTTTTCTGCAAATTTTATGATGGTGTTTGTGCTGTGGGTCGGTATGGGGTCATAGGTATATAGAGGGAGGCAGCTCCGCACACAGCCTTGTGGAGCTCCTGTGCTGTGTGTCAGAGTGGGAGACTGGTGGGGTCACATCCTGACTGACTGTGGCCGGTCCGTAAGGAAGTCCTTAATCCATAGGCAGCCTAGGATGGACAGCTTGGAGACCAGTCTACTGGGTATGATTGTGTATAATGCACAAATAGCAGTCGTGCATATGCTCCCCGTTGTTCTAGATGGAGCAGTACAGGATGGAGGCAGTGGCAATTGCATTGTCCGTTCATCTGTTTGCTCTGTAAGTATATTAATGTGGATACAGGGTTAGTGGGAGAGCGGCCTTGATGTGCTTAAGGACCAATCTCTCCAGGTACTTCATAATTATTGGTGTTAGGGCAACCGCATTGAGTCGTTGAGGCCGGTTATAGCTGTCTACTAGTGTGGTAATCATTCCAACTGGCTAATGACCAAAGTGCAGGGTGACATTCACTCATTACCCTATCTCCACAATTAGATGTGGACTGCACAACTGAAGTAGTGGAGTCAGGATACACAGCCTTTCTTCCCACAATCGGTGAATATAGCTGGTCATATGGATTAGGTATGGAAGGACGCTCAGGGAAATATACTACAGGACTTGTTCTTCATGCCCACGCTAAATGAAGAATAAGATGTTTGTCTTATACCGGGTGCATATCATTGGACAATATGACCATGAAACTTGGATATAGGTGCACAGTTCTCCAGACAATGCCACAGTTTTGATGAAGATCCAAGGGGCATCGGGTTGTCGATATGTTATCAAGGAGTGAATAACTGGGCCTGCCCAGCAGACATAATAGTGTGTAGGAAGGAACTGCAGATGCTGGTCTAAAGTGGTGGCGCTGCTTGGCAGCTGCGGCTCACCTGCAGTCCGTGTTTTTTATTTTATTTTTGTCTTCGTGCCTGTTTTTAGCGATTATTTTTGGTTTATTAGGTTGTGTCTGTGTGTGTGGGGGGGGGGAGGGTGGGAGAAACGGGGTTTTAGTCTCTCCCTTCGGGGGGATGCGACTTTTCTTATCGTGTCCCCCGTCACCGTCTCCGTCTGTGCTGAGGCCCTAATGGCGGAGCTGGCGGCCTTCCAGCTTCCAGCGGTGGCGGCACGGCTTCAGAGCTTCAGCGGTGACCTGGCTTCGGAGCTGCGGTGCTCCAGCGACGGCCTGGCTTCGGGGATGCGGTGCTCCAGCGACGTTCCGGCGGCGGCCTGGCTTTCGAGGCTGCGGTGCTCCAGCAGCGACCTGGCTTTCGGGGCTGCAGTGCTCCAGTGACGTTCCGGCGGCGACCTGGCTTTTGGGGCTGCGGTGCTCCAGCGTTCCAGCGGCGGGCCCTGTGGCGGTGTTCCGGCGACGGCGGTGGCGGCGGCTCGGTTTCGGAGGCTCGGCCGTGGGCCTGGTGGACGGCAGCATCGGAGGCCTGAATCTCCTCAGCGCAGAGGGGGAATAAGGAGGGAGGAAGACAGAGACTCTAAGACTTTTGCCTTCCACCACAGTGAGGAGGTGTTTGGTGAACTCACTGTGGTGGATGTTATATTTGTGTTTATTGTGTGGTTTTGTTATTTTTTATATATGTATGACTGCAGGCATGAAATTTCGTTCAGACCGAAAGGTCTGAATGACAATAAAGGTAATTCAATAAACCGAAGATAGACACAACAAGCTGGAGTAAACCATAATTCTCTCCAGAGACGCTACCTGCCTCGCTGAGTTACTCTGACATTCTGTGTCTTTCAGAAGAAATAATACGTGTGATAGTCGAGTTGTGAATTTACTCATTACATTAATTGTAAGCTTGCAATTGATGTAAAAATAATGCCTCCTTTTTGAGTATTACTTTATCGCAGGGAAGATATTATCCAGCTACCCGTGTTCAACGGCATAAAAAATAATGGCCGGAAGCATGGTCACAATGTGATAATACTACTTTGCTCACCTTTCATTCATTTGTTCTATATCTCCCTTCATCACCGTCTGTATCTTCTGTTTCCCTTTCCATTGTCCCTAGCCTGAAGAAGGGTCTTGACACGAAACGTCACCCATTCCTTCTCTCCAGAGATGCTGGCTGTCCCGCTGAATTCTTCCAGCATTGCGTGTGTATTTTATGTGATAATCAAGGGTCTGATGCGACAGATCACTATTGGAGACAAGGAATGTGTGATCTCAGATGACCGTCCGCTAAGAGTATAGTTAGTTATAGTATGAAACGACTAAGATGACACCTTGCGAAGATTTATTGTAAACGAACAGCCGACAATGCCATTAGAACACACTGTTGAACGATGGTGCGATGGTAGTTCATGTACGGTGGTCCGAGTGCGCTGACTCTATTCGGAGGCATGGCAGAAACGGAGAGGATTTTTAAATGGACTTTGTTGAAAAGGATATGGAACTACAGAATGGCTGCTTGTGTACACCTACGAATTAGGATTATATCACATTAGTTATTATTTGCAATTGTTTAATTTTTTTAAATTTTCGTATAAAACTAAATCTTAAAAAAAATTAATTTTGGAAATATTGATATTAGGCAAGCGGGTAGGAAGACCGATACATTGGCAACAATTTCTTCCAGAGGTTTATTACATTGTGTTATTTAATAAGGGTAACTTGCGCCTGGCCAAGACCCACGTGGGGTATTTGGTGGAAGAAATTCTGGTAAACATAAGGATTAATGTTTAACCCAGGGTGTTACATACTTAGAAAGTGCGATTGGAAAAGAGGTACACAGCGAAGGCAACTTAAACGTCGTGTTGGGAGCGTCAATAAATAGAACAAGAAAGTGTTTAGATTACAAGGCATAACTTGCTGGAGGAAAGGTAAACATAGGATACTGTAAACCAGGCTGAGCGAAATTACACTGATGAGGATATGAGCTGTGTTTATTGCGTGCATTGGTCAGGGAAATGGGCGATTGGGATTCTAATAACACAAAACAGAAAGTTAAAGATAACACTTGGGGGGGGGGGGGGAACAAGGTTGAAAGATTAGAGTGAAACGACACACATTACAATTTTACTTTGGAGTCACATGAGTGACTACGTGCAGAAGGCCGTCAGCCGTCATGCACGTCATTACGTCCGAAGCATGCGCCAATGACTGACTGGCAGGCGCATTGCGTCCTTCAAATGGAAAGTTTTAAATACCGAGGTAAGTGTTTTTAACAACTACTCTGCGGTCATTTTGGTGGGTTCGTTTTGTCTGTGTTTCTCTACCAGAACGAACCTACCATGTCGAAGGAGAGATGACGGTCTACAGGAAAGCAGGCTATGGAAGACTGCGGAGCTGCGGGTAGCGGGCGACTGTCCGAGTCACCTTCCAGGCTGCAGGCTGCGGAGCCAGCGGCAACAGACTTGGTGCTTCAGGATAGCACTGTGGCAGTCCCGCCGGGGCGCAAAGCCACTCACAAGTCTGCCAGGGCTGTCGACTAAGACAGGTCCGGGCCAAAGGGATCCCCTCCAACACTGGGAAGCGTCTGCGGGCGCCTCTCCCAGATGGAGCACCTATTGGAGAGATAACTCCAGACTGATCTGCTCCAAAGGAGGGAGCAGTATCAGCCCGGGTCTCCCCAGGAGTCTGCGCTAGCAGCACCTTTCACAGGGCTGTGAAGTGTCTCCCTCTCTGGAGTGGGGAGTACACAGAGTCAGTACTATCCTGACTCAGAGCAGTGAGGCACATCAGGTGAACACACTCGGGGGCATGGGGCCGAAGTGCCTCTATTGGCTTCCAAATTTGCCATTCCTACTCCTACCGGAGCACCCCTAAATGTAGAGCTGGCCACCACGATTAATTACCTGGCGTTGCATCAGCTCAAGGACCTGGTCATGGAGGAGACCACCGGCAGGTACAATACACCTGAAACTATGCCTCCCTCAACGTGCCAGTCATCAATCACGCCATCTGGGGCCATATTGGAGCGGGGGTAAGAGCCCAGGAGGACAAACTCCAATTTTTAATTGTTAAATTGTTGGCCTCAGGCGTGACAGCCTTTGCTAGGACTGTAGATGGGGGGCCGCTGACAGAGACTGTGGGGCTCCTCTGTAATGACCTTTTTGAAATGAACTGTCTGCGTAAAAAACGCAATAAGGCTGGCGCTCAACCCAAAATTTACTGTGCTATGCAAGGCCAGCAACGTCCAGCCGGCCAATTATCTATTTGGGGCAGACCTGCCGAAGCAGCTCCGAGAGCTGAATGATGAGGTCAAGCTTCATGAGCCGAGCCCCAACTACACCCAGGGGCTCATCACTACGGGCCCACCCCTATGCCACCTACAACACCAGGCGCAACCAGCCTAAGAGCTCTGGGACAGGAGGAAGACTCGAGCTGGAAGCACCGAGGTATTTTTCAGGGGTAGGTCCCAGCCGGCCCACGGCTCGGATGTGGGGGGGGGGGGGGGGGGCAACCTCCATCAGTCCTCTTCCCCAAGGCACGAGGACGGAAGCCAGGACTACACTGGCAGTAACGTCCAAGGTAGGAAAACCTAGTTCCTTGTGGAACAATTTACACATCCCCAACTTACAAGTTGGGGTGAGATTGCGACATTTTTTGAATAAATGGAATCAGATCACAGCAAACCCATTCATACTGCACAGTGTACAAGGGTTTAAAATTGAGTTCCTTCTTGATTCGTCACCACCCACACAAAATTTACCAAACCGCACATATGTATTCTCACAACAGGAAAGATTTGAGGTACAAGCTGAAATTCAAGCTTTACATACAAAAGGGGTGATTCAGACCCAGGAATCACACCAATTTGTGTCCAACATATTCCCCAAGCAAAAGAGGGATGGAGGATGTTGTATCATCCTAGACTTGACGGAACTCAATACCCATGTGCAGTATAAACATTTAATAATAGACAACTTTGGTTTCCAGAGGATGTTACATGGCATGCATAGATCTAAAAGATGCATACTACTCAGTACCCAATAACAGTGTGCACAGGAGATATTTGAAATTTAACTGTATGCGGCAGCTATGGCAATTCAAAGCATTGCCTTATGGGTTGATTTCAGCTCCCAGATTATTTACAAAAATACTAAAACCTGTTCTGAGGCTACTACGAGCTCAGAATCACATGGTGATGTCTTATTTGGATGACATTCTAATAATTGGGGACACAAAGGAATCAGCGGAATCATCTGTTTCAGCTACCAAACTGATGTTTGAGAGGTTGGGATTCCTAATCCATCCAGTTAAGTCAAAATTGACTCCAATTAGGGTAATTGACTAGCTGGGGTTCACAATTAACTCAATTCAAATGTCGGTGACACTGCCAAGTGGTAAGCAATCAGACTTGATGGAAGCCTACAATAAGCTAATTGCGAACTAGCAGCCAACAATCAGACAAGTAGCAAGTGTAATTGGCAAGCTTGTGACAGCTTTACGCTTCAGACCTTTGCACTACCAAAATCTACAACATGCAAAGGAACGGCCTCTCAAATCCGACACAGGCCAATTTGGGAAACATGTGAAATTACCACCAGACGCCATTGCAGAATTACACTGGTGGGCTACAAATATACATCACTGCTCTAAAAAAATTCAAATTGATACACCATTGGTGATATTACAAACCGATGGAAGTGGCCTGGGCTGGGGAGCAACAGATACCATCTCCAGTAGCGGGGGCAGATGGAATGTGCAGGAGCACTTAATACTACAGCAATATGGCATTAACTACTTAGAGTTGTTGGGAGCACTCTATGGTTTAAAGGCTTATTGCAGCAATATGCATCATGTGCATGTTCAACTACAGATTGACAACACCACGGCGGTGGCATATGTCAATCACATCGGTGGAATAAAATCTGTATCATATGACAAATTGGCAAACCTTCTTTGGCATTGGTGTATTGCAAGGAACATTTGGGTCATGGCTATTTACCTACCAGGTAGATATAATATGGTGGCGGACACTAGATCACGGAAATTCAATGAAAACACTGAATGGATGTTGAATCATGTCGTGTTCACCGACATTGTTGCCCAATATGGCATGCCGGATATTGACTTGTTTGCCTCCAGATTGAATCACCAGTTACCCAAATATGTCTCATGGGAGCCAGATCCAGGGGCAGTGGCAGTCGATGCATTCACACTGCATTGGGGAGGAATGTTCTTGTATGCTTTCCTTCCATTTTGCCTCATCGGCCGATGCTTGGTCAAAATAAAGCAAGACAATGCCATAGGCATTTTGCTAGTGCCAGGTTGGCCTACGCAATCTTGGTTCCCACGAGTCCTGGGGATAATGACACAGCCTTTCATGGCTGTCCCCAACAGTAGGGACCTGCTGGTACACCCAGTAATGAGGGGCAATCACCCGCTACATGACCAAATCAATTTATTGGTTTGCAGATTCTGAGGAGACCATACCTGGGACTTGGACTGGCTGACTGAACAGTAGATGTCATTAAAGCGGCCTGGAGAGACAGTACACAAAGGCATTACGTCTCTCACATCAAGAAGTGGGAGATGTATTGTCGAGCCTCCACATTCTCATATGACACAGTGGGCATCACGGACATACTGGAGTTTCTGTCAACCTTATATCATGCCCATGAATTAGGCTACAGTGTCAGGAGTGCACTATTCTCATATTTAATGCTGGGAACAGCAGCCCACCCGGGGAACATCCCCTTATTACCAGGTTCATGAAGGGAATATACAACAATACACCCCCCAGGCCGTGGTATACGGACACATGGGATGTTAGCATGGGGCTAACACTACTTCATCAGTGGGCCCCAGCCACCGCAATACCCTTAACCAAGCCCACCCTCAAGGTGGTCATGCTGATGGCGCTGGTAATGGTACAACAAGTCCAGACATTGCACAAGCTACGACTGGACAACATGACCACCACTGTAAACACCATAACTTTCGTCATCTATGACTTAGTTAAACAGAGTAGACCGGGGATACCAGGGCCCAAGCTAGAGTTCCTGGCATACACTGAAGATCCATGATTATGTGTAGTCGCACACTTGCACCAGTCCATTAAAGTCACCAGGAGCCCCAGAGGCTCTGAGTTAGCTGTCCTAATCAGCCACAAAAAAACACACCACAGCGTATCAGCACAAACCATCTCCAGATGGTTAAAAGAGATACTGGCTGGTGCAGGAGTGAATACTGGTATTTACAAATATCTCACTCCACCAGGGCTGCATCAACGTTGGCAGCAAGGGCTGTGGACGTGCCCCTCGACAACATCCTAGCGGCTGCAGGATGGGCCAGTGAAAGGATGTTCCACCGGTTTTATAATAAACCCATTGCCGGTTTGGGGGTGTTTGCACGTACCATTTTAAATTATGTTTTATAGTTTCCCCCCAGGTTGGGCGGGGTCACTATCATTTTGTTTTTCACATTAAAGCATCAGTATTGTTACCTAACTATGTTATGTCTGAATGCAATTTCTCTCACTCATCCATGGTCAATCCATTCGGTGTGTGACGCCTGGACTCGAACCGGCGTGAAATCACAGGGCTTTGAAATCTTCACGTAGTCACTCACATGACTCCAAAGTAAAATAGTAAGATTAAACGAGAACTTACCAGTTTGAAGTTTGATCTTGGTTTTATGAGGAGTTACGATGAGCGAGTACATGCCCACTGCTCCCAACCCTCATATTATCTGGTCATCTGGTAGTTCTAGTTCTCCAAATCTTAGTATCGTTAGGTCAACTTGTCATATCTGTGATTCCACACCGCTGCTTTGAAGATTGACGTGCCTTCTTCACGTAATCGCTCATCGTAACTTCTCATAAAATCAAGATCAAACTTCAAACTGGTATGTTCTCATTTAATCTTACTATTAAACACTCATGGTCCTTGATCATTGATGGGTTCTTTCAAAAATCCACATGAAACCATTGCATCAGGCAGTATAAGAAACCTGTAAGTGGTGAGAAACTTTGTATCCTTTATATATCTATATAACTAAAAGTCTCATCTTGACCACTTCCTGTCTGCGCTGTATATTGATTTTAGAAAACGCTACCCTATATCGCTATGATTTTTGGCCACCTTAATTACAGTCCTTCTCCGCTGAGGCAGCCCTGAAGATTTTTCTGATCGATTAAAAATATAAAAGTTATGAGTGTTTAAAATACTTGACAACTGCTGATTGGTCTTCTCACCTGTCAATCACCACAGTGAAGGTAACGCCCCTTCCGGGTGGGCCAGGACTATAAAACCCCGGATGCCTGGACGTGAGTCAGACACTCTGGATGATCATGAGGGAGAGTCCACGACTGTGATTCTAAGCTGTGAATCAACTGAACTGTGAGTCTGCAATGTACTTACAATAAATGATTTGTTAGGAGTATGAAATGCAATGAAATTTAATTTGCTGACCTGCATCTGCGTGAAATTGGATTTGCTGGCCTGCACTCTGCTTGAAATGCTGTGAAATAGTAAGGTTAAATGAGAACTTACCAGTTTGAAGTTTGATCATTATTTTATGAGGAGTTACGATGAGCGACTACGTGAAGAAGAACCCCGTCCAGCCGCACGCGCGTCAGTCTTCAAAGCAGCGGTGTGAATTCACAGGTAATAGTGACTGAAGTATAATAGTAAGATGAGAGAAGACTAGAACTACCAGATGACATTGATGAGATCTGGGAGTGGAGTGCACGTAGTCCCTCATTGTAACTCCTCATAAAATAAAGGTCAAACTTCATACTGGTAAGCTTG
This sequence comes from Raja brachyura, assembly GCA_963514005.1. Next base: position 102,028,823 of record OY740786.1, read on the forward strand.
TTTAATCTTACTATTTTACTTCGGAGTCTTGTGAGTGACTACGTGATGATTTCAAAGCTCTGTGATTTCATGCCGCAGATTCAAGTCTCGGTGTCTCACTGCATTGATTGACACAATAAGAAATTAATCAATAATGCATGAAACATAACATTGCTTGCAATGAATTAACGGTTTATTTATAAAGAAACAATAGTAACCTATTCTATCCCAGAGGAAAATATAAAACTGAACTTAAAACAGAATCGGCGAATACCCCCGTATATGGTAATTGGCTTATGATAAAATGTTTGGAACATCAGTTCACTGGACCATCCTGCGGCCATGAGGATATGGTCTATAGGGCCGTCCATCGCCCTGGCTGCTGAAGTTGATGCCCTGGTGGAATGAGATTTTAATTTGTCAGTGTCAATCCCAGCGTAAACCAGCACCTGCTTTAGCCCCCTTGAAATAGTTTGAACCGACACCTTTCTATGTGGTTTTTTTTGGCTAATAAATAATGCCGATTCCTCTCCTCTTAGGTCTCTGGTAACCTCGCGTAATATAGCAAACATAACACTACACACAGGCGTGAATCCGTGGGGATGCCGAAAAGATAATCTTACACCCTGTCACCCCTATTCTACTCTGCTTGAGCAAAGCATAGATATAAAAACTAATGGCATCTGCCGATACATCCATCATATCTAGTCTCAGTTTCTGTAATGTCTGCACACGTTGGGCTGAAACCAATGCCATAAGCATGACTGCCTTCATGGTGAGTTTGGGCAAATACAGGCCTGTGACAGGAGTCCACTGACGAAGGAGCATAAGAACCTCGCTTACATTCCAGATAACCAAATACCTGGGTCGAGGAAGATTGGAATTAAAAACTCCCTTCATAAATCTAGAAACTAAAGGATGTGTCCCCACAGAATATAATTCTGATTCCATGGGTAAATATGAGGACAGAGCACTTCTGGCTATAGTGATCGCACTATAGCTTAACTTATGATCGAAATAGAGAGTTGACAAGAACTCCAGCACGTCTGGGATGGCTGCAGTTTGATATGAAATATTCTGCTGTAAGCAGAACTCCTCCCACTTTCTTATCAAGGAGATGTACTGCTTCTGGGTACTATCCCTCCAGGCCGATGTGATAACATCCACGGTGCGATCAGACAGTCCTCTCCCCAGGTATGATCTTCTTAGAATCTGCAAATTAACAGATCAATACGATCAAGCAAAGGATGTTGATCACCAGTTACCAGGTTCACCGGTAGGTTTTTATGTTTGGAAACAATCATATGAGGCTGAATAGATTCAGATTCAGATTCAATTTTAATTGTCATTGTCAGTGTACAGTACAGAGACAACGAAATGCATTTAGCATCTCCCTGGAAGAGCGACACAGCAAATGATTTGAATAAATAACAATAAGTGTCCGGGGGGGGGGGTGATTGGCAGTCACCGAGGTACGTTGTTGAGTAGCGTGACAGCCGCCGGAAAGAAGCTGTTCCTGGACCTGCTGGTTCGGCAACGGAGAGACCTGTAGCGCCTCCCGGATGGTAGGAGGGTAAACAGTCCATGGTTGGGGTGAGAGAGGTCCTTGGCGATGCTGAGCGCCCTCCGCAGACAACGCTTGCTTTGGACAGACTCAATGGAGGGGAGCGAGGAACCGGTGATGCGTTGGGCAATTTTCACCACCCTCTGCAATGCCTTCCGGTCGGAGACAGAGCAGTTGCCATACCAAACTGTGATGCAGTTGGTATCTGCAATAGCCATCTGCAAAACGAGGGAACCATGGCTGAGTAGGCCAGTCTGGTACTACCAATACTCCTGAAGTGGAGTCCTGCTTGATTTTTTGCAGGCATCGACTGATGAGACAGAATGGAGGAAATGCATATAAAAACACTCCACCCCAATGGAGCGAGAAGGCATCAACCGCTGCTGCCCCAGGGTCGGGTTCTCATGAGACGTATTTAGGCAACTGATGTTTTAGTCTAGATGCAAATGAATCAACATCTGGCATTCCATATCGAGCAACAACATCATTAAATATGTCCTGATTCAACATCCATTCAATGTTGTCATTGAATTGGTGTGACCTTGTGTCTGCCACTATGTTGAATCTACCTGGTAAATAGATTGCTGAAATCCAAATGTTTTTGTCAATGCACCAGCTCCAGATATGATTAGCCAATGTGTCGCAAGATTCAGATTTAACTCCACCCATGTGATTAACATATGCTACTGCTGTAGTGTTGTCAATTTGAACCTGCACATGCAAGTGACTCTTGGTAGAGCAATATGCTTTAAGCCCTTAAAAGGTTCCCAAAAGCTCTAAACTATTGATCCCTCACAATTGCAGAAGGGATGTCTCATCACTATTCCATCTGCCTCCACAACTGGAAGAAATATCAGTAGCACCCCAATCTAGAGCACTAACATCAGTCTGGAAGACTATGGAATGTGGTTCAACTACAACTTCCCTGGAACCACTTGAGACATTTGTGATCCACCATTGTATTTCTCAAATGGCTTCAGCTGGCAATTCCATGGGCCTGTCAAAATGACCTGCATGTGTCCTCGCTGCCTGTTCTTTTGCTCGTTGTAATTGTTGATAATGCAGGGATCCAAACTGCACAGCTGGAAAACCAGCCACCATCTTACCAATTAAACTGACCACCTGTATAATTCAAGGTGGTTGTTCACCAAGGAGCTTGATACAACCTTCAATTAACTGCTATCTTTTATCACTGGGCAGAGTCACTAACATGTGATCTGAGTTAATGGTGAAGACCAAGTAATCAATAATTTTAACTGGTGTTAATTTGGATTTATCTGGATGAATGATGAATCCCAATTGCTCAAAAGTGAGTTTAACAACTGAAACAGATGATTCAGCTGCATCCCGAGTCTTCCCGACGATTAAGATATCATCTAAATAGGCCATTACAACATGACCCCGAGCTCGGAGTAGCCCTAGAACAGGTTTTTAACAATTTGGTAAACAATCTAGGAGCTGAGGTTAATCCATTAGGCAGTGCTTTGAATTGCCATAACTGACTCATCCAGCTAAACTTCAAATATCTCCGATCATCGCAATGAACAGACACTGAGTAATATGCATCTTTAAGATCTATGTTTGCCATATAACACCCTTTAGAAATCAGCTGTTTAGCTGTCAGAAAAGTCTCAATTTTGAAGTGTCTATACTGTACAAAAGGGTTAAGGTTCATCAGGTCCAGAATGATTCTACATCCCCCATCCTTTTTAGACCTAGGAAATATGTGTGATACAAACTAGTGGAGTTGACGAACCGACTTCTCAATCACCCCTTTACTGCACAATACCTCAAGTTCTGCCTGTATCTGCATATTCTCTTCATGTGAGAAAACGAGTGTCGAACATGCTGAGTGGGTGGACACAAATTAGGGTCGAAACCCTTCTATACTGCACTGCACAAACGGATCTTATGTTATCTCCTGCCATTCTTTTAGGAACAACTCTAACCTGCCCTCAACTTGAACATCTTTCCCACTCAATTTGATTCTATCAGGAGCAAAACCACTGACCTGCACTTGTTGCCCCCTGTTCCTCGTGGGAAAATGCATCCTTCGCCATGTGGCTGTGGCAGGTTGCCAGCTTCGTATGTTTGTGAATGAACGGCTCGTCCCTTCACCCATCCCAGTCATTGCACCCCGTCGATAGGGGAATTGCCTCCGATGCATTTTGCTGCTCGTGGTACTTTTATTAACCCCACAGTTTTCGCCTCATCATCAAGTTCTTTAACTTGCTTTTCGAGGTCCTTTCCAAATAGCAGATTAGGCAACTGTACATTGCTAGGCTTACAGAGCGATGCAAACTTAGGGTGAATATTTGGGCCTATGGCACTCTTTCTCAAGCAGTTCACCTCAAAATGTGCACTGCACAGAAGCCTCAAAGCACCCTGATGTGCTTCTGATAGGTGCCCCTCGTCCACCATTCTGGCGAACGCAGTAATACCTGCAGCAAGCAATTTCAGCAATTTCTTGTGCCCAAACTGCAATCCCCATTTGTCCCCATATAACATGGTTCACCATCGGCATATTCAATAATGCACAGTCAACCGGGGTTTCATACTTTTTTATAATATCATCCAGTACCAGCTCTTGAAGCTCATGGGAGAGCAAATAATTTATGCTTGTGGACAATTGCTGCTCCAATGGCTCTTCTGGTTCTGTGGGAATGTCAAATTTTGCAGACAAATCAGGTATTTTAACCTCATGCACTTCACCCCCTGGACTGTGTTCACCCACTGGTTTGGCCTCAGTGTACCCCTGACCCGTCAAGCTCTCCTCCTCCATGAGGGAGCGATCAAACAGCCCTATTGCAGGTGCTGCTGGCACAGGCTCTCCATCAATACAGCATGGACACCACTCATACCCCCGGAGTGCATCCTTTGTGAGTATCCTCTCCAACAGGACATCAATATCATTTAGCCATTTATAAATGGTCTCCCCCCGACTTCCAGTGGTGCTATGCAGGGCTAGAGACCAGCGCTAGCTAGCTCCAAGCAAAATCCGCTAAAAATCCGGGGAAAAAACGGACCTACCTGCTGTTACTGCACTGGCTGCCTGCAACGCGTGATTGACGTCATCAGGCGCGTGACCCCGGTATGTCTATGCAGCATACCCCACCCCATAAGCAACCGAAATGGACTGCTAAACTAAAACAGGCACGGGAAGATGTAGGCCCGACTGAAGCCTCGGGCTCAGGTACAACGTCGTCCCAGGAAGATGTCTAGAAGAGACCAAAGCCTAAAAAAATCTGAGATAGAAGATCTTCGGAATTTTCTATCTCAGGAAATTAAAGTTATAAAGGAGCAACTGAAGAATGTCAATGAAAAGTTGAATTTTAAAGAAGAACTTCAAACTTTTAAGGAAGAATTTATGGAGGAAATGAAGGAAGAGATCAACTCCACCGTCCTTGAACTATTGGAAACATGGAAGAATGAAACGGAAGAAAAGATGGAACAACAGATTGTGGAGATGGATGTCAAATTCAAATCGATGGAGTCCAGCTTTAATGACAGGTTGGATCCCATTGATTAACCACTGAACCAACAGAATATAGCAATAACCCACTTAGAGGAGATTGCTTCAACAAGTGCTGCTATGAGAAAACAACTTATCAGAGAGAACCAACGCCTATCAGAATTACTGAGTAAAATAACTGAAAAATGTACTGATCTCGAAGGACGCCAGAGGGGTCAGAATTTAAGAATCGTCGGCATTCAAGAAGGAAGAGAGGGGAATCGTGACCCCCGCGAATTCACTGCAGACATTGCAAAAAGTCTTAAATCTGGATCAAAAGCCTCTGCTAGGTCGAGCACATAGAGTGATGAAACGCCGCTCATGGGCAGATGCCCCACCAAGCCAAATGATAGTGAAGGTGCAATATGACCATGTACTGGAGGAGATGATGAAAAAAATTGTTCGTACCATGAATCCCATATACGATGGAGATAAGATCAGTATCTACCGAGATTATCCTGTGGAGGTCCCCAGGAAGAGAGCGCTGTTTAAAGAGACAAGAAGAATACTTAAGCATGTGAAAGATCTGAAGTATGGCTTGATGTACCCGGCTACATTAAGAGTTACCTACAAGCAGAAGGAACACACCTTCACCAAACCTCAGGATGCATTGGAGTTTGCCGAGAACATCGAGAGTGTGCCCGACGACTGAACATTAATTACAAAGTACCTGACGTCAATGAACAATGTGACTTTGTAAAGATCGGATGGAACTTAAGCTGTTATACTTAAGGACAATTGAATTTGGATAAGGATTGCTGGATAAGGCTTTCCCTATGGACATGTCACACTCATATTTACTATTAACATTAATAACTGATAAATACTAATTATAACGGCTCAGTACTACTAATAATTATTACTAACGGTTACTAATTACTTATAATTGAATTATTTAGAATTAGTTAAAATGGCAATTATAAGTACGGTTGGATTTAAAGCTTGATTCACCATTTTTTTCTTCTTCTGCTCTCTCTTTTTGATGTAGTCGAGATTTATACTATATGTTGATAATAGTTACCTTTTCATTTTTTTTTGTACTTTTTATTAATGGATTATGAATACTTTGGAACTTAAAATGTTTTCCACCTCCCCAGTAAAATACAGTTATGGAAATTTCATCTTAAAGAGAGCATGGAGCTAGTTAAGTTTTTTTTTCAAAGGCTAAGGAAGTCTATAGATAGCTAGCCATGTTAGTGTGGCTATCACTAACTGCACTACTTATAGATGTAGTTTTTTCTCTCTGTTTTCACTTTACTAACCGCTCAATCTATTACTTTTTTTATATAATACTTTATTATAATTTTACGTTTGAATGGAATCATAAGTTTTATCAAAGGAGATATGTACGCGAGAAAGACCAACAAGATTGAAAATTAATCTATCTGATGTTCGGGTGTAATGTCAGGCTTGTTGAGCTGAACCATCTGCTCTTTTATAGATCACCCTAAACAAAAGATGCAAGATTTGAATATGAAGATTGGGGGTGAAGGAATAACATTTTGTGGTTGGAACGTTAAGGGTATTAACAAACCAATCAAGAGAGGAAAAGTATTAGCACATTTAAGAGCACTTAAAACAGATGTAATATTCCTTCAGGAAACTCACCTTAAAAAGGATGCAGAGCACAGATTGAAAGCTTAATGGATTGATAAAATGTATCATTCCTCAATACTAATGCATTACTAATCCGTAAAGGGATACCTTTTAAACACATATCAACTCTAACGGACAGTGATGGCAGATATATTGTATTAATAGGTGAATTATATGCACAAAAAAGTGGCTCTTATTAATGTTTATGGAGCAAATTTTGATAGCCCCTTGTTTTTTAAGAAAATATTTAATACAATTCCAGAATTATTACAAAATATAATAATTGGAGGAGACTTAAATTGTACATTAGACCCCTATTTAGACAGATCATCAAAACAACGGAAAATAAAATCGCAGTCAACTGACTTATTAAATGTATATGTAGATAGTAGTAATATTAAGGATGTCTGGAGAGTACAAAACCCAACTGGACGAGAATATTCATTTTACTCATCGGTACATAAAACATATTCAAGAATAGATTATTTTTTAGTGGATTCCAAGCTTATCCCATTTACTTACAACTCGAAATATCACAATATTACAATCTCAGACCATGCTCCCTTAACATTTATGATTAAATTAAATGGAAGGACGGAAAAACAGTCACAATGAAGACTTAACCCACGAATCTTAAAGGAAAATGTATGTCAAGAATATCTCACTAAACAGATTAATATGTTCTTTGAAACCAATGATCACCCTGAAACGTCTGCTTCCCTACTCTGGGAAACATTTAAAGCATTTACTCGAGGAACAATGATCTCCTCCCAAGCATTTCACAACAAAGAGAATCGGGTTAAACAACAGGCATTGGAAAGGGAAATAAGACAATTAGACATAGAAAATGTGGCTGCACAAACTATGATAAAACACAATAAAATTGCAGCATTGAAATATAAATTAAATAACATATATTCAGACCAAGTTATAAAATGTTACCATTACGCTTAACAACTACATTTTGAATTTGGTGATAAACCCAAACATTATTGGCTCGTCAACTTCGGAAACTGGATGGGGAAAAAACAATTCATAAAATTAGATCAGAAACAGGAGAACCACTAGTACAATTCAAGGATATTAATGAGAGATTTCTGCAATATTATCAAAACCTCTACTCAGCTAAAACGATAGATCACCGGACAGGAATGGAAGCATTCTGACAAAAATGCAACCTTAAAGGGTTAGATTTGAAAGATAGAGAATTACTAGACGCTGAAATAACAGTAAAAGAAATTGAAGAGTCTATCAGATTCTAAAAAACAGTAAGGCCCCGGGTCCCAACGGTATAAGCTCTGAATTCGATAAAAAACTTTATGATCTGATCGCTCCACGTTTAAAGACACTGTATGAACATATCTATACCCAACAGAAACTACGAGAAATGCTAAATGAGTATATAATAACACTTACACCAGAAATAGGCAAGGACCTGGAAGGTCCAGGTTCATATAGAGTTATAGCTCTCCTAAATACTGATCCAAAAATATTAACTAAAATCCTAGCACAAAGATTAAGCGCAGTGATTAATAAATTAATACACCCTGACCAAACAGGATTTATACCAAAAAGCTACTCCTCATAATATAACCTGAGACAATTATTTAATATTATATACTCAAAGAGAAGTACTAACGAAGATCTAGCATTTATCTCATTAGATGCTGAGAAAGCATTTGACCAGGTGGAATGGCCCTATTTATTTTCAGTCATGGACACTTTTCAATTGGGTGAGAAGTTTAGTACATGGGTAAAACTTTTATATACTAATCCGACAGCTAGAATATCAACAAACCAAATGTTATCAGCTAAATTTAATTTATCTAGAGGCTGTAGACAAGGATGTCCGTTATCTCCGTTATTATTCGCACTCGCAATAGAGCCACTAGCAGAAAGTGTTGGGTCCCATCCTGAAATATATGGGTATAATACTAAAGATACCGAGAATAACATTTCCTTATATGCAGATGATGAATTCATCTACATTACAAGACCTGAATTTAGTATCCCAAACTTATTAAATGTAATAACTCAATTTGGCTCGTTCTCAGGATGCAGAATTAATTGGAATAAAAGTGAAATCATGCCAATAATGGAACTTAATCCACATATATTACAACAATTTCCCTTCAAAATAGTAAATGAAAATTTTAAATATCTTGTAATTTATGTAACAAAGACATATACTTCTTTATTTAAACTAAACTTTCTGCCTTTACTGAACAAATTACATAAGAATATTCTATATTGGAAAACACTACCTATCTCAATGTTTGGTAGAATTAATGCAATAAAAATGATTTTTCTCCCGCAACTACTGTACCTTTTTCAATCAATCCCGATATATCTTCCAAAAACTTTTAAAAAAAAGGTTGACTCTATAGTCACTAATTTTATCTGCGATTATAAGAATCACAGAATAAATAAAAAGCACTTATGTAAATCAAAAATAAATGGAGGTTTAACCCTACCAAATTTTATGCTCTATTTCTGGGCAGTTAACATTAAAAAATATGAATTTTTGGTTGGAAGACCTGGACCAACAACCAGAGTGGTTAAAAATGGAAAAGGAAGACTGTTTACCCTTTGAAATTGGGTCAATTTTGTTTGCTACTAAGCAAAAATACCTATAGTGAAAACCCCATAATAAACAGTGGAATACACATTTGGAAACAATTAAAAAATACTCTAAAATTGGATAATCTATCACTACTCCTTCCCATTGTAAACAACCCTACATTTAAACCCTCAATGATGGATAAAGGTTTTCTACAATGGAAAAATCACGGAATTAAAAAGATGGGTCATCTTTATAGGAAGGGCACATTCCTCTCATTCCAGGAGTTACAACAAATTTATGGACTCAAATGACTATTTCAGATACCTACAACTTAGAGATTATGCTAAATCGAATACACAGGACGATAGAAATAGAAAGACAGACATTCTTGATGAATGTTTGAACAAACACCCTATCACAGAAAATTTAATATCTTATATCTATTATATCCTATTAGACAGTGATGCACCCACGATGGAAATATATAGGCAATCATGCGAAAATGAACTAGGCCAACCAATAATGCAAGATATTTGGGACGAAAGCTTACTACATATACATCACTGTTCGTTAAATGCTCGACATTCCTTAATACAATTTAAAGTATTACATAGATGACATTATTCGAAAGCAAAATTAAATAAAATTTTCCAAGTATTTTATCTCCTATTTGTGAAAAATGTCAGCATTTAGAGGCTAACCTAACGCAGAAATTTGTAAATTGTATAATAATTAATAATTTTTGGACGGAAATTTTAAAGATAATTTTGGAAGTTGTCAACATCCAATTGGACCCCGACTCAAAACTAATAATATTAGGAATATTAGAACAAAATCAAATATTTACAACAAACCAAAGAAATCGACTACAGCATAATAATCGGGAAAAAATTAATACTAAAATTTTGGAAAGGTCCTATAACCCCCACAATTAAAATGTGGACTATGGAAATGTCGGTGACACTACACTTGGAAAGAATAAGATTTGTCTTAATGGACAAACAAGAACTTTTTATCCGAATATGGTCTCCATTTATTGAGTATTTGAAGGGGCAAACTGGTTCGGCACGAGAACCTGACTGAAACCCAAATTAAGGATTAGATGAAGAATTACATTTTATAATGCATATCTCCAATGATGTATAATTAGTTAATTATTCCATTCTCTTTTATTATACCTTTTGTTTTTTTTTAATTTATTTTTTTGGTTTCGTTCTCACTCTATTATTTTCTATCTATATAAAAAATTTAAATAAATAAAGCCGGTTCGGCACGAGAGCCCGAGTGAAACCAGAATCAAAGAATAGATGAAGTAGTACATTTCATAAAACGCGGATATATCTCCAATGATGCATAATCTGTAGAACATTCCATTCTTTCCCAACTTTTTAAACTTTTTTTTGTTTAATCTTTCTCTACTATTTTCTATCTTTATAAAAAATGGAAAAAAAAAATATAGCACAATAATTATGCAATTGTTAATATAAATAATTGATAATATATCTACAAAGAACAAAATGCTTTTTATTATGTCGACAATGAACAAGCACCTTTTTATTATGTAATTTCTTCTAATTAATTAAAAAATGTAACAAAAAATAAAAAAAATAAAAATAAAATATAGAAATACAACTATTCAAAAATTGATAATATAGACAATATTAATAATGTATGACCACCACAAACAAAATGTTTTTTATTATGTACTTCTAATAAAAATCTTTGAATTAAAAAACGATGCGCGAGGCATGGGCAACAGGCTTATTGCCGTTACCATCATTTTGAAGACATGCTGTGCCTAGCCCGTGTTGTGAGGCATCACAAGTCAGTGTGACCAATAGTTTAGGATCAAAGTACACCTAACACTAAGGATTGGTGCGGCCTTTCCCGGAGTCGGGCCCGGACTTCAGCAGCGGACGCTGCGTGGACATTTTCCAATCACTGTTTGGTCTGAAGCTGCGAACGGCAGTGCTTCTAGCCGCGGGCGCGGCATCTGGAGCCTGGGATCCCTCATTGGGGACCCCCGTAGAAGAAGAGCTCCGACCTGCAGCCTATAACACCTTAAAGCTGTGGACTGTGGTGCTTCTAGCCGCGGGCGCAGAGTGGACTTACCATCCGGATCGGGATCCCTCTCCGGAAGTCCCTGGAGAAGATCTCTGGCTGCCGGCCTGCGGCTTACGTTATCCTGAAGCCGCGGTCTCTGGTAGGAAAGAATCGATTCGGGACATACCTTACAGACGAGAGGGTCTGTCATCTGGCTGCCCACAGTGCCGACTGTGGGGATTATGGCCCCAACCACGGGGGAAAATGGAGGAGGCCTGACTATACTTTGTGCTTTCCACCACAGTGAAGAATGCTGCAGTGGATGTTTGTGTTAAATTTTTATTGTGTGTTATTTTTTATTGTAGCGCTGCTGGCAAGTTCATTTCACTGCACTGTATTGTGTATGTGATGAATAAATCTGATTGATTGATTGAAGAGTCGGAGTACAAGACATCTGCTGCTTAAGAGTGTCGAACTCCTTCTGTTGTTGCTCGTGCCAGGTAAAAGCAGTGTCTTCATGTGTAAGCTGGCGCAATGCGGCTGATATTTTGCTGAAACCTGGAATGAATTTGCTCAAGTAGTTAACCATACCAAGAAATCTCTGTAAACTTAGCACGTCTATGGGTGCTGGGAGCTCATTGATTGCACTGTTTTTCGCTGGATCCGTTTTTAGGCCATTTTGGTAAATACATGGCCTATGTATTTCACCTCATTCGCCCTGAATTTGCATTTTTGAGGGTTCAGTTTGAGATTGATGGCCTTGGCATGATCCAAGACCTTCGTCAAATTGGCATTGTGTTCTTCGACTGTTCGACCCGCAACGAGGATGTCATGCACTATGATGGAGTATGGGTAGCCTGCAAACAATTGCTCTATAGCTTGTTGAAATACTTCACTAGCAGAACTTATCCCAAAGAGCATGCAAAGAAATCTGTAATGCTATAACGGAGTGCTGAAAGTGGTTAACTTGGAATAGTTGTGTTCCAGCCAAATCTGCCAGAATGAACTCTTGGCATCTAGCACCGTGAATACAGTTGCCTCAGCCATCTGCGCAGCAATCTCATCCACAATGTGCATGGGATAGTGAGTCATTTAATTGCTGTGTTTAAGTCCTTGGGGTTGTTGCAAATCCGTATCTCATCTTTATTCTTCTTGGTAGCCACAACCATGGTGGAGACCCAATCCAAGGGGTCAGCGACGGGAGCAATCACACCAAGAGACGCCATTCTGTTAAATTCACCTTGAACATGGTCCCACATAGCGTGGAGAATCCTATGAGCTGGACAAAAAGCTGGAATTGTCTCAGGGTGATTGATAATCGTATACCTGACAGGCAACCTGCCCAGCTTATCGTCAGCCAAAACCTTGTTTTATGTCAGGATTTGATGGTTACAGTCACAGTCTGTAGTCAGATGACAAACAGAAGGGCTGATAGCAATCAGACCCATGTCTTAACATGCGTTGACACCCAGCAGAGACATTTTCACGAACCACATAGACATCCAGGTGGTAGACACGTGAGTTAAGACAGCAGCGTAACTCGACTTGACCGATAGGGTGCACTCGACCTCCTGCAAAGGGAACAAGAGAGGCAGCCATGGGGAAGCAATTTCTGTTTTTTGTAACTTTTGGAACACAGCCAGGCAAATGATGTTGCACCGGGCCCCTGAATCTACTTTCAGATAAAGAGTTTTGCCATTAATGAGAAAATCAACCTTGGGGCTTAGTTGTTTATGCATTAAATCAGGCAAAACATGTACATTGACATCAACACATTCGCCCGCTGCCTGAAAATCCATGGAGCTGGTTGTGAGAATTCTGAGAAAGTGCTTTCAAGGCCAAGCGAATTAACAGATTGTCTTGTTTGAACTCTGTTGTTACGTGAACGACAGCATTTAAGGAAATGTTTTCTTTTGTTGCAAAATCAACATATTTTCCATACGCAGGGCAACGGTCACAAACAGCAGCATGTGAGCCCCCACTGTTAAAGCAATTGTCCATCAGTCTCTTGGCATCAGGCACTTGAGGAAAACGAGAGAGATTTGAAAAGGCATACTGGCAGCATTAATTTCATGAGCAGTAGAGTGTCCCAAAACTTTGATGTGAGCATCAGCCATTTCAGCAATGCGACAGCGGTTGTCAGCAGTCTCCAGAGTAAGGTCAGCATCCCGCAGTAGCTCGTCGTCTAATTTATCATTGCGGATGCCATGAACCAAACGGTCACGGATAAGGCTATCACATATATCTCTGAAATCGCACCGATTTGCGATGTGCTTCAGTGCACTGACGTACAGTGGAGTTAAAAATGGCATGTAACAAAGGTAATGCCTCTGTAGTAATGGGGGATTTCAACATGTAGGTAGACTGGGAAAATCAGGTTGGTTCAGGACCCCAAGAAAAAGAGTTTGTAGAGTGCCCCCGACATGTATTCTTAGAACAGCTTGTAATGGAGCTGACCTGGATTTAGTGTTGTCCAATGAATCATATTTGATAAGAAAACTAGAGGTAAAGGAACCGCTTGGAGGTAGTGATCATAATATGATTAGTTTTAATCTGCAATTTTAGAAGGAGAAGGTTAAATCGGAAGTGTCAGTGATGCAGTTGAACAAATGGGACTATGAAGGCACGATGGAGTAGCTGGCCAAGGTAGGCTGGAAAGGGATCCTAGCAGGAATGACGACGGAACAGCAATGGCAGGAATTTCTGGGCATAATGTGAAAGACGCAGGATCATTTCATTCAAAAAAGGAAGAATGATTCTAAGGGGAGTAGGAGGCAACTGAGGCTGACAAGAGAAGTTAGGTATAGAATAAAACTAAAAGAAAAGATGTATAACCCAGCAAAGAGTAGCCAGAAGCCGGAGGATTGGGAAACTTTCATAGGACAACAGAAGGAAACAAAACAGGGAATACGAGTTGAAAGATAAAGTACGAGGGGATGTTGGCCAGGAATATAAAGGACAGTAAAAGCTCCTTCAGATATGTTGAGGGAAAAAGAATAGCAAAGTCAAATGTGGGTCCCTTGAAGGCAGACACGGGTGAAATTATTACGCGGAACAAGGACATGGCAGAAGAGTTGAACAGGTACTTCAGATCTGTCTTCACTAAGGAAGACACAAACAATCTCCCAGAAGTATTGGAGGACAACAGATCTAAGGGGGGTAGAGGAACTGAAAGAAATACTCATTAGGCGAGAAATAGTATTGGGTAGCCTAATGGGACTGAAGGATGATAAATTGCCTGGACCTGATGGTCTGCATCCCAGGGTCCTCAGGTAGGTGGCTCTTGAAATAGTGAATGCATTGTTGATCATTTTCCAATGTTCAATAGATTCAGGATCAGTTCCTGTGGACTGGAGGATGGCTAATGTTATCCCACTTTTCAAGAAAGGAGCGAGAGAGAAAAGGGGGGAATTACAGACCAGTTAGCCTGACTTCGGAGGTGAGAAAGATGCTGGAATCAACAATTAAAGAGGTAATAAAGGGGCATTTGGATAGCTGTAAAAGGATTATATATATATATAATTATATATATATATACCAGACTAATTGGGACCCATTGGGTCCCATGTTCACACAGGAGCACTAGTATGGGTGTTGTGGGCTGAAGGGACAGTTTTTCAGAGTGGTAGTATGGAAATTGTGGGCCGAATGTATTCTTGGGCTGGCTGCTCAGTCACTAAAGCCTGGTGTGCTGGCAGCTCACTAACTTACGGCTGGTGGGCTGGCAGTTGACTCATGGCTATTCCTTGAAATTCCATTTCATGCAAGGTACAAGGTCACCAAATTCAAGTGCAGTTTCATACCACTTCAAGCAGTGTGCAAGGCCACCAAATTCAAGTGCAGTTTCATACCATTTGAAGCAGGTTGCAAGGCCATTAAAGACAGCGAGTCGTGACCTCTCCCTCCTCCAACTTGCAGAGACTGAGCCTTGCTCACACTTCTGGGTTTTATAGTCCCTCCCCCCCTCCCACCAGAAGGGCATGGCCTTCATGGTGTGATTGACAGGAGAGAGAATCTCAACATTTGTTAAACACTAATAACTCTTTTATTTTTCATCAATGGTAAAAATCCTTGGCACCTGATGAGCGGGGTGGGACTGGGTAAGATGGCCAAAAATCACAGCCGTACATGGTAGCATTTTCTCTAAAATCAATATAAAGTGCAAACAGGAAGTGGTGAAGATTAGACGTTTAATTATATAAAAGGCAAGGTAACATTAATTAGACATGGCAACTTTAATTAGGCAAGGTAACTTTAATTAGGTAACACAGCTTTTGCATTTCCAAACCAAAGGCAACACAGCTTTAGTATTTCCAAACCAAAGGCAACACAGCTTTAGCATTTCCAAACCAAAGGCAACACAGCTTTAGCATTTATAACTATATTTTCAAACCACATTAAAGGCATTGACAGGTCAGTAAAACCACTCACAATTTAGTAGATATGTGTTCAGTGTTATTCACAGCTCAGACTGAGGGGCGTGACCCTCTCACTCCTCCATCTTACAGAGACTGACTGAGGCACCCAACATTTCCAGGTTTTATAGTCCCTCCGGAAGGGGCATGGCCTTCAGGAGAGAGAATCTCAACATTTTTAAAACACTAATAACTCTTTTATTTTTAATTGATAGGAAAAATCCTCTTGTCCTGCGCAGCGGAAGGGGACCAAAAAGATGTAAGATGGCCAAAAATCACAGCTGTAAATGGCAGCGTTTTTTCTAAAATCAATATACAGAACAACAGGAAGTGGTCAAGATCAGACTTTTAGTAATACAGATACTAGATTCAGATACTAGATAGTCTAATTCTAGACTAAGTGGGACCCGTTGGGGGGGGGGGCTTTCTGGAGCACTAGTATGGGTGTTGTGGGCTGAAGGGACTGGTTTTCAGAGGGCTAGTATGGACATTGTGGGCCGAATGGTTTCTTGGGCTGGCAGCTCAGTCACTCAATCCTGGTGTGCTGGCAGCTCACTCACTTACGGCTGGTGGGCCGGCAGTTGACTCACGGTTATTCCTTGAAATTCCACTTCAAGCAGGGTGCAAGGTTACCAAATTCAATTGCAGTTTCCTACCATTTCAAGTAGGGTGCAAGGCCACCAAATTCAAAAGCAGTTTCATACCATTTCAAGCAGGGTGCAAGGCCACCAAATTTAAAAGCAGTTTCCTACCATTGCAAGCACGGTGCAAGGCAACCAAATTCAAAAGCAGTTTCCTACCATTTCAAGCAGGGTGCAAGGTCACCAAGGTGAACTCTCCCTGCCCCACCTTGCAGAGACTGAACCACGCCCACACTTCCGGATTTTATAGTCACTCCCCCCTACCACCGGCGGGGCATGGCCTTCACGGCGGTTATTGACAGGAGAGAGAATCTCAACATTTTTTAAACACTATTAACTCTTTTATTTTTCATCGATGAAAAAATCCACTTGTCATGCGCAGCCGAGAGGGACTCTGAGTAAGATGGCCAACAATCACAGCTGCACGTGGTAGTGTCTTTTCTAAAAACAATATCAGTGCAAACAGAAAGTGGTCAAGATGAGACTTTTAATTATATAGATATATGTATGTATGTATGTGTATATGTAAGTGTGTATATATATATATGTGTGTGTGTGTGTGTGTGTGTATGTATGTGTATGTATATATGTATACATTGCACATGTGTGTATCACACATACACACACACTAAATAATAGTGCAAAAAGACAAAACCAATGCCCCCAAGTCAACGTATGTAGTTGTGAGGTTTCCTTATCTGATTTGACTCCGAAGCTAAATGATGTTGAAAGTGTTATTTCTGAATCTAGATCTTGGTTCTGACCTCCTGGTCAACCTTTAGCTGTCAGTGTTGAGGTGAAACTCTACGATACAGGCGGTATTTGAAAGCATAAATGCAAACTTGAATCATGGAGTGCATATTTTCGAATTGCCAACAAACGAAGAGCTGCAGATGTTGGTGTACAAAGAAAAGACACGAAGTGCTGGCGTAACTGGTCAAGCAGCTTCTCTGGGGCACATGGGTCAGTGATGTTTCAGGTCTGATCTGAGGAAGGGTCTCAATCCGAAACGTCACCTATCCATGTTCTCCTATCCAGAGTTGCTGCCTGACCTGCTGATTTACTCCAGCACTCTGTGAAATGTCACCTATCCATGTTCTCCAGAGATGTTGCCTGACCCGCTGAGTTACTCCAGCACTTGTCTTTTATAATGTCTCCTTGTCTAACGTGTTGTGGGATGAAGTTAACTTGCATTTAACTCTAAGCATGTTCAAATTGGTTTTAAATATTGCTATATATTCTCGTGGGTGACCTCTTGAGACCTGGTGGGAGAATATCTCATTAAACTGGATTTCAGAATGCAGACCAGGAGCCTGTTTAGAATCCCATGTTCAATGGGACTATATTGTCATGTGTACCCAAGTAGAGTGAAATTCTACTTTTGCATACAGTTCAGTGGTAATCCTGCTGTACATTAGGCTCAATATATTAAATATACTGTTTGGAAAATATACATAATATAACGGTCTTGCTATCGTGTTTGGCATGGACATTGTGGGCCGAAGGGCATGTTCTTGTCCTGCACTGTTTGGTTTGTTCTATATTTTAAGTCTATCAGCTTCCTTGAGCTGGAAGTATGTAAAAGTACAATCTGATATCTATCGCACTTGAAAGAAATCGCTGTCACCTTTTGAACCAAAATATTTCAGCCAACACTTTTCTCAGTGTGGAAATGTCAAAGACCACAGGACGTAGCTTTAAGGAGAGAAGGGCATAATTTAAAGATGTTCAGAGCAAGTTTTTTTTTATACACAAGGTTGTGTGTGCCTAGAACACACTGCTAGAGATTGTGGTGAAGGCAGATAAGTGGTGTTTAAGAAGCCTTTAAATGGGCAGCACGATGGCACAGCGCAAGAGACCCGGGTTTGATCCTGACTACGGGTGCTGTCTGTGTGGCGTTTGTATGTTCGCCCCGTGACCTCTGTATTCCATTCCTTCCAGCAACTCTACTGCTGTGCCGCTGTGCCACTGTGCCATGACTTGTGTTGAAGTTGATACTACAGCAGCTAAATGGCCAGAACACCAAATTAATAACACGATCACCTTAAGTAAAACCGGCCATGAGGACATTGGGAGAAAAAACGATAGAACGCAGTTAATTATTTTTATTTTCATTTGCTTTGAAAGCCTTTGGCATGGGCATAATAATGGATTTGCTCAAGATTAACGGCACATTACACTTATTGCCTCTCATTTAAGTCACTATTAGCTGTCTTTGGTTCCAAGTCTGTCTTTAAACTTCACGTGCCAGCATTTCCAGATGATCTTAACTTTACTAGAATGCTGTTCCTTCTTTCAACTGAGAATGGAGCTATTATAAGGTACACCTAGATTTGCTGGACGTTCATTTAGAATCTGAGCTTTACCAGAACAAAAACCAATGCAACATACTTCAGGTCTCGACCTGAAACATGACCTCCATGTCTCCAGAGGTGCTAACTGACCTGCTGAGTTACTCCAGCACATTGTGTCTTTTCTTATGTAAACCAGCATTTGCAGTTCCTTGCTTCAAAATTAATCTGTACTCCAACATACTTTTTAAAGGTGGAGATTGACAGATTCTTGATTAGTATGGGTGTTATAGGGAGAAGGAGGGAGAATGGGATTGAGAGGGAGAGATAGATAGCCATGATTGAATGGTGGAGTAAGACTTGATGCGCTGAATGGCCTAATCCTGCTCCTATACTTTATGAACAGGCCGAAGAAGTGGTGTCTGAAGAAGGTTGGGCCCGAAACATTGCCTATTTCCTTCGCTCCATAGATGCTGCCGCACCAGCTGAGTTTCTCCAGCACTTTTGTCTATCGTCAATTTTCCTTGTACTTCCTTCAGTCTTGAAAGCAAAATATTATTAGTCATCCTCTTGACTGAACAGTTGTTGCCTGCCTTTCCTCTTGGTGCTAAATGTCTATATAAACAAACCGCAAAAAATGCAAACTGCAAATAAGTCAATGTTCTCCAGAGATGCTGCCTGGCCCGCTGACTTACTCCAGCACTCTGTTGTTGTTTTTGCTACAAAATCAGAGGTTAGGTTAATGTGGAATCTGCCTTTCCAAGTGTCAGATTATCAGGATCTCTTCTCTCGAGCACTTCAATACGCATATGTTCTCTCTCACAGTCCGGTGCCAAATGACATGTATAACTCATCCAGTTGGCAGTAAAATCTCCTCCGCGGGTTTCTGCTAACATTGGTGTGTGTGTGTATCTGTCTGTGTGTGTCTGTGTATGTGTGTGTGTCTGTGTGTGTGTGTGTGTGTGCATGTGTGTCTGTGTGTATGTCTGTGTGTATGTGTGTCTGTGCATCTCTGTGTATGACTCTGTGTGTGTATCTGTGTGTGTGTGTATGATTCTGTGTGTCTGTGTGTATGTATCTGTGTGTGTGTGTGTCTGCGTGTCTGTCTGTGTGTGAGTATGTCTGTGTGTGCGTCTATGTGTGTGTCTGTGTGTGTGCGTGTTTCTGTGTGGCTGTGTATGTGTGTGTCTGTGTATGCGTCTGTCTGTGTGTGTATGTGTCAGTGTCTATGTATGCGTCTGTGTGTGTGTGTGTGTGTGCGTCTCTGTGTGCGTCTCTGTGTGTGTGTCTGTGTGTGCATCTCTACGTGTGTGTGTGTGTGTGTGTGTGTGTGTGTGTGTGTGTGTGTGTGTGTGTGTGTGTGTGTGTCTGTGTGTATCTGTGTGTGTTTCTGGTCTTCCCATGACCACACTAGTGCCACGACTTCCGCTCAGAAATTTAACTATCCAAGACCTGTCGTAGATTCGAACAACATCACTTTTAGGTTTAGCTTAATGATACAGGATGGTATTGGGCCCTTCAGCCCACAGCCAATACTGACTATAGATCACCAGGCAGCATCTCTGGAGAGAAGGAATGGGTGACATTTTGGGTCGGGACCCTTCCTCTGATGCTGAAGACATTGCCTAGCTGTGTGTTTTGGTGGGAAGCTCGGTGTTGTTCCCATTGTTCTCGTGTTGTCCATCTATCTTACTAACAGAACGATGGCCATATTGTTCTCTGGCCCATATTAAGGTGTCATTGTGAGGTTATATGTATGCACATTAATTATATCATAGTTGTACATTATGGGAAAAGGCCCTTCAGCTCAACTTGCCCACATTGAACAACATGCCTCATCTACATTAGTCCCACCTGCCTGCATTTGGCCCATATCCCTCTAAACTTGTCCTATCCATGTACCTATCTAACTGTTTCTTAAACGTTGGGATAGTCCTTGCCTCAACCACCCTTTGTGTGGACAAACCAAGTAGCCTGAAGAAGGGTCTCAACACGAAATGTCACCTGATCCTTTTTCTCCAGAGATGCTGCCTGACCCGCTGAGTTACTCCAGCTTTTCGTGTCAATCTTCGGTGTAAACCAACATCTGCAGCTCCTTCTGACACAAGTCGCCCACCTCCACTTACCAACTTCCAATAGTTATGAAGATCCCTCTACAACTCATTGTCAAGTTTGGCAGATGTCAAGGGTATAAATCCAGGCAAGAGCCCCTTGGGAAAACCAAACATGCAGATGATGCAAAACCCAAAACAAAATGCTGGAAACTCTCTCAGCAGGTCAGGCAGCATCTGTGGAAGGAGAAACATTAACATTTCATGTACGGGATCCTTCATTTGCTTTGACCATTCAAAGCATTATTTTTTTTTTGTTTGCTTAATTGGAACTGTAAATATGCTGGCAAAACAAACTTTGGAATTTGGAATTCGGAATTTTACAATTCCAAATTTGTGCAAATTGAATGAGATATGCCAGTTATGTCTGGAATTGACCTGAAGTTTGCATAGACCAGGTAAGAACAGCTCTTGGGTTGGGCTTTGAAAGTTACACTGTAATTTATTGAAGGAAAACTCTTGCTGATGCTCACAGGTTTGTACACTATGTACAGAGTCTGAAGATGGGTCTTGACCCGAAACGTCAGCCATTCCTTCTATCCAGAGATGAGTTAGTCCATCATCATCCAGTGTCAATCTATGATTCGCAAAATAATGCAGTCATATTTTCTCAGCATCACTTGGTCTAGCAATTGCTCAACTGCACAACCAGAGAGCAGTGCTGAACTACTATCTACCTTATTGGTGACCCTCGAACTATCGTGACGCGGGGCTGGACACGGTGCTCCAACCTCGACCCGAGTAATAGCAGTCAAATATGGGACAAGAGTGGTCCCTTATGGGACAAACCAATTTAGCCCAAAATCCGGGATTTCCCGGCCAGTACGGGACAGTTGGCAACCCTATGTGGGAATTGAAATCATAGTTATACAGCAAGGCAACAGGCCTTTCAGCCCATCTGCTTAAAATACGAGATTAAAGTTGTGTATGTCCACCCTGGTTTCATATCCCTGTTGTGCAATGTCTAGTGTTTAATGCCTGTAAATTAATGGCCATTTAAATCAACTAGCGAGTGGGTTTTAGTGGAATGTGGTGGATTGGAACGTTGCGGTTTGCGGTGAAGTCGGGAGGAAAAATACTGTTGGTTCATACATTTTTTTGGACCCCATTTTGCAACTTGAAAAAAAAATTAAAGCCTCCCTAAAAACCAACTTTTAATATAAAAATAAACTGTGCACCATTTTTTCTCCCCTACGCAAAATCCTTCCCGTTGTCGGCGCTCATGGCTTTTGAAGGTGATTTTTAAATTACTCTAGTTAATAAATAATCTAGCGTAATTTAAAAATACCTTCATGAATGAAATGTCAGAGCGATTTTTCTTCCGCAACGAAATCGCCCGACATGGATCGATTTTCCCAGTCTGCAGAAAAACGGCACTTTAAGCCCGCCCCCCTCTGAAAGGCGCCAAAGTCACGCACATGGGGAGCGGCAGAACTGCAGTGCTGCTCAAGGTAAGTTTTGTAACATACCTACTTCACTCTGTGCAAAACACTAGGCCATGAATTGGAGTTCACTTCTGTGTATATATAGTCCTTCTAAAAGGATTCATTATGGAACAGGAGTTTCTAATTAGCTTAAGTACCAGCACAACCAAAACAGACTAACAGGTTGTTTGTTGTGTAAGAAGGAACTACAGCTGCTGGTTTAAACCGAAGATAGACACAAAAAGCTGGAGTAACTCAGCGGGAGAGGAAGCATCTCTGGAGAGAAGGAATGGGTGACGTTTCGGGTTGAGACCTTTCTTCAGACTGGTTAGGGATAAGGGAAGCAAGAGATGTAGACGGTGATGTAAAAGTTGTTTAAAAGTACAATGAATGAAAGATATGTAATAAAATGGTGACGGTCAAGGAAACAGGCCATTGTAAGCTGTTTGTAGGGTGAAAACGAGAAGCTGGTGCGACTTGAGTGGGGGAGGGATACAGAGAGAGAGGGAATGCCAGGGCTACCTGATGTGGGAGAAATCAAGATTTGTACCACTGGGCTGTAAGCTGCCAAGCAAAATATGAAATGCTGTTCCTCCAATTTGTGTTTAGCTTCATTCACTCTGACAATGGAGGAGACTGAAGACAAAAAGGTCTGTGTGGGAATGGGAAGGAGAATTAAAGTGTTCAGCAACTGGGAGATCAGGTTGATTCAGGTTGGAGAAGGCAATTCTGGATTTAGTGTTATGTAATGAACCAGATTTGATAAAGGAACTTGAGGTGAAGGAGCTATTAGGAGGTCGTGACCATAATATTGTCAAGTTTAATCTATAATTAGAGAGGGAGAAGGGTAAATTGGAGGTGACAGTGTTACAGTTGAATAAAGGGCACTATGGAGCCATGAGGGAGGAGCTGGCCAAAGTTGACTGGAAAGATACCATAGCAGTGATGACAGTGAAACAACAAAGGCAAGTATTTCTAGGAATAATACAGAAGGTACAGGATCAGTTCATTCCAAAGAGGAAGAAAGATTCCAAGGGGAGTAAGAGGCGACCGTGGCTGACAAGGGAAGTCAGGGACTGTATAAAAATAAAAAAGAAGTACACCGTAGCAAAGATAGGCAGGAAGAAGAGGATTGGGTAATGTTTAAAGAGCAACAGAAGATAACTAAAAAGACAATAGGTGGAGAAAAGATGAGGTACGAAGGTAAGCTAGCCAAGAATATAAAGGAGGATAGTAAACACTTATTTAGGTATGTGAAGAGGAAACATTTATTTAAGACCAAAGTTGGAACCTTGAAGACTGAAAGGGGTGAATTTATTATGGGGAACAAGGAAATGACAGAGGGGTTGAACAGGTACTTTGGATCCGTCTTCACTAAGGAGGACACAAACAATCTTCCTAATGTACTAGTGGCCAAAGGATCTGGGGTGACGGAGGAACTGAAGGAAATCCACATTAGGCACGAAATGGTGTTGGGTAGACTGATGGGTCTAAAGGCTGATAAATCCCCAGGGCTGGATGGTCTGCATCCCAGGGTACTTAAGGAAATGGGTCTAGAAATCATGGACACATCGGTGATCATTTTCCAATGCTCTAAAGATTCAGGATCAATTACTCTGGATTGGAGGGTAGCTAATGTTATTCCACTTTTTAAGGCGGGAGAGAGAAAACAGGGAATTATAGGCCAGTTAGCCTGACATTGGTGGTGGGAAAGATGCTGGTCAATTATGAAAGATGAAATTGCGGCACATTAGGATAGCAGTAACAGGATCGGTCCGAGTCAGCTTGGATTTACGAAGGGGAAATCATGCTTGACTAATCTTCTGGAATGTTTTGAGGATATAACTTGGAAAATGGACAATGGACAGCCAGTGGATGTAGTGTACCTGGAATTTCAGAAAGCATTTGATATGGTCCCACATAGGAGATAAGTGGACAAAATTAGCGCACATGGTATTGGGGGAAGAGTGCTAACATGGATAGAAAATTGGTTGGCAGACAGGAAACAAAGTGTAGGGATTAACAGTGACTAGTGGGGTACCGCAAAGCACGGTGATGGGACCACAGCTATTTCCAATATATGTCAATGATTTGGGTGAAGGAATTCATAGTAACATTAGCAAATTTGCAGATGACACAAAGCTGGATGGCAGTGTGAACTGTGAGGATGATGCTATGAGAATGCAAGGTGACTTGGACAGGTCGGGGGAGTGGGCAGGTGCATGGCAGATGAAGTTTAATGCGGATAAATGTGAGGTTATCCACTTTGGTATCACAAACGGGAAGGCAGACTACTATCTAAATGGTGTCAAGTTTAGAAAAGGGGAAGTGCAAAGGGATCTGGGGGTGCTTGTTGCTCAGTCAATGAAAGTAAGCATGCAGGTACAGCAGGCAGTGAAGAAAGCGAATGGTATGTTGGCCTTCAGTATAGGAGCAAAGAGGTCCTTCTGCAGTTATATAAGACCCTAGTGAGACCACACCTTGAGTATTGTGTGCAGTTTTGACCCCTAATTAGAGGATGGACATTCTTGCTATTGATGGAGTGCAGCGTAGGTTTACAAGGTTAATTTCCGGGATGGCGGGACTGTCATGTGCTGAGAGAATGGAGCGGCTGGGCTTGTACACTCTGGAGTTTAGAGGGATGAGAGGGAACCTTATTGAAACATATAAGATTGTTAAGGGTTTTGACACGCTAGAGGGAGGAAACATGTTCCCGATGTTGTGGACTAAAATAAGAGTACTGGTGACTTAAATTAGAGCACTGGTGCTAAAATTAGAGCACATGGTATCTGGTGACTAAAATTAGAGCACATGGTATCTGGTGACTAAAATTAGAGCACATGGTATTGGGGGTAGGGTGTTGAAATGGAGAGAAAATTGGTTGGCTGACCGGAAGCAAAGAGTAGGAGTGAACGGGTCCTTTTCAGAATGGCAGGCAGTGGTGAGTGGAGTGCCACCAGGCTCCGTGTTGGGGCCGCAACTGTTTACCATATATATTAATGATTTGGAAGAGGGAATTAGGAACAACACTAGCAAGTTTGTGGATGACACAAAGCTGGGAGGCAGTGTGAACTGTGACGAGGATGTTAGGAGGTTGCAGGGTGACCTGGACAGGTTGAGTGAGTGGGCAGGTGCGTTGCAGATGCAGTATAATATAGATAAATGTGAGGTTATCCACTTTGGTGGCAAAAACAAGGGGGCATATTATTATCTCAATGGGGTTAGGTTAGGTTAGGGGGAGGTGCAGTGAGACCTAGGCGTCCTTGTATACCGGTCACTGAAAGTTGGCTTACAGGTACAGCAGGCAGTGAAGAAAGCTAATGGAATGGTGGCCTTCAGTATAAGAGGATTTATACTGAGGATTTCAGTATAGGAGTGAAGAGGTTCTTCTGCAGTTGTATAGGGCTATGGTGATAACACATCTGGAGTATTGTGTACAGTTTTGGTCTTCTAATTTGAAAAAGGACATCCTTGTGATTGAGGCAGTGCAGCATAGGTTCACAAGATTGATCCCTGGGATGGCGGGACTGTCATATGAGGAAAGATTGAAAGGACTAGGCTTGTATTCACTGGAGTTTAAAAGGATGAGGGGGCATCTTATAGAAACATATACAATTATAAAAGGACTGGACAAGCTAGATGCAGGAAAAATGTTCCCAATGTTGGGCGAATCCAGAACCAGGGGCCAGAGTCTCAGAATAAAGGGGAGGTCATTTATGACTGAGGTGAGAAAAAAATGTTTTCACCCAGAGAGTTGTGAATTTATGGAATTCCCTGCCACAGAGGGCAGTGGAGGCCAAGTCACTGGATGGATTTAAGAGAGAGTTAGATAGAGCTCTAGGGGCTAGTGGAGTCAAGGGATATGGGGAGAAGGCAGGCACGGGTTATGGATAGAGGACCATCAGCCATGATCACAATGAATGGCGGTGCTGGATCGAAGGGCCGAATGGCCTCCTCCTGCACCTATTTTCTATGTTTCTATGATGTTGGGGGAGTCCAGATCCAGGGGCCACAGTTTAAGAATAAGGGATAAGCCATTTTGAATGGAGATGAGGAAACGTTTTTTTTCACAGAGAGTTGTGAGTCTGTGGAATTCTCTGCCTCAGCTGGCAGTGGAGGCCAGTTCTCTGGATACTTTCAAGAGAGAGCTAGATAAGGCTCTTAAAGATAGTGGAGTCAGGGGATATGGGGAGGGCAGGAATGGCCTACTCCTGCACCTATTGTCTATTGTCTATTGTGTAGGGACAGGTGTTCCATCTCCTGTGGTTGCAGGGGAAATTGTGTGTGCTTGCTTAAATCCAAGAGTTATGCTCAAGACTGGGCTTGTGCTGTAAGCCAAGGTTCAGTGAAAATCCCCAAGTAGTTACACTCAAAGTTTCTGTGTAAGTGACAGATGTTTTTAAGAAGACAAAACTCCCAAGTGTAGCATGCAGCCATTATTCAATAATACAGGATTAATCCTAGTTCAGAATTGTAGTTTTCCACTTAAACCACGTTGAATAATGCAGGCATATTTTAAAATCTAGCTGGGTAAGACATTTAGACAAGTAAAATACCTTCTGGTGTTTGGTCAAGTGACAAGTAGAAACTGAGCTCTCTGATCGAACTGAAGCAGTAATGTCTGCCTCAATTTTTTTGGAATGCATGAGGTAAACATTCAAACCTCATTCAAAATGTGTAGGAAGGAACTGCAGGTGCTGGTTTACACCAGAGATGGACACAATGTTCTGGTGTAACTGAGCGGGACAGGCAGCATCTCTGGAGAGAGGGAATGAATGAGTTTTCGGGTTGAGATACTTTGTGGGTTTGGTGACCCCAGTGGACTGCTCTATTTAGTTTGTGCAAATCGGGCCATTCGGCCCCACTGACCTGTGCCTCCTATCCTACTTGCCAAGGTTAATGGTGGCAGGAGGAGTGAATGATTAGATTTCCTTCTTAGGGTTCCTTTTACCAATCTGTTGCAAGAACAGCTGCGTCTAGCATTTATATACGCCTGAAGTAATCGAACTCCGCAATTGAATCTACAATGTTGGACACGTTCTTCTTCGTAACGTGTCTAATCTGATGTGCAACTATTTGTGCGGCACGGTGGCGCAGTGGTGAAGTTGCTGCCTTACAGCGCCAGAGACCCGGGGTCAATTCTGACCAGGGGTGCTGCCTGTACCTTCTCCCTGTGACAGCGTGGGTTTTCTCTGGGTGGTTTCCTCCCACACTCCACAGACCTGCAGGTTTTCTAGGTTAATTGGCAAATTTGTAAATTGTCCCTAGTGCGTAAGGTAGTGCTAGCATACGGGGTGATCGCTGGTCGGTGTGGTCGCGGTGGGCCGAAGGGCCTGTTTCCGCGCTATATCCCTAAAGTTTAAATCAGCTCGTCTTAATTCATCTCATTCCCTTCCCCACCAAACCCTTTGTTAAAGTTAAAGATTGATAACCTGAGGTATAGAACATAGAACAGTACAACACACGAACCAGCCCTTTAACCCACAATGCCTGTGCTAAACGTGACTCCACTGCCAACTCTTATCTGTCTGCACATCATCATTATCCCTCCATTCCCTGCCTATCCAAAAACCTGTTAAATGCCACTGTTGTATCTGCCTCCACCACCCCTGGCAACACACTCAAGGTGCACTCTAACCTCTTATAACTTGCTCCACACATCTTTAAACTTTGCCCCACTCTTGTTAAAACTATGCCCTCTAGTATTCTACCTCTGTCATGGGAAAAAGGGGAGGGCACAGTGGTGCAGCAGTAGAGTTCCTGGCTTACACTGCTTGCAGTGCCAGAGACCCGGGTCTGATCCTGACTACGGGTGCTGTCAGTACAGATTTGTATGTTTTCCCCTTGACCCCCGTAGGTTTTTTTCCGAGACCTTCAGTTTCCTCCCACAATCCAAAGACATGCAGGTTTGTAGGTTAATTTGGTATAAATGTAAATTGTCCCTAGTGTGTGCGGGGTAGTTTAATGCACGGATATCGCTGGTTGACGTTGACTCGGTGGGCTGAAAGGCCCGATTCTGTGCTGTATCTCTAAACTAAACTAAAAAAGGTTCTGACTGTCTGGTTAAGATATGAGCACATGGGGTCACTGGTCTGAGGGCTACAGAAAGAATCTTGCACTTTGCTGACTTTCACAAGCAATGTTAAACTAAGACCAACAAGGTAACGGCAATAGTTTGTTTTAGAGAGATGACGTGAAAACAGGCCCTTTCGCCCACCGAGTCCATGCCAACCAACGATCACCCGTACACTACTCCTATATTCCTCACACTAGGGGCAATTTACAGACGTCAATTAACCTACAAACCGGCACATCTCTAGAATGTGGGAGGAAACCAGAGCACCCGAAGGAAACCCACGCGGGTCACAGGGAGAACGTACAAACTACAAGCACGCATACTCAGGATCGAACCGGGTCTCTGGCACTATAAGGCAGCAACTCTTAGTCTATCGCTGCGCCACCATGCCGATCAATTCACTTGATGCTAAGGAAGTTGTATGTTAGCCCTCTGCATACTTTAAAACCCAATGAGATGTTCCTTCTCCATTTGGCACATCAAGTTCTCGTGGTCATTCAATCATATCTGGATTGGCATGGCTTAGAACATCAGAACAACCCTCTGCCACTGCCACTAATTTCTCAGGGACTACAAAGGGAAAATGCACTCACATAATCCTTCTGTGTGCTTTATATTTGTCTGTTAAGGTGTTCAGATTTGTCAAATATGGA
The DNA here is from genome assembly GCA_963514005.1 of Raja brachyura. The sequence goes on from OY740786.1 coordinate 102,057,690, forward strand.
ATTGCATTTCAACAGTGGAGTCTTTAAGTTTATAGAGTTAAGTGTGAAACTGATAAAGCATAAGTATTTTCGTGCCAGGAACAAACCACACATGCTTTGACTATGGACAACTCTCATTTGGTAAATGTCAAGAATATTTTGCTGCTTTTTAAGTATTTTTCCCCAACAAGGTATGCTGGTGCAGCGGTTGAGTTGCTGTCTCACAGCCCCGGTGACCCAGGCGCTGTCTGTACAGAGTTTGTGCGGTCTCCCTGTGACCCGCGTGGGTTTTCTACGGGTGCTCTGGTTTCCTCCCACACTCCAAAGATATGCAGGTTTGTAGATTAATTGGCTTTGGCAAAAAGTCCCCAGTGTGTAGGATGTTGCGGGTGTACAGGTGAATGCTGGTCGGCGTGGACTCGGTGGGCCAAAGGGCCGGTTGCCACACTGTATCTCAAAACTAAAACACTTGAGATTTAATATTGTTTGCGTTTTATTTCTTGACAGAACTAAGTAGATTAAGCCAACTCCTTGTCCCCTGTGTTGATCAAATGAAGGGGTGTAATTGCCTTAGACTCTCCCCCACCTGCCCTTCACTTCTGGAGTAATAGAATCAAGCTCATAACCTTTGGAAACATCTTTCTTTAGTTTAGTTTCTACAAGTGGGGTTTAATTCAATGCAGATTTACCTTTCTCCTGTGAAGCATTATCTTGTCCATCATTCGGGTTTCATCAACGTATTTCATTTCTTGAACTGTCAACAGTTTCATGATGACAGCAAAGTTGGAGCTTGTGTGCATTGGCAATGTAGCTCTTTCATATAAGCAAGACACCAGCCAGACCATGAAGGAACAGAGTGCTGGAGTAACTCAGCGGGACCCTTCTTCAGGACCAGACATCAACGAGTGCTGGGCTCACCATGATGTAGAAACATAGAAAATAGGTGCAGGAGTATGCCATTCGGCCCTTGGAGCCAACACCGCCTTTCAATATGATCTTGGCTGATCATCCAAAATCAATACCCCATTCCTGCTATCTCCCCATATCCCTTGATTCTGTTAGCCCTAAGAGCCACATCCAACTCTCTCTTGAAAACATGCAGTGAATTGGCCTCCACTGCCTTCTGTGGCAGAGAATTCCACAGGTTTTCTGCGTTAAAACGTTTTACCTCTTCTGAGTCCTAAATGGCCTAACCCGTTATTCTTAAACTGTGACCCCCAACATCGGGAACATTGTTCCTGCATCTAGCCTTCACTCCTTTAAGAATTTTATATGTTTCTATAAGATCCCCGCTTATCCTTCTCAATTCCAGCAAATACGAGCCCAGTTGGCCCATTCTTTCATCATATGTCAGTCCCGCCATCCCGGAAATTAACCTGGTTAACCTACGCTGCACTCCCTCAATAGCAAGAATGTCCTTCCTCAAATTAGTACGGGTACAGAAGTGTGAAAACGCACACCTCTAGATTCAGGGACAGTTTCTTTCCAGCTGTTATCAGGCAACTAACTGAATCATCCTACCACAACCAGATAGCAGTGCTGAACTACTGTCTACTTCATTGGTGACCCTCGGACTATCCTTGATCGGACTTTGCTGGCTTTATCTTGCACTAAACGTTATTCCCTTACCAAGTGTTGTAATCATGTATTGTCTTTCTGCTGACTGTTTTTAACACGTGACAAAAAGCGTTTCTCTGTACACGTGACAATAAACTCAACTGAACTGAGTTCCTAGTATCTAACATTTGAGTCCAGTTGGTTATAACCACTGTGACGGTCATATGGTGACGTGGTTTATTCCCTTCTGGGCCTGCCTTCCATTCGTAAGATCGAAGGCAGGCCCATTATGATGGTTTGTAAACCATCATAATCAGAGGTGACCTCATAATGTGCCTGGCCAGCTACCTCACAGTGAACTGCATCCGTAACCATGAGAGACAAGCTCCATTTCATCTGTCAACTTGGCAAACTGGCACCATTTCATCTGTCAACTTGAAGTGGGTACACCATACCCATTCTGCCAGACATTGAAACAGCTGGTAGCTATCAGAGGTCGAAAATCTAACCTTCACGGTATGGATCAATATCCAATGCAAGGAGTTTTGAGAATGCCGGTGAAAAAGGAGAGCGCCAAGCAGACTTATAAGAGGAGATCTAAGGTAGATCTGAATCTGTTAATAGACTAAGATAAAAGGTGGAGTGACTCTGTGGCCCCTGGTTCTGGACTCCCTCGACATCGGGAACATAGGGACGTATGGCTCTTCTGCCACCTCTGAGCTTTTCTTTATGGGAGAGAATCCTATCCATCCAGTGACAATCCTGTCTCCATTCTTAAACATTCCCACATCTCTCCCCCCCCCCGCCTGCCCCCCTACCCAGCCTTCTACCCTCTCTGGAGCTTTTTATATCCACAGGTGGTGCAACAACTGTCTTGGCTTCTCTACTCCACTGGCCCAATCAAACCAGAAGGGTCTCAATGTGAAACGATGAATGTCAGGGAGCATCTCTGTAGAACATGGATAGGTGACGTTTCACATAGTGCTGGACTTACTCAGCGGGTCAGGCAGCATCTATGGAGAACATGGATAGGTGACATTTCAAAGGACAGTGAAGCTAGGTGGAGAATTAGGTGCGGGAGGGATGGAGAGAGTGGGAAGGCAAGGGTTATTTGAAGTTGGAGAACTCAATATTCATATCGCTGAGTTGTAATCTGCCTGTCCCGCTGAGTTTCTCCAGCATTTTGTGTCTATCTTCAGTGTAAACCAGCATCTGCTATTCCTGCACATTTTGTCTTGCCCACATTGACCAAGATGCTCCATCTAAACTAGTCCCATCTGGCTGAAATTTCTCCACATCTCTCCATACCTATCCAATCCAAGTATCTGTCAAGCGTCAAGTTTGCTTTATTATCATATGTCCCAAAATGAACAATTAAACACATACGATAGAACTTTATCTATCCAAGGAGGGGAATTCATCTGCCAACAGTAATAAAATGCAAGATAAAGGTGGTCATGGTGCGCTGCGGTAGAATTGCTACCTTACAGCAAATGCAGCGCCGGAGACCCAGGTTCGATCCCGATTACGGGCTCTGTCTATACGGAGTTTGTACGTTCTCCCCATGACCTGCGTGGGTTTTCTCCAAGATCTTCGACAACACTCCAAAGACTTGCAGGTTTGTAGGTTAATTGGCTCTGGTAACATTATAATTGTCCCTAGTGTGTGGAGTAGTGTTAGTGTACGGGATGATCGCTGTTTAGTGTTAACGTGCGGGGATCGCTGATCGGCGCGGACCCGGTGGGCCAAAGTGCCTGTTTCCGCGCTATCTCTAAACTAAACTAAAATAAACTAAACATGAAACAGGAAATTAAAGTTACGAGTGGAAAGGATCGGGGATGTGCAAAGATTGGGGGGGGGGGGGGGGGAGAGTCAGTCTACCCCATGACAGAAGGGGGTGGAGTTGTACAGTTTGATAGCCATGGGGAAACAGGATCTCCTGTGGCGTTCTGTGCTGCATCTAGGTGGAAATAGTCAGTTGCTGAAGGTGCTCCTCAGTGTGTCATGGAGCGGATTATGTAGCAGCACAACAGTAGTGTAAACATATTGCACTGGAAAACCCTTACTAAACAGCAAAAAAAGTTCAGTATATATTAGAGAAACAGACAATTAATCCAAATATTCCTGTCCAAATGTATTCTAAATGCCATTGTACCAGCCTCCACTACCTCCTCTGGCAGCTTGTTCCATATACCCACCTCCTGGGTGACGAAGGTGAGTTAGTTATGGTAGATAAAAGTGCTGGAGAAACTCAGCGGGTGAGGCAGCATCTAGATGCATGCTGCCTCATCCGCTGAGTTTCTCCAGCATTTTTGTCTGCCTTCGTTTTTTCCACCATCCGCAGTTCTTTCTTAAACGGGTTAATTATGGGAGTGCTTTAGGAATGTTGGATACAGAACAGTGTACAGCCGAGTCTTAAACGCTTCTGCAGAATAATCTATTCAGTTTTGGTCGAATCATGCTTTTTCTGTTGTTGGGGTGAGAAAAAGAATATCTTTGTGGTTGGGCAAATACCATGTGTCAGGCAAACAAATTGACTCTTCACTTCAAATGAAATAAATTGGCTTGTTTAACCGTTGCTTATTATTCCACATTCACTCGTTTACAGCATCTGCAGACTCCTTTTAATCTAAAATTCTTTTAAAATAGGGTTCGACTGTCAAAGCTTCACTTGTAAACACAGCTTTTTGCATCTTTGAAGCATGAATTGAAGACACAAAAATCTGTCGAATTGGTTATCAAAATTACCAAGTGCTCCCCGGAATGACACCAGCTCTTAGGAATATTTTCATTATAATTCTTCCCTTTTCCTTCAAATTCGATTTTTAAAAACAGGTTTAGCTTGTGAACATTAAACAGCCCTTTTATTTTAAATATCCTTCGCAGACTCGGTGCACTGAAGGGCCTGTTTCCACTCTGCATGTCTAAAACTAAAACTAAACTCACGCGCACGGTTTTTTGTGGGAATTACTGAGACATGTTTATTTGTAAGTTTACTTGTTTATTTGTAAGTTCGCCCTTCGGAGATACCAACTGCATTTCGTTGTCTCTGTATTGTACACTGCACAATGACAATTAAAGATTGAATTGAACATGGCAGCAAAAGGGCCAGGGATGGGAACTGAATATTCGAGGGTATATTTCCTATCGAAAAGACAGACAAGGTGTGTAGAGGGGGTGAGGTAGCTCTGTTGGTGAGGAATTAGTTTCAGTCCCTTGCAAGGGGTGACATTGAAACAGGAGATGTGGAGTCAGTATGGATAGAACTGAGGAATTGTAAGGGTAAAAAGACCTAATGGGACTTATCTACAGGCCCCCAAACAGTAGCCTGAATATATGGTGCAAGTTGATTCAGGAGTTAAAATTGGCATGTAATAAGGGTAATGGTGATATGGGAGATTTCAACATGCAGGTAGGCTTAGAAAATCAGGTTGGTACTGGACCCCCAAAAAAGGGACTTTGTGGAGTGCCTCCGTGATGGATTCTTAGAGCAGCTTGTATTGGAGCCTACCAGGATGAAGGGAATTCTGGATTTAGTGTTATGTAAAGAACCGGATTTGATAAAGCAGCTTGAGGTTAAGGAGCACAATATTGTCAAGTTTGATCTACAATTGGAGAGGGAGAAGGGTAAATTGGAGGTGTCAGTGTTACAGTTGAATATAGGGCACTATGGAGCCATGAGGGAGGAGCTGGCCAAAGTTGACTGGAAAGATACCATAGCAGGGATGACAGTGGAACAACATTGGTACATATTTCTGGGAATAATACAGAAGGTGCAGGATCAGTTCATTCCAAAAGACGAAGAAAGATTCCAAAGGCGAGTAAGAGGTGACCGTGGCTGACAAGGGAATAAAAATAGACGATAAGAAGTGCAAAATAACAAAGATAGGCGGGAAGCAAGAGAATTGGGTAATGTTTCAGGAGCAACAGAAGATAACTAAAAAGTCAATACGGGGACAAAAGATGAGGTATGAAGGTAAGCCAGCCAAGAATATTAAGGAGAATAATAAAACCTTCTTTAGGTATGTGAAGAGGAAAAAATTAGTTGACACCAAAGTTGGACCCTTGAAGACTGAAAAAGGTGAATTTTTAAGGGGAACAAGGAAATGGCAAATGAGCTGAACAAGTCTTCATTAATGAGGACAAACAATATTCCTGAAGCACTAGTGACCAAAGGATCTGGGGTGATGGAGGAATTGAAGGAAATCCACATTGGGCAGGAAATGATGTTGGGTGGACTGATGGGACTGAAGGCTGATAAATCCCCAGGGCGTGATGGTCTGCATCCTTCGGTACTGAAGGAAGTGGCTATAGAAATCATGGACACATTGGTGATCATTTTCCAATGTTCTATAGATTCATATCAGTTTCTGTGGATTGAAGGGTAGCTAATGTTATCCGCCTTTTTAGGAAAGGCGGGAAAGACAAAATAGTTAATTATAGACCAGTTAGCCTGACCTTGGTGGTGGGGAAGAGGCTGGAGTCAATTATAAAAGATGTAATAGCTGCATTTGGATAGCTGCATTTGGATTATGGAATATTTTGAGGGTGTATTTGGAATATGAACAAGGAGAGCCAATGGATGTAGTGTACCTGAACTTTCAGAAAGCATTTGATAAGGTCCCACATAGGAGATTAGAGGACAAAATTAGGGCACATGGCATTGGGGGTACAGTGCTGACATGGATAGAAAATTGGCTGGCAGGCAAGAAGCAAAGAGTCGTGATTAAGGGGTCCCTTTCAGAATGGCAAGCAGTGACTAGTGGGGTACCGCAAGGCTCGGTGCTGGGACCCGCAGTTATTTACAATATACATCAATGATTTAGATGAAGGGATTCAAAGTAACATTAGCAAATTTGCCTATGACACAAAGCTGGGTGGCAGTGTGAACTGTGAGGAGGATGCTATGAGAATGCAGGGTGACTTGGACAGGTTGGGTGAGTGGGCAGATGCATGGCAGATACAGATTAATGTGGATAAATGTGAGGTTATTCACTTTGGTAGCAAAAACAGAAAGGCAGATTATTATCTAAATGGTGTCAAGTTGGGAAAAAAGGAAGTACAACGGGATCTGAGGTCCTTGTTCATCAGTCAATGAAAGTAAGCATGCAGGTACAGCAGGCAGTGAAGAAAGCAAATGGCATGTTGGCCTTCATAACAAGAGAGTTGAGTATAGGAGCAAAGAGGTCCTTCTGCGGTTGTATAGGGCCCTAGTGAGACCACACCTGGAGTATTGTGTGCTGTTTTGGTCTCCTATTTTGAGGAAGTAAATTCTTGCTATTGAGGGAGTGCAGCGTAGGTTAACAAGGTAAATTTTCAGGATGGCAGGATTGTCATATGCTGAGAGAATGGAGTGGCTGGACTTGTATAGTCTGGATGTTAGAAGGATGAGAGGGGATCTTATTGAAACATAAAAGATTATTAAGGGTTTGGACACGCTGGAGGCAGGAAACATGTTCCCGTGTTGGGGTAGTCCAGAACCAGGAGCCTCTGTTTAAGAATAAGAGGTAAGCCATTTAGAACAGAGATGAGCAAACATTTCTTCACACAGAGAGTTATGAATTCTGTTGAATTCTCTGCCTCAGAGTACGATGGAGGCCGGTTTTCTGGACACTTTCAAGAGAGAGCTAGATAGGGCTCTTAAAGATAGTGGAACCAGGGGATATGGGGAGAAGGCATGACCACATTGAATGGTGGTGCTGACTCGAAGGGCCAAATGGCCTTCTCCTGCACCTATTGTCTATTGTCTATTGGCTCATACCAGGATTGCGACTGGGTTCTCTTCCCGGGAGCTCTTTGTAACGCGAACGGTTTGCAAATGGGAAATTCAAATACGGACCAATTTCCCACTTGGTAGAAGATGCATCCAGTCCCATAACAACTACCAAATCCATCCGCTGGACTCCCAAATACTCTATTGGATGGATGGGCCGTGCAGTGGGGAGGATCTGCATCTAAATGTAGAGCAGGCAAAATATTTGGAAGGAACTGCCGATGCTGATTTACACCAAAGACACAAAATGCTGGAGTAACTTTGCGGGACAGGCGGCATCTCTGAATAGAAGGAATGGGTGACGTTTCGGGGCTATCTTCCATGTAAACCAGCATCTGCAGTTCCTATATCACCCTCTCTGTCTCTCGTTTGCCTAAACCCTGACTTTCAGTTTGAAGAAAGGCCTTGACCCGTAACATTACCTCCTCCAGCATTTTATGACTATCTTAAGTGCAGAGCAAGATGGGGGGAAATGGCTGGAAGAGAGACCAGAATAAGATGCAATGTCAAATTCCCATCTACAGTCGATCAGTTCTTCTCATTATGGTGATGACTGTGTACAATAAAAGGCCTTTGAAACCTTTGAAAACAATATTTTTCACTGTATCTCAGTACACGTGACAATAATAAATCTAAACATAAAGTTCTGTACACAGTCTGTATTGACGAAATTTATGTTTAGATTTATTATTGTCACGTGTACTGAGATACAGTGAAAAACATTGTTTTCAAAGGTTTCAAAGGCCTTTTATTGTCACCAGTACCAATAAAGGTACAGTGATATGCGAATTACTAATCAGCCGTACTAAAAAAGCAACAAGATACACAACTGCATAAAAGTAAACATCCACCACAGCGGATTCCCCACATTCCTCACTATGATGGAAGGCAACCTTCTTCTAACCTTGTCTAACCTTCTTCCCTCATTTCTCTCCTACAGTCGGGGCAGTTGAACCATGTGTCAGGGCAATCGGAGGTCCTGCAGCTGGAGGTCGAAGCCCCCATGTCAGGGCAATCAAATCTCCCGCCTCGGGGCGATCGAAGCTCCCGTGTCGGGGCGACCGAAGTTCCTGCGGCTTGTTGTTCCGGATGTCTGTCTCTGACCAGAGACCGCGGGCTCCGCGATGTTAAGCCCCCTAGGCTGCGGTGGTGGAGCTCTCGAAATCGGTCTCCAGCAAGAGGCAGCCGACTCGATGTTAGGTCGCAGTGTGGACAGCAAAACGAAACAGAAAAAAATCACATCTCCGTCAAGGTAAGAGATTAGGGAAAAATTCCCGAACCCCCACATAAAACAAACTAATGAACACTAAAAACATACAATTAACACATACCAAAAAAAACCAAAGGAAGGGACAGACTGTTGGCGAGGCAGCAATTGCTGGCGCCACCCAGTGGTTAAATCTTGCGTGCTATTCAAACAGATCAGATAATCCGATACATAAATACAATCAAGTCAAACTGAAGTAAAATAGGTAGAGCAAAGTGGAAGATGCAGAGTGCAGAATATATTGAATCAATTTTATTTGCCAAGTATGTATACATGCAAAGAATTTGCATTGGTGCTTTGCTCGCAAGTAACAACACAGTATATAGTGGACAATTAAAAATAAAACATTATAATTTAAACATGTGAAGAATGAAATAAAATATCAGAGCACAAGGAGGCTTCAGACTTTTGGCTGTTGAGTAGAGCTACTGCTCGTGGAAAAATGCTGTTTTTATGTCTGGCTGTGGCGGCTTTGTTCCCAGCATCGTAGCGCACCATTTCCATAGACAAAGTCCAATTTCCGCAATAGGGTAGAGGTGAAATGGACAGTAACCTTGCTTATGGAAGGACTGTTCAGAAGCCTGATAACAGGTCTGCATCCCTGGGTACTGAAGGAAGTGGCTCTAGAAATCATGGACGCATTGGTGATCATTTTCCAATGTTCTATAGATTCAGGATCAGTTCCTGTGGATTGGAGGGTAGCTAATGTTATCCCACTTTTTAAGAAAGGCGGGAAGACAAAACAGTTAATTATAGACCAGTAGGCCTGACCTCGGTAGTGGGGAAGAGGCTGGAGTCAATTATAAAAGATGTAATAGCTGCATTTGGATAGCAGTAACAGGATCGGTCCGAGTCAGCATGGATTTTTGAAGAGGAAATCATGCTTGACTAATCTTATGGCATTTTCTGAGGATGTATTAGGAAAATGAACAAGGGAGAGCCAGTGGATGTAGTGTACTTGGACTTTCAGATAGCATTTGATAAGGTCCCACATAGGAGATTAGTGGACAAATTAGGGCACATGGTATTGGGGGTAGAGTGCTGACATGGATAGAAAATTGGTTGGCAGACAAGAAGCAAAGAGTCGGGATTGAGGGGTTCCTATCAGAATGGCAGGCAGTGACTAGCAAGGCTCTGTGCTGGGACCCGCAGCTATTTAGAATATTCATCAATGATTTAGATGAAGGTATTCAAAGTAACATTAGCAAATTTGCAGATGACACAAAGCTGGCTGGCAGTGTGAACTGTGAGGAGGATGCTATGAGAATGTAGGGTGACTTGGACAGGTTGGGTGAATGGGCAGATCCATGGCAGATACAGATTAATGTGGATAAATGTGAGGTTATTCACTTTGGTAGCAAAAACAGGAAGGCATATTATTATCTAAATTGTGTCAAATTGGGAAAAGGGGAAGTACAACGGGATCTGAGGTCCTTGCTCATCAGTCAATGAAAGTAAGCATGCAGGTACAGCAGGCAGTGAAGAAAGCAATGGCATGTTGGCTTTCATAACAAGAGGAGTTGAGTATAGGAGCAAAGATGTCCTTCTGCAGTTGTATAGGGCCCTAGTGAGACCACATCTGGAGTATTGTGTGCAATTTTGGTCCCCTAATTTGAGGAAGTAAATTCTTGTAGGTTAACAAGCTTAATTCTCAGGATGGCGGGATTGTCATATGCCGACAGAATGGTGCGGCTGGGCTTGTATACTCTGGATTTTAGAAGGATGAGAGCGGATCTTATTGAAATATAAAAGATTATTAAGGTTTTGGACACGTTAGCAGCAGGAAACATGTTCCCGATGTTGGGGGAGTCCAGAACCAGGGGACGCTGTTTAAGAATAAGGGGTAAGCCATTTAGAACAGAGATGAGTAAACACTTCTTCACACAGAGAGTTATGCATTCTGTTGAATTCTCTACCTCAGAGCGTGATGGAGGCCGGTTCTCTGGATACTTTCAAGAGAGAGCTAGATAGGGCTCTTAAAGATTGCTGAGCCAGGGGATATGGGGAGAAGGCAGGAACTGGGTACTGATTGGAGATGTCAACCATGATCACATTGAATGGTGGTGCTGGCTCGAAGGGCCAAATGGCCTTCTCCTGCACCTTTGTCTATTGTCTTTTGGCTCATCCCCGGATTGCGAGTGGGTTCTCTTCCCGGGAGCTCTTTGTAACCTGAATGGTTTGCAAATGGGAAATTCAAGTACGGACCAATTGGTAGAAGATGCCTCCAGTCAAAGGTTCAAAGATTCAAAGGTTAGAAACATAGAAACATAGAAATTAGGTGCAGGAGTAGGCCATTCGGCCCTTCGAGCCTGCACCGCCATTCAATATGATCATGGCTGATCATCCAACTCAGTATCCCGTACCTGCCTTCTCTCCATACCCTCTGATCCCCTTAGCCACAAGGGCCACATCTAACTCCCTCTTAAATATAGCCAATGAACTGGCCTCAACTACCCTCTGCGGCAGAGAGTTCCAGAGACCCACCACTCTCTGTGTGAAAAAATTCCTTCTCATCTCGGTCCTAAAGGATTTCCCCCTTATCCTTAAGCTGTGACCCCTTGTCCTGGACCTGCCCAACATCGGTAACAATCTTCCTGCATCTAGCCTGTCCAACCCCTTAAGAATCTTGTAAGTTTCTATAAGATCCCCTCTCAATCTCCTAAATTCTAGAGAGTATAAACCGAGTCTATGCAGTCTTTGTTCATAAGACAGTCCTGACATCCCAGGAATCAGTCTGGTGAACCTTCGCTGCACTCCCTCTATGGCAATAATGTCCTTCCTCAGATTTGGAGACCAGAACTGTACGCAATACTCCAGGTGTGGCCTCACCAAGACCCTATACAACTGAAGTAGAACCTCCCTGCTCCTATACTCAAATCCTTTTGCTATGAAAGCTAACATACCATTGGCTTTCTTCACTGCCTGCTGTACCTGCATGCCTACTTTCAATGACTGGTGTACCATGACACCCAGGTCGCACTGCATTTCCCCTTTTCCTAATCGGCCACCATTTAGATAGTAGTCGGTTTTCCTATTTTTGCCACCAAAGTGGATAACCTCACATTTATCCACATTATACTGCATCTGCCAAACATTTGCCCACTCACCCAGCCTATCCAAGTCACCTTGCATTCTCCTAGCATCCTCCTCACAGCTAACACTGCCCCCCAGCTTAGTGTCATCCGCAAACTTGGAGATATTGCCTTCAATTCCCTCATCCAGATCATTTATGTATATTGTAAATAGCTGGGGTCCCAGCACTGAGCCTTGCGGTACCCCACTAGCCACTGCCTGCCATTGTGAAAATAACCCGTTTACTCCTACTCTTTGCTTCCTGTTTGCCAGCCAGTTCTCTATCCACATCAATACTGAACCCCCAATGCCGTATGCTTTAAGTTTATATACTAATCGCTTATGTGGGACCTTGTCGAAAGCCTTCTGGAAGTCCAGATACACCACATCCACTGGTTCTCCCCCATCCACGCTACTAGTTACATCCTCGAAAAATTCCACAAGATTCGTCAGACATGATTTACCTTTCGTAAATCCATGCTGACTTTGTCCAATGATTTCACCACTTTCCAAATGTGCTGCTATCCCATCTTTAATAACTGACTCTAGCAGTTTCCCCACTACCGATGTTAGACTAACTGGTCTGTAATTCCCCGTTTTCTCTCTCCCCCCCTTCTTAAAAAGAGGGGTTACGTTTGCTACCCGCCAATCCTCAGGAACTACTCCAGAATCTAAAGAGTTTTGAAAGATTATCACTAATGCATCCACTATTTCCGGAGCTACTTCCTTAAGTACTCTGGGATGCAGCCTCTCTGGCCCTGGGGATTTATCAGCCTTTAATCCATTCAATTTACCCAACACCACTTCCCGACTAACCTGGATTTCACTCAAGTACTCCTTTGACCCGCGGTCCCCTGCTATTTCTGGCTGATTATTTATGTCTTCCTTAGTGAAGACGGAACCAAAGTAGTTATTCAATTGGTCCGCCATATCCTTGTTCCCCATGATCAACTCACCTGTTTCTGACTGCAAGGGACCTACATTTGTTTTAACTAATCTATTTCTCTTCACATATCTATAAAAACGTTTGCAGTCAGTTTTTATGTTCCCTGCCAGTTTTCTTTCATAATCTATTTTTCCTTTCCTAATCAAGCCCTTTGTCCTTCTCTGCTGGTCTGTGAATTTCTCTTAGTCCTCTGGTATGCTGCTTTTTCTGGCTACTTTGTACGCATCATCCTTTGCTTTGATACTATCCCTGATTTCCCTTGTTATCCACGGATGCACTACCTTCCCTGATCTATTCTTTTGCCAAATTGGGATGAACAATTTTTGTAGTTCATCCATGCAGTCTTTAAATGTCTTCCATTGCGTATCCACCGTCAACCCTTTTAGAATTGATTGCCAGTCAATCTTGGCCAATTCACGTCTCATACCCTCAAAGTTACCTTTCCTTAAGTTCAGAACCATTGTTTCTGAATTAACAATGTCACTCTCCATCCTAATGAAGAACTCGACCATATTATGGTCACTCTTGCCCAAGGGGGCACGCACAATAAGACTGCTAACTAACTCTTCCTCATTACCCAATACCCAGTCTAAAATAGCCTGCTCTCTCGTTGGTTCCTCTACATGTTGATTTAGATAACTATCCCTCATACTTTCCAAAAAATCCTCTTCCTCAGCGCCCCTGCCAATTTGATTCACCCAATCTATATGTAGATTGAAGTCACCCATTATAACTATTTTGCCTTTGTCGCACGCATTTCTAATTTCCTGTTTGATACCATCCCCAACCTCACTACTACTGTTAGGTGGCCTGTACACAACTCCCACTAGCGTTTTCTGCCCCTTAGTGTTTCGCAGCTCTACCCATACCGATTCCACATGCTCTAAGCTAATGTCCTTCCTTTCCATTGCGTTAATCTCCTCTCTAACCAGCAACGCTACCCCACCTCCTTTTCCTTTCTCTCTATCCCTCCTGAATATTGAATATCCCTGGATGTTCAGCTCCCAGCTTTGGTCACCCTGGAGCCATGTCTCCGTGATCCCAACTATATCATACTCATTAATAGCTATCGGCACGTTCAACTCATCCACCTTATTACGAATACTCCTTGCATTGAGACACAAAGCCTTCAGGCTTGTTTTTACAACGCTCTTACCCCTTATACAATTTTGTTGAGAAGTGGCCCTTTTTGATTTTTGCCCTGGTTTTGTCTGCCTGCCACTTTTACTTTTCACCTTGCTCCCTATTGCTTCCACCCTCGTTTTACACCCACCTGACTCTCTGCTCTTGTACCCATCCCCCTGCCACATTAGTTTAAATCCTCCCCGACAGCACTAGCAAACACTCCCCCAAGGACATTGGTTCCATTCCAGCCCAGGTGCAGACCGTCCTGTTTGTACTGGTCCCACCTCCCCCAGAAATGGTTCCAGTGCCCTAAAAATTTGAATCCCTCCCCCTTGCACCATTTTTCAAGCCACGTATTCATCTGCAATATCCTCCTATTTCTACTCTGACTGGCCCGTGGTACTGGTAATAATCCAGAGATTATTACCTTTGAGGTCCTACTTTTGAATTTATCTCCTAGCTCCCTAAATTCACCTTGTAGGACCTCATCCCTTTTTTTCCCTATATCGTTGGTGCCAATATGCACCACGACAACTGGCTGTTCACCCTCCCCCTCCAGAATGTACTGCAGCCGTTCAGTAACATCCCTGACCTTTGCACCAGGGAGGCAACATACCATCCTGGAGTCTCTTTTGCGGCCGCAGAAACGCCTATCTATTCCCCTGACAATTGAATCCCCTATTACAATAGCCCTTCCCCTCTTTTTCCCCCATTATGTGCTGCAGAGCCACCCATGGTGCCATGAACTTGGCTGCTGCTGCATTCCCCTGATGAGCCATCACCCTCAACAGTATCCAAAATGGTAAACCTGTTTAGTAGGGAGATGACCGCAGGGGACTCCTGCACTATCTGCCTACTGCTTTGCTGGCTATTGGCCACCCGCTCCCTTTCTGTCCTCTTACCTTTTACCTGTGGCGTGACCAACTTGTTGTATGTGCTGTCCACGACTTTCTCTGCATCGTGGATGCTCCAGTATGAATCCAGCCGCAGCTCCAATCGTTCAATGCGGTCTGCCAGGAGCTGCAGTTTGACACACTTCCTGCAAATGTAGTCACCAGGGACACCAACTATATCCCTGATCTCCCACATGTTGCAGGCTGAGCAAACCATGGGGCCAATCTGCACTGACATCTTACTCCCAAATTACTCTATTAAATATATATTTTTTTAAATTTATTTTTTATTAAACACAAAACTTTATTCTTTAAACTTTACTAATAAATACTAATAAATACTGAATCCCTAACACCCAGAATCCTTAGCTCCCAGAATCCTTAGCACCCAGAATCCTTAAACCTGAAGGCAGAAATGTAGAAATGTAAACCCCGGGTTGCAGCCAATCAGCTGCTTCCTCTGGTCCTCTTCAACCAATCAGAGGCTTCACCAGATTCCCTCACTGGAAGATGGAACGTTGCAGATTTTGTTATACTCACAGCGCAGGTAGCTCCCCCCTCTGTCTCCAACGGCTCCCCGGGCCTCTGTGAAAAGCAAGCCCCGCGCTAGGTTTATACTCACAGCGCAGGTAGCTCCCCCCTCTGTCTCCAACGGCTCCCCGGGCCTCTGTGAAAAGCAAGCCCCGCGCTAGGTTTATACTCACAGCGCAGGTAGCTCCCCACTCTGTCTCCAACGGTTCCCCGGGCCTCTGTGAAAAGCAAGCCCCGCGCTAGGTTTATACTCACAGCGCAGGTAGCTCCCCCCTCTGTCTCCAACGGCTCCCCGGGCCTCTGTGAAAAGCAAGCCCCGCACGAGGTTTATACTCACAGCGCAGGTAGCTCCCCCCTCTGTCTCCAACGGCTCCCCGGGCCTCTGTGAAAAGCAAGCCCTGCGCTAGGTTTATACTCACAGCGCAGGTAGCTCCACCCTCTGTCTCCAACGGCTCCCCGGGCCTCTGTGAAAAGCAAGCCCCGCGCTAGATTTATACTCACAGCAGGTAGCTCCACCCTCTGTCTCCAACGGCTCCCCGGGCCTCTCTATTGTTATTTTATTGTTCAAGTACACCAATTGGTGTAGTGAATTGTTTCTTGCCAATGCAGCACATAAAAAAAATACAGACATAACAATAATAAAGAGATTTTAAACAAAGAAACATTCCCCCACAATAGTTTCCATTATGAGGGAAGGCACAATGTCCAGTCCCCATCCCATGTCCACCCATAGTCAGGCCTATTGAGGCCTCCGCAGTCGCCTTCACGGAGACCCGATGTTCCAGGCCATTGTCGCCGGGTGATGGCTGGAAGAGAAACCAGAATAGGATGCAATGTCAAATTCCCATCTACAGTCGATCAGTTCTTCTCATTACGGCGATGTTTAGTTTGTACACACTATATTGAAGAACTTTATGTTTGGATTTATTATTGTCACGTATACTGAGATACAAAGAAAACTTTGTTTTCAAAGGTTTCAAAGGCCTTTTATTATCAACTGTACCAATTAAGGTACAGTGATATGCGAATTACTAATCAGCCGTACTAAAAAATCAACGAGATACACAAGTACATAAAAGTAAACATAAACATCCACCACAGCGGATTCCCCACATTCCTCGCTATGATGGAAGGCAATAAAGTCTAACCTTCTTCCCTCATTTTTCTCCTACAGTCGGGGCAGTTGAACTATATGTCGGGGCAATTGACTCCCGCAGCTGGCAGTCGAAGCCCCCATGTCAGGGCAATCAAATCTCCCGCGTCGTGGTGATCGAAGCTCCCGTGTCGGGGCGATCGAAGTTCTTGCGGCTTGTAGTTCCGGATGTCTGGTTTTGAGGAGAGATAGCGGGCTCCGCGATGTTAAGCTCCGTAGGCTGCGGTGGTGGAGCTCTCGAAATCGGTCTCCAGCAAGAGGCAGCTAACTCGATGTTAGGACGCAGTGTGGACAGCAAAACGATACAGAAAAATGTCACATCTCCGTCGAGGTAAGAGATTAGGGAAAAGTTCCCCAACCCCCACATAAAACAAACTAATGAACACTAAAAACGTACCTTTAATACATACCAAAAAAAACAAAGGAACAGACAGACTGTTGGCAAGGCAGCCATTGCTGGCGCCACCCAGTGGTTGAATTTTGCATGCTATACAAACAGATCAGATAATCCGATACATAAATACAATCAAGTCAAACTGAAGTAAAATAGGTAGAGCAAAGGGGAAGATACAGAGTGCAGAATATATTGAATCAATTTTATTTGCCAAGTATGTATACATAAAAGGAATTTGCATTGGTGCTTTGCTCGCAAGTACCAACACAATATATAGTAGACAATTAAATATAAAACATTATAATTTAAACATGTGAAGAATGAAATAAAATACCAGAGCACAAGGAGGCTTCAGACTTTTGGCTGTTGAGTAGAGCTACTGCTCGCGGAATAATGCTGTTTTTATGTCTGGCTGTGGTGGCTTTGTTCTCAGCACCAGTTCCATAGACAAAGTCCAATTTCCGCAATAGGGTAGAGGTGAATCGGACAGTAACCTTGCTTATGGAAGGACTGTTCAGAAGCCTGATAACAGAGGGGAAGAAGCTGTTCCTGAATCCGGCAGTGCGAGCTTTCAAGCTTCTGTATCTTCTGCCAAATGTGAGCATTGAGAAGGAGGAATGACTGATGTAGGACTTCTTTGATTATGTTGGCTATATTTCTGAGGCAATGGGAAATGTAGATAGTCAATGGTGGAAAGAGCTGTCTATGTGACAGACTGGACTACATCTACATTTCTCTGCAATTTCTCGCTCTCTTGGGCAGAGCTGTTTCCAAACCAAGCTGTGATGTAACCTTAATCTGTAGAAGGGTCTCGACCTGACACGTCACCTATACCTTTTCTCCATAGGTGGTGCTTGGCCTGCATTTCCTTCCTATGCAGTATGCTTTCTCTGAACTTTGTGTGGAATTTTGACCCTTTGGTTTTGTTGGCAGTATTTAGGGGAGAGGGATAATGGCTGATAGTGGTGTTCCTTCACTGAGGTCAGCCAGTAGGACTAAGATATTCCATGTCTTGTTTCTCTTCTTCCTCTCTCACATTTTACTGATAATGCAGGTCATTCCAATGGCATCTGACCCAGCAAATGCCGTCTGCTTTCCCTAGCCATGAAATGTAGCTTGCGATTGTTTTTGTGTTGCACAAGTTAGTTGTGAGTTATTATGATAATTAGATGATTCATAACTGGAAGGCCAGGAACTTTTAAATCTGGAGCTTAGTGTTTCCTCTCCAATTTGCCAGGATTTTATTGGGGAGTTCTTATGCTTCAGCCAACTACCCATATGTTCAATTTATTAGGAGTTGCGTGATTTCTCATAAGTCTATGCATTGGCCATTGATTAAATAATATTGAATGCCAATGGCAGGGAAATCAGATTGTTTAGTTCAGAGATACTAAACTAATCTTCGGCCCATAAAGTCAATGCCGACCAGTGATCCTGTACACTAGCACTATCCTACACATTAGGGACAATTTACAATTTTACCAAAGCCAATTAACCTACAATCCTGCACGTCTTTGTAGTGTGGGAGGAAATCGGAGCACCTGGGGAAAACTCACGCGGTCACAGGGAGAACGTACAAACTCCTTGCAGGTAACACCCGCAATCCGGATCGAACCAGGGTCTCTGACGTTGTAAGGCAGCAACTGTACTGCTGAGCCACCAGTTGAATAGAGCTGTAGAGCATAGGTGCAGCAGTAGAGTTGCTGCCTTACAGTGCCAGAGATCCAGGTTCGATCCTGACTACGGGTGCTGTCTGTATGGAGTTTCCACGTTCTCCATATGATCACGGGGGTTTTCTCCCGGGTACTCAGATTTCCTCCCACTCTCCAAAGACATACAGGTTTGGAGGACGATTGACTTGAGTAAAAAATGTAAATTGTTCCTTGTGTGTTGGAACGCGCTTGTGCACGGGGATCACTGGTCGACACGGACTCGGTGGGCAGAAAAGCCTGTTTCCGCGCTGTATCCCGAAACTAAAACTAAACTAAAGTTGGACAGCACGGAAACAGACCTTTCAGCCCAATGACCCTTGTCTTGGTGCTTTGCCTGTATATGACCTTGGCCCTCTAAACCCTTCCTTATCTGTACATCCGTCAAACTGTCTTATAAAAGTCAAAATTGCATTTTAGCATTCTCTTCTGGAGGTTCCTCTGGAAGAATTATGTTGATTGTTCAAAATAGACGTCCTTGAATGAACACTGGAAGAACATGGTGAATTGTGTGCACGTTAATGTCCAGTTAGTACAAGTTAACTGAGTTGCATCCTGTTAGTTAAGTGAAATCAGCTGCAACTTGGACTTACGGTCATTTAACCACCCTCTATAACAGTGGGGTAAATAGGATTAAGTCTCAAGAGTCCTGACCCAACGTCACTCGCTGGAGTTTAGAAGGATGAGGGGGGAGACCTCATTGAAACTCACCGAATAGTGAAAGGCCTGGATAGAGTGGACATGGAGAGGATGTTTACACCAGTGGGAGAGTCTAGGATCAGAAGCCATATCCTCAGAATAAAAAGATGTACCTTTAGAAACATGTCGAGGAATTTCAAAATTCAAGATTCAAGAGAGTTTATTGTCATGTGTCCCAGATAGGACAATGAAATTCTTGCTTTGCTTCAGCACAACATAATATACGAGGCATGAATAATACAGAATAGATCAGTGTGTCCATATACCATTACATAAATATATACACACATGAATAAATAAACAGATAAAGTGCAAATAAACAAATAATGGGCTATGAATGTTCAGAGTTTTGTATGTTTAATAGCCTGATGGCTGTGGGGAAGTAGCTATTTTACTATCTCCATCCTGACCGACATCCACTATAAACCCACTGACTCCCACGGCTATCTGGACTACTCTTCCTCCCACCCTGCTTCCTGTAAGGACTCCATCCCCTATTCCCAATTCCTCCGTCTACGCCGCATCTGCTCCCAGGATGAGGTGTTCCACACCAGGGCATCACAAATGTCCTCATTCTTCAGGGAACGGGGATTTCCCTCCCCCACTATAGATGAGGCTCGCACCAGGGTCTCCTGCATACCCCGTAACACTGCCCTCTCTCCCCATCCCCCCACTTGCAACAAGGGCAGAGTCCCCCTGGTCCTCACCTTTCACCCCACCAGCCGGCACATACAACACATAGTCCTCCGCCAGTTTCGCCACCTCCAACGTGACCCCACCACTCGCCACATCTTCCCATCTTCCCCCCGTCTCCCTTCTACAAAGCTCCCTCCGCAACTCCCTTGTCAATTCTTCCCACTCCCACTCCACCCCTTCCCCGGGCACTTTCCCTTGCAACCGCAAGAGATGCTACACTTGTCGCTTTACCTCCCCCCTCCACTCCATTCAAGGACCCAAGCCGTCGTTCCAGGTCCGACAGAGGTTCACCTGCACCTCCTCCAACGTCATCTATTGCATCCGCTGCTCTAGATGTCAATTGTTCTATATCGGTGAGACCAAGCGGAGGCTTGCCGATCGTTTCGCCGAACACCTCCCCTCGGTCCGCAATAACCAACCTGACCTCCAACCCGGCTCAGCACTTCAACTCCCTTTCCCATTCCGTATCCGACCTCTCTGTCCTGGGCTTCCTCCATGGCCAGAGAGAGCAACACCGCAAATTGGAGGAACAGCACCTCATATTCCGCTTGGGGAGTCTGCATCCTCTTGCCATGAACATCGAATTCTCTCAATTCTGTTAACTCTGTTGCTGTCTCCTCCCCTTCCTACCTCTCCCACAGCCATCGGGCTCCTCCTTTTTTCTTCCTCCCCCCGCCTCCCCCAACCCCCCATCAGTTTGAGGAAGGGTTTTGGCCCGAAACGTTGCCTATCTCCTTCCCTCCATAGATGCTGCTGCACCCGCTGAGTTTCTCCAGCATTTTGTGTAAACCCTTAGCTATTTCTAAACCTGGACGTTGCAGTCTTCAGGCTCTTGTATCTTCTACCTAAAGGTAGCGGAGTGATGAGTGTGTGGCCAGGATGGTGTGGGTCCTTGATGATGTTGCCAGCCTTTTTGAGTCAACAACTTCAATAGTTCCCCTCGATGGTAGGGAGGTCAGAGCCGATGATGGACTGGGCAGTGTTTAATACTTTTTGTAGTCTTTTCCGCTCCTGGGCACTCAAATTACTGAACCAAGCCACGATGCAACTGGTCAGCATGCTCTGCACCTGTAGAAGTTAGAGAGAGTCCTTTAGTTAGTGGCGAATCTGGGGAATTAATTGATATTTAGATATTTTTAAGACAGTGATTGACAGGTTCTTGATTTATACTGCTGTTAGATGTTATGGGGAGAAGGCAGGAGAATGGGGCTGAGAATGAAAGTTAGATCAGCCATGATTGAATGGAAGAGTAGACCTCATGGGCCGATGGCCAATTTCCGCTCCTATAACATATGGAAGGTCGCCTATCATATTCTCCAGAGATGCTGCCTGACCCGCTAAGTTACTCCAGTAATCTATGTCTTGTTCTTTAAACCAGTATCAACCGTTCTTATAACCTCCAGTATTTTGTTCAGCTCTTTCTGTAAATGATGCTTGACCCGACTAAAATGTGTACTGGTGAAGTCCAGACCTCAGGCTACTCACTAATTGATCCAATTGTTTCCTTTAATCCTTTTTGGGGGAAATTTGACACCTCAATCTTTTTCTAATTAACATCCTTTATTGCGGCAAACTTGATTGGGAAGAAATTCATCTTTGTTGTTGGAATATACAACTGGAGGTGACCAGCATTAATATCAGGAAGTTATTAAAATGAAAACAATGTGCTGGTGTGTCCTTCCTGTGCACTTAGCGTGCCCTCTGGTGAATACAGAGTAGTTCAGTCAAATGTGGGACAAGGGCTGTCCTGTATAGGACAAACCAATTTAGCCCACATACAGGATATCCTGGTAAATACGGGACAGTTGGCAACACTAAGCACCACCCTACACACACTAGGGACAATTTGTTTCCCATTTTACACCAAGCCAACTAACCAACAAACCTGCACGTCTTTGGAGTGTGGGAGGAAATCGGAGCACCCGGAGAAAACCCACGTGGGTCATAGGGAGAATGTACAAACTCCATACAGTCAGCACCCGTGGTCAGGATCAAACCTGAGTGTCTGGCGCTGTGAGGCAGCAAATCTACCACTGCACCAGTACCCACTGTACTGGGCCATAGTCCTAGTATGTAGGATGGTGCTAGTGTACCGGGGATGTACGCGCTGGTGCGGGCTCGGTGGGCTGAAGGGCCTGTTCCACGATGCATTCCTAAACTAAACTAAACGAAGGTCCACGTTTTATCCACCAGTGATATCTGTCCTAGGTCGGCGTGGACAATGATGTATGACTGTGACTCATTTGCTTATGATGAGAAATAGCTAAAGTATGAGGGCCTTGTGAAATAAATTTCACTTTTATCCCAGTTCCTGCTCTGGTTTGCTGATGCTGGGAGAACTAGATGGGAAAATGTGGTGGGTACGAGACATGGGTGAAATATTCCAGGTACATGGTTGGTGGGTCACCGTCATCTATCCCATTCCCACAGCACATGGACTGAAACCCAACCAGGCTTATTGCCCAATTAATTGTTGGGCAAATAAAACAAGCCTGATTTAGCAAGGAGACTGAAAGGATGATGTTTGAACCATGTTTCAGTTAGCGATGCAGCATGGAGACAGGCCCTGCAGCCTAAAGAGTCCATGCTGACCATCGATCACCTATTCTCACTAGTTCCATGTTATCCCACTTTCTCATCCACTCCCGACACACTGGGGCCAATTAACCTACAAACCTGCATGTCTCAGGGATGTGGGTGGAAATTGGAGCACTTGGGCACAGGGAGAACGTGCAAACGCCACAGAGAGAGCAGCTGAGGTCAGAATCGAACCCGGGGTCTCTGGCACTGCAAGGCAGCAGATCTAGCAGCTGTGCCACTGTGCTGCCACAAGTTGCCAGTGTCTTCACACCTATGTGAGTTGTCGCATCTGTGTCTATGTTTTTAATAACCCGTAGGTGGATGGAAAAGGTGACATTTCGGGTCGAGACCCTTCTTCAGACAATGGCAACATCACTTTCAGCCTGGGAGAGGAAGGGGATATGCAGAGAGATGGAATAGAAGAAAAACAGGATTTCCTCTCTTTCCCGTCAGATAAAGTGGCAAAACAGTTGATGTACATGGATGCTGTAAGTAAACAAGGATTTCAAGAGTCTAGAGTGTTCTAATTGTCAAGTGTGCTGAAACGGAACAATGACATTCGTTCTTGCAGCAGAACAACAGCCCTGTAAACACAATACTCAACAGATAGCATAAGCAAACAAACAAAAAAAAGTTTGATAAAGTGTACAAAATCACAGGAGATATAGATCGGGTAGACGCACAGAGCCTCTTGCCCAGAGCATGGGAATCGAGAACCAGAGTACATAGGTTTAAAGTGAAGGGGTAAAGACTTAATAGGAACCTGGGGATAACATTTTCACACAAAGGGTGGTGGGTACATGCAACGAGCTGCCAGAGGACGTAGTTGAGTCTGGTACTATTGGAACATTTAAGAAACAATTAGACAGGTCTTGCGTATGGTGTGCACAGCCTAAAGTTGTAGATCAAGTGGCATGAAAAACAGTATCTATTTGTGCACGTCGGGTTGATTGCATTAGTCGAAACTGGGTGGACCACGTGAAGGTTGCAATCGCCCATCCCATTAGACAGGTACATGGATAGGACAGATTAAGAGGGATATGGGCTAAATGCAGGCATGTGAGACTAGTGTAGATGGGACATGTTAGTTGGTGTGGTCCAGTTGGGCCGAAGGGCCTGTTTCCATGCTGTATGACTCTATGATTCTAAATAAAAGAAAATCATTATTTATAATCAAGAACCAGAGGACTCAGATTTCAGGTCAGAAGGGAAAGATTTAATAGGAATCTGAGGGCATTTTTTTTTACACAGAGCGTGGTTGGTCTATGGAATAAACTGCCAGAGGAGGTGGTTGAGGTAGGTACAATAACATTTAAAAAGACATTTGGACAAGTACATGGATAGGAAAGGTTTAGTGGAATATAGGCCAAATTTGGGCAGATGAGGCTCGCATAGATGGGGCATCTTGGTCAGCATGGGCAAGTTGGGCCAAAGGGTCTGTTTCCATGCTGAATGACTCCACTACAAAACAAAAGCCTTGAGTCCTAGTGCACCAACTGTTTGAAGTTTGGTGTGTGTTGGGCTCAGTAGCCGGATGGTTGTGGTGAAGGAGCTGTTCCTGAAGCTGGAGGTCACGGTTTTCAGGCTCCTGTACCTTCTTCCCCATGGTAGGATTGAAAAGGGAGCATGGCCAGGGTGGTGTGTGTCTTTGATGACCATTTTGTTTGGATCTGTGAGATGAATTTGGGCCCATTAGTTCAGTTTAGTTTATTGTCACGTGTACCGAGGTGCAGTGAAGAGCTTTTGTTGCATGCTATCCAGTCAGCGGAAAGATAATACATGATTACAACCAAACCATTTACAGTGTATAAGAACCAGAGGACCTATACAGTGTATAGGTAGTTTAAGAAGATCATAGTTAAGAAGATAAATAAGAAATGTTGCTGTAGGAGTGGAGATTTAAGAGTGTGGAACGATTATAAGATGAGTTTGTAGTTCTGCTTCTGTGGCCAGCACACAAATAGTTGGGTGCCATCTTGGAAGAAGTGCCTGACGCCATCTTGGAAGAAGTGCCTGATTACTCCAAATGCCACGTAATAGTATTGAGCGAGCACTCCTGTCTTTTCCTCGCATTGTTAGTGCCGTTAGTACTATGTTAGTTCACTTCTCAGAGCAGCATTTGAAAGTTTCAAGACATGTTTTACACACGTGATTCCGATATCAAGATTGGAATCCTTGTGCCAGGGAATATTTCAACAACCTTTTTGTTTTTTCTGAGCTGGATGTCATGTGAAATAATTAGCTTGGGAGATAGCCAAGAAGCCTCTACCATGGCAATATTAGTATAGGGGATCCAAATTTATCGTGGGTAAAAAAAGCCCTGATTGCAGTTTATATTTCATAATCAAGGGCCAGTCTCAACCCGGTCAGATCCTCTTCTCCCCTTTCACATCAGGCATGAGGTATAGATGTGTGGAAACGCACATCTCCAGATTCTTGGACAGTTTCTTCCCAGCTGTTACCAGGCAACCAAACCATCCTCTCACCAGCTAGAGAGCGGTCCTGCCCTTCCATCTACCTCATTGGCGACCCTTAGACTATTGTTAATTGGAATTTATAAACATAGAAACATAGATAAAAGGTGCAGGAGGAAGCCATCCAGCCGTACGAACTAGCACCGCCATTCATTTTGATCATGGCTGATCATCCCCAATCAATAACCCGTACATGCCTGCCAGGTTTTTTCTAACCTCAGTCTTAAATGGCCTCCCCTTTATTCTAAGACTGTGGCCCCTGGTTCTGGACTCGCCCAGCATTGGGAACATTTTTCCTGCATCTAGCTTGTCCGGTCCTTTTATAATTGTATATGTTTCTATAAAATCCCCCCCTCATCCTTCTAAACTCCAGTGAATACAAGCCTAGTTTTTTCAATCTTTCCTCATATGACAGTCCCGCCATCCCAGGGATCAACCTCGTAAAACTATGCTGCACTGCCTCAATCACAAGGATGTCGTTCCTCAAATTAGGAGCCCAAAACTGTACACAATATTCCAGATGCGGTCTTACCAGAGCCCTATATTACCAGACCCAGACATTCTTGCCATAGAGGGAGTACAGAGAAGGTTCACCAGACTGATTCCTGGGATGGCAGGACGTCCGTATGAAGAAAGACTGGATAGACTCGGCTTGTACTCGCTGGAATTTAGGAGATTATAGAGGCTTACAACATTCTTAAGGGGTTGGATAGGCTAGATGCAGGAAGATTGTTCCCGATGTTGGGGAACTCCCGAACAAGGGGTCACAGTTTAAGGATAAGGGGGAAGTCTTTTAGGACCGAGATGAGAAGATCTTTTTTCACACAGAGAGTGGTGAGTCTGTGGAATTGTCTGCCACAGAAGGTAGTTGAGGCCAGTTCATTGGCTATATTTAAGAGGGAGCTAGATGTGGCCGTTGTGGCTAAAGGGATCAGGGGGTATGGAGAGAAGGCAGGTACAGGATACTGAGTTGGATGATCAGCCATGATCATATTGAATGGCGGTGCAGGCTCGAAGGGCTGAATGGCCTACTCCTGCACCTATATTCTATGATTCTATGATTCTATACAACTGCATAAGAACCTCTCTACTCCTATACTGAAATCCTCTTGTTATGAAGATCAACATTCCATTAGCTTTCTTCACTGCCTGTTGTACCTGCACGCCAACTTTCAGTGAGCGGCGTACAAGGACACCCACATCTGCTGTACCACCCCCTTACCTAACCTAACCCCATTGAGATAATAATCTGCCCCCTTGTTTTTGCCACCAAAGTGGATAGCCTCACATTCATCTATATTTTACTGCATCTGCCACGCATCTGCCCACACACTCAACCTGTCCAGGTCACCCTGTGACCTCCTAACATCCTCTTCACAGTTCACACTGCCACCCAGCTTTGTGTCATCCGCAAACTTGCGAGTGTTGCTCCTAATTTCCTCTTGCAAATCATTAATATATATGGTAAACAGTTGCGGCCCCAACACCGAACCTTGCGGCACTCCACTCGCCACTGCTTGCCATTCTGAAAAGATTTAATTTGCGCTAAATGTTGTATCCATTTTCTGTACACTGTGGATGGCTTGATTGTAATCACGTATATTCTCACTGGATAGCACACTACAAAAATGCTTTTCACTGTACCTCGGTACACATGACAATAATAAGCTAGTAAACTAATATAGTTTTACTGTTTAGAGACCTAGCACCAATGGTGTGCCACAAGCGTTGATGGGTCCACTCATGATTTGAATGATAATGTCATTATCAGTAAATTAGTTTAGAGATACAGTGACAAAACGGGGCCTTTGGCCTACTGAGTCCACGCCAACCAGCAATCACTCGTACACTAGTTCTATCCTACATACTTACAGAGTCCACTTACCTTACAAACCTGCACATCTTTGGAGTGTGGGAGGAAACCGGAGCACCTGGAAAAAATCCATGAGGTCACAGGGAGAACATGCAAACTCCGTACAGACAGCACCTGTAGTCAGGATCGAACCCAGGTCTCCGGCGCTGTAAGGTAGCAACTCTACCGCTGTGCCACCAGGCATTCCTAGTGTTAATATTAATGTTAATAAATTGTTAGTGAATTTCCAGATGCCATCAAAGTTGGTGGTGCAGTGGACAATGAGGGAAGATATCCAAGTTGATGGCAGGATCTACATTAATTTGCACAATAAATGGTAGAAATTTGGGGAGTGCTAAAGAGCAGAGATCTTGGAGTAAAGTTGCAGGGTTTACTAGAAGTGACTATTCGGTGGGGGGGGGGGGGGGGGGGGGGAGGGGGAGGGAAGGACGACGAAGACCGTTGGTGGAAAGGGTATTGATAATTAAATTTGGGACATTATGGTACAGCTCTGTCAGTGGCTGGTGAGAGGCTTTACGGAGTGAAGGCAGAAGAATGTGCTGTCCACGATGCAGAGAAAGTCGTGGACAGCACATACAGCGAGTTGGTCACGCCACAGGTAAAAGGTAAGAGGACAGAAAGGGAGCGGGTGGCCAATAGCCAGCAAAGCAGTAGGCAGATAGTGCAGGAGTCCCCTGCGGTCATCTCCCTACTCAACAGGTTTACCATTTTGGATACTGTTGAGGGAGATGGCTCATCAGGGGAATGCAGCAGCAGCAGCCAAGTTCATGGCACCATGGGTGGCTCTGCAGCACATGATGGGGGAAAAAAGAGGGGAAGGGCTATTGTAATAGGGGATTCATTTGTTAGGGGAATAGATAGGCGTTTCTGCGGCTGCAAAAGAGAATCCAGGATGGTATGTTGCCTCCCTGGTGCAAAGGTCAGGGATGTTACTGAACGGCTGCAGAACATTCTGGAGGGGGAGGGTGAACAGCCAGTTGTCGTGGTGCATATTGGCACCAACGATGTTAGGGAAAAAAAGGGATGAGGTCCTACAAGGTGAATTTAGGGAGCTAGGAGATAAACTCAAAAGTAGGACCTCAAAGGTAATAATCTCTGGATTATTACCAGTACCACGTGCCAGTCAGAGTAGAAATAGGAGGATATTGCAGATGAATACGTGGCTTGAAAAATGGTGCAAGGGGGAGGGATTCAAATTTTTAGGGCACTGGAATTATTTCTGGGGGAGGTGGGACCAGTACAAACAGGACGGTCTGCACCTGGGCTGGAATGGAACCAATGTCCTTGGGGGAGTGTTTGCTAGTGCTGTTGAGGAGGATTTAAACTAATGTGGCAGGGGGATGGGTACAAGAGCAGAGAGGCAGGTGGGTGTAAAACGAGGGTGGAAGCAATAGGGAGCAAGGTGAAAAGTAAAAGTGGCAGGC
Source organism: Raja brachyura (assembly GCA_963514005.1). Next base: position 102,085,835 of record OY740786.1, read on the forward strand.
AGACAAAACCAGGGCAAAAATCAAAAAGGGCCACTTCTCAACAAAATTGTATAAGGGGTAAGGGCGTTGTAAAAACAAGCCTGAAGGCCTTGTGTCTCAATGCAAGGATAATTCGAAATAAGGTGGATGAGTTGAACGTGCAGATAGCTATTAATGAGCATGATATAGTTGGGATCACGGAGACATGGCTCCAGGGTGACCAAGGCTGGGAGCTGAACATCCAGGGATATTCAATATTCAGGAGGGATAGAGAGAAAGGAAAAGGAGGTGGGGTAGCGTTGCTGGTTAGAGAGGAGATTAACGCAATGGAAAGGGAGGACATTAGCTTGGAGCATGTGGAATCGGTATGGGTAGAGCTGCGAAACACTAAGGGGCAGAAAACGCTAGTGGGAGTTGTGTACAGGCCACCGAACAGTAGTAGTGAAGTTGGGGATGGTATAAAACAGGAAATTAGAAATGCGTGCGACAAAGGGAAAACAGTTATAATGGGTGAATAGCTATAATGAGTACAATTTGGCAAAAGAATAGATCAGGGAAGGTAGTGCATCCGTGGATAACAAGGGAAATCAGGGATAGTATCAAAGCAAAGGATGATGCGTACAAAGTAGCCAGAAAAAGCAGCATACCAGAGGACTGGGAGAAATTCAGAGACCAGCAGAGAAGGACAAAGGGCTTGATTAGGAAAGGAAAAATAGATTATGAAAGAAAACTGGCAGGGAACATAAAAACTGACTGCAAAAGTTTTTATAGATATGTGAAGAGAAATAGATTAGTTAAAACAAATGTAGGTCCCTTGCAGTCAGAAACAGGTGAGTTGATCATGGGGAACAAAGATATGGCGGACCAATTGAATAACTACTTTGGTTCCGTCTTCACTAAGGAAGACATAAATAATCTGCCAGAAATAGCAGGGGACCGCCGGTCAAAGGAGTACTTGAGTGAAATCCAGGTTAGTCGGGAAGTGGTGTTGGGTAAATTGAATGGATTAAAGGCTGATAAATCCCCAGGGCCAGATAGGCTGCATCCCAGAGTACTTAAGGAAGTAGCTCCGGAAATAGTGGATGCATTAGTGATAATCTTTCAAAACTCTTTAGATTCTGGAGTAGTTCCTGAGGATTGGCGGGTAGCAAATGTAACCCCTCTTTTTAAGAAGGGGGGGAGAGAGAAAACGGAGAATTACAGACCAGTTAGTCTAATATCGTTAGTGGGGAAACTGTTAGTCAGTTATTAAAGATGGGATAGCAGCACATTTGGAAAGTGGTGAAATCATTGGACAAAGTCAGCATGGATTTACGAAAGGTAAATCATGTCTGACGAATCTTGTGGAATTTTTCGAGGATGTAACTAGTAGCGTGGATGGGGGAGAACCAGTGGATGTGGTGTATCTGGACTTCCAGAAGGCTTTCGACAAGGTCCCACATAAGCAATTAGTATATAAACTTAAAGCATATGGCATTGGGGGTTCAGTATTGATGTGGATAGAGAACTGGCTGGCAAACAGGAAGCAAAGAGTAGGAGTAAACGGGTCGTTTTCACAATGGCAGGCAGTGACTAGTGGGGTACCGCAAGGCTCGGTGCTGGGACCCCAGCTATTTACAATATACATAAATGATCTGGAGGAGGGAATTGAAGGCAATATCTCCAAGTTTGCGGATGACACTAAGCTGGGGGGCAGTGTTAGCTGTGAGGAGGATGCTAGGAGACTGCAAGGTGACTTGGATAGGCTGGGTGAGTCGGCAAATGTTTGGCAGATGCAGTATAATGTGGATAAATGTGAGGTTATCCACTTTGGTGGCAAAAATAGGAAAACCGACTACTATCTAAATGGTGGCCGATTAGGAAAAGGGGAGATGCAGCGCGACCTGGGTGTCATGGTACACCAGTCATTGAATGTAGGCATGCAAGTACAGCAGGCAGTGAAGAAAGCCAATGGTATGTTAGCTTTCATAGCAAAAGGATTTGAGTATAGGAGCAGGGAGGTTCTACTTCAGTTGTATAGGGTCTTGGTGAGGCCACACCTGGAGTATTGCGTACAGTTCTGGTCTCCAAATCTGAGGAAGGACATTATTGCCATAGAGGCAGTGCAGCGAAGGTTCACCAGACTGATTCCTGGGATGTCAGGACTGTCTCATGAACAAAGACTGCATAGACTCGCTTTATACTCTCTAGAATTTAGGAGATTGAGAGGGGATCTTATAGAAACTTACAAGATTCTTAAGGGGTTGGACAGGCTAGATGCAGGAAGATTGTTCCCGATGTTGGGGAGGTCCAGGACAAGGGGTCACAGCTTAAGGATAAGGGGGAAATCCTTTAGGACCGAGATGAGAAGGAATTTTTTCACACAGAGAGTGGTGGGTCTCTGGAACTCTCTGCCACAGAGGGTAGTTGAGGCCAGTTCATTGGCTATATTTAAGAGGGAGTTAGATGTGGCCCTTGTGGCTAAGGGGATCAGAGGGTATGGAGAGAAGGCAGGTACGGGATACTGAGTTGGATGATCAGCCATGATCATATTGAATGGCGGTGCAGGCTCTAAGGGCCGAATGGCCTACTCCTGCACCTAATTTCTATGTTTCTATGTTTCTAATGGGGTTAAGAGGGAGAGATAGATCAGCCATGATTGAATGGTGGAGTGGACTTAAATAGAAACATAGAAACATAGAAAATAGGTGCAGGAGGAGGCCATTCAGCCCTTCGAGCCAGCACCGCCATTCAATGTGATCATGGCTGATCGTCCGCTATCAATAACCCGTGCCTGCCTTCTCCCCATATCCCTTGACTCCACTAGCCACTAGAGCTCTATCCAACTCTCTCTTAAATCCATCCAGTGATTTAGCCTCCACTGACCTCTTAAACGACCTCCCCTTTATTCTAAGACTGTGGCCCCTGGTTCCGGACTCACCCAACATTGGGAACATTTTTCCTGCATCTAGCTTGTCCCGTTCTTGTATAATTTTATATGTTTCTATAAGATCCCCCCTCATCCTTCTAAACTCCAGTGAATACAAGCCTAGTCTTTTCAATTTTTCCTCATATGACAGTCCCGCCATCCCAGGGATCAATCTCGTGAACCTACACTGCACTGCCTCAATCACAAGGATGTCCTTCCTCAAATTAGGAGACCAAAACTGTACACAATACTCCAGATGTGGTCTCACCAGAGCCCTATACAACTGCAGAAGAGCCTCTTTACTCGTGTACTGAAATCCTCTAGTTATGAAGGCCAACATTCCATTAGCTTTCTTCACTGCCTGTTGTACCTGATGGGCCAAATGGCCTAATTCTCCTCCTATGACATGACGTTATGAGACCACACAATGACAACTGTGTGTGGAGCTGGTTGCTTGACCAGAGGAAGGGTGTCATCAATTTTGGAAAGGATGAAGAAGAGGTTCACCAAGACGTTACCTGGACTTGCAGGCCTAGATTATAGCGAGATGCTGAACAGGCCATGATGACTCCTTTGGGGAGTGTAGGAGGCTGAGGGGGACATAAATGAAGTGGACATAATCATGAGAGGCGTAGGTAAAGTGACCATTAATTCTTTCATTCTAACACAATTGACCCTTTGAGTGCATTATTTGAAGTGTAATGTTTAATTGCACCATCACAAGTCTAGTTTAGTTTAGCAGCGTGGAAACAGGCCCTTCAGCCCACAAAGCCTACGCCGACCAGCAGCCCCCATCCACTAGTTCTATTCTACACGCAAGGGACAATTTACAGAAGCCAATTAACTGTTATCTATCCTCTTGCACTTCTGCAAATAGGAATTTCCTTGTTTCATTGTCAGTACCAATAACACATATTGGGGGAGGTAGGTTAGTTTAGTTTAGACATACAGCACGGAAACAATCCCTTCGGTCCATCGCATCTGCACCGACCTGCGAACCATACTAGGGACAATTTACATCTAGTCCATTAATCTACAAACCCGTACATGTTTGGAACATGGGAGGAAAACGGAGCATCCGGAGAAAACCCACACAGTCACGGGGAGAGGGTACACACCCCGTTCAGACAGCGCCCATAGTCAGGATGGAACCTGGGTCTCTGGCGCTGTGAGGCCGCATCTCTACCATTGTACTGCCCCTTACTTATTTAGTCGTTGTGTTTAATTCCAGCAGCTGTTCAAGAAGGTTGTCCCAGATCACTGCCTGGGTGGCGTCTGGTCGAAACGGGACAAGAAGGGGAATGAGCACCTCGCACACACCGTCCGGGCCACCATTACTCAGTTCAACACCGTCACCAAGTGCGTCGTCAGCACCATACTGAGGGACCTGCAGTTGAAGCCCCAGCAACGAGGCAAAATCATGGAGAAGTGGATCGACGTTGCCCAGGTAGCCACATGGCTTCTCCGTTCTGCCTCTGTCAGCGGAAGAGTCGCTGCCTCACAGCGCCAAAGAACCGGGTTAGATCCTGACCACGGGTGCTGTCTGTTTGTATATTCTCCCCGTGACCTGCGTAGGTTTTCTCTCGGTGCTCCGGTTTCCTCCCACACTCCAAAAACGTGCAGGTTTGTAGGCTAATTGGTTTCGGTAAAATTGCAAATTGTCCCTAATGTGTCGGATAGTGTTAGTGTACGGTGGTCAGCATGGATCCAGTGGGCCAAAGGGCCTGTTCCCATGCTGTACCTCTGAATAAAACTTCTGAATCCTGGCTTGTAAGCTTGACATATGCTACAAATTATTTCCATTAGTTGCAAATAAACAACACTGCTTCACTCCAGGTGCTTTTTGAGCATTGCTGTGTTCTGTTAAGGATGCTGTGGTTGCTTTGATTAGGAAGGACCTGCAGATGATGGGTTAAACCAAAGATAGACACAAAAAGCTGGCGTAACTCTGCGGGACAGGCAGCATCTCTGGAGAAAAGGAATGGGTGACTTTTCGGGTTGAGAAACTATCTTCAGACCCACTTTGCTTGTTCCCTTGCTTCACTTAATTGTACAAGCTATCTGGCATCCACATATCTGGATTTCATTATCCTGCTTCCGCGATTATCGTGCATTTTTTTAAATGGTCCATCGGAGCACCTTGTCCATGCCGATCATACTAGTTCACACTAGTTCTACGTTATCTCGCTTTCTCATCCATTCTCTACACACGGGACAATATACAGAGGCCAATTAACTTACAAACTAGTTTAGTTTACTTTAGATATACAGGTCCTTCGGCCCACCAAATCCGTTACGACCAGCGATCCCCGCACATTAACACTATCCTACTTCAGTGACAACGTTTACATTTATACCAAGCCACATGTCTGATTGTGGCTTGGTATAAAACCTGAATGTCTTGGGAGTGTGGGGGGAAACAGAAGCTCTCGGAGAAAACCTCACGCAGGTCACGGGGAGAACATACAAACTCCGCACAGACAAGCACCAATAGTCAGGATCAAACCGGGGTTTCTTTTTTTTTGGATTAATATTTTTATTAGAAGCCATACATATTGCTAATGATATAACAGTTTTTCAAATACACATTTTACATGTTTCCAAAGTTATGCAAGTATTACAGAATAATACATATAAGCTTCTATCTTTTTTTTAGAGAGTGAAAAGAGTAAAGAATAAAGAGGTAATAGATGTTTAATCAGAGTGTGATTAAATAATATTGATTATGATTTTGATTATATATGAACAAATAAATAAATAAATACATAAATTAAAACAATATATATATCAAAAAATTTAAAAAAGAAATAACAAACACAATAAAAATTTTTTTTTTTAAATAAATAAAAAATTAAAAAAATAAAAATAATAAAAAATAAAAAATAATACTAGCAAACAATTATTATACTTAAAAGAGAAAAATTGATGTATACATCTTAACAATGATTTCACATATCAATATATATAGAGACGTGTATACAAGTCTCAGATTAGATCTTTTCATCTGATCCTACCACCGGGTACTTATTGAGTTACAATGCTGAGCCCAGCTACCCCTTCATATAGTCAGTGGAGACCATATTTGTTCAAAAAGTTCATATTTGTCCATTAGGACAAACCTAATTCTCTCCAATTGCAACGTCTCCAACATTTCCACTGTACACATTTTAATTGTAGGGGATAATGGTCCCTTCCAGAATTTTAATATTAATTTTTTTCCAATTGTTAAGCAGTAATCAAGAAAATTTCTTTGATTTACTGTAAATATTTGATTTGAATCTGAAACTCCTAATATTATTAGCTTTGGGTCAGGATCCAATTTAATCTTAAGAACTATAGAGATGATTTTAAAAATTTCAGTCCAATAACTATTAAGTTTTGTGCATGTTACAAAACTATGCGTTAAATTAGCTTCTGAGTACTGACATTTATCACAAGTAGGAGATATGTTAGGAAAAATTCTATTTAATTTCGTTTTTGAATAATGTAATCTATGTAATACTTTGAATTGTATCAAGGTATGTCTGGCATTTAACGAACAACGGTGTATACGTTGTAGACTTTCTTCCCAGGTGTCTTTTATTATAGATAAACCTGTTTCATTTTCCCATATTTGTCGAAGTGATTCAGTTGTTGGAATTTCCCTATCCAAAAGGATATTATAAATGTATGCTATTCATTTTTCTGTATTTGGGTGCTTGTTAAGCACTTCATCCAATAATCCTTGTTCTCTATTTTTATAATCTTGCATATTTGATTTCACATAATCTCTAATTTGTAGGTACCTAAACAAGTTATTTGGGTGCAATCCGTAGATTTCTTTTAACTCTTGAAATGAGAGAAATTTCCCTTTCCTATAAAGGTGTTCTATCCTTATAATACCTAAATTTTTCCATTGTCCAAACCCCCCATCCAATATAGAGGGCTTAAACAAAGGATTATTCATAATTGGTAGGCAAAGCGACATATTATCTAAATGTAGAGTCTTAACTATTTGTTTCCAAATATGTCTATAGCTATAAATTATAGGATTTTCCCTATAAATTTTTTTTGTACCACCCTTGGAGCGAGGAGCATCGTACCTATATCGTAAGGTAAACAATCTTCCCTTTCCATTTTTAACCAAGCTGGTTCCTGATCCATATTTACCAACCAAAAATTCATATTCTTAATCTGAACTGCCCAGAAATAATATAAAAAATTAGGTAGTGCTAATCCACCATTTATCTTAGATTTACATAAATGTTTTTAACCTATTCTGTGACTTTTATAATCCCAAATAAAGCTATTAATAATAAAATCAATTAAAAAAAAAAAGTTTTAGGGAGATATAGCGGTATAGCTTGAAATAAATATAATAGTTGTGGTAAAAAAATCATTTTGATGGCATTTATTCTGCCGATCATTGATATTGGTATTGTTTTCCAGTATAGAATATTATTTTTTAGTTTATTCAATAATTGGGGGTAATTTGATTTAAATAGAGAATTGTAAGATTTAGATACATTAACTCCTAGATATTTAATTTTGTCCGTAACTATTTTAAATGGAAATTTTTGTAATATATTTGAAATTATTCCAGTTATAGGCATAATTTCACTTTTATTCCAATTAATTCTATATCCTGAGAATATACTAAATTCAGTTATAACATTAAGTAAATTAGGAATACTAATCTCTGGTTTCGCAATATATATTAAGACATCATCTGCGTATAAAGATATTTTATTCATTGTGGTTTTAGTATTATATCCATAAATTTCGGGTTCCGATCTAATCCTTTCGGCTAATAGTTCTATTGCAAGAGCAAATAATAAAGGTGATAACGGACATCCTTGTCTACAGCCCCTAGAGAGATTAAATTTGGCTGATAACATTTGATTTGTTAAAATTCTTGCTGTTGGGTTAGAATTTTATATTTACAAAATCTGTCCCCCAATTGAAATTTCTGCATTATCCTAAATAAGTAAGGCCATTCAACCTGGTCGAATGCTTTTTCCGCATCTAGGGATATGACAGCTAATTCAATATCATTAATTCTTTTTGAATATATGATATTAAATAGAGGTCTCAAATCTCAGATGTTTCTAACGCCGTAAGCACTGTAAGCTCTACCACTGCTCCACCCTTGACCTGCTTTGGCTATAAGCTAGATCTTAACCGTTGCTTCATATAACCAAGCCAAGCCTTTTGTCATTCCTTTCCCTGAAGTAAAGCAGCAAGACTTCTGAAGGGAAATAGATTGTGGTTACATACTTAATAATCCGTGCTTCAGTATGTGTTTGTATGTGAATATTAACAAAGCAAAAACAATATTGCCATTTTTACAATGCATAAAAGCAATCCATTTTCAGATTTTTAAGACTGACATGTCTAAAGAAGGGTCTCAACCCAAAACGTCACCAATTCCTTAACTCCAGCACATTGAGTCTATCTTCACATTTTTTAATTATATTTTTAAAGTGTGTAGACAGACTCTTTAACCCATGGGTTACTCAAAAAGCTGGAGAAACTCAGCGGGTGCAGCAGCATCTAAGGAGCGAAGGAGATAGGCGACGTTTCGGGTCGAGACCCTTCTTCAGAACCCATGAGTCTGCGCTGCACTAATACTGTCCTATACACACTAGGGACAATTTGTAATTTTACCGAAACCTACAAACCTGCACGTCTTTGGAGTGTTGGAGGAAACCGAAGATCTCAGAGAAAATCCACGCAGGTCATGGGGAGAACATACAAACTTCGTACAAACAGCACCCGTAGTCGGGATTGAACCCGGGTCTCTGGTGCTGTAAGCACTGTGAGGCATAACTCCACCGCTGCACCACCACTGCCCTTGTAAAATTACATTGGTTATTAGATGCAAAGCAGTTTCCCTCCCAGAGCAGTAAATCGTATAAACATTTAGTTTTTATTTTCTGTGGACCCTCCTTTGTTTTGCCCCTTCTTCAATCATTATCATATGCAGTGGGTCACGGACATGAGGTGTTAAAGGCCAGTCCCACTTACGTGTCCCACATTACATGACCTGGTGGTCGCGTTGAGGCACATGGGCATCGTATGGCCGCGCGGGGCCGGTCCCACTAAGAAGCGCGGAGGGGTATGGAGCTGTGCGCGACATCGCGCGGGATCTCCAAATTTTTTGTAGCAAACTAAATCTTCGCGCGCCAACGGCCTGTCGCGGAACTGACGGCCAAAGTGGGACAGGCCCAAGACCCTGGCGCGACGCAACGTCTCACCTCCAACAGCAGCAGAAGCAGGCAAACGATTGCCGAACTCGGCCTGGGGCTCACGGCCGTTGCGGTCCGGATCCACCCCCACTTCTACTCCAAGAGCGGGGCCAAGATAATTGAAGATAGACACAAAATGTAGGAGTAACTCAGCGGGACCGGCAGCATCTCTGGGGAGAAGAAAAGGGTGACGTTTCAGGTCAAGACCCTTCTTTCAGACTGAAGAGTTTCGACACAAAACATCATCCATTCCTTCTCTCCAGAGATGTGGCCGGTCCCGCTGAGTTACTCCTGCATTTTGTGTCCATCTTCAAATGACGACACATGCTCCAGACGGCTGTGCGGTCGAATGAAGTCACTTGCGACGATCGCGGAACTGTCGCGGCTCAACGTGGGACAGGCCCTTCAATGCCGCCATTTCTACCTCCTTTAATCCAACAATGGGTAGAAAGAAAGGCTTCCTTTTTCGCCACTCCACCTTCCCCCCCACTCACCTCCCCACCCACCCACAACTGAAAACACTCCAGAAGTTATGTTTTCTAACACTTCTGAAGTCTCTTTCAATGTCCTTGACCCCAGCCACCGCTGGCCACTGCTGTCGGAAGGTGGTCGGCATTGAAGTGTAGAGCTGAGGTGAATAACAAACCTTGGGTTACCCAGTCTAAATGTTTTCCACATAATCGTATCGCTGTAGTATTTTCATAGCTGACTCTCCTCCTCGGAGCCAAGTTCATAAACCCTGAGCCATCAGGAAGCCAGCAACCACTGATGGACAAGTCTCTTGTTTTCCATTCAGGAATGCAGGATCATGAGAAATTTCTTCTCGCTCCAGGCTATTGTATCAGCCATGCAGCCAATCTCCATCGACAGGCTGAAGAAGACCTGGGACACTGTTTCAAAGTAAGTTCATTTCTCTTTGGCCTGTTTTTTTTTTTAAAAACATAAGTTATGTGGTGGATGGATTGGAAATTCCTTCTTGCTCCCTTTGGACCAGTTTATTTTAGAGATATAGCGCGTAACCAGACCCATCGGCCCACTGAGTCCACACCGACCTGCAATCCCCGCACATTAACATTATCCTACATTCACTAGGGACAATTTTACATTTATACCAAGCCAATTAACTTACAAACCTGCACGTCCTTGGAGTGTGGGGGGAAACTGAAGATCTTGGAGAAAACCCACGCAGGTCAAGGGGAGAACGCACAAACTCCATACAGACAGCACCCGTAGTCCGGATCGAACCATGATCTCTGGCGCTGTGAGGCAGCAACTCTACCGCTGCACCACCGTGCCACCCGTGGACATGGACAGATCTCAAATATTTAGTAGTAGCCATCAAATCATTTCATAGATACTGAGTGTAGAATATAGTTCCCCGCATTGTAGCGCACCAGCTCCAAAGTCCAATGTTCGCAATGGGGTAGAGGTGAATCGGACATTACCCTATCTTATGAAAGGACTATTCAGAAACCTGATAACAGAGGGGAAGAAGCTGTTCCTGAGTCTGGTGGTGCGCTCTTTCAAGCTTCTGTACCTTCTGCCTGACGGGAGCAGGGAGAAAGGGGATTGACTGGGGTCAGGAAATCTTTGATTATGGCTTCATTATATAAGCATGGTTGCCAACAGTGCAGAGAATTTGCAAACGTGTGCCATGCTAATGGATTGCGTTAAATCTTTCTAAAACATGTGTCTGGAATTGGAACTCCAAGCCACAGACACCTGGATGTTTGGGCAGCAATGAAATTTGGCTAGCTGCCATAATTAGTTTTACTTTAGAGATACAACATGAAAATAGTTAAATGTATATTTATGTATTTATTTATTGTCCCATATGCAATTAACCACTACATAATGGAATTCATTTTGCAATAATGTTGGTGGTGCCATGTTTGATACCATTTCTTCGTTCACAGTCCAGGCCCGGCCAAGCATAGCCGCGGTGTCCTCCGCCGCTGCTCCACCACTGTAGGCCGCAAGCGGTCCACGTGCTCGGCCTCTTGAAGCGGCGCCTGGTCCAGCCTGTTGCAGGGCCTCTAGTGGCCACACTCCCGTCGAGACTGCGCACTCCCTTTCGCAGCCGGTCTGTTCACCGGCCCTCCGGCCCACTCCCTCCACTCTGGGTGGGCGATCTGAGTCATCTGCAGCGGGCGAGTCCCTGGTCTCCAGCAGGCGAGTTGGGCCTACTGGGTAGGCCCATGGTCTTCGAGCGTATAGCTCCACGGGGGCCCATTCGCCCACCAAGTCCGCACCAACCAATAATCACCCAAACACTAGTTCTAACCTACACATTGGGGACCATTTACAGGAGCCAATTAACCTCCAAACCTGCACATCTTTGGAGTGTGGGAGGAAACCTTTGCACCTGGAGAAAACCCACACAGTCACGGGGAGAATGTACAAACACCACACAGACAGCATCCGTAGCCTGGATTGAAACAGGGTCCCTGGTGCTGTGAGGCAAAAACTGATGATAAAACTGCCTGGTATAACCTCCTTGTATCATTCTTTTTATTAGGGACAGCATGTTGATGTTTGAAGAGCTTTCAAGCATCTTCTCCTATGAGAACAACCAAGAGAGGAGTCGGGAGTTGCTAATGAAGGTACGTCACACCCAGGATGGTGGGACCTTAATTGGTTGTCAAAACTACTCATAATGGATTAAAGCAGTGGCTGGCTGTTAATCAATATTGTAGATTTCATTTCAGAGTCACGTGAGTGACTTCGTGAAGACCCCGCTAGCACGCATGCGTAACATATCGTCGCTCGCATTTGCAGTTGACGGCTGGAGGTGGAGCGCGTCTCACCACCAGCCCTTCATAAGAACCGCTCAGGTAAGTTTTAGGCAACCTTGAGCTGGTTGTCCCTGCTCTAGAACTTTTTCTGTTCACAGGGAACATGGATAGGAGAAATACGGGTCGCAGAACTTCTGAGAGGAGTTGACAACCACTTTTCCCAGAGCTGTTTTCTACATCGGCAACACCCGCTAATCGGGCCCGGGAAATGGCGCGAAAGTCGGGCAGCCCTGTGACTACAGGACCCAACCCACCTACACAGCTGTGTTCAGAACAGCAAAGTGGGAGCGCAGCACCTGAGCAGGTAATTCAAGATCCTGACTCCATTTCATTATCTCCCACGTTGGCTGAAATGAGCAGACAGGTTACCCGTGCTACCACATGGTCTTTCTCCCCAGCTACTCAGGCAACTCGAGGAAGAGCCAGGGGAAGAGCTGCTCGACAGTCAAGCCCTGCTAGGGCTGATTATTCACCGGAAACCGCAAGACTGCGGACAGGTGAATCATCGAGACCAGGGTCTACTGGCATACCAGTCAGGGCCAGTATTGACTCACCACCCAGCAAGGCCAGCAAAAGTCGGGCAGGTGGAGTCTCATCACGGTCACCACACCTCCCATTAGTGGCAGGACGTGACCGTACGTCGCCTCTGTCCGGAAGGAGGACAGGCGGCAAGCCCGCGCGGACGTCGGGTCACCACGCTGCGGCGGCAGGTACCGACTACTCACCGCATATGGCCTTTGAGGCTAGCGGGCCGTTCTCGGCCGAAAGACGGCGAACGAGCGTCAGTTCTGCGCGGGAATCGCATAGCCCCGCAGCTGCGGCAGGTAGCGACTTCATATCACGGCGCCGGGATTCTTACCTCGACGAGGTATGGGCCAGTGATAGGAGCCTCAGGAGTTCCTTTGGGCCTGAGGGCTTCGACCTTTCATCCACATATGGGGAAGAAGGTCTTATGGAACGCATGGAACGGATGATGGAATGCATCCTGCAACAAAATCTACTACAGCAGGACGTTCCCAGTTCCAGGAGACTGTTAAATATATCTCCTTCATCGATGGGAAGTACAAGGCAGCCAGGGGAAGAGGAAGAGATTCTGGTTTGCGAACCTGTGGCACCTGAAATTCCTCAGGAGGAACTGTTAGATGTGGCATCCAAGATCGCACTACCCAAGCCTTCGGGTCAACCCCTCAAACCTAAACTGGCTGCCACCATTGACTTCCTGACTAATCATCAATTACAGGACCAGCTCCTTGCTGAAGCCATGAGTCGGTATAAGGCACCGAACAATTGCAACTCACTTAATGTGCCTATAGTGAACACACCTATTTGGGGGAATATCAACCCAGGTATTAGAGCACAAGAAATCAAGCTACAAAGGATTCTGAAGTTGCTCACGTCGGGGATCACTGCGTTTGCGAGATCAGTGGATGGTATGGACTTAAGTACTGAGCAAGAAGATGCCCTTGCGTTACTATGTAACACCCAGTACAAAATAAATGCATTTCGCAAAGCCACCATCAAGCCCACATTAAACCCAAAATTTGCAGGGTTATGTAGGGTATCCCCGATGCCACCACCGAGGCAGTTGTTCGGAGAGGACCTACCGAAGCAGGTCAAAGACTTAGATGACCATGCGAGGACAGTGGGACTAATGAGGTAACAGCCTTCGAGCAGGCAGGCGGCTCGGAGATTACCATACTCCAGACCGCGGGGACCACCCCAAAAATCAGCAAGGACCTACACGCCGGCACCACCGCAATTTCAGCAGTATCAACAGCCAAAGCCTTTTTTAGGGCAAGGTCCGCAGAGACCGGCGTGGAAAATGCGGCAGCCGCAAAACCCAGCACCTCCATGTCCCACCAAACATGTCAGGGACTGCAGGTAACCATGGAGGTAAGGCGGTCTGGATTTCATGCAGTTGCATGTTTAACCTCACATGTTGGTGGGAGATTACGGTTCTTTAAGGAGGTATGGGATACCATCACTTCAGATGTGTTTATATTACAAAGTATTCAGGGTTACGAAATCGAGTTCATAAATGAACAACTTCCCCCCGTCTCTGCATATGCTGGATCGCAAATTTGCACTTTCCAATAAGGAAGCAGTGGAGGGCTATGCTGAAATTTTGAGACTACAAGAAAAAGGGGTAATAGAAAGAATGATTCACGAACCAGTTGAGTTCGTATCCAACATCTTCACAAAAACTAAAAAAGATGGTGGGTGTCGGGTCATCATTGTTCTAACCCATTTGAATACTTTTGTAAAATATACCCATTTTAAAATGGACACGTTTGAGACAGCCAAATCTTTGGTTTCTAAGGGCTGCTTCATGGCATGCATTGATTTAAAAGATGCATACTATTCAGTATCCATTTGGAAACATCACAGGAAGTTCTTGAAGTTTATTTGGATGGATCAACTTTGGCAATACAGAGCATTGCCTAATGGGTTTACCACAGCTCCAAGATTGTTTACCAAATTACTAAAACCAGTGTTAGCAACACTGAGAAAGCAAAACCATACGGTTATGGCTTATTTGGATGACATCCTAATCATAGGAGATACCATGGAATCAACAAAATTGGCAGTCACAGCCACTGTTTCATTATTTGAAAAAATGGGATTTATAATCCATCCAGATAAATCAAAGTTCTGCCCATCACAGGTTATGGACTATCTGGGATTCACAGTTGATTCCAATCAAATGATTACCACCATACCAATTAACAAAGCTGTGGACATCATTGAGGCATGTAATAATCTGGTCTGCGCACCAACTATTAGACATGCTGCCAAGGTAATTGGGAAATTGGTAGCTACTTTTCCAGCTGCCCAATTTGGACCTTTATATTATCAAAATTTGCAAAGATCCAAGATTTCAGCATTGAAATTGAATGCTGGACATTTTGATAGACCTATGCAGCTGCCATTTAAGGCGAAAATTGAGTTACAATGGTGGATTGACAAAATTCGTAACTCATTCAAACCCATCATTGTGTGTCGGTGTATTTACAAACTGACGCAAGCTCCCATGGCTGGGGAGCTACTGACAACAACTCTAGTTGTGGTGGCAGATGGGACTCACTAGAATCTACCCTTTTGTTGGCACAAGTGATAAATTATTTGGAGATGCTTGGAGCATTTTACGGACCAGGTCACGTATATTCAATGACAACATTGAATGGATGTTAAATCCCCAAACATTTACCAAAATCACAGCCAAATTTGGTAAACTGGATATTGACCTTTTTGCGTCACGGTTAAACCATCAGGTACCAACATATGTATCATGGGAACCAGATCCTGGGGCAATAGCGATGGACGCTTTCTCGCTGCACTGGGGGAAATGGTTTTGCTATGCATTTCCTCCATTTTGCCTCATCAGTCGGGTACTGCGGAAAATCAAATTAGATTCTGCAAAAGTCATTCTAATCATACCCGACTGGCCTACACAACCATGGCATCTGGTGGTCCTTGGGATGATCAGTGAACCATGGGCTCTCTTGGAGAAATGCCCTCAATTGGTGATGAACCCTGTTACAGGGGAATACCATCCCTGCCACAGTCATTTGAACTTATTGGCTTGCAGGTTTTGAACAGACCCCTGCTGCGATATGGTCTCACACCGAGGACCATGGATACCATCGGAGCATCATGCAAGGAGTCTACAAGTCGGCAATACCTAACCCAAATAAGAAAATGTGAAGCCTACTGCAGCCAGATGAACATCTCATATGACTCCGTTACCATGCCACATGTGCTGGAATTCCTTGCGGGGTTGCACCATGATGAACACCTCAGCTACAGTGCCATTAATAGTGCCAGAAGTGCACTATTATCCTACCTTACTATTGAAGTACGATCTCACAAACTAGTGTCCAAATTGATGAGGGGTATATTTAATTCAAATCCACCCCGACCACGTTACACCATTACCTGGGACATTGGGGTAGTATTAACCCTACTCAGGATATGGTCACCCATGGTTGGACTTTCTTTGGACAAACTCACCTTGAAATTGGTGATGTTATTGGCACTAACATCAGCACAACGGGTACAGACGT
Organism: Raja brachyura; assembly: GCA_963514005.1. The sequence goes on from OY740786.1 coordinate 102,101,808, forward strand.
TACATAAAATCAATATTGATAGAATGGTCTCTACCCCGGAGAAAGTAACATTTTACATAGACGAGTTACTAAAGCAGCACAGACCTGGGTTTACAGAGCTGCAGCTGGTTTTTCCGGCATACCTCGCTGATGTGAGGCTATGTTTAGCCACCCATATTTATCATTATATTAAAGTGACGCGGACCCTAAGGGGTATGGAGAAATATCTGCTGATAAGACATAAGAAACCACATCACAGAGTGTTGGTACAAACGATCCCCAGGTGGCTTAGAATCGTGTTGGATGCAGCAGGAATTGGCATTGATGTCTTTAAATCCCATTCCACCAGGGCTGCATCCACGTCGGCGGCAAAGGTCATGGAGGTGCCCATGGACCATATTCTTGCCACAGCGGGATGGGCTAGTGAAGCAAACTTTCAACGATTTTATAGCAAACCTGTTACCGCTCCTGTTATGTTTGCGGAGGCCGTGCTGAGTGCTGGTCAGCAACATACAGCTATTCCCCAGTGAGGGTTTTTTTCCTTGTTTATAATTAATAAACATTATTATTTTTCAGTACATCCAGTCTGAAATATGTTTATACTCCTATCCATCCATATTGTGGCATGTGTGAGAGCATGGACGTGATCCAGGGCATGAAATCACAGAGCTTTGAAATCTTCACGAAGTCACTCACGTGACTCCGAAATGAAATAGTAAGATTAAACGAGAACTTATCAGTTTGAAGTTTGATCTTTATTGTATGAGGAGTTGCGATGAGGGATTTCGTGCCCCCCGCTCCCAACCCTCTATCATAAGGTCAACTGGTATTTAGAGTCTCTTCAATCTTACCATAACAAGTCATTCTTTTTGTTGGTTCTGTGATTCCACACCGATGCTTTGAAGAATGTCGCGCATGCGTGCTGGCAGGGTCTTCACGAAATCCCTCATCGCAACTCCTCATAAAATAAAGATCAAACTTCAAACTGGTAAGTTCTCGTTTAATCTTACTTTTAATCAATATTGTAGACCAATCAAACAGTAAAAGTAGACACGAGGAACGGCAGATGCTGGAATCCTGTGGAGAGTAGTAATTGTTGGAGTAACTCAGCGGTAATTCGGCGACCTGCTATGACTGTGACAGTCGCCAGCAGTTGCCGAAAATATCGCCTAAGTGGGACAGGCCATTTAGATAAGTACATGGATAGGACAGGTTTGGAGGGATATGGACCAAATGCAGGCAGGTGGGACTAGTGTAGCTGGGACATGTTGGCCGGTGTTTGTAAGTTGGGCCAAATTGCCAGTTTCCACACTGTATCACTCTATGACAGGTAGCTCTGTGTAAATATTCGCTCAACTACCATCTGTTGCTATGCTTTTTTATTCTGAATGATAATGTTTATCTGCTGTGTGGGATTCAGGCTGCAATTACAATCCATCTGCTCCTGCTTTGTTTGCACTATCCTTTGGACGGCAGTTGCTTAATGTCATAAATGATAAGTTATAGGTTCATAAGTCATAGGTGCAGAATTACGCCATTTGACCGATCATGTCTACTCAGCCATTCAATCATGGCCCATCTATCCCTCTCAACCCCATTCTCCTGCCTTCTTCTCATAACCCCTGACACCCGTACTAATCATGAGTCTATGTGCACCTTAAAAATATCCATTGACTTGGTCTCCACAGCTGTCAATGGCAATTAATTCCACAGATTCACCACCCTCTGACTAAAGAAATTCCTCGTCATCTCCTTTCTAAAGGTACATCATTTTATTTGAAGGTATATCCTCTGGTCCTGGACTCTCCCACTAGTGGAAACATCCTCTCGACATCCACAAAATGTTGGAGTAACTCAGTGGGTCAGGCAGCACCTGTGGAGAAAAGGAATAGGCGACATTTTTCGGGTTGAGACCCTTCTTCTTTCCTATTCCTATTCCTTCTCTCCAGAGATATCCCGCTTAGTTACTCCAGTATTTTTGTCGATCGTCGGTTTAAACCAGCATCTGCCATTCCTTCCTGCACACTCTCTACGTCCGCTCAATCTGGACCTTTCACTATTCGGTAAGTTTCAATGAGTTCCCACCACCCCCCCACCCCCTCATCTGTCTGAACTCATAAATGAACTAAAAATTAAATCATGCTTTAACTCATCTGCCATTTTGTTGAATGGGTTGTATCAGTCATTAAGAAGCCCTGAGCTCTTAAGATGGTAAATACCAATCTTGTTACGTGTGAATAACACTTTCAGTCATTGAAATGTTTTAAAAGTTTTCCAGAGCTGAAGAGTTTGGTCAGGGGAAAAAATAGCAATTTAAACACAAAATGCTGGAGTAACTCAGCGGGACAAGCAGCATCTCGGGAGAGAAGTCTGAATGAGACTGAAGAAGGGTCTCAACCCGAAACGTCACCTATTCCTTCTCTCCAGAGATGCTGCCTGTTCCGCTAAGTTACTCCAGCATTTTATGTCTATCTTCAGTTTAAACCAGCATCTGCAGTTCCTTCCTGCACAAAAAAAAAACAGAATAGACAGTTAGCCGAGTTGGTCTTGGTGCGTCAATGCATTGAAAGGAGGAAAACAAAGCAAATCACATTTATTTGACCAATTTGAGGTCTGTGTGTACGTCTTTCTTGTTGCAATAGGCAATGTCACATCAATTCAGTTAAGCTGAACTATACTTGTTTACTTTTTAACAAAAAGTAACATGATTCACACTGAGCTGGGAATTATAACTCAAACCTTTCCTATGTCTTTCCCCAACCCTCATCCCATCCTGGTGAGCTCTCCTGAAATCTCCCGAGCTGTTTCCGTGACTGCTCGACACCCACCCTGAGGGGGCGTTTTGTCACCAGCACTTATCTCTCTAGCTGTGAATCTTCAACAAGCCTTTTGCCCTTGTTTTTAGTGTTCATTCAATATCGGTATGAAATGTCACAGTTTAATCGTGGATAGACACAAAATGCTTGAGTAACTTGGGTGGCACAGCAGTAGAGTTGCTGCCTTGCATGAACCCAGGATAGATCCCGACTACGGGTGCTGTCTGTATGGAGTTTGTACATTCTCCCTGTGATCGTGTGGGTTTTCTCCAGGTGCTCCAGTTTCCTTCCACACTCGAAAGTTTGTAGTTAATTGATTTAGGCAAATTTGTAAATTCTTCCTAGTGTGTAGTATAGTGTTGGTGTGCAGGATCACTGGTTGTTGTGGACTCGGTGGGCCGAAGGGCCTCCCTCCATGCTGTATCTCTGAACTAAACTAAAGATAGAGCATGGGAACAGGCCCTTGAGCCACCGAGTACACGCCAACCATCGATCACCCATTCTATGGTATTCCACTTTCTCATCCACCACTACACACAATTTTACCACCTAGGAAACTGCATGTCTTTGGAATGTGGGATTGAAACTGGAGCACCCGGACGAAACTCACGCCATCACAGGGAGTACGTGCAAACTCCGCATAGACTGCGCCCAAGGTCAGAATGGAACCTGGGTCTCAGGCGCTATGAGACAGCAGCTCTACCCGCTGCACCACTGTGCCGGCCTCTACATTCTTTCTACCCCATCTCCACTCACTGCTTTACTGAAATCACAGTACAACACCAACACCGGTGGGTGTATGGAACAAGCTGTCAGAGGAGGTAGTTGAGGCTGGGACTATCCCAACGTTTAAGAGACAGTTAGACAGGTACATGTTCAGGATAGGTTTGGAGGGATATGGATCAAACACGGGCAGTTGGGACATTGTTGGCCGGTGTGGGCAAGTTGGGCTGAAGAGCCTGTTTCCGTGCTGTATCATTTCCATTCTGACCTCGGCCGCTAACGGTGTGCAGTTTGCACATTCCCCCTGTGATTGACTGGGTTTCCCCTGGTTCCTCCCACATACTTAACCATCCAACCCTAACACTCAAGAAAATTTAACCAAACCAAATTAACCTATAATCCTGCATGTCTTTGGAGTGTGGGAGGAAATCGGAGCACCCGGAGGCAACCCACGCTGTCACGGGGAGAACGTACAAACTCCATACTGACTGCACCCATAGTCAAGATTGAACCTGGGTCTCTGACGCTGCAAGGCAGCAACTCTACCAGATATCTAAGGAGATTATCTAAGGATATTATATCGTTCTAATGATAAATTCCAAACCAATTTGGTTTAATACAAAATATGAGGCAGCGAGCAGTCGGAATGTTTAAGAAATGTACTATTCATCATGTTTACTGACTAATTTTGCCTGAATTCCCCAGGGAGTGATGCAAGACACCGTGCCATTTGTGGAAACATTCTTGACCAACTTGATGATGCTGGACACCGCGTTCCCTGACTATGTCGATGTAAGTAGAGCTACAGGTCGGGATTCCTTGCTGCGGTTTACTCGCTGTTCCTTGCTGCAGTTAATGCATCAGTGAAGGTTGTTTGAAGGTGATAAAAGCAACCAAGGCAGATCAAAGATTACATCGAGGACAGGCACAAAATGCTGGGGTAACTCAGCGGGACAGGCAGCATTTCTGGAGAGAAGGAATGGGTGACGTTTCGGGTCGAAATCCTTCTTCTGAATGAGTCTGAGTCTGAAAGAGAATCTCGACCCGAAACGTCACCCATTCCTTTTCTCCAGAGATGCTGCCTGCCCCGCTGAGTTGCTCCAGTACTTTGTGCCTATCTTTGGTTTAAACTAGCATCTGCAGATCCCTCCTGCACAAAGAGTGCACTGCATTGCTTCAGTAATTTAATGGAGCCAGGTTGCCTGAAAATTACTAGACAGACTCTCTTGCGAGCCTATCACTTTTTAAATTGCATTCTGAATGTCGTTTAGTTTAGAGATACAGAGCGGAAACAGGCCCTTCAGCCCATCGAGACCATGCCGATCAGTGATCCACTAGCACTATCTTACACACGAGGGACAATGAATAACCTTTACCAAAGCTAATTAACCTACAAACCTACACATCTTTGGAGTGTGGGAGGAAACCAGAGTACCCGGAGAAAACCCATGCCGTCACATGGAGAACGAACAAACTCTGTACAGGCAGCACCCGCAGTCGGAATCGAACCCGGGCCTCTCGCGCTGTGAGGCAGCAACTCTACCGCTGCGCCATGATGCCACCCATTGCAGAGTTTAGTCAATTATGTTAATTGGCCCATTTGCTTATGCGGTATAAACGAGGTTGCACAAAGACTGCACATTAGATCATGAGACATAGAAGCAGAATTAGGCCAGTTGGCCCATCGAGTCTACTCCCCCATTCAATCATGGCTGATCTATTTTTTCCCCCTCAACCCCATTCTCCTGCCTTTTTTCCTGTAACCTTTGACTCATCATGTAAAAATATAGCGGCTACTATATATATAAAATCCTGCTGCTATTCAATTTTGATCTCCTAGTTTGGAAGCAAGGTGAATTTAATTGTAATCCACTTCAGCCCTTCTAGGACTCTGTAATCCTAGAATATTGTCCAATCCTACAATCACACAAACCAACCTCCCTTCCATTGACTCAATTTATACCTCATGTTGCCTCGGCAAGGCAAGCAGCATAATCAAGGACGGGTCGTACCCTTGCCACTCCCTCTTCTCCCCTCTCCCATCAGGCAAAAGGTATATAAGTGATAGAAGTGTGAAAACGCAATCCTCCTGATTCAGGGACAGTTTATTTCCAGCTGTTATCAGGTTTTTCCAACTGAATCCCCCTACCACAACCAGAGAGCAGTCCTGAACTACTATCTACCTCTTTGTGTACCCTCAGACTATTTTTGATAGGACTTTGCTGGCTTTACCTTGCACTAAACACTATTCCCTTATCATGTATCTGTACACTGTGGATGGCTCAATTCTAATCATGTATTGTCTTTCCATGCACAGGCGACAAGAGGGGCTGCTGCCAGCACCCCCAAGGTGGGTGAAGCACCCCCCACCACTACCAAGACCCCAGCAGAGAAAGGGAACGCAGATGAGGACAGCCCAACCACCTTGAAGCCCCAAGTGCCAGAAGGAGACGCCCAGCATCTTACCCAGGAGTGAGAGTCAATGGAGGAGGAGGAACAGAAGGAGAAGTGGACAACAGTGTCGTACAAGAAGCAGAGGGTTCAGCCCAAAGAGCCGAGGCCGCAAAGGACTGGTACGTCAAAAAGTAAACAACAAAAAAGATGTCTTTCTATTACAGAAGGCAGCAATCTCTCCTCTTCGTCGGAGGATGAGGCGACCGGGAAGTCCCAACGAGGGAGACAGAGGATGAAAACGGGGGAAGAGAAGAGAGAGGCCACGACGATCACCTCCCGGCCCCAGGAGACCGAGAGCAGAGAAGCGGCCGAAGGGCTCCAGCCCCAAGACATCAGGAGCAGTGCAGCGGTCAAGGGGCTCCAGCCCCAGGACATCGGGAGCAGTGCAGTGGTCGAGGGGCTCCAGCCCCTGGAGACAGGGATCATCATGGAGACCAACGGGCCCCAGCTCCGGGCAACCGGGAGCAGCGCAACGGCCGATGGGCCCCAGCTCCGGGCGACCGGGAGCATTGCAGCGGCCAATGGGCCCCAGCTCCGGGTGACCGGGAGCAGCACAAAGGCCGTTGGGCCCCAGCTCCGGGCGACCGGGAGCAGTGAACCAGCCACCGTGACCCAGCTACAGGAGACGGAGGAAGCCGTGTGCCTGAAAGGGGGTGGAACGAGAAGGCCTCCCCCAACGACACCTTTGGTTGCGCCACCAGAAACCCACCTCATCGCTGGGTTCCTGAGCCCAGGAAAGCTGAGGCAATTCACCGAAGTGGTGGGAATGAGGGGACACGGAAATGGTCAGTGACTCTAAAGACAATGGAGCTCAAACTGGCATCTTTAAACGTGCGCAGTATAAAGAGCACTGCGCGATGTGTGAACGCCTTACAGTACCTGGCCAAGGTCAAGGCAGATGTGACTTTTCTTCAGGAGTGCGGGCTGCCACACCTTCGCTGCTATCGGAGGTGGTCGAGATGGTGGCCCCACGGACTGTCGGTGTGGTCGGGGGGCAATGACTGTCGTGCTTCCGGCCTGGGGATTTTGCTGCGGGGAGGGAACTTCGCCATCAATGAGGTTAGGGAGGTGGTTGGGGGGCGTCTCCTTGTGGTGGATGTTATGTACCGTGGCTCTCCGCTCCGGCTGATTAATGTGTATGCGTCGCCCACGCAGAGCGAGCGGCTGGCCGTTCTCCAACAGCTCCTAGTGCTGCTTGCCACGTCCCGGCAGCTCGTTCTGGCCAGTGACTTCAACTGCATCATTGATGCGGCTGGACGATCCGGCAGTGCCGACAGCAGACTGGACAGCACGTCCAAGTTCCTGATGGATATGGTAAAAGATGCAAAGCTGCGCGATGCCTTCAGCAACCCTGCAGGCGGGTCCCAGCCACGGTTCACCTGGTCGAGATCGGACGGTTTAGCCCGATCTCGGATAGACTTTGTCTTCACGACGAAGGCCGTCATGGTGAGACACACTGACCTCACGCCGGTGTTCTTCTCCGACCACTGCCTCCTTCAGGCTTCCTGTCATCTACAGGAGGACCGGAAGGCAGGCAGAGGGGCGTGGAAGTTAAACATGAAGCTGTTGACCACAGAGAACATCGAGGAGCTAAAGAGGGACTACGCATGTTGGAGAACGGTGAAGCCCCTCTTTGACTCCCCCACACTCTGGTGGGAAGAAACCAAGGAGAACATTAAGAGGTTCTTCATAAGTAAAGGGGTTCAGAGAGCAAGACAGTCAGAGGGAATTGTGCCAACTCCAGACAGATTTGCAACAACTGCTCCTTCTGCAGTCGAGAGGGGTGGATGTGAAGGAGGAACTTAGAGATTTGAAGGACCGGCAAGCTCGGCTCTTTACCTCTGAATCCTCCAAGATCATCTTCCGATCCAGGGTCCGCCATGTGGAGCAGGATGAGACGTGCTCACGTTTCTTTTTCCATAAGGTTCACAGGGGGAGCTCTGTGATGAACAGCCTTAGGGAGGAGGACGGCTCGGTAGCATCCTCACAGACAGACATGCTGAGGATCTGCAAATCCTTTTACACAGATTTGTATGACCAAAAGGCCATAGACAGTACCTCCTCCCAGAACTTCCTGTCCTCGATCACGGAGGTCTTGGAGGACAGCAAGCGGGAGAGTTTGGACCAACCACTGACCCTAGAGGAGTTGACTGGCTCCATACGTTCCTTTGACTCGAGTAAAACTCCCGGAAGCGATGGCTTACCGGCCGAGTTGTATTCGGCTCTGTGGGACTTGATGGGCCCGGACCTGCTAGAAGTGTACAATGACATGCTTCTAGCTGGTAGCATGTCAGACTCCATGAGGAAAGGCAACATCATCCTAATCTACAAGCAGAAGGGGGAGATGAAGGACATAAAGAATTGGAGACCCATAACACTCTTGAATGTAGACTACAAGATCCTGTCTAAGGCCATCGCCAACCGGGTCAAGTCTGCTCTGGGACAGGTGATCCACCCGGACCAAACTTGTGCTGTACCTGGCAGGAAAATCTCAGACAGCCTAGCGCTGCTGAGAGATACCATCGCCTACGTGCAGGACAGACGGGTGGATGCCTGCCTAGTCAGCTTGGACCAGGAGAAGGCCTTTGACAGGATTTCGCACACGTACATGAGGGACGTGCTCTCCAAAATCGGTTTTGGGGAGGGAATCAGGAATTGGATCAAACTGCTCTACACCGACATCCGTAGTGCAGTCCACATCACTGGGTGGGAATCAGACAGTTTCCCTGTAAGGTCTGGAGTCAGGCAGGGTTGCCCTCTCTCTCCTGTCTTGTTTGTCTGCTGTATTGAACCCTTTGCCGAATCCATCAGGAAGGATGCGAGCATTAGAGGAGTGACACTGCCCGGCAGTGGGGGCATTCAAGTAAAAACCTCCCTGTACATGGACGATGTCGCTGTCTTCTGCTCGGATCCAGGGTCGGTCCGCAGACTGATTAGAATCTGCGACCAGTTTGAGTCGGCCACGGGAGCCAGGGTGAACCGCAGGAAGAGCGAGGCCATGTTCTTTGGCAACTGGCCCGACAGATCTTCCGTCCCCTTCACCATCAAGCCTGACTTCTTGAAGGTGTTGGGGATCTGGTTCGGGGGGGCTGAGGCATGTAACAAGAATTGGCTGGAGCGGATAGCCAGTGTAGGGAGGAAGCTGGAGCTGTGGAGGCAACGCTCCCTCTCCATAACGGGAAAGAATTTGGTTATCAGGTGTGAGGTGCTCTCAGGCCTGCTGTACTTGGCACAGGTGTGGCCTGTCCCTCCTTCCTACGCCACAGGGATCACCCGGGCCATCTTCCAGTTCATCTGGGGGTCGAGGATGGACCGGGTGTGACGGGCCACAATGTACAAGTCAGCAGACAACGGGGGTAAAAGCGTGCCCAACGTCGCTCTCATCCTGATGACCACCTTCATGTGTGGCTGCATCAGGCGGAGTGTAGAGCCAAGGCACGTGGGCACCAAGTGTCACTACCTGCTGAGGTTCTACCTGTCCGCGGTGTTGCGAAGGATGGGCCTGGCGCAGATGCTACGCAAGGTGCCAGTCAGCTGGACACTGCCGCCCCATCTGTCATCTGTGGAAAGGTTCTTCCGGACCAACACCTTTGACCACATGTCCATTGGGCAGTGGTCAGCACAGAATGTCCTGCAGGCACTGCAGGGAAAGGACTCGATGGACCCGGTGGCATGGTTCCCTGAGCAGACTGCCCAGCTTGTCTGGCAAAATGCTTCATCGCCAGAACTCACCAACAAGCACCAAGACCTGGCTTGGCTGGCGGTGAGGGGAGCCCTCCCAGTCAGATCCTTCCTGCACCGTCGGAACTTCACTACCAGAGCACGCTGCCCTCGGGACGGCTGCTATGGAGAGGAGACGGTTGCCCACCTCTTTGCAGAGTGTGGATTTGCCCAAAGAGTCTGGAGAAAAATGCAAGGGTCCCTGGTACGCTTTATTCCAAACAGCTCCGTCACAGAGGACTCTGTGATTTACGGACTGTTCCCAGGGACACATTCAGAGACTGACATCAAGTGCTGCTGGAGAGTCATCAACTCGGTGAAAGACCCTCTTTGCTCTGCCCGAGCGTTGTTCACCACCCAGCAGAGCGAGATGTCCGTTGGTCCGACTGGCCCACTGCAGACTGCAGGAGTACGTGCTGAGGGACGCACTGAAGCTCGGTGCAGCCAACGCCAAGGCTCGGTGGGGGAGGGCCACAGTCTAGGGTCCTTCCGCTACTGGACATGGGGGGCACAGTATGGTGGAGAGGTAAGGGAAGGTATCCCATACCGGGGGGCCACATGAGTGGCACGGGTGGGGGATCGATTCGCGAAATTTGAAAAATGTGTATAGACTGTATGGAACAATTTGTATAGCCTCCGAAAATGTCGGATGGATTTTTCGCACGGTTGATGTATTGTATATATTTATTACTCGAATAAAGTCTATTTTGAAATATTTAAAAAAAAGTATAGTCTTTCCATTGACTGGATAGCACATAACTAAGGCTTTTCACTGTACCTCGGTGACAATAAACCATACGGAATCTTTCAACAGGTTAATGTTTTTCTTCTTCTTGCATTTTTTAGGGCTTGATCAACTTTGAGAAAAGACGACGGGTTAGTATAAATTATATATTACACAATTTTCTAAAATATGCCTGGCAAAATGCTCTTTATGACTATGAAAATTCCTGAAAAAGAATTTGTGTAGAAATTTAGTTGTGTAGAAATTTAGTTAGCTTCCAAATTTTGAGACGTTTTGCCGAGGATGCAATTTAACCCTTTTAACCCTATCTGGTTTCACCGTCTGCTTTACCAGTGGAGGTGGAATATATGTCATAGAGGAGTAAATGTTGGGGTCATTCTATGGTATATGACCAAGCTTGTGAGAGGATGCTGTACAAAGTGTTCTTGAATAGATTCCTGAGTATAGGCTTCATTGAGTTCAGCATTGTAACAGGCCCTTCTGCCCAACTCATCCATGCCGACCAGGGTGCCCCATCCACACTAGTACCATTTGGCCGATATTCCTCTCAATCTTTCCTATCCAAGTGCTGTCCAAGTGTCTATAAAATGTTGTTGTACCAACTTCAACTATTTCCCCAGACAGCTCATTCCATATACCCAGCACCTTCTGTTACCCCTCAGGTTCCTGCTAAATCTTTTAATTCTCACCGTAAACCTATGTCCTTTCGTTCTTTATCCCCCTGCTTATCTTATGGCTTTAATCTGGCCCTTTGGCCCAACTCACCCATGTTGACCAAGGATGACCATGTTGTCCCATCTACACTAGTCTCACCTGCCCAGGTTTGGCCCATACCCCCCTTAACCTACCCTATCCATGTAGCTGTCCAAGCAAACTGCCTTAACGACCTCCTCTGGCAGCTCATTTATTGTATCCACCACCCTCTGAGTGGAAAAAGTTACCCCTTGGGTTCGTTTTCAATATTGTCCCTCTCACCTTAACACCAGTAGTTGATGACCCCTATCATGGTTAAAGGAGTCTGTGCATTAACCCTTTCTATTCCCCTCTCTATTTTCTATACCTCGATAAGATCGCCTCTCATCCTCCTGCACTCCAAGGAATAAAGTGAGTCGCTCTATAGCTCACCGCCTCAAGTCCCGGCAACATCCCCGTAAATCTTCTCTGTATCCTTTCCAGCATAACAACATGTTCTCGATGTTGGGAGAGTCCAGAACCAGGGGCCACAGATTAAGAATAAGGGGTAGGCCATTTAGAATGGAGATGAAGAAAAACTTCTTCACCCAGAATGTTGTGAATCTGAAATTCTCTGCTTCAGAAGTAAGTGAAGGCCAATTCACTGGATGCTTTCAAGAGAGAGTTAGATAAAACTCTTAAAGATAGCGGTCAAGGGATATGGGGAGAAGGCAGGAACGGGGTATTGATTGTGGATGATCAGCCATGAACACAGTGAATGGTGGTGCTGGCTCGAAGGGCCGAATGGCCTACTCCTGTACCTATTGTCTATTAACATCCTTGCTATAGCAGAGTGACTAAACCTGAACACGGTGCTGCAAAACACTGAGTCTGAAGAAGGGATTCGACCTGAAACTTCACCCATTCCTTCTCTCCAGTGATTCTGCCTGTCCCGCTGAGTTACTCCAGCATTTTGTGTCTTATTCTCCAGCATCCGCAGTTGCTCCCAACATATTTTGTCTGCTCCATTGCGAAATCTCCTCAAGGTACCCCGTCATTGAGAACGTTCTTCTCCTCTCTGACGGGAGATCTGGAGTCTGAAGAAGGGTCTCGACGCGAAACGTCACCTTTTCCTTCTCTCCAGAGATGCTGCCTGTCTCGCTGAGTTACTCCAGCATTTTGTGTCTATCTTCAGCGTAAACCGGCATCTGCAGTTCCTTGAAGATAGACACAAAATGCTGGAGAAACTCATCGGGACAGGCAGCATCTCTGGATAGAAGGAATGGGTGACGATTCAGGTCGAGACCGTTCTTCTGCCTTCCTACACACTGTGCTACAAAGTTGACCATCAGTACATCAGTCCACCTTTACAATATTTGCAGAACCAAATGCAGTGAGTTGACAGCAAATGATAGTGTTTATAGTTTTTGGCTCCTCTTGAAAGTTCCATCCACGTCACAGGAGGCAAAGATATTTTACTTTTTTTGTGGAAGAGAGGAAGATTTAATCTTTGTGTCCTTTGGCAAGAGTTTGAGGTTTTAGCCCAATTTAAGCTGTTGCAATCTTCCTGTAACATATACTGCATCAGCCCCATCCAAAGTTTTCTCAAGTGGTTCTGCAGCCAACAGTATTTAACTGATGATGAAAGGTAAGAAGCTTTGGAAGAACATTTTTTGTTCTTGTCTAAACGTGGATGTAATTTTAGATGTAATCTCTGGCACTTAGGCCAAAGTGCCTGTTTCCGCACTGTATCTCCAAACTGGCATTGTAAATCTGCACGAGAGTCGAGAGTGACCGTATGTGCCTAAAATGGAACAATGACATTATTTCCAGCAGCAGCACAATGGGTCGTAAACGCTGTAGCATAGATTGCATACTAAATGAAATATGTTTAGTTTAGAGATACAGCATGGAAACAGGCACTTTGGCCCACTGCGTCCACACCGACCAGCAATCCCCCACATTAACACTACCCAGCATAAACGTGGGACAATTTTTACATTCATACCAAGCCAATTAACCTACAAACCTGTACGTCTTTGGAGTGTGGGAGGGAACCAAAGATGTCAGAGAAAATTCACGCAGGTCACAGGGACAACGCACAGACTCTGTACAGATAGGATCGAATTGGGATCGAATCTGGGTCCCTGACGCTGTGAGGCAGCAACTCTATCGCTGCACAACCGAGTCACCCTGTAATGAACCATGTTCTCTTGCCAGAGAAATAAATGCCTCCCAGCCAAATAATCTTGCATTGAATTTGCCAGAATAACTGCATTAATTTGGCCAACGTGTTTGTTTGCCATTCTGTAGCGACAACATATCGCTTGAAATGGAACCACGCATCGATAATAGTCTCACATCTGCAAAGCCCAGGAAGAGCATGGTGAAGCACCTCAGTCTGTGAGTAGAATAAAATAACACTGCATCTGGTTAACCCAGAGAGCACGGTTTTTCATTGATGTGTTGGAAGGAGCAGAACTGCAGATGCTGGTTTGAACAGAAGGTAGACACACAAAGCTGGAGTAATTCAGTGGGTCAGGCAGAATCTCTGGTGAAAAGGAATGGGTAACATTTTGGGTTGAGACCATTCTCCAGACTGAAAGTCAGGGGTGAGGGAAATGAGAGATATGGAAGACATTTGAAAGCAAATGGTGATCAAGGAAATGTAGATTGGTTCATTCGAAAGTAAACACAAAATGCTGGAGTAACTCAGCGGGACATAGACATAGACAAAGAAACTAGCTGCAGGAGGAGGCCATTTGGTCCTTCGAGCCAGCACCGCCATTTATTGTGATCATGGCTGATCGTCCTCAATCAATAACCCGTTCCTGCCTTCTCCCCATATCCCTTGATTCCACTAGCTCCTAGAGCTCAATCTAACTCTCTCTTAAATCCATCCAGTGATTTGGCCTCCACTGCCCTCTGTGGCAGGGAATTCCACAAAATCACAACTCTCTGGGTGAAAACGCTTTTTCTCACCTCAGTCTTAAATGGTCGCCCCTTTATTCTAAGACTGTGCCCCCTGGTTCTGGACTCACCCAACATTGGGAACATTTTTCCTGCATCTAGCTTGTCCAGTCCTTTTATAATTTTATATGTTTCTATAAGATCCCCCTCATCCTTCTAAACTCCAGTGAATACAAGCCTAGTCTTTTCAATCTTTCCTCATATGACAGTCCCGCCATCCCAGGGATCAATCACGTGAACCTACGCTGCATTGCGTCAATCACAAGGATGTCCTTCCTCAAATTAGGAGACCAAAACTGTACACCCTTAGTTTCAGAGCTTTTCTGGATTATCCTTTTTGCTGGACAAAAAGAGGTCATGGTCTCCAAGGGGAGTTCAATGGTACTGGAACGGTCCACCTAGGCTACCGGTGGGCTGAGATATCGGCCCGCAGTTGGCCATGGAAATCGGCAATTGGAATGGATCTGCTGGCTCTGGCCGCAGGGCGCAAATTCATCCCGCCAATCGACACGGGTCCCGATGAGGTTTAGATCAGCCGCCTCACCCGGCCTGGGTACCACATTTACGGGGGGAGTTCCGGGGGCATTTCAAGAGCACTCTCGTAATTTTGTCCGGATCACCAGTTGCCGCAGAATCGGTGGTGGACCAGTATATTCTGTGTGTTTGCATATGCGCACTGCTTGATGTTAGTGTTTGAGGGACTTTTCACGGAGTTGGGATGAATAGCCACTCATGGATTCAGTCGACACTGGATAACTATCTCTCCTGCCTAGAGTCACACAACATGCAAGCAGGTCATTCAGCCCAACTTACTCAAATCGACCAACAAGTCCCATCTACTCTAGTCCCACCTGCCTGTGTTTGGACATAACCTGCCTAAACCGTTCCTATCCATATAGCCGTCAGCTATGCTTCACATATGAACCCTGTTAGAGGAAAGATGTTGTCAATCTGGAGGAGAGGGTGCAGAGAAGATTTACGAGATGTTGCCAGGACTCGAGGGCCAGGACTCGAGGAAGAGGTTGGGCAGGCTGGGACTTTATTCCATGGAGTGCAGGAGTCTGATCTTATGGAAGTGTATAAGATCATGAGAGGAATAGATTGGGTAAATGCACAGAGTCTTTTACCCAGAGTTGAGGAAATCGAGAACCAGAAGACATAGGCTTAAGGTGTGGGGGCAAAGATTTGATAGAAACCTGAGGGGCCACTTTTTTACACCTAGGGTAGAAGGTGTGTGGAGCGAACTGCCAGAGGAGGTAGTTGAGGCTGGGACTAAAACAATATTTAAAACACATTTGGATGGTTTAGGGGGGTGTAGACCAAACACAGGCAGGAGGGACGAGTGTAACTGGAACGTGTTGGTCGGTGTGGGCAAATTGAGTTGAGGGGCCTTTCCCCTCAGGTTTCCACGCTGTATCTCTCATTGAGAAGGTCCTTTGAGTTATAAAGTCTCCGCTGGCATCGAACTATCCATGTGAAACCACTGGCTTACTATTTTGAGCTATTTCCGTACATCACTCAGCGGGGAAATAATGCAGAGCTCAGGCAACCGATGAAGTAATCAATTATTCCTACTCTGCCACGTGTAATAATTGATTAATAGATGTTCTGTTTCATTATGTGGCCATTTAGAATGCGCAAGGCATTTTTGGCTGCAATCTTTCATAGGTAATGGCTGCACCACATTCTCGACAAAGGATTTTATGCAGCAGCATTAATTATGTCCTGCCACTTCACCTTCCACATGGCCAATTAAACGTTATGGCCTTGTCGATTTATGCACTTTTGCTTTGTATTGAGATTCACTTCGGATGTCTGAAGAAGGGTTTTGACCCAAAACATCACCCATTCCTTCTCCCCAGAGATGCTGCCTGTCCCGCTGAGTTACTCCAGCTTTTTGTGGCTATTTATGATGGATGTTGCCAGGACTTGAGGGACTGAGCCATAGGGAGAGGTTGAGCAGGCTTGGAGTGCAGGAGGGTGAGGGGTGAACTTAGAGAGGCGAACAAGATCATGAGGGGAATAAATAAAGTGAATGCTGTTTGTTATGCATTGTTTGGGAATCAAGAACCAGAGCACATAGGTAAGATGGGAAAGATTTACTAAGAAGCTGAGGCACATCTTTTTCACCCACAGAGAGTGGTGGATACAAGGAACGAGCTTCCAGAGGAGGTAGTTGAGGCAGGTATTATAACAATATTTAAAATACATCAGCTCAGTCTGTCTAAACCTACCTGAACTCCCAGTCGCTCAACTCTTAATTCCCCTCCCAATCCCATACTGACACTCCTCCATTGTCAGAATGAGGCCCAGCGCAAATTGGAGGAACAGCACCTTGTATTTCACTTGGGTAGCTTACACCTCAGCGGTGTGAACATTGACTTCTCTAACTTCACGTAAACCTTATTTTCCCTCTCTTCCCAGTACTCACACCTGTCTCCGACCTGTGCCGACTGCAGATTGCTCTGGGCCCACATCTACAAAGCCCAGGAAGAGCATGGTGAAGCGTCTCAGTCTGTGAGTAGAATAAAATAACACTGTATCTGTTAACCCTGAGAGCATGGTCCCTCATTGATGTGTAGGAAGGAGCAGAACTGCAGATGCTGGTTTAAATCAAAGATAGACATACCTGGAGTAACTCAGAGGGTCAGGCAGCATCTCTGGAGAGAAGGAATTGTGTGACATTTCAGGCCGAGACCCTTCTGCAGACTAGAATGGTTCATTGTTGGCTGGGGAGAAGATGACAAGGCATACATTCAGTAAAATCAATCAAGACAGTGTAATCAGTGTGACCCAAAACGTCACCAGCCCTTTTTCTCCAGATGCTCCTCCAGTCTTTTGTGTCTTCTGTTTTTCTTTGATCTTTGACATTTCCCTCATGGTGAGTAGAACCTTTTAGTATACAGGCCTTGATTTCTCAGAACCGTTTGATAGTGGAGAGGTCAGTACCCGTGATGGACCGGGTAGTGTCCACCGCCTTTTATAATCTCCTTCTTTCCCGGGCTTTCGAGTTGCTGAACCTGACCGTGATGCAACCAGTCAAAGATGCTGCCATGTACAGGCCACCACCGATTTACCGGCACCGTTGGTTCCAGACCCTTTCTGGATTATCCGTTTCGCCAGACCAATAGAGGTCCCAGCCTCCGAGACTTTACTGGAGAAGCTACCTGATCTCCCGGTTGCTCAACACTTAATTTCCCTCCCATTCCCACACTGACCTTTCTGTCCTGGGCCTCCTCCATTGTCAAAGTGAGGCCCAGTGCAAATTGGAGGAAGGGTTTGGGCGATCAAATTGAAATTAGCTTCTTTGAAGTTGTTGCCAGGAGATCTGTTTAAAGAAGATTAAATCATTGGTTTAGCGTGAGCATTGGCTGCAGCTCACTGCATTGGTCATAATTAGCAATATTGGATAAATATAAACGTATGATTCCAGAGGCCTGAGATTAGAGTAGTGGGAGGTATCCAGTTGTCTGCGACAGGTTTCATGGTACCCGGACGTGGCGCCGACGGACAAGAAGCCGAACCCCCGGGGAACCCCCGTTCCCTGAAGAATGAGGACATTTCCGATGCCCTGGTGTGGAACACCTCATCCTGGGAGCAGTTGCGGCGTAGACGGAGGAATTGGGAGTACGGGATGGGGTCCTTACAGGAAGCAAGGTGGGAAGAAGTGTAGTCTAGATAGCCATGGGAATCAGTGGGTTTATAGTGGACAGTCTGCTTTCCGCAAAGACCGCTCCCTCCGTAACTCCCTGGTCAATTCTTCCCTTCCCTCCCGCACCATCCCATTCCCGGGCACTTTCCCTTGCAACCACAAGAGATGCTACACTTGTTGCTTTACCTCCCGCCTCAACTCCATTCAAGGATCCAAGCAGTCGTTCCAGGTGCGACAGAGGTTCACCTGCACCTCCTCCAACCTCATCTATTGCACCCGCTGCTCTAGATGGCAGCTGATCTACATCAGTGAGACCAAGCGTAGGCTTGGCAATCGTTTCGCCGAACACCTCCGCTCGATCCGCATTAACCAACGTGATCTCCCTGTGGCTCAGCACTCCAACTCCCCCTCCCATTCCAAATCTGACCTTTCTGTCCTGGGCAGTTTGCACCCTAGCGACATAAACATTGACTTCACCAATTTCCGGTAGCCCTTGCTGTCTCCTCCTCTTCTCAGCTCTCCCTCAGTCCTCTGGCTCCTCCTCTTCCTTTCTCCTATCTTCTCCCCACCTCCCCCCTCCCCCCCACCCCACCCTACATCAGTCTGAAGAAGAGTTTTGGCCCGAAACATTGCCTATTTCCTCTGCACCATAGATGTTGCTGCACCCGCTGAGTTTCTCCAGCACTTTTGTCTGCCCCACATATGCTGAATCCTCCTTAGTTTAGTTTTAGAGGTACAGCATGGAAACAGGCCCTTCGGCCCACCGAGTCCACGCAGCTCACTGCATTGGTCATAATTAGCAATATTGGATAAATATAAACGTATGATTCCAGAGGCCTGAGATTAGAGTAGTAGGAGGTATCCAGTTGTCTGCGACAGGTTTCGTGGTACCCGGACGTGGCGCCGACGGACAAGAAGCCGAAGCAAAGAAGTGGAAGCTAAATAACGAATGGAAACAAAGCCGTAACGTCAAATAACTGAATGGGAACGAAGCCGAAATGCAAAGTAACCGAAAGCGTGGGACTCCTAAAAGCTAACTAACTGAAAGGCTGCGTTGCCTAAAAGCAAACTCACCGAATGCCCGCTCTGCCGAAACACCACCTACCTGAAAGGCGGCGTAGACGACACAACAGTAAAGCCAAATAATGGACATGACGTTGACGTGGTCCAGACCCCGTGTCCATCATAACACTGTGAAGGAATGAACGTTGTCCCACGCCTCCGCTCCACCCAACCCACAGCCCGCGGAGGGTGGCCGTGGGAGAGTGGGGGCTCTCCCGAGGGATGCGCACATTTGGCCACTTACAACTTGGTGCTTGGGTTCAGATTGCACAGTCATCTATGGCTTGTGTAGGAAAATGACCCCCACGCTCCCATCTCCCCTTTCTCTTTCCCCTCTTCTCTCTCTCCCCCCTCCCTCTCCCTCCCTCTCTCCTTCTCTTTCTCCCCCTCGCCTCTCTCTCCCTCTCTCTCCCCTTCTCTCTTCCCCTTCTCTGTCTCCTCTTCTGTCTCCCCCTCCTCTCTTTCCCCCATCTCTTCCTTCTCTCTCTCCCCTTCCCTCTTTCTCTCCCCTCTTCCCTCTCTCCTCCTTCCCTTTCCTCTCTCTCCCCCTCTCCCTTTCTCACCCCTTTTCTCTCTCGCCCCCTCTCTCTCTCCTCTCTCTCCCTTCTCTCTCTGTCCCCCCCTTCTCTCTCTACCCCACTTATTCAGAGAGGTTATGGAAGTTGAGAAAACTGGCACTGACAGTGAAGATAGACACAAAATGCTGGAGTGTGGGACAGGCAGCATCTCTGGAGGGAAAGGAATGGGTGGCGTTTCGAGTTGAGACTCTTCAGATTCAGTATTCAGGTCTGAAGAATGGTCTCGACACGAAACGTCACCCATTCCTTCTCTCCAGAGATGCTGCCTGTTCCGCTGAGTTACTCCAGCATTTTGTGTCCATCTTCGGTTAACAGTTTACAGTTTCAGGTGTTTTGCGCATGGGAGCCTGTATGTGTATGAGTCACTCCAGCATGTTGTGCCTATCTTTGCTGTCAGTGCCAGTTTTCTCAATAGCCGCTTAGCATTAGTGGGGAAGAGTGAGAAGTGGGGAGGGAGAGTGAGGAGAGAGAGAGGGGGGGAGCGAGAGAGAAAAGGGGAGAGAAAGAGAGGAGAGAGAGAAGGGAGAGAGGGGGGAGAGAGAGGAGGGGAGACAGTGGAGGAGAGAGAGAAGGCGAGAGAGCAAAGGGAGGGGGAGAGAGAGAGAAGGGGGGAGAGAGAGAGAAGGGAGAGAGAGAAGGCAGAGAGAGAAGAGGGGAAAGAGAAGGGGGAGATGGGAGCTTGTGGGCCATTTTCCCACACAAGCCATAGGTGACTGGGCAATCTGAACCCAAGCACCAAGTTGTAAGCAGCCGAATGTGTGCATCCCTCGGGACAGCCCCCACTCTCCCACGGCTACCGTCCACGGGCTGTGGGATGGGTGGAGCGGAGGCGTGGGACAATGTTCATCCCTCCACAGTGATGTGATGGACGCTGGGAACCCTTGTCCGAGACTCTCCCATGAATGGATACATCCTGTCCACATCCACACTTACCAAACCTTTCACTATTCGGTGCATTTCAATGAACTCCAGCGAGTACAGGCCCACTGCCATCATAACCGCTCTTCATAGGTTAACCCACTCCTTCCTGGGATCATTCTCGTAAACCTCCTCTGGACCCTCTCCATAGCCAGCAATCCTTCCTCGGATATGGTGCCCAAAATTGCACACAATGCTACAAATGTGGCCTGACCAGTGCCTGATAGAGTCTCAGGATTACATCCCTGCTTTTGTATTCTAGCCCTCTTGAAATAAATGTGAGCATTGTGTTTGTCTTCTTTATCACCAATTTGTCTTGCAGATTACCTTTATGGGAATCCTGCACCAGAACTCCCAACTCCCTTTGCACCTACGATTTCTGGATTCTCGATCTCAATTAGCTCTCATCCCCCACAAGAAGGAACTGCAGATGTTGGAAAATCGAGGTAGACCGAAGTGCTGGAGAAACTTAGCGGGTGCAGCAGCATCTAGGGAGCGGAGGAAATAGGCTCTTCAGACTGATGTGGGGTGGGGGGATGGGGAGAAGAAAGGAGAAAGGAAGAGGAGGAGCCAAAGGGCTGAGGGAGAGCTCAGAAGGGGAGGAGGAGAGGAGGAGACAGCAAGGGCTACCGGAAATTGGAGAAGCCAATGTTTATGCCGCTGGGGTGCAAACTGCCCAAGCGGAATATGAGGTGCTGCTCTTCCAATTTCCAGTGGTGCTCACTCTGGCAATGGAGGAGGCCCAGGACAGAAAGGTTGGATTCGAAATGGGAGGGCCAAGCCACAGGGAGATCAGGTTGGTTAATGCGGACCGAGCGGAGGTGTTCGGCGAAACGATCGCCAAGCCTACGCTTGGTCTCACCGATGTAGATCAGCTGACGTCTAGAGCAGCGGATGCAATAGATGAGGTTGGAGGAAATTCAGGTGAACCTCTGTCGTACCTGGAACAACTGCTTGGGTCCTTGAATGGAGTCGAGGGGGGAGGTAAAGCGACAAGTGTAGCATCTCTTGCGGTTGCAAGGTAAAGTGCCCGGGAATGGGGTGGTGCGGGAGGGAAGGGAAGAATTGACCAGGGAGTTACGGAGGAAGCCAAAAGCAGACAGGGGGGGAGATGGGAAGATGTGGCGAGTGGTGGGATCATGTTGGAGGTGGCGAAACTGACGGAGGACTATGTGTTGTATGTGATGGCTAGTGGGGTGAAAGGAGAGTACTAGGGGGACTCTGCCCTTGTTGCGAGTGGGGGGATGGGGAGAGAAAGAGCAGTGTTACGGGTTATTGACGAAAACCTAGTGAGATCCTCATCTATAGTAGGGATGGGGAACCCCCGTTACCTGAAGAATGAGGACATTTCCGATGCCCTGGTGTGGAACACCTCATCCTGGGAGCAGTTGCGGCGTAGACGGAGGAATTGGGAGTACGGGATGAAGTCCTTACAGGAAGCAAGGTGGGAAGAAGTGTAGTCTAGATAGCCATGGGAATCAGTGGGTTTATAGTGGACAGTCTGCTTTCCGCAAAGACCGCTCCCTCCGTAACTCCCTGGTCAATTCTTCCCTTCCCTCCCGCACCATCCCATTCCCGGGCACTTTCCCTTGCAACCGCAAGAGATGCTACACTTGTCGCTTTACCTCCCGCCTCAACTCCATTCAAGGATCCAAGCAGTCGTTCCAGGTGCGACAGAGGTTCACCTGCACCTCCTCCAACCTCATCTATTGCATCCGCTGCTCTAGATGGCAACTGATCTACATCAGTGAGACCAAGCGTAGGCTTGGCAATCGTTTCGCCGAACACCTCCGCTCGATCCGCATTAACCAACATGATCTCCCTGTGGCTCAGCACTCCAACTCCCCCTCCCATTCCGAATCCGAACTTTCTGTCCTGGGCAGTTTGCACCCTAGCGACATAAACATTGACTTCACCAATTTCCGGTAGCCCTTGCTGTCTCCTCCTCTTCTCAGCTCTCCCTCAGTCCTCTGGCTCCTCCTCTTCCTTTCTCCTATCTTCTCCCCACCTCTCCCCCCCACCCCACCCTACATCAGTCTGAAGAAGTGTTTTGGCCCAAAACATTGCCTATTTCCTCTGCACCATAGATGTTGCTGCACCCGCTGAGTTTCTCCAGCACTTTTGTCTGCCCCACATATGCTGAATCCTCCTTAGTTTAGTTCCTCTAAAAGACAATATATGATTACAATCGAGCCATTTCCAGTGTACAGATGCATGATAAGGGAATAATGTTTAGTGCAAGATGAACCCAGTAAAGTCCGATCAAGGATAGACCAAGGGTCATCAATGAGGTAGATAGTAGTTCAGCACTGCTCTCTGGTTGAGGTAGGATTGTTCAGTTCCTGATAACAGCTGGGAAGAAACTGCCCCTGGATCTGTGTGTTTTCTCACTTCTGTACCTTTTGCCTGATGGGAGAGGGGAAAAGAGGGAATGGCCAGGATTTGACTCATCCTTGATTATGCTGCTGGCCTTGCCGAGTCTAGGAATGAGTTTGATGCTGACCTTGAGTGCTGCGTGTGTGTGTGGAGTTTGCACGTTCGCCCTGTGACGGTGTGCCTTCTCCTCCGGCTGTGTGTGTGTGGAGTTGGCATGCTCTCTCTGTGACCGCATGGCTTCTCCAGATGTGTGTGCTGATGGATTGTGCTCCCTACTTGCAGGGTCTTTCTAGGTTCGGAGGTCATCAGGAACAACACTCCTAAGAACAGCGAGCATCCCAGGTCCCCACCCAGCAGCAGCTCTGGTGAGAGCATGGACTCCATCAGCTTTCGTTCATCCGACCACAACATCAAAGACACCTGCACAGCACCCGCCGACATAGCCACCAACATGGGCTGCCACCATTGTCTATTTATCCTTTTATCCTTTTTATCCATTTTATCCATGTTTATCCTCTGTTAATTATCGTGTTGCACAGGGAGCCCAATGCAACGGAATTTCGTTTGGAATTGCATATATCGATGTATTTCTAAATGACAATAAAGTTTGTTTGACTGTGACATGCACGCCGACACGGCCGACAACATGGCCGCAGACACGACCAACGACACGACCACCTACACGGCCGATGACATGGCCGACGACACGGCAGATGACAAGGCTCACAACACGGCCGAGAACACCGCCGCCGACACGGCCACCGACACGGCCACTGACACGCTTGCCAACACGGCCCACGACATGCCGCGAACACGCCCTCCATGACGGCATCCAACACGCCTGAAGACACGGCCACCGATACGCCTGAAGAGCCGCAAAGAAAGGTAATGGAGACCCCCCTACCCGTGTGCAGAACTGTGGTGCAGCGATAGCGTTGGTGCCTTACTGCACTTGCAGCGCCGGAGACCTGGGTTAGATCCTGACAATGGGAACAGTCTGTACAGAGTTTGTATGTTCTCCCCGTGACTTGCATGGGTTTTCTATGGGCTCTCCAGTTTCCTCCCTCACTCCAAAGACGTACAGGTTTGGAGATTAATTGGCTTGGTATAAATGTAAATTGGCTCTAGTGTATGTGGGGTAGTGTTAATGTGCGGGGATCACTGGTCACTGCAGACTCTGTGGGCCGAAGGGCCTGCTTCTCCCCAGTATCTCTTAACCTAAAAACACTTTTAAAAAAGCCACGAGGAACTGTAGATGCCTGTGTACTTTTTAAAAAAGACGCAAAGTGCTGGAGTAACTCAGCGGGGTGCAAGTGTCCTAGCCTGACATTTTAAGCACAAAATGTTTTATGACAAGACTGTTCTAACTTTGTGAAAACAAAATGTTTTCCCAGAATACTGCCTGGATTAGAGGGCTTCAGTTTCAGGAAGAGGTCAGATAGACTTGGATTGTTTTATGTGCCACGACTGAAGATGAGAGGAGACTTGGCAGATATCTATAAAATTATGATTGGTCCAGATAGGGCAGACAGTCAGAATCTTTCTCCCCAGGCTGCAAATGTCCAAGACAACATCTATCCACATCCTCCAGAGATGCTGCCTGACCTATATTATTGTCACGTGTTTATTATTGTCATGTGTACCGAGGTACCGTGTAAACCTTTTTTGTTGTTTCCAGTTAGTGGAAGGAAAATACATGATTACAATCAACCCATCCACGGTGTACAGATATAGGAATAAGGGGGTAACATTTAGTGCAAGGTAAAGTCTGATTTAAGATAGTCTGAGGGATAGTTTAAGAATAAGGGGTAATTCATTTAGAATGGAGATAAGGAAAAACTGTTTCACACAGAGAGTTTTGAGTCTGTGAAATTCTCTGCCTCGGATGGCTGTGGAGGCTGGTTCTCTGGATGCTTTCAAAAGAGAGCTGGACAGATCTCTTAAAGATAAGGAGTCAATGGAATAATATGGAACCCATATCCAGTTCGGGTTGAGTCTGAAGAAGGGCCCCAAAACAAAACGTCGCTTGTCCATGCCTTCCCATGTGTGCAAGCAGGCACTTCGGCCCAACACGCCCATGCCCTCTACACTAGTCCCACCTGCCTGCGTTGGGCCCATGGCCCTCTAAACCCATGCTATCCACCTAGCTGTCCAAAAGGTTTTTAAACATTGTGATAGTTTTCTTTAGACATACAGCATGGAAACCACTGGCCCATTGAGTCTTCGCCGACCATCCTTCACACTAGTTCTATGTGAGCTGGGCAGTCCAGATTAAGAATATGAATTTTTGGTGGGTAAATATAGATGTTGAACCAATGTGGTTAAAAATGGAAAAGGAAGACTGTTCACCTTTCAATATAGAGTCGATTATTTTCGCACCTAAGGAAGTACAAAAAAAGACTTATAGGGACAACCCTATAATTCATAATAATAGGCGTATTTGGAAACAGATAGTTAAGACCCTATATCTGGATAATCTTTCTTTTAGGTTACCAATTAGGAATAACCCACTGTTTAAACCCTCAATCTTAGATGCGGGGTTTAGACTGTGGGAGGATTTAGGAATTAAAAGGATAGGACACCTTTATAGAAATGGAAATTTTTTATTATTTGAAGAGTTACAAGATATTTTTGGATTACCTTCACAACATCATTTTAGGTATTTACAAATTAGAGATTTTATTAAATGTAACACACAAGACTATAAAAAAAAAGAACCAGGCTTATTAGATGAGCTGTTTAATTTACATCCAAATACGGATAAGCTTATAGCTTATATATACAATACTATTTTAGATAAAGAGAACCCAACAACTGAAACATATCGTCAAGCATGGGAAAATGAAATTGGATTACCTATAACAAAAGAAACTTGGGAAGAATGCTTACAAAGAATACATTGGTGTTCTTTGAATGCCAGACATACACTGATACAATTTAAAGTTATATATAGATTACACTACTCGAAAACCAAATTAAAAAGTATCTTTCCTAATCTCTCCTCTATTTGTGATAAATGTAAGAATCTTGAAGCAAATTTAATGCATAGTTTGGTAACGTGTCCACGGTTGAATTATTATTGGATTGAAATTTTTAAAGTTATTTCGGAAGTTCTTAAGGTTGAACTCGACCCAGACCCAAAATTAATAATATTCGGAATCCCGGAGCCAAATTTGGTACTCACGGTTAATCAAAGAAATTTTTTTGATTACTGTTTAATAATAGGGAAAAAAATGATACTTAAATTTTGGAAGGGAACATTATCTCCAACAATTAAAATGTGGAAAGCAGAGATGTTGGAGACGTTGAATTTGGAAAGAATTAGATTTGTCCTTTTGGACAGGTATAATTCTTTTGAATCGATATGGTCTCCATATATACAGTATTTAGAAAAGTAGCTATTCTTGGGATCACGGCTCGACGGACACCCTATGGATCCGATGCGAATAACTTACTTATAATTGATATTATTGTGCATTTATTAGAGATATTTCTGAATGAAATAGTATTTCGTATAATGACTTTAGTTTTTGTTTATATATATGTAATATTTTTGTTTTTCAAATTTTCCCTTTTTATTTTCTTTTTATTTACGATTGAAGTATGTGGGAAGAATAATTTTTATTTTTGTTTTTTTATTTTTATTTTTTTATTTACTCTTTTTTCTTTTCTCTTTTATATATCTTTTTCTTTATTTCCAAAAAATAGAAGATATTAAGTATTGATATGTTATTTGTAGTAATATTGAATTAAGGTGTTAGTTTATAAAGTAAGTTTTACATTGTAAACGGTTTACCTCAAATAAAAAAATATTACATAGTTCTATGTGAGCCCACTTTCTCACCCACACAATACACACATGGGGATATTTTCACAGAGGCCCATTAACTTCGAATGGTAGATGGGATATGAAGGAAACCGGAGCACCCGGAGGAAACGCATGTGGTGAACCTGCAAACTCCACACATACAACACCCGTGGTCAGCATGGAACCCGGGTCTCTGTGAGGCATCGGCTGTGCCTGCTGAGCCTCTGTGCTGTGCTAAGGATACAGGACAGAAACAGGCCTTTCGGCCAACCAAGTCCACGCTGACCATCGATCACCTGTCCACACTAGTTCCATGTTATTCCACTTTCTCATCCACTCCCTACACACTAGGG
The DNA here is from genome assembly GCA_963514005.1 of Raja brachyura. Next base: position 102,128,634 of record OY740786.1, read on the forward strand.
GCAATTTACAGAGACCTATTAAACAATTATTGGCATTATAATAAGTGTAAATCCAAGTGATGTAAACGCGTTTGTAGTGTGCTGCAAGATTTGAGACTGGTAATGCAACTAAGCTCCACTCTGAATAATTTAGAATTCTATAACTTCTACAGCACATACCTTTAGAAAGGAGATGAGGAGGAATTTATTTTTCCAGAGGGTGGTGAATCTGTGGAATTCATTGCCTCATACGGCTGAAGAGGGCAAGTCAATGGATATTTTTAATACCGAGGGATTGCCAGATTTCATTTCGGAGTCACGTGAGTGACTTCGTGAAGAGCCCGCCGGCGCGCATGCTCAACATATCGTCGTACCGCGTTGCTGCGACGGCTGGCGGTGGAGCGCGCTCCTCGCCAGCCCTTCATAAGGGGCCACGGAGGTAAGTATTCTACCTTTAGTTGGTGGTCCTTGTTGTCTGATTATGTCTTGCAGCAAGGACATGGATGGGAGTTTCGAGGGCCGGAGGATGTCTGGACGAATTCGACGGCCAACAGTTCCGGGGCCATTACCATCGGCAGTACCTGCAGCGCAGGCCGGGACTCAGGCGGAGATGTGGGTTAGCCCTGTGTTTACAGGTCCAGATCTGCCAGCACACCACAGCTCGGAGGAGTTCGACGAGGAGGAGTGTGGTGTGCCGCCAGAGCAGGGGGACCCTGCCATGGCAGTCAGGTCGTCAGCGGGCTCGCTGGCGACCTCGAGCAGGGCACGTGCCGTTGCACGGCCTGTTCCACTCAGCCCTCCGAGAAGGGGGAGGGCAGGAGCCCAGAAGCCTAACCCTGTTAGGGCTAAGGCATTGCCTGTCGCGGAGGAGCGGTCAGGTTCCAGGGCGAGACCCGGGGCGGCTGTGAGGTCCAGCCGGCACACCCCGACTCTCGACGCCGGGACGGGTCGGTTGAGTCGGGTCTCGTCACGGTCGCCGAGCCCCCCATGGATGGGTGGGCGAGACCATGCGTCGGCAAGGTCCACGATGTGGGCAGCCGGCAAGACTGCGCGGGCCCCAGGCAGCCATGCTTCGGCTGGTGCCGACACCACGCCGCAAGTGTCCTTAGTGGCAGCGGCTTCAGCTCCCGCTAAACGGAGGCTGTTGAACACGCCCGCGCAGGAATCGCGCAGTTTCGCCTCGGCGGCTGTTAGCGACAACTACCGGCACCGGCAGGGCCTCGACGAGGTGCGGGCCGATGACAGGAGCCCGGTTTTCTTTTCAGAGCCGGAGGACTCCGACCACCTGAGTGTTCAGGGTGAAGGGCGTATTGACCGTATGGAGCGGCTGCTGGAGCTCCTGCTTCAACGTCAACAACAGCAGGGCAGCAACAGGCACAGGGCGTCTTCACCAACATCTACTATCAGCCTGGAGCAGCAGGAGGAGGAGGTTCTGATGGATCCCGTACCACCTCCGTTGGAGGTGCCAGCGGAGGAACTCTTGGATGTGGCGACCAAATTCGCGGCCCCACATTCATCTGGTCTTCCTCTAAATACAAAGCTGGCAGCCACAGTGGACTTTCCTAATAATCAGGTGCTGCAGGAAGAAGTCCTCATCCAGGCTATGAGCCGTCACAAGGCTCCATCAAACTGCAACTCCCTCAACGTGCCTGTGGTCAATACGCCAATATGGGGCAACATCAGTGCGGCTATCCGTCAACAGGAGCTAAAATTGCAGCGGATCCTGAAACTCCTCACGGCCGGTATTACCGCCTTTGCGCGGTCGGTGGACGGGGACGAACTGAATTTGGACCAGGAAGATGCTCTGGCCTTATTGTGCGCGACCCAGCACGAAATCAACGGGTTTCGCAAAAACAGCATCCGCCCAGCACTCAACCCGAAGTTTGCAGGATTGTGCAAACAACCGCCGCCGCCGCCGCCCCGTCAGCTCTTTGGTGAGGACCTCTCGAAGAGAGTCAAAGAGCTTGACGAACAAGCCAAAACGTTGGGGATCATGCGCTCTCAGAGTGCCCCCACACCGTCAGGCTCAAAAGCTCCATACATTCGCTCACGAGGGTCGGCCAGTGCCTCGACGAGGACTCACCCTCTAGCTCCACAACGACAACAGCACCAGAACCAGCACCAAGGGTCTTTTTTAGGACAGGGTCGGCAGAGACCTTTGTGGAAATCGAAGACGCCGCGCCCTCAAGCCAACCCAGCACCTCCACGGCCACCCACACGTGTCAAGGACCGCCGGTAACCACGGAGGTGAGGGGGTCTGGTTCTCTTTTTTCTCTCTGTTTAACTTCCCATGTTGGTGGTCGTTTACGGTTGTTTTTGGGTGCATGGGGTAATTTTACTGGTGATGAGTATGTGTTGCGGAATATTCAGGGGCATCAAATTGAGTTTATTAATGGCGACATTCCTCCATCCCAGCACATGCCTGGTCGTACGTTCAAATTGTCTGCTGCAGAACAGGCAGCAGGTTATAAGGAAATTTTAAGTCTGGAACAGAAGGGTGTGATTGAGAAAACGGTGCATGAGCCAATTGAATTTGTTTCGAACATATTTACTAGACCTAAGAAGGATGGAGGCTGTCGTGTCATTATTGATCTAACCCGTTTGAATACGTTTGTAACATATACTCATTTTAAAATGGATACGTTTGAAACAGCCAAATCATTGATTTCTCATGGTTGCTTTATGGCATGCATCGATTTGAGGGATGCATATTATTCAGTATCTATCCAGAAATATGATAGAAGGTTTTTGAAATTTATCTGGATGGGGCAACTTTGGCAGTATAAGGCTTTGCCTAATGGGCTCACTACAGCCCTTAGATTGTTCACTAAATTGGTGAAGCCAATCATGACATCATATAGTTATGGCCTATTTAGATGATGTCTTTATTGTGGGCCACACCCTGCAATTGGCTGAACAGGGTGTTGCAGCTGCTGTCAATATATTTCAACAATTAGGATTCATTGTCCATCCAGAGAAATCGAAGTTCTGCCCTGCCCAGGTAATTAATTACCTAGGGTTCACGGTGAACTCAATGAGCATGAGGATAACTATACCAATTAACAAAATTGAGGAAGTCACTCAGGTGTGCAGAGATTTAATTGGCACCAATATACCATCGATTCGGCATACAGCCACAGTAATTGGCAAGCTAGTGGCTTTGTTTCCGGCAGCACGATATGGACCTTTGCATTATCAGAATTTGCAAAGAGCTAAAATTACTGCGTTAAAACGGGACGCTGGTCATTACGATCGATCAATGCAGCTGCCGTCCGAAGCGATAACTGAGTTGCAATGGTGGGTGTGTCACATTAGCAACTCATTCAAGCCTGTTAGGGAGGCTAATCCGGTGGTATATTTACAGACTGATGCAAGCTCCAATGGCTGGGGAGCTACTGATAATTGCTCTAGTTGTGGGGGCAGATGGGACACCCTTGAGTCATCGATGTTGTTGACTCAAGGGATTAACTATTTGGAGTTGCTGGCAGCATTCCACGGACTTCGTGCATATTGTTCCAAGCTTGTTGGAGCACACGTCCGTCTCCAAATAGACAACACCACAGCTGTGGCATATTTAAACCATATGGGTGGTACCAGGTCAGTTTCGTGTGACAAATTGGCTAACTCAATTTGGCTCTGGTGTGTTCAAAGAGACATTTGGATTTCAGCTACCTATTTGCCAGGTGAGCTTAATACTGTGGCGGACACCAGGTCACGCAAATTTAATGACAATATTGAATGGATGTTGCATCCTGAGATTTTTTCTAAAGTCACAGCCAAATTTGGTAAACCAGACATTGACCTTTTTGCGTCACGGTTAAACCATCAGGTACCAGCCTACGTTTCATGGGAACCAGATCCTGGGGCAATAGCGCTAGATGCATTCTCGCTGGACTGGGGGAATTGGTTTTTCTATGCCTTCCCTCCGTTTTGCCTCATCAGTCGGGTATTGCGAAAGATTCAGGCAGATGCTGCCAAGGGCATCCTTATTATACCCGACTGGCCCACACAGCCTTGGTATCCGGTGGTCTTTGACATGCTCAACGAACCTTGGGTCCTTTTGAAGGGTTGCCCACAATTGGTTACTCACCCTGTCTCAGGGGAGCCACATCCCTGCCATGGCTATTTAAATTTGTTGGCTTGCAGGTTCTGAACAGGCCGTTAGTCCAATACGGCCTCTCGGCTCGGACCATGGATACCATTGGGGCGTCGTGTCGAGAGTCCACAAGGCGAAGATACCGCTCGCATATTAAGAAGTGGGAAGCCTACTGCAGCCGCTCTCGCATCACGTACGATGACGTGACAATAACCGACGTCCTGGAATTCCTAGTGGGGTTGCACCATGATGAACACTTAAGTTACAGTGCCATCAACAGCGCCAGAAGTGCGCTATCATTCTACCTCAATATTGGGGTAGGATCCAACAGGCTAGTGTCCAGACTCATGCGGGGTATATTCAATATGAATCCGCCTACACCACGCTATAATATCACCTGGGATGTCAGGGACGTATTAACCCTGCTCAGGACGTGGTCTCCCATGGAAGGGCTCCAACTGGACCAACTCACCATGAAGCTGGTGATGTTACTAGCGCTGACTTCAGCTCAGAGGGTACAGACACTACACAAACTTCGTGTCGACAGAATGACATCTACCCCTACAGAAGTAGTCTTTTTCATTGACGAGCTACTAAAGCAGCATAGACCTGGGTGCACAGGGCTGCAGCTGAAGTTCCCGGCATACCCCACAGATGCTAGGCTATGTTTAGCCTCACATATCCGCCACTATGTCAAGGTGACGGCACGCATCAGAGGAATGGAGAGATACCTGCTTGTCACTCATAAGAGACCTCATCATCGAGTGACAGTCCAGACGATATCCAGGTGGCTTCGAGTCGTCTTGGGTAAGTCAGGTATCGACACTAATGTGTTCAAGTCTCATTCCACCAGGGCTGCATCGACGTCAACGGCGAGGGTCATGGAGGTGCCCATGGATCAAATTCTCGCCACAGCAGGATGGGCTAATGAAGCTGTGTTCCAGCGTTTTTATAACAAGCCTGTTGCTGCTCCTCTACAGTTCGCAGAAGCCGTGCTGAATGCAGGGTCAGAACGTGGAGATGTCCCCGCATGAGGGGTTTTTGATTTGTTATTAATAAATATGCTCTTGTTTTGCAGTATGAACTATTGAGCAAGTTTGTTCCTCCCATCCATCCCTGGTAGTGGTGTGTCAGCATGGACGTGGTCCAGGGCGTGTAATCACAGAAGCTTTGAAGTCTTCACGAAGTCACTCACGTGACTCCGAAATGAAATAGTAAGATTGAACGAGAACTTACCAGTTCGAAGGTTGATCTTTATTTTATGAGGAGTCGAAGTGAGGGATTTCGTGCCCTCCTCGCCCAACCCTCAATCACCTTCATCTGGTAATCTTAGTCACTTCAATCTTACTATGCGAAGTCATTTCTATTGTTGGGTTCTGTGATTCCACGCCGCTACTTTGAAGTATGTCGAGCATGCGCGCCGGCGGGCTCTTCACGAAATCCCTCACTTCGACTCCTCATAAAATAAAGATCAACCTTCGAACTGGTAAGTTCTCGTTCAATCTTACTATTCTTTGTTAGTACGGGTGTCAAGGGTTGTGCGGAGAAGGCAGGAGAATGGGGTTGAAATGGAAAGATAGATTAGCGAATATTGAAGGGCGGAGTAAACCCGATGGGCCGAATGGTCTAATTCTGCTCCTATGGCTTACAAACTTGTTCACTGGATATGTAGCTTTCTATTCACAAAGTAAGACTGCAATGTAAATAAGTGTAAAAACAAAGAACTGCAGATGCTGGTTTCATACCAAAGATAGAAACAAAGTGCTGGAGTAACTCAGGCAACGTCTCTGGAGAAAATGGATGGGTGACGTTTCGGGTCGCGACTCTGCTTCAGACTGAATATAGGTGGAGTGGGGAAGGAAGAGGTGAAGAGTTAGAGGTGAGAAAATCAGAAGCCATCAGGGTCGGCCGCAAGTGAGCTCAGGTAGGGCCATGCCTGGTCGGTCCATTAAGGCTAGTTGAAGGTGTGATCTCAAGAGATACAATGTGGGGAACTGTGGTAAAATGACTAGGAAGGAGGAAGGGGGGCAAGGGTGGAGGGGGAATGGGTGCAAGATGAAGTTAGTTAAAATTAGACAATTCAGTGTTCGTAGAGCAGTCTTGAACTATCTACCTCATTGGTGACCCTCAGACTATCCTTGATTGTACATTTTGCCTTGCACTAAACTTTATTCCCTTATTATGTACCTATACACTGTAAATGGATCATCATGTATTGTCTTTCTGCTGTCTGGTTAGCATGCAACAAAAAGCTTTTCACTGTGTCTCAGTACACGTGGCAATAAACTAAACTCTAACTAACATAAAGCTAGTACAAGTTGCCCAAGCGAAATATGAGGTGCTGTACCTCCAGTTTGCGTGTGGCCTCACTCTGGCAGTGAAGGAGGCGCAGGACAGAAAGCTCAGTGTGGGTCATAAAGAATAGTAGTAGAATTAGGCCATTCGGCCCATCGTCAATCTCCGCCATTCAATCATGGTTGATCTATCTTTCCCTCCTAATCCCATTCCCCTGCCTTCTCCCCATAACCGCTGACACCTGTCGTAATCAAGAATCTATCTCTGCCTTGTTCATTGATTTGGCCTCACCAGCCTCCTGTGGCAAAGAATTCTGACTAAAGAAATGTCTCCTCATCTCCTTCCTAAAAGAACATCTTTCAATACTGGAGTTCAAAGAAGGGACGAAGGTACAAGTTATTTGCCTTCCATCACAGTGGGGAATGTGAGGTCGCCGAAAAAAAACAAGATGGATGTGCTCCTTGCACTGGTGAGGACTCGGAGGGAGTGCCGTGTATGCAGTGATCGCCGTGTTTACGTGGTCATGGCGCCATGAGAACATCCCGGTGTCTGGTGCAAGTGTGGATGGCACTCTGACTGTTCGGGCGGACAGGGACTGTAGAGAGAGTGATAGTGGTCCGTATAACTCTGGTCACATCATGGTGAAGGAGCGTGTGTGTGTGGCCGGACATTCAACTGATGGCTGTAGATCTCCGCTTATGCTGTGTGCCCTGGGGATTCTCACATGCCACTGTAGTGGCTGCTGATGTTGAATCTTTAAGTAGTTTTGTATCTTGTTGCTTTTTTGGTGTGACTGTATGGTAAATCAAATATCACTGTACCTCGGTGCACGTGACAACAAAGGACCATTGAAATGTTTGTCAGATGGGTGATCACGTAGGCCTCGTATGCCTAGTGTTCAGTGAAACGGTCACCCAGTCTACGTTTGGAAATGTACTCATTGTTTTTTTTCTCTTCTGCTCCCAGAGTTGGTCATTTCAGATGGCGGCAACATCAATTATGCGGTCGGCCCCTCTGCGAACTTTGATTTTATCCTGAGGAAGAAAAAGAACTGCAGTCAGCTAGGAAATGTATCGGTCAACTTGTTGACTAAATATGATTGTTTGGCTTTGATTCAAACTAGTGAACCACCCTCTTTCCAGTCAGTGGCCAGATGATGAATGCTTTTGGAAAGTGTTTGGATTGGCCTTTATGAACTCCGAGGCAGATGTTTCCTGTCTATTTCCCTCTCCCTCCCTGCCTAATAATTTAATCTCCTCTTGGGTATACAGAACTAAACCTACCTTCAACAAAGGACAACTGAAAGGTGGTGTTGGTCGCCAATGATATTGCACTTGTCTCCAAATTCTGGTCAGCTTTATAGCGAACTGTTATTTTGTGTGTACATTTGTAAATGAGATCTATGTCATGGAGGGACCAACGGAGCCGTAGCAGATGCTGAGTGGTCCCAACTATCTGGAGGGTGACTTATAGCTTTTCTGTCCTTTTATTCTAGGACAATGTTGGTGTGTTCTGCACAATTCTCACACACACATACACACTCACTCACCCACACTCTCACCCACTCTCTCACTCACTCACTCATTCACTCTCACTCTCCACTTACACTCACTCTCTCACTAACTCACTCACACTTCACTCACCCATTCACTCTCACTCACTCTCCCTCACCTACTCACACTCACTCCTCTCTCTCGCTCACCTACTCACACTCACTCCTCTCTCTCATACACTCTTCACTCACTCTCACTCATCTACTCACTCTCACTCACCCACTCACTCACACTCACTCACTCACTCACTCTCAACTCGCATTCACTCTCATTCACTCTCACTCACTCTCACTCACCCGTTCACTCTCACTCACCCATTCACTGTCACTCCATGTGCAGACGTGGCATCAAAGGACGAGATGCCAAAGCGAAGAAGTGGAAGCTAAATAAACGAACGGAAACCATGCTGTAAAGCCAAATAACCAAAAGAGCGCAAGGCCAAAAAGCCAAAAAACCGAACGGACGCGAGGCCGAAAAGCCAAATAACCAAAAGGGTGAGACGCCTAAGAGCTGACTAACAGAACAGAAAGGACGACGAAAAGCCAACTCACTGAAATGATGGATCGCCGAAAAGCTAAATAACCGAAAGGGCGGGACATCTAAAAGTCAACTCACCGAATAGACGCATTGCCAAAAAGCCAAATAACAAACATGACATCACCGACTGGACTTGTCAGCGATTGGTCCAGACTCCCGAGTCCATCACATCACTGGCAGGGTGAGATGGGAGGGTGGGGATCATTTTTTAAATTTTCCTTCGCCGCTTTTGGACTTTCCTAAATATAAAATAAAACCTTGTGTGATTGGAACTTTCGGTTGATTATACAAAATAATAATTTAATTTGGTTCCATAGATATTTACACCAACCATATTTTGGCTATCACAATACATTTACATACACTACCATGCATCTTGAAAGCCACTGGTCTTTTGGGTGTGAATCGAGAATTTTTAAAGAATACCGTAGCTTGCTGAGTCGGTTCAGTGATATGAGTAAGTGTGAATCGGCGTGAGTTAGTGTCAGCGTGCATGCCTGAGAGATGGAAAGTGTCCGCGCTACGCTGCCTTGGGCCTTTATTCCCAGTAAGCAGAATTCTTCGAACTTCTGTGGACCTCCAGCTGAGGTGGAGGGCGGCCATGGCCAGACAGCGCTAACCCCGGGAAGAGAGTGCAGGCTGCCACGAAGGATGCGCTCTTTCGGCCGCTTACACATTAGTGCTCGGGTACAGAGTGCCTAGTGTCACCCTCCAGCCCCGGGTATTCTTGTGTGGGAATATACTGCTGATGCTGGTACACACTGACAAATAGACACAAAATGCTGGAATAACTCAGCGGGACAGACATCATCTCTGGATAGAAGGAATGGGTGACTTTTCGGATAGAGACCCATTCTTCAGACAATCACAAGTACTCTCACCGAAGAGACTTCAGTTCACTCTGATGGGTCTTGACCCGAAACGTCACCCATTATTTCTCTCGAGATACTTCCTGTCCCGTTATGTAAGTGGCCGAAGGAGCTCGACCTTTGGGACAACCTGCACTCTCTTTTCCGGGTCAGTGCCATGGCCGCCCACTGCATCAGCTGGGGGTCAATGGAGGTTTGAAGAATTCTGCTTACTGGGAATAAAGACACGAGGCAGAGCAGCGTGGACGCTTCCCATCTCTCGGGTGTGCACGCTGACACTAACTCTCCCCGATTCACACTTACTCATATCAGTGAGCTGACTCAGCGAGCTAAGATAGTCTAAAAATCAGTCATAATTTTCGTCTGGTTTCTCGATTCACACCCAAAAGGACCAGTGGCCTTCAAGATGTACGGTAGTGTACGTAAATGTATTGTCGTAGTTAAAATATAATTGTTACAGATGGTGTAAATATTAATGGAACCAATTTGGATTATTATTTTGTTAAAGAAACCGAAAGTTCCAATCACACGGGGTCTTATTTTTTATTTAGGAAAGACCAAAGGCAGCGAAGGAAAATTAAAAATGATCCCCACCCTTCTGTCTCCCCCAGCCAGTGGTGTGATGGATGCGGGGTTCTGGACCAACCACTGATAAGTCCCACCCCCCGGCAATATCATGTCCGTTATTTGGCTTTTCATCGTCGTTTCCGTTCAGTTAGATGGCTTTTAGGCGTCTCGCCCTTTCGGTTATTTGGCTTTTCGTTCTTGTGTCCGTTCGGTTGTTTGGCTTTTCGGCATTGTTTCCGTTCGGTTATTTGGCTTCCACTTCTTTGCTTCGGCATCTCGTCCTTCGACACCAAGTCTGGGTACCTCTCACTCAACCACTTCTCACTCACTCACACTCTCTCACTCACCTTCACCCTTCACTCGCCCACTCATTCACACTCTCACTCACTGTCACTCCCACTCTCTCACTCTCACCAAATCACTGTCTCTCTCACTCGCATGCACACTCACTCGTTTTCACTTACACTCTCACTCACCCACTCACTCTCACTCCCTCTCACTTGCTCACTCACACTCACTCGCTCACTCACACTTCACACTCTCTCACTCTCACACTTTCTCTCACACTCACTCTCACTCTCACTCGTCACTCACTCTCTCACTCTCACACTCACATTTGCACTCTCACTCACCCACTCACTCTCACTCACACTCTTCCCTCACTATATTGCACACCCACTCCCACAAACTCATTCTCACTCACTTCATGCAGCCCACTCACTCACTCTAACTCACTCTTAACTCATTCCAAGTGCTTTTTGGTCACTCACCTACTCGCACTCTCTAACCCACTCACACTCATTCTGTCTCACACCTTACTCTCACCCTCACTCGCCCACTCATCTCACTCACTCTTCACCCACTCTCACTCACCCACTCTCTCTCACTCACTCACCCACACTCTCACCCACTCACTCTCTAATTCACTCACTCTCACTAACTCATACGCACTCTCTCACCCACTCTCACTCACCCATGCTCTCACCTACCCACTCACTCTTCACTCACTCCCTCACTCATTCACCCACCCATAGTCCCTCACTCTCACTCGCTTCACTCATTCACTCTCACACATCCACACTCACTCGCTCATTCACCCACTCACTCTCACTCACACTTACTCATTCTCACTCCCTCACTCACGCACTTACTCACTCACCCACTCGCTCTCATTCACCCATTCACTCACCCACTCATTCATTCTTACTCAACCACACTCACTGTCTCACCCACTCTCATGCACACTCTCATTCTCCCACTCTCACTCACTCCCCCTCACCCACTTACTCACAGTCTCACTGTCAATCACTCCCACTCACTCACTCACTCTCACTCACCCAATCATAATCACACTCTCGCTCACTTTTCACTCACACTCACTCACACACCCACACGCTCACACTCTTACTCAATGTCAATTACTCACACTCACTCTCACTCATGCACACTCACTCACTCTCACTCACCCACTCACACTCACTCACTCTTATTCACTCACTCACTCTTTACTCACTAACACTCTCACACACTGTCACTCACTCCCTCTCACTCACTGTCTCACTCACTCTCATGCACACTCACTCTCACACTCTCATTCACCCACTCTCACTCACCCACTTACTCACACCCTCACTGTCAATCACTCCCACTCTCGTCTGTCTAAAGGTGGCCTATCCCCGGGTTCAGAGGTTTATCCTGGGCTACAGGTCTCTATCCTGGGCTACAGGTCTCTATCCTGGGCTACAGGTCTCTATCCCGGGCTACAGGTCTCTATCCCGGGCTACAGGTCTCTATCCCGGGCTACAGGTCTCTATCCCGGGCTACAGGTCTCTATCCCGGGCTACAGGTCTCTATCCCGGGCTACAGGTCTCTATCCCGGGCTACAGGTCTCTATCCCGGGCTACAGGTCTCTATCCCGGGCTACAGGTCTCTATCCCGGGCTACAGGTCTCTATCCCGGGCTACAGGTCTCTATCCCGGGCTACAGGTCTCTATCCCGGGCTACAGGTCTCTATCCCGGGCTACAGGTCTCTATCCCGGGCTACAGGTCTCTATCCCGGGCTACAGGTCTCTATCCCGGGCTACAGGTCTCTATCCCGGGCTACAGGTCTCTATCCCGGGCTACAGGTCTCTATCCCGGGCTACAGGTCTCTATCCCGGGCTACAGGTCTCTATCCCGGGCTACAGGTCTCTATCCCGGGCTACAGGTCTCTATCCCGGGCTACAGGTCTCTATCCCGGGCTACAGGTCTCTATCCCGGGCTACAGGTCTCTATCCCGGGCTACAGGTCTCTATCCCGGGCTACAGGTCTCTATCCCGGGCTACAGGTCTCTATCCCGGGCTACAGGTCTCTATCCCGGGCTACAGGTCTCTATCCCGGGCTACAGGTCTCTATCCCGGGCTACAGGTCTCTATCCCGGGCTACAGGTCTCTATCCCGGGCTACAGGTCTCTATCCCGGGCTACAGGTCTCTATCCCGGGCTACAGGTCTCTATCCCGGGCTACAGGTCTCTATCCCGGGCTACAGGTCTCTATCCCGGGCTACAGGTCTCTATCCCGGGCTACAGGTCTCTATCCCGGGCTACAGGTCTCTATCCCGGGCTACAGGTCTCTATCCCGGGCTACAGGTCTCTATCCCGGGCTACAGGTCTCTATCCCGGGCTACAGGTCTCTATCCCGGGCTACAGGTCTCTATCCTGGGCTACAGGTCTCTATCGCGGTGCTGGCATTTACATGACATTACATCTCCCACTTCAACTTTATTTACATAACATCTCACTCACTCACTCACTCTCATTCACCCACACTCAATCTCACTCACTCTCACTCTCCCACTAACTCTCACTCTCTCATTCACTCACTCTCTCGCTCACTCTCACTCTCTCTCTTACTCACCCACTCACACTCTCACTCACTCACTCACTCACTCACTCACACTCATCTTCACCCACACGCTCACTCACACTCACTCACCCACTCACTCTCACTCACTCTTCACTCACCCACTCACTCGCACTCTTCACCCACCCACACTCTCACTCACTCACTCTTCACCCACTCACTCTTCACTCACACTCTTCAACCACTCACTTTTCACCCACTCACTCTCACTCACTCACTCACCTACTCACTCCCTCTCACCCACTCACTCACACTAACACCCACTCACACTCACTCACTCTCTCACTCAGTCTTCACTCACTCACCTTTACTCACTCACTCACTCACTCACTCACTCACTCACTCACTCACTCACTCACTCACTCACTCACTCACTCACTCACTCACCCACACTCTCACTCTCACCCACTCACTCTCACTATCAGTCACCCACATACACACTCTCACTCACCCACTCTCTCTCACTCACTCTCACTTCACCCACTTTCACTCACTCACTCATTCTCTCACACCCGCTCACTCACCCACTCACTCACTCACCCACTAACTCACTCTCACTCACCCCCTAACTCTCACTCACCCAGTCACTTTCACTTACACACACTCACCCACGCTCTCACAAACTCCCACACTCATTCTCACCCACTCACTTTCACTCACCCACTCACTCTCACTTACTCTCACTCACCCACGCACTCACTCACTCTTCACCCACTTACTCTTCACCCACTCACTCTCACTCACTTACACTCACTCTCTCACCCACTCACTCACTCTCACTCATGCACCAACTCACTCACTCACTCACTCACCCACTCACACTAACTCTCACTCACTCTCACCCATTCACACATTCTCACTCATCCTCTCCCCATTCACTTTCACTCACCCTCACTCGCCCTCTCACTCACTCACACTCACTCACTCACTCACTCACTCACTTTCACCCATGCACTCACTCTCACTCACTAATGTTCACCCAATCATTCTTCACCTACACTCTTCACCCACTTATTCACTCACCCACTCACTCTTCACCCATTCACTGTTCACCCAATTATTCACTCACCCACTCACTCTTCACCAACTTATTCACCTACTCATTCACGCTCACTCACCCAATCACTCTCACTCACCTACTCTCACTCACTTACCCACTCATTCACTCTCTCACACTCTTCACTCACTCATGCACTCACTCTCACACTCTCACTCTTCACTCACTCACCCTTCACCCACTCACTCATGACCCACCCACTCATGCTCACTCTCACTCAATCACACTCACTTTCTCACTCACTCACTTTCACTCACTCTCACCCACTCACACAAACTCACGCTCACTCACTCTCACACACCCACTCTCACTCTTCACTGACTCCTACTCACACACTCACTCACACACTCACTCTCACTCGCACTCCACTTTCTCACACTCACTTTCACCTGCTCACTCGCTCACTCACTCTCACTCATTCACACTAGCCCACTCACACTCACTCTCAATGGCTCACACTCTTCACTCACTTTTGCTCAATCCCACTCACTCGCTCTCACTCAATCTTCACACTCACTCTCACTCACCCACTCACACTCTCTCTCTCACTCTCTCTCCCACTCTCTCTCACTCACTCTCTCACTCTCACTCACTCTTCACTCACTCCCTCACTCTCACTCACGCTCTCACTCACTTACCCATTCTCACTCACTCCATCACTCTCACTCTCTCACTCACTCTTCACTCACTCGCACTCTCTCTCTCTTTCCTGCTCTCATACTGTCACTCGCTCACTGTCACACTCTCACACATTCTCTCTCTCTCTCAGTAACCATGTGCCTATGATCTCCAGTGAGCAAGTATTGGAAGGAGCTCACAAACAAAGATCTGAAGTTCTACTCTTTCTTTTCTCTTCCTTCATCCAGTCCATCTTAGCTGAAACACCGGTAACTAACATATTCATCAGACACGGACTGCCCCGAACCACCACCTACATAGAAAGTGTTAAAACCACGGCCCATCCTCTCAGCATTGAGTGCACTAATGTAAAAAGAAAATGTATCTACGGTATTGGACACAGATGTTAAACACAAATTGCCTGCGGCATCAGTGAAACTTTCTGTATGTATTACTTTTGTAAATAATTTTCAATATTCCTTGTTTTTAATTTGTTTTTTTAAGAAAATAGCTACCAAAAATGAATTTCAATATATCAATTTATTTTTTGAAATAAAGTTTTAAGAGATTTAAGGCACTCGGCTTTGGCGGCTGTTATTTTTCTGCTCTGACCCTAACCGCTGCTCTCTGCATGTTGTTTATTTGTTGTTCTGACCGGTTCCATGGTATGGATTAGGTAATGGGGGTACTGCCATCTCTTACACATCACAGATCCAAGCACAAGCCTGATTTCCTAATAAGCTGTTCACACACTATTTATGGTAACTCCCTTCAATAACATTATCGAGAGACACAAAGTGCTGGAGTAATTCAGTGTGCTAGGCAGCATCTCTGGAGTAAAACGATGGGTGATTTTTTTTTAGTTTAGAGATACAGCACGGAAACTGGCCCCTTCAGCCCACCGAGTCCATGCCGATCAGCATTCCCTGCACACTGACGCTATCCTGCACACACTTACTTTGCTTAGACTTAGTTCCTCCTGCACTGTTGAGTGCACTGGGCAGCAAGCTTTGGCCATTCTGTTTGGTAATGGGCTTCGTCTTCCACCCTCAATAGCTTAGCATCCTGAGCTTCCAAATCCTACTGAAATCTTCGATCCATGTGAGTTTTGGTCGGCCTCTTTTCCTTCTTCCGTCTGCTTGCCATGTCATTGCTATCTTAGGTGCACATTCTAGTGACATTCTGAGTACATGTCCTGCAAATTTCATCTTGCCTGTCCTGGCTGAGAGGCTTTGTTGCAGTTTCATAGTAGATCTCCTCGTTTAGATCTGCTCCTCTGTAGCTAGTCTACAGGATCTTCCTCAAGCACCGTTGTTGGAATGCATCCAATAGAACGGACTAGTTCGGCACGGACTTGAAGGGCCGAGATGACCTGTTTCCGTGCTGTAATTGTTATATGGTTATATGGTTAGAACAAATTAGGGCCGGCAACAGATGACCAAGGAAGGGTGGAGCCCATAATGGCCCATTGTTGGCTGGGGAAGAGGTGATAACGAAGGGATACAATTAACATTATATCTGACCCAAAACATCACCTATCCATGTTCTCCAGAGATACTGTCCCACTTAGATATTTTGTGTAGATGAGCATCTGCAGTGGAACAGTCTGAAGAAGGGTCACGACCCGAAACGTCACCCATTCCTTCTATCCAGAGATGTTGTCTGACTTGCTGAGTTACTCTAGCACTTTATGTCCAGCATCAGCAGTTCTTTGTTTTCACATTCTCCCTCCTACTGATTCTGCCCCCACTCCCAACTCCTCCGTCTACACCGCATCTGCACCCAAAAATGAGGTGTCCTCGGAAATGTCCTAATTCTGTTGGGGGGTTCCCCTCTTCGATTATAGATGCGGTTCTCAGCTGGGACTCTTCTATATCCCGCAGCTCTGCTCTCTCTCCGCACCCCCCTACTCATAACAAGGTCAGAATCCCCATTGTCCTCACCTTCCACCCTACCGGCTGTCACATCTGCACCCCCACCTACACCTCCTTTCCCCATTTTGTACCGACATTTGATATGGTAACATTTAAAAGATGTCGGAAGGAACTACAGATGCTAGTTTGCACTGAAGATAGACACAAAAAACAATGGGTCAGACAACACCTCTGAAGAAAACGAATAAGTGACATGTTGGGTCCAGACCCTTCGTCGGACTCAAGTCTGTTGCCATCTGTAAAACATCTGTCATGTTTCAAAGGTAGACTTCCTAAAATATATTGGACATTTGGGCACAATTCTAGAAAGTTTAGTTTTGAGATACAGCGTAGAAGCAGGCCCTTCAGCCCACTGAGTCTGCGCCGACCAGTGATCACACTAATACTATCCCACATACTAGGGACAATTTACCATTTTACCGAAGGCAATTAAGTGACAAACGTGCGTCTTTTGACAGTGGGAGAAAACCAGAGCCCCCGTAGAAAACCCACTCGGTCACGGGCTGAACGTACAAACGCCATACCAACAGCACCCATAGTCAGAATCAAACCTGGGTCTCTGGCGCTGCGAGGCAGCAACTCTACCACTGTGCCACTGAATGTATCCTACTGTAAATCATTGGTGTTGTACCTGTTACATAGTTCTCTTGAATTAGCTTTCCAATTACACATAGTGGCATTTTCTGTTACAGGATTCTCACCAGGATTTGCATTAGAGTACAAGGATTTGTTGCTGCCATTGCTATGAATCCATGTTTTCCTTGCTGGTTCTGGTTAGACAGGTGTTTCCCATAAATAGTCTAATGACCTAAATGAATTGGAGAAGTGAGAATCACAACGTCCAGAAATCAGTTTAGTGTTTTGATTAATATGTTCTTTTAAACATATTGTGCAATGTGTAACTTCTCATGTATGGTCTGTAAACGCTTCCTATATTACGATCTAATTATGCTTCTAAACTGCTAGCCAAACTGTTTAATCCTGATGAACACTGAAATTATCAAAAGTGGTTGATGGAAAACGTCACAAAAGTCATGCTACATCTATACTATTACTAAAACTCTCATTTGTGCATAAACGGTGCCCCATATCGCAAGGCTTTTTTGCAAACTTACTCACAGTTCTCCTCTCCTCCAGGTTTTGTTCCGAACGGTGGAATATTACAAAAGTTATGAAGGTTTAAAAATCGTGAGATCAGCAGATTGGTCTTCTCGCCTGTTAGTCGCCACTTCCAGCACCCGCTGTCACTCATGAGGTGAATAAAGCCACAGAGGCCGGGCGTGAGTCCGGAAGTCGGGCGTGAGTGTGCCTGGATGCCCGAAAGCCATGAGTGAGAGTTGAGCAGCCATGAGTGAGTGAAATGTGAGTGGAGCAGCCGTGAGAGAGTGAACTTTGAGTCGAGCAGCCGTGACTGAGCGACTGTGAGTCAAGCAGCCGTGACTGAGTGAACTGTGTGTCGAGCAGTCATGAGTGAGTGAACTGTGAGTCCAGAAGCTGTGAGTGAGTGAGCTGTGAGTCAAGCAGCCGTGAGTGAGTGAACTGTGAGTCAAGCAGCTGTGAGTGAGTCGAGTGGCCGTGAGTGAGTGAATTGTGTGTCGAGCAGCCATGAATGAGTGAACTGTGAGTCCAGAAGCCGTGAGTGAATGAACTGTGAGTTGAGCCACCGTGAGTGTGTGAGCTGTGAGTCCAGAAGCCATGAGTGAAGGAAGCGGTGAGTGAGTGAACTATGAGCCTGGTAGTCTTCAGTGAGTGAACTGTGATTCCAGAAGTAGTGAGTGAGTGAACTGTGCGCCCGGAAGCCGTGAGTGAGTAAATTCTGCATCCGGAAGCCGTGAGTGAGTGAACTGTGAGTCTGGAAGTCGTGAGTGAGTGAACTGTGAGTCCGGAAGCCGTGAGTGAGTGAACTGTGAGTCCAGAAGCCGTGAGTGAACTGTGAGTCCAGAAGTCGTGAGTGAGTGCACTGTGAGTCCAGAAGCCGCGAGTTAGTGAACTGTGAGTCTGGAAGCCGTGAATGAGTGAAGAGTGAACTGTGAGTCCAGAAGACACGAGTGAGTGAACTGTTAGTCCAGAAGCCGTGAGTGAATGAACTGTGAGTCTGGAAGCCATGAGTGAGGGAACTGTGGGTCCAGTGGCCGTCTGTGAGTGAACAGTGATTCTGGAAGCCGTGAGTGAGTGAATTGTGAGCCCGGAAGCTGTGAGTAAGTGAACCATGAGTCCCAAAGATGTGAGTGAGTGAACTGTGGGTCCACAAGCCACGAGTGAGTGAACTGTGAGTTTGGAACCCGTGAGTGAGTGAATCGTGAGTCCGGCTGCCATGAGTGAGTGAACTGTGAGTCCACAAGCCATGACTGAGTGAACTGTGAGTCCAGGAGCCACACGTTGTTCAGATTTTGCCTGGAGCACGGAGTCTGCCCGATTGCTGCGAAGTTGAGATCCAGGGGAAGTGAGGAGTGAGAGTGGGGGAATTGAGGGTGCCAGGTGCTGGCAGGGCCTGGTGCTGGCGGGGCCTGATGCTGGCGGAGCCTGGTGCTGGTGGGGCCTGGTGCTGGCGGGGCCTGGTGCTGGCGGGGCCTGGTGCTGGCGGGGCCTGGTGCTGGCGGAGCCTGGTGCCGGCGGAGCCTGGTGCCGGCGGAGCCTGGTGCCGGCGGGCCCTGGTGCCGGCGGGCCCTGGTGCCGGCGGGGCCTGGTGCCGGCGGGGCCTGGTGCCGGCGGGGCCTGGTGCCGGCGGGGCCTGCCGCCGGCGGAGCCTGGCGCCGACGGAGCCTGGTGCCGGCGGAGCCGGGCGCTGGCGGGGCCGGGCATTGGCAGGGCTCACCATCCCCGCCCACACAACCCCATCCACCTTCCCTCACATACCCCAAAAGTGGCAGGCCACGGCAGCAGCAGGCCATGGCAGCGGTAGGCCACAGAAATGCTCCCCCCTACCGGCCCCTGCCTGAAGACGCCCCTTCCCCTGGCTACAGAAAGCTCCCTCCGGACCCCACCTGAAGCCTCCCCATCCCCAGCAGCAGGACTAACCCAAGATTCGATTCAGCCCACAATGTCCATACTAGCCCTCTGGAAACCAGGCCCTTCAGCCCACAACACCCATACTGGCCTTCCAGAAAGCCCCCTGCCAATGGCCACCGCCTGAAACTGCCCCTCCCCAGGCTGCATGATGCTCCCCCCACTGGCCCCCGACAGCCCATGCCTGAGCTGACCCCCTGTCCCAGCTGCAGAATACAACAAGAAAGAATGGACTGCATAAATCTCATCTTTAACATTTAAATTGTTGTTTTATGTTAAGATTTATTCACATTTTAAGCTTTAATACATCCCTTTTCCACTTGCCTTGCCCGTCAGCTGCATTTGCGCAGTAATACCTGCGTGTTCTACATCACAATGGAAACCCACTGGGAGGGAATGGCTGCACTGCCGGAGAGCCACTAAGAGAGGATGGGGAGGAATTTGAGGGGGGGATGCAGTGAGTGAGTGGGGAGAAGGGCAAGGGGTGTTGTGGGGGGTGAGGGGAGGAGGGGGAATCAGGAGCGTCACAATGGGAACCCATCAGCCGCACCTGCACAGTTGGAGGCTATGTGTGAGTGGTGTAATATTGGAATTGGTGGAGAGGTTGAATATTGCGTTGGGGGACCAGGCCTCCTGTGTGAGAATGGGACCCAATGGGTCTCACGAAGTCTTGTACTTAACACTAATAAATTAACTCTCATCTTGTCCTCCAGGTTTGCGTTGCTTTTAAATTTGCTCAAAAATGGTATCTGAGAGAGCTATGATTTTCTGCCACCTTACTCACTGTTCTCCTGTGCTGCTAGCGCATCAATTTTGTTTTGATCGGTGAAATATTACAAAATTTATAAAGGTTTAAATATCGTAAGATTAGCAGATTGGTCTTCTATCCTGTCAATTGCCTGGATGGCATCGCCCCTTCCAGCACCCGCCGTCATTCACAGGGGCAAGGAGAATAATTCCCCCGGAGGCTGGGTTGATTCCGTAAGCCACGTTGAGCCTCGAAACGACCACAGCTGTAGCTGTAGAGCAAGTGCGGTTGGGAGCTGTGGAGCGAGTGCGGCCTGGAGCCGTGGAGTGAGTGCGGCCAGGAGTTGTGGGGCAAGTGCGGCATGGAGCTGTGGGGCAAGCGCGGCCAGGAGCTGTGGGGCGAGTGCGGCCGGGAGCTGTGGATCGAGTGCAGCCGGGAGCTGTGGAGCGAGTGCAGTTGAGAGCTGTGGTGCAAGTGCAGCCGAGAGCCGTTGAGTGAGTGCATCCAGGGCCAAGAAACGCTGAGTGAAGCCGTAGCCCCCTCCCCGTCCACACACCCCCTCCCAACCACACACACCCCTCCCCCCTCCTACAGACACACATCCCGCTCCCATACACATCCTTCCCCCATCCCACACACACACTCCCCCTCTTCCCCCTCCTCCTCAAAGAAAAGACTCTGAAGAAGGGTCTCGACCCGAAACGTCGCCTATCTCCTTCACTCCTTAGATGCTGCTGCACCCGCTGAGTTTCTCCAGCTTTTTGTGTAACCAAAGACTCTGACCTGTTTGAAAAACAGAGCTCATCTCCCTGGTGGAGAGAGAGGAGAAAGTTTGAGAGGGATTGGGCAAGTGTGAGGTGTGAATGACAGGGAATAAGACCAATTCCATTTCTGGGCTTGGTTAATTTCTACCGGCAGTGGATACATTGCTGGTGTCTCCGCCAGAGTATAACAACAACAATTCCTCTAACTCTCTCACTCCAACAAGAAGAAGACTTTCGCAACTTAAAAACAGCGCTCAATACTGCACCAACTGCTGCATCAACTGCTGCATGCCTTAACTCGCTGGAATTTAGAAGATTAAGGGGGGATCTTATAGAAACTTACAAAATTCTTAAGGGGTTGGACAAGCTAGATGCTGGAAGATTGTTCCCGATGTTGGGGGAGTCCAGAACAAGGGGTCACAGTCTAAGGATAAGGGGGAATTCCTTTAGGACCGAAATGAGGAAAACATTCTTTACACAGAGAGTGGTGAGTCTCTGGAATTCTCTGCCACAGAATGTAGTTGAGGCCAGTTCATTGGCTATATTTAAGAGGGCGTTAGATGTGGCACTTGTGGCTAAAGGGATCAGGGGGTATGGAGAGAAGGCAGGTACGGGATACTGAGTTGGATAATCAGCCATGATCACATTGAATGGCGGTGCAGGCTCGAAGGGCCGAATAGCCTATTGCACCTATTTTCTATGATTCTATGTCTATGTTTCTATGAATTTTCGTCGCTTTCCATGTCCTGAAATTTAGTCACTTTTCACGTCCTGAATTTTCATCGTTTTTCACATTCTGAAGATTTGTTGCTTTTCGCAAGCTGATTTTTCGTCGCTTTTCATGTCCTGAAATTTAGTCACTTTTCATGTCCGGAAATTTTGTCGCTTTTCGCGTCCTCACATTTCGTCACATTTCGCATCCTGAATTTTCATCACTTTTCGTGTGCAGAATCTTCGGTGTTTTTCACGTGCTGAATTTTCGTCGCTTTTTGCGTTCTGAAATGTTGTTGTTTTCACGTCCTGAAATTTCGTTGTTTTTCATGTCCTGAATTTTCGCTGCATTCCATGTCCTGAATTTTCACTGCATTCCATGTCCTGAATTTTCATCATTTTTCGTGTACTGAAATTTCTCAGCTTTACGCATGCTGAATTTTCTTCGCTTTTCACGTCCTGAAGATTTATCGCTTTTTGAAAGCCGAATTCACTCGCTGAATTACTCGCTGGAATTTAGAAGATTAAGGGGGGATCTTATAGAAACTTACAAAATTCTTAAGGGGTTGGACAAGCTAGATGCTGGAAGATTGTTCCCGATGTTGGGGGAGTCCAGAACAAGGGGTCACAGTCTAAGGATAAGGGGGAATTCCTTTAGGACCGAGATGAGGAAAACATTCTTTACACAGAGAGTGGTGAGTCTCTGGAATTCTCTGCCACAGAAGGTAGTTGAGGCCAGTTCATTGGCTATATTTAAGAGGGCGTTAGATGTGGCACTTGTGGATACAGGGATCAGGGGGTATGGAGAGAAGGCAGGTACGGGATACTGAGTTGGATGATCAGCCATGATCATATTGAATGGCGGTGCAGGCTCGAAGGGCCGAATGGCCTACTCCTGCACCTATTTTTCTATGTTTCTATGTTTCTATGTTAACCCTCCCAGTCCAACTGGCTATTATTAAGTGCAATAGCCGTGCAGGTGGCCACAACAACATCTCCGGGGGAATGCCCCAGCTGACATTATTGCCCACACAGCAGATTATGAATTATGCACATTGGACCCCACTGAACCAAATATTCTGTTAGACATAATGGCTCTTTCAGACAAGGGAATGCAAAGTTAATTAATTAACATGTGAGGATTGTTGAGAATTGTAAAAAAACAGTAACGATGTGCTTCAATTTGGTTTCTGTGTAAAATGTAAATCAAGACAAATGCATTTGCGACAATTGCAATTTATTTCAGCAGGGATAATAAAGCGGGATGCTGAAAAATTTAATTATGTAATTGTGCCTTCCTTGAGCTTTCTTATTAAATTTGTACCTGATTTTTTTTTCTTTCACACTATATACACTTCCTTACACATAGAAGGTAAGAGACTGTGGAAAGAGGTAAGAGAATGGGGAAAGGAGCTAACACTTTGAAGCTTTTAATGAAATGACCTGCGTCTAAGAGAGAGAGAGAGAGTCCAAAATGTGTTTTGGGTTGAGACCGTTCTTCAGTATGTGTTGTATTTATGAACAAAGTATGAACATTTTTGGTGAATGATTTGTTTAAATGTCTCAGTCAGAAAAGTTAGTGGAGCACTGATCTTGGCTAGCAAAACAACATTCTAGCTGTGTTTGAATACATTTTGTAATTACGTGAGGAAATTAAATCGTGCATCTCCAGTGGTAGAAACTCAAGGTTATGTAAAATGGCTGGCTGACAAATTACATTTTCCTCTGATATATGTATACATGATGTACATTTATACAAGGCTAATTAACTGGTGTATATCATGGATTACATGTATAAACCGTTCTTACATTCGGGAACATGGTTAATGTGGGATTTCAATTTGAGCGCACTTCTTTGAATAGATGCAAGTGGCATGTCCAGCTTCTCTCCTGCGCGCGCAATACACGCAGCCGATGAAATGACACAACTGTCACACCAAAGATAGACACAAAATGCTGGAGTAACTCAGCTGAAGAGGCAAAATCTCTGGAGAGAAGGAATGGGTGGCGTTTCGGGTCGAGACCCTTCAGATGCACTCTGAAGAATGGTTTCGGCATGAAACGTCACCCATTCCTTCTCTCCAAAGATGCTGCCTGTTTTGTGCGTGGGAGCCAGGGTGCGTTCCGCAAGCACCAAGAACATAATATATAAACCGTCTGTCCCCGCGGCCGGGGTGAATCACCCTGGTGTGGGTGTCAAAGACCAGGAGTCGGAGGGTGGGGTCACCCTGGTGTGGAGGTTGAGTTCCGATGGCGTCGCGGTCAGTGACTGTGGGACGCTAACGCGGGTGGAGATGGAGGAGAGGGAGAAGGGGGAGAGAAGGAATAGAGAGGGGCGGGGAAAAGAGAAGGGGGAGGGAGAGAGAAGGGGGAGAGAGAGGAGGAGAGAGAGAAGATGGGAGAGAGAGGAGGAGAGAGAGAAGAGGCTAGAGAGAGGAGAAGGGAGAGAGAGAGGGGGTGAGAGAGAAGGGGGATACAGGAGCGTGGGGTTCATTTTCCCACACAAGGCATAGGTGATTGGGCAGTCTGAACCCAAGCACCAAGTTGAAAGTGGCCGAAGGTGTGCATTCCTCGGGACAGCCCCCACTCTCCCACGGCCATCCTCCGCGGGCTTTGGGATGGGGGAGCGGAGGTTTGGGACAATGTTCATGCCTTCACAGTGATGTGATGGACGCGGGGGTCTGGACCAATCGCTGACTAGTCCCGCCCCCCAGCAATGCCAGGTCCGTTATTGGACTTTTCTGTTGAGCGGCAGTCGGTCCTTTGGCCTGTAGCCGCCGCCGCCTTTCGGGTAGGTGGCGTATCGACTGAGCGTCCATTCGGTAAGTTTGCTTTTAGGCGACGCAGCCTTTTGGTTCGTAGGCATTTAGGCATCCCGCGTTTTTGGTAATTTCATCGCTCCTCACGTCCTGAATTTACATTGCTTTTGGCTTTTTGAATTTTCGATTCCTTTCGCGAACTGAATTTTCATGACTTTTCATGTGCTGAATGTTCGTCACTTTTCGCGTGCTGAATTTTCATCACTTTTCGCAGGCTGAATTTTCGTCGCTTTTCGTGTGCTGAAATTTCATTGCTGTTCACTTCCTGAACTGACATTGCTTTATGCGTCCTGAAGTTTTGTCGCCTTACACGTCCTGAATTTACGTTGCTATTCGTGTGCTGATTTTCGTCATTTTTCATATGCTGTAATGTTGTAGTTTTTCATGCCCTGAAATTTTATCACTATTTGCATCCTGTATTTTTGTCACATTTCACGTCCTGAAATTTCTTTGCTTTTCGCATCCTGAATTTTCGACACTTAACCTGTGCAGAACTTTTGTCGCTTTTCACGTCCTGAATTTATGTCGCTTTTGGCGTTTTGAGTTTTCATTACCTTTCACGCCTTGAATTTTTGACACTTCATGTGCTGAATTTTTGCATCCTGAATTTTCGCCGCTTTTCGCATGCTGAATTTTCGTCACTTTACGCGTGCTTAAAGATTGTCGCTTTCCGTGTTCTGAAATTTTGTCGCTTTATGTGTCCTGTTATTTCGTCGCAGCCTGTGTTCTGAAATTACGTTTTGGTGTTTTTAATTTTTGTCACATTTCACATCCTGAATATTCATAACTTTTAGCGTGCTGAATTTTTGTCGCTTTTCGTGTCCTGAAATTGAGTTGCATTGCATGTCCTAAATTTTTGTTGCATTTCACGTCCTGAATTTTCATCACTTTTAGGGTCCTGAATTTTCGGTGCTGTCTGCATCTTGGAGGTGCGTCGCTTTTCGTATGCTGAATATTTGTCTCTTGTCACATGCTGAATTATCGTTACTTTTCCTGTGCTGAAATGTCATAGCTTTTCTCGTCTCCAAAATGTTCCTCCATTTTAGCGTCCTGAATTTTTGTACTTTTTCGAATCCTGAATTGTCGTACCTTTCCGCATCCTGAATTTTCGTCCTTCTGTGTCCTGAATTTTCGCTCGTTCTGTGTCCTAAATGTTTGTCGCGTTTCATGTCCTTAATTTTTGTAGCTTTTTACATCCTGAATTTTCATCACTTGTGTGCTGAATTTTTGTCGCTTTTCACGTCCTGAATTTTCATCACTTTTTATGTCGCTTTTGGCATTTTGAATTTCCGTCGCCTTTCACGCCCTGAATTTTTGTCATTTTTCATGTGCTGATTTTTTGCATCCTGAATTTATGTCGCTTTTGCCGTTTTTAATTTTTGTCACCTCTTGCATCCTGAATTTTCGTCACTTTTCATGTGCTGAATTTTCGTCACCTTTCTCGTGCTAAATTTTCATCGCTTTTCGCGTCCTGAAGTTTTGTCACTTATCTCTTCCTGAATTTTCGTCGCTTTCGCTTCCTGAATTTATGTCGCTTATGGAGTTTCGAATTTTTGTTGCCCTTTGCATCCTGAATTTTCATCACTTTCAATGTGCTGAAATGTTGTCAATTTTGCTTGCTGAATTTTCATTGCTTTTCGCATCATGGTTTCGTCACTTTTCACGTGCTGAACGTTCGTCGCTTTTTCGCATCCTGAATTTACGTTGCTTTTTGCTTCTCCAATTTTCGTTGCTTTTCATGTCCTGATGTTTTGTTGCTTTTCGTGTGCTGAATTTTCGTCACTTTTCGCATGCGGCATTTTTGCCGCTTTTCGCATGCTGAATTTTGCATGCTTAAAGATGGTCGCTTTCCGCGTTCTGAAATTTTGTCGATTTATGTGCCCTGTTATTTCACCGCCTTTTGTGTCCTGAAATTACGTCGCTTTTGGTGTTTTTAGTTTTCATCGCATTCCACATCCTGAATATTCATAACTTTTAGTGTGCTGAATTTTCGTCGCTTTTCGTGCCCTGAAATTTAGTTGCATTTCACGTCCTAAATTTTTGTCATATTTCACGTCCTGAATTGTCATCATTTTTAGCATCCTGAATTTTCGTTGCCTTTCGCGTCCTGAATTTTCAACACTTTTCATGTGCTGAATGTTCGTCACTTCTCGCGTGCTGAATTTTCAACGCTTTTCGCAGGCTGATTTTCAGTCGCTTTTCATGTGCTGAAATTATGTTGCTTTTCATGTCCTGAAATTGCATCGCTTTATGCATCTTGAAGTTTTGCCACCTTTCATGTCCAGAAATTACGTCGCTTTTCGTGTGCTGATTTTCGTTCCTTTTCGTGGGCTCAAATATTGTAGCTTTTCATGTCCTGAAATTTCATCGTTTTTGCATCCTGTATTTTTGTCACATTTCACGTCCTGAAATTTCTTTGCATTTTGTGTCCTGAATTTTCATCACTTTTCCTGTGCTGAACTTTTGTCGCATTTCGCCTGCTGAATTTTTGTGGATTTCCGTGTGCTGAAATTTCATCCCGTTTTGCGTCCTGAAATTCTATCGCATTTTGCTTCCTGAAATGTCATCGCTTTTTGTGTCCTAAATTTATGTTACTTTTTGTGTGCAGAATTTTTGTCGCTTTTCCAGTCCAGAAATTTTGTCGCTTTTCTCATCCTGAATTTGTTGCTTTTCTAGTACTGAATATTCATTGCTTTTGGAGTTTAGAATTTTCGGTGTCTTTTGCATCCTGAATTTTTGTCACATTTCATGTGCTGAATGTTCATCACTTTCACGTGCTGAATTTTCATCGCTTTTCGCATGCCGAATTTTCGTCACTTTTTGTTTCCTGAATTTTCGTCACTTTTCGTGTCCTGAATTTATGTCGCTTTCGGCGTTTTGAATTTTTGTCGCCTCTTGCATCCTGAATTTTCATCTCTTTCCATGTGCTGAATTTTCTTCACTTTTCTCGTGCTGAATTTTCATCACTTTTCACGTCCTGAATTTTTGTCTCATTTCTTGTGCTGAATGTTCGTCACTTTTGATGTGCTGAATGTTTGTCGCATTTCGTGTGCTGAAATTTTGGCGCTTTCCGCGTGTTAAATTTTCGTCGCTTTTCTAGTCCTGAATTTTCGTCACCTTTCTTATCCTGGATTTTCATCATTTTTTGTGTCCTGAATTTTCTTCCCTTTTCATGTCCTGAATTTATGTCGCTTTTGGAGTTTTTAATTTTTGTCACATCTCGCGTTCTGAATTTTCATCTCTTTTCATGTGCTGAATTTTCGTTCCTTTTCTCGTGCTGAATTTCCATAGCTTTTCGCATCCTGAATTTTCATCACATTTCGTGTGCTGAATGTTCGTCATTTTTCGCGTGCTGAATTTACGTCACTTTTCATGCGCTGAATTTTTGTCGCTTTTCATGTGCTGAATTTTCGGCGCTTTTCGTATGCTGAAATTTCATCGCTTTTCACGTCCTGAGTTTTTGTTGCTTTTCTTGTCCTGAATTTTTGTTGCTTTTCGTGTCCTGAATTTACGTCATGTTTGTAGTTTTGAATTTGTGTTGCCTTTCGCATCCTGAATTTTCATTACGTTTCGCGTCTGAATTTTGGTCGCTTTTCGTGTGCTGAAACTTCGTCCCTTTTTGTGTCCTGAAGTTTTGTCGCTTATCTCATCCTGAATTTTGAGCGCTTTTCACTTCCTGAAATTATGTCGCTTTTCGTGTTTTGAATTTTCGTCGCTTTTTGTCTTGAACTTTTGTTGATTTTCGTGTGCTGAATTTTCGTCACTTTCTGCGTGCTGAATTTTTGTCGCTTTTCTCGTCCTGAATTTTTATCACTTATCATAGAAACATAGAAACATAGAAAATAGGTGCAGGAGTAGGCCATTTGGCCCTTCGAGCCTGCACCGCCATTCAATGTGATCATGGCTGATCATCCAACTCAGTATCCCGTACCTGCCTTCTCTCCATACCCCCTGATCCCTTTAGCCACAAGTGCCACATCTAACACCCTCTTAAATATAGCCAATGAACTGGCCTCAACTACCTTCTGTGGCAGAGAATTCCAGAGACTCACCACTCTCTGTGTAAAGAATGTTTTTCTCATTTCGGTCCTAAAGGAATTCCCCCTTATCCTTAGACTGTGACCCCTTGTTCTGGACTCCCCCAACATCGGGAACAATCTTCCAGCATCTAGCTTGTCCAACCCCTTAAGAATTTTGTAAGTTTCTATAAGATCCCCCCTCAATCTTCTAAATTCCAGCGAGTACAAGCTGAGTCTATCCAATCTTTCCTCATATGAAAGTCCTGACATCCCAGGAATCAGTCTGGTGAATCTTCTCTGTACCCCCTCTATGGCAAGGATGTCTTTCCTCAGATTTGGAGACCAAAACTGTACGCAATATTCCAGGTGTGGCCTCACCAAAACCCTGTACAACTGCAGTAGAACCTCTCTGCTCCTATACTCAAATCCTTTCGCTATGAATGCTAACATACCATTTGCTTTCTTCACTGCCTGCTGCACCTGCATGCCTACTTTCAATGACTGGTGTACCATGACACCCAGGTCTCGTTGCATCTCCCCCTTTCCTAATCTGCCACCATTCAGATAATAGTCTACCCTCATGTTTTTGCCACCAAAGTGGATAACCTCACATTTATCCACATTATACTGCATCTGACATGCATCTGCCCATTCACTCAGCCTATCCAAATTACCCTGCAGCCTCCAAGCATCCTCCTCACACCTAACTATACCCCCCCAGCTTGGTATCATCTGCAAATTTGGAGATGTTGCATTGAATTCCCTCGTCCAAATCATTAATATATATTGTAAATAGCTGGGGTCCCAGCACTGAGCCTTGCGGCACCCCACTAGTCACTGCCTGCCATTCTGAAAAGGACCCGTTTACTCCTACCCTTTGCCTCCTGTCTGCTAGCCAGTTCTCTATCCACATCAATACTGAACCCCCAGTACCGTGTGCTTTAAGTTTGTATGCTAATCTCTTATGCGGGACCTTGTCGAAAGCCTTCTGAAAGTCTAGATATAACACATCCACTGGTTCTCCCTTATCCACTCTACTAGTTATATCCTCAAAAAATTCTATCAGATTTGTCAGACATGATTTACCTTTCGTAAATCCATGCTGACTTTGTCCAATGATTTCACCACTTTCCAAATGCGCTGCTATCCCATCTTTAATAACTGACTCTAGCAGTTTCCCCACTACCGATGTTAGACTAACTGGTCTGTAATTCCCCGCTTTCTCTCTCCCTCCTTTTTTAAAAAGTGGGGTTACATTAGCTACCCTCCAATCCTCAGGAACTACTCCAGAATCTAAGGAATTTTGAAAAATTATCACTAATGCATCCACTATTTCTGTGGCTACCTCCTTGAGTACTCTTGGATGCAGACTATCTGGCCCTGGGGATTTATCGGCCTTCAATCCGTTCAATTTACCCAACACCACCTCCCGGCTAACCTGGATTTCACTCAGTTCCTCCATCTTATTTGACCCCCGTTCCACTGCTATTTCCGGCAGATTATTTATGTCCTCCTTAGTGAAGACAGAACCAAAGTAGTTATTCAATTGGTCTGCCATGTCCTTGTTCCCCATGATCAATTCACCTGTTTCTGACTGCAAGGGACCAACATTTGTTTTAACTAGTCTCTTTCTCTTCACATATCTATAAAAACTTTTGCAGTCAGTTTTTATGTTCCCTGCCAGTTTCCTCTCATAATCTATTTTCCCTTTCCTAATTAAGCCCTTTGTCCACCTCTGCTGGATTCTGAATTTCTCCCAGTCCTCTGGTAGGCTGCTTTTTCTGGCAAATTTGTATGCCTCATCTTTTGTTTTTATACTATCCGTGATTTCCCTTGTTATCCATGGATGCACCTCCTTCCCCGATTTATTCTTTTGCCAAACTGGTATGAACAACTTTTGTACTTCATCCATGCAGTCTTTAAATACCTTCCATTGCACATCCACTGTCAACCCGTTAAGAATCACCTGCCAGTCTATCTTGGCCAATTCACATCTCATACCTTCAAAGTTACCTTTGTTCAAGTTCAGAACCCTTGTTTCTGACTTAATTTTGTCACTCTCCATCCTAATGAAGAACTCAAACATATTATGGTCACTCTTGCCCAAGGGGCCACACACAACAAGACTGCTAACTAACCCTTCCTCATTACTCAATACCCAGTCTAGAATAGCCTGCTCTCTCGTTGGTTCCTCCACATGTTGGTTGAGAAAACTATCCCGCATACATTCCAGGAAATCCTCTTCCTCAGCACCCCTGCCAATTTGATTCACCCAATCTACATGCAGATTGAAGTCACCCATTATAACCGTGTTACCCTTGTTGCACGCATTTCTAATTTTCTGTTTGATGCCATCCCCAACTCCAATACTACTGTTAGGTGGCCTGTACACAGCTCCCACTAGCGTTTTCTGCCCCTTAGAGTTTCGCAGCTCTACCCATATCGATTCCACATCCTCCACGCTAATGTCCTTCCTTTCTATTGCATTAATCTCCTCTCTCACCAGCAACGCTACCCCACCTCCTTTTCCTTTTCGTCTATCCCTCCTGAATATTGAATATCCCTGGATGTTCAGCTCCCAGCCTTGGTCATCCTGGAGCCATGTCTCCGTGATCCCAACTATAGCATAGTCATTAATCGCTATCTGCACCTTCAACTCATCCACCTTATTACGAATGCTCCTTGCATTGAGACACAAAGCCTTCAGGCTTGTTTTTACAACACTCTTACTCCTTATACAATTATGTTGACAAGTGGCCCCTTTCACATCGATCCCTATTACACTTGGCCATACTCTCCTATCCCTTTGTGAGCTTTCCTTCCCGTTAATTCTGGGGTCATTAACCATCCCTTTACTCTCTTTCCCTTTAACTCCGTCCTCGATTATCCCATTTGACACCCCACCCCCCATATTCAGTTTAAAACCATCCGTGTAGCAGTGGCAAACCTGCCGGCCAGAATGCTGGTCCCCCACCTGTTAAGATGCAATCCGTCCCTTTTGTACAGTTCCCCCTTACTCCAAAACAGATCCCAGTGATCTAAGAATCTAAATCCCTGCCCCCTGCACCAGTTCCTCAGCCACACATTCAGGTCCCGTATCTCCCTGTTCCTGCTCTCGCCAGCACGAGGAACTGGAAGCAAACCGGAGATAACAACCCTGGAAGTCCTGCTTTTTAGCATTTTTCCAAGCTCTCTGAAGTCCCGCTGCAAAATATTCATCCCCTTCTTTCCAACATCATTTGTGCCAACATGCACGACCACTTCCGGCTGTTCACCTTCGCCCTTGAGGATTGTCTGCACTCTGTCCGTAACATCCTGGATCCTGGCACCAGGAAGGCAGCACACCATCCTGGAATCCCGTCTGTTGCCGCAAAAACCCCTGTCCGTACCTCTGACAATGGAGTCTCCAACTACAATGGCATTGCCCGACTTTGGCCTCTTTGGTTTTGGCTCATCAGCCCTTTTTGTTTTGCAAGCCAGTCCGCCACTCAGTGAGATACCGTCTTCTGTCCCAGCAGCTTCCACGTGGGTGAACCTGTTCACAAGTGGTACAACACCCGGGGACCTTTGCATTCCATGTTTTCCTCCCTTTCTCACCGTCACCCACCTTCTCTCTTCTAGTGCCTTGGGTGTAACAATCTCACTGAAGGACTTGTCGAGGAACGACTCAGTTTCTCGGATGAACCTGAGGTCATCCACTTGTTTCTCCAGATCCCCAACACGGTCCTTCAGGAATTATCGTGTCCTGAATTTATGTTGATTTTGGCGTTTTAAAGGTTTGTCGCTGATTGTGTGCTGAATTTTCGTTGCCTTTCGCTTCCTGAATTTTCCTCACTTTTCGTGTGCTGAATGTTTGTCATTCTTCGCATGCTGAATTTTAATTGCTTTTCACGTCCTGAAATTGCATCGCTTTTCGTGTGCTGATTTTCGTCGCTTTTCATGGGCTGAAATATTGTAGCTTTTCACGTCCTGAAATTTCATTGCTTTTTGCATCCTGTAATTTTGTCACATTTCACATCCTGAAATTTCTTCGCTTTTCGCGTCCTAAATTTTCGTCACTTTTCCTGTGCTAAACTTTTCTCGCTATTTGCGTGCTGAATTTTCATTGCTTTTCGCATGCTGAAATGTAGTCACTTTTCACATGCTGACTTTTCGTTGCCATTCACATTCTGAATTTTCGTCGCTTCTCGCGTGCTGAATGTTCGCTGTTTTTTGCGTCCTGAATTGTTGTCGCTTTTCTTGTACTGAATTTTTGTCACTTTTCGTATCCTGAATTTATGTTGCTTTTGGCGTTTTGAATTTGTGTTGCCTCTTGTGACCTGAATTTCATCTTTCATGTGCTGAATTTTCATCACTTCTCATGCTGAATGTTCCTCACTTTTCGCATGCTGCATTTTTGTCGCTTTTTGCATGCTGAAATTTCATCGCTTTTCATGTGCTGAATTTTCGGCGCTTTTTGTATGCTGAAATCTCATCGCTTTTCGTGGTCTGTAATTTCATCACTTTTCGCAGGCTGAATTTTCGTCGCTTTTCGTGTGCTGAAATTACGTTGCTGTTCACGTCCTGAAATTACATCGCTTTATGCATCCTGAAGTTTTGTCACCTTACACGTCCTGAATTTACGTTGCTATTCATGTGCTCATTTTCGTCATTTTTCGTGTTGTAATATTGTAGTTTTTCATGTCCTGAAGTTTTATCACTTTTTGCATCCTGAATTTATGTCGCTTTTGTCGTTTTCATCGCCTTTCACACCCTGAATTTTTGTCATTTTTCATGTGCTGAATTTTTGCATCCTGAATTTTTGTCGCTTTTGCCGTTTTTAATTTTTGTCACCTCTTGCATCCTGAATTTTCGTCACTTTTCATATGCTGAATTTTCGTCACTTTTCATGTGCTGAATTTTCGTCACCTTTCTCGTGCTAAAGTTTCATCGCTTTTCGCGTCCTGAAGTTTCGTCGCTTATCACGTGCTGAATTTCCGTCGCTTTTCGCTTCCTGAATTTATGTCGCTTATGGCGTTTCGAATTTTTGTCGCCTTTTGCATCCTGAATTTCTTTCCATGTGCTGAAATATCGTCACTTTTCGTTTGCTGAATTTTCGTCGCTTTTCGCATCCTAGTTTCGGCACTTTTCATGTGCTGAACATTCGTCGCTTTTCACATCCTGAATTTACGTTGCTTTTTGCTTTTTCAATTTTCGTTGTTTTTCATGTCCTGAAGTTATGTTGCTTTTTGTGTGCTGAATTTTCGTCACTTTTCGCGTACGGAATTTTCACCGCTTTTCGCATGCTGTATTTTCGTCACTTTTCACGTGCTTAAATATTGTTGCTTTCCACGTTCTGAAATTTTGTCGCTTTATGTGTCCTGTTATTTCGTCGCCTTCTGTGCCCTGAAATTACGTCGCTTGTGATGATTTTAACTTTCGTCGCATTTCGCATCATGAATATTCATAACTTTTAGTGTGCTGAATTTTCGTAACTTTTCGTGTCCTGAAATTTAGTTGCATTTCACGTCTTAATTTTTTGTCGCATTTCACGTCCTGAATTTTCATCACTTTTTATGTCGCTTTTGGCATTTTGAATTTTCGTCGCCTTTCACGCCCTGAATTTTTGTCATTTTTCATGTGCTGAATTTTCACCACTTTTAGCATCCTGAATTTTCGTTGCCTTTTGCGTCCTGAATTTTCATCACTTTTCGTGTGCTGAATGTTTGTCACTTCTCGCGTGCTGAATTTTCAACGCTTTTCGTAGGCTGAATTTCAGTCGCTTTTCGTGAGCTGAAATTATTTTGCTTTTCATGTCCTGAAATTGCATCGCTTTATGCATCTTGAAGTTTTGCCACCTTTCATGTCCAGAAATTATGTCGCTTTTCGTGTGCTGATTTTCGTTGCTTTTCCTGGGCTCAAATATTGTAGCTTATCGTGTCCTGAATTTTCATTACTTTTCCTGTGCTGAACTTTTGTTGCTCTTCGCGTGCTGAATTTTCGTTGCCTTTCACATTCCGAATATTCTTCGCTTCTTGCATGTTGAATGTTCATCGCTTTTTGCATCCTGAATTTTTGTCGGTTTTCTCGTCCTGAATTTTTGTCACTTTTCGTGTCCTGAATTTATGTTGCTTTTGGCGTTTTTAATTTCCGTTGCCTTTCAGGTCCTGAATTTTCATCACTTTTCATGTGTTGAATTTGTCGGTTTTCACGTGCTGAATTTTGTCACTTTTTGTGTCCTGGATTTTTGTTATTGTTTTGCGTGCAGAATTTTCGTCGCTTTTCACGTGCTGAATTTTTGTCGCTTTTGCCGTCCTAAATTTTCTTCACTTTTCGTGTGTCGAAATTTTGTCGCATTTTGTGTCCAAAAATGTTGTCGCTTATTTCGTATGTGTCACCTTTTGCATCATGAATTGTAATCACTTTTCCCGTGCTGAACTTTTGTCGCTTTTCATGTCCTGAATTTATGTCGCTTTTGTAGTTTTGAATTTGTGTCGCCTTTCACATCTTGAATTTTCATTTTTTTTCGCAAACTGAATTTTCGTCCCTTTTTGTGTCCTGAAGTTTCATCGCTTATCTCGTCCTGAATTTTGAGCACTTTTCACTTCCTGAAATTAAGTTGCTTTTCGCGTTTTGAATTTTTGTCGCTTTTCGAGTCCTGAATATTTGTTGCTTTCCTTGTGCTGAAATTTCATCACTTTCCGCGTGCTGAATTTTCGTCGCATTTCGTGTCCTGAAATTTTGTCGCTTTTCGTGCCCTGAAATTTTGTCGCTTTTCCTATCCTGAAATGTCATCGCTTTTCGCATCCTGAAATATGTCTATTTTCCGTCCTGAATTTTTGTCACACTTCACATCCTGAATTTTCGTCGTTTTAGCTTCCTGAAGGTCCGTCGCTTTGAGCGTGCTGAATTTTCATCGCATTTCACATGCCGCATTTTCTTCACTTTTTATGTGCTGAATTTTCGTCATTTTACGTGTGCCGAATATTCATCGCTTTTCACGTCCTGATGATTTGTCGCTTTTCACAAGCTGAATTTTCGTCGCTTTTCATGTCCTGAATTTTCGTCATTTTTCGTGTACTGAAATTTCTCAGCTTTACGCATGCTGAATTTTCTTTGCTTTTCGCTTCCTGAAGGTCCGTCACTTTGAGCGTGCAGAATTTTCATCGCATTTCTCATGCCGCATTTCCGTCACTTTTTATGTGCTGAATTTTCGTCACTTTAGGCGTGCTGAATTTTCATCACTTTTCACGTCCTGAAGATTTATCGCTTTTTGAAAGCCGAATTCACTCGCTGAATTATTCGCTAGAATTTAGAAGATTAAGGGGGGATCTTATAGAAACTTACAAAATTCTTAAGGGGTTGGACAAGCTAGATGCTGGAAGATTGTTCCCGATGTTGGGGGAGTCCAGAACAAGGGGTCACAGTCTAAGGATAAGGGAATTCCTTTAGGACCGAAATGAGGAAAACATTCTTTACACAGAGAGTGGTGAGTCTCTGGAATTCTCTGCCACAGAATGTAGTTGAGGCCAGTTCATTGGCTATATTTAAGAGGGCGTTAGATGTGGCACTTGTGGCTAAAGGGATCAGGGGGTATGGAGAGAAGGCAGGTACGGGATACTGAGTTGGATAATCAGCCATGATCACATTGAATGGCGGTGCAGGCTCGAAGGGCTGAATAGCCTACTGCACCTATTTTCTATGTTTCTATGTCTATGTTTCTATGAATTTTCGTCGCTTTCCATGTCCTGAAATTTAGTCACTTTTCACGTCCTGAATTTTCATCGTTTTTCACATTCTGAAGATTTGTTGCTTTTCGCAAGCTGAATTTTCGTCGCTTTTCATGTCCTGAAATTTAGTCACTTTTCATGTCCGGAAATTTTGTCGCTTTTCGCGTCCTCACATTTCGTCACATTTCGCATCCTGAATTTTCATCACTTTTCGTGTGCAGAATCTTCGGTGTTTTTCACGTCCTGAAATTTCGTTGTTTTTCATGTCCTGAATTTTCGCTGCATTCCATGTCCTGAATTTTCACTGCATTCCATGTCCTGAATTTTCATCATTTTTCGTGTACTGAAATTTCTCAGCTTTACGCATGCTGAATTTTCTTCGCTTTTTGCCTGCTGAATTTTCGTCCCATTTTGTGCCCTGAAATTTCGTTACTTTTCGTGCCCTGAAATTTCGTCACTTTTCGTGTCCTGAAATTTCGTCACTTTTCGTGCTCTGAAATTTTGTCGCTTTTCCTATCCTGAAATGTCATCGCTTTTCGCGTCCTGAAATGTGTCTATTTTCCGTCCTGAATTTTTGTCACATTTCACGTCCTGATTTTTAGTCCCTTATTGCCCCCTGAATTTTCGTCGCTTTTAGATTCCTGAAGGTCTGTCCCTTTGAGCGTGCTGAATTTTCATCGCATTTCACATGCCGCATTTTCTTCACTTTTTATGTGCTGAATTTTCGTCATTTTACGCGTGCTGAATTTTCATTGCTTTTCACGTCCCAAAGATTTGTCGCTTTTCGCAAGCTGAATTTTCGTCGCTTTTCATGTCCTGAATTTTCGTCATTTTTCGTGTACTGAAATTTCTCAGCTTTACGCATGCTGAATTTTCTTCGCTTTTCATT
Organism: Raja brachyura; assembly: GCA_963514005.1. The sequence continues at coordinate 102,165,704 of OY740786.1, forward strand.
TCCTGAAGGTCCGTCACTTTGAGCGTGCAGAATTTTCATCGCATTTCTCATGCCGCATTTCTGTCACTTTTTATGTGCTGAATTTTCGTCACTTTAGGCGTGCTGAATTTTCATCACTTTTCACGTCCTGAAGATTTGTCGCTTTTTGAAAGCTGAATTTTCGTCGCTTTCCATGTCCTGAAATTTAGTCACTTTTCACGCCCTGAATTGTCATCGTTTTTCACATTCTGAAGATTTGTTGCTTTTCGCAAGCTGAATGTTTGTCGCTTTTCATGTCCTGAAATTTAGTCACTTTTCATGTCTTCACTTTTCTTCACTTTTTATGTGCTGAATTTTCGTCATTTTACGCGTGTTGAATTTTCGTCGTTTTCATGTCCTGAATTTTCGTCATTTTTTGTCCCCTGAAATTTCGTCGCTTTTCGTGCCCTGAAATGTTGTCGTATTTTGCTTCCTGAAATTCCGTCGTTTTTCACGTCCTGAATTTTCGTTGCATTTCATGTCCTGAATTTTCGTTGTTTTTCCTGTACTGAAATTTCTCAGCTTTACACATGCTGAATTTTCTTTGCTTTTTCCCTGCTGAATTTTCGTCCCTTTTTGTGTTCTGAAATTTCATCGCTTCTTGTGCCCTGAAATTTTGTCGCTTATTGTGCCCTGAAATGTTGTCGTTTTTTGCGTCCTCAAATTTGGTCGTTTTTCACGTCCTGAAATTTTGCTGTTTGCATCCTGAATTTAAGTCGCTTTTGGTGTTTTGAATTTTTGTTGCTTTTCATGTGCTGAAATATTGTCGCATTTCAAATTCATTCCCTTTTTGCATTATGCTTCCTGAATTTTTGTTCCTATTTCCATCCTGAATTTTTGTCACTTTCCGTGCGCACAAATCTGGCCTTTTTTTGTCGCTACTCGCATCCTGAATTTTCGTCGCCTTTCAGGTCCTGAATTTTAGTTGCGTTTTGAGTCCTGAAATTTTGTTGGATTTCACGTCCTGAAGGTCTGTTACATTGCGTGTGCTGAATCTTCGTCGCATTTCACGTGCCGAATTTTCATCACTTTTCATGTGCTGAATCTTCGGTGTTTTTCACGTGCTGAATTTTCGTCGCTTTTTGCGTCGTGAAATGTTGTTTTTCACGTCCTGAAATTTTGTTGTTTTTCTTGTCCTGAATTTCCGCTGCATTCCATGTCCTGAATTTTCGTCGTTTTTCTGGTACTGAAATTTCTCAGCTTTACGCATGCTGAGTTTTCATTGCTTTTTGCCTGTTTAACTTTCGTCCCTTTTTGTGTTCTGAAATTTAGTCACTTTTCTTGCCCTGAAATTTCGTCGCTCTTTGTGCCCTGAAATTTCATCACTTTTCGTGTCCTGAAATTTCGTCACTTTTCGTGCCCTGAAATTTTGTCGCGTTTCGTATCCTGAAATGTCATCGATTTTCGCGTCTTGATATGTGGCTATTTTCCGTCCTGGATTTTTGTCACATTTCACGTCCCGATTTTTAGTCTCTTATTGTGCCCTGAAATGTCGTTACTTTCCGTGTTCTGAAATTTCGTCGCTTTTCGTGTTCTGAAATTTCATCGCTTTTTGTGTCCTGAAATGTCATCGCTTTTCGTGCACTGAAATGTTGTCATTTTTCGCGTCCTTAAATTTGGTTGTTTTTCACGTCCTGAATTTTCATTGCATTCATGTCCTGAATTTTTGTAGTTTTTCGTGTACTGAAATTTCGTCACTTTTTGTGCCCTGAAATTTCATCACTTTTCATGCTCTGAAATGTTGTCCTTTTTTGCGTCCTGAAATTTCATCGTTTTTCACATCCTGAATTTTCATTGCATTTCATGTCCTGAATTTTCGTAGTTTTACGTGTACTGAAATTTCTCAGCTTTATGCATACTGAATTTTCTTTGCTTTTTGCGTGCTGAACTATCGTCCCTTTTTGTGTTCTGAAATTTAGTTGCTTTTCGTGCCCTGAAATTTCGTCGCTTTTTGTGCCATGAAATTTCGTCACTTTCCGTGTCCTGAAATTTTGTCGCTTTTTGTGTCCTGAAATTTTGTTGTATTTCGGATCCTGAAATGTGATCGCTTCTCACGTTTTGAAATGTGTCTATTTTCCATCCTGAATTTTCGTCGCTTTTCGCTTCCTGAAGGTCCGTCACTTTGTGTGTGCTGAATTTTCATCGCACTTCACATGCCACATTTTCATCACTTTTTATGTGCTGAATTTTCGTCACTTTAGGCGTGCTGAATTTTCATCGCTTTTCACATCCTGAAGATTTGTCGCTTTTCGAAAGCTGAATTTTCATCGCTTTTCATGTCGTGAAATTGAGTCACTTTTCATGTCCTGAATTTTCATCATTTTTCACGTCATGAAGATTTTTTCGCATTCCGAAGGTGAATTTTCGTCACTATTCATGTCCTGAAATTTAGTCACTTTTCAGGTCCGGAAATTTCGTCGCTTTTCACGACCTGACATTTCATCGCATTTCACATCCTGAATTTTCATCACTTTTCCTGCGCTGAAATCGCGTCACATTTTGTGTGCTGAAATTTCGTCGCTTCTTGAGTGCTGAGTTTTCGTCACATTTCATGCGCTGAAGGTTTTTCGCTTTTCACGTGCTGAATTTCATCGCTTTTCTCGTGGAGAATTTTTGTTGCTATTTGTGTGCTGAAATTTTGTTTCATTTCATGTCCTGAAATGTTGTCGCTTTTCCCGTCCTGAAATTTGTTCTCTTTTCGCGTCTTGAATTTTGTACTCTTTTTGCGTGCTGAATTTTCATTGCTTTTCGTGTGTAGAAATTCTGTCGCTTTTCACATTCTGAAATTTCGTCGCTTTATGCATCCTGTAATTTTGTTGTTTTTTGCGTCCTGAAATTTTGTTGTTTGTTTCATCCTGAATTTTCGTCGTTTTTCGTGTACTGAAATTACTCAGCTTTATGCATGCTGAATTTTCTTCGCTTTTTGCCAGCTGAATTTTCGTCCCTTTTTGTGGCCTGAAATTTCGCGCATTTCGTGCCCTGAAATTTCGTCACTTTTCGTGCCCTGAAATTTTGTCGCTTTTTGTTTCCTGAAATGTCATCGCTTTTCGCATCCTGAAATGTGTCTATTTTCCATCCCGAATTTTTGTCACATTTGACGTCCTGATTTTTAGTCCCTTATTGCATCCTGAATTTTCGTCGCTTTTCTCTTCCTGAAGGTCCGTCACTTTGAGCGTGCTGAATTTTCATCACATTTCTCATGCCGCATTTTCGTCACTTTTTATGTGCTGAATGTTAGTCACTTTACACGTGCTGAATTTTCATTGCTTTTCACGTCCTGAAATTTTGTCACTTTTCATGTCCTGAAATTTTGTCGCATTTTGTGTCCTGAGATTTTGTCTTTTCGTATCCTGAAATGTCATCGCTTTTCGTGTCCTGAAATGTCATCGCTTTTCGTGTCCTGAAATGTCATCGCTTTTCGTGTCGTGAAATGTCGTCGCTTTTCGCGTCATGAAATTTTGTAGCTTTTTGTGTCCTGAAAATGTGTCTATTTTCTGTCCTGAATTTTCGTTGCATTTCATGTCCTGAATTTTCATCGTTTTTCGTGTACTGAAATTTTCAGCTTTACGCATGCTTAATTTTCTTCGCTTTTTCCCTGCTGAACTTTTGTCCCTTTTTGTGTTCTGAAATTTAGTCGCTTTTCGTGCCCTGAAATTTCATCGCTTTTTGTGTCCTGAAATGTCATCGCTTTTCGTGTCCAAAAAAGTAATCGCTTTTCGTGTCCTGAAATGTCATCGCTTTTCGTGTCCTGAAATGTCGTCACTTTTCACGTCATGAGATTTTGTAGCTTTTTGCATCCTGAAAATGTGTCTATTTTCCATCCTAAATATTCGTTGCATTTCATGTACTGAATTTTCATCGTTTTTCGTGTACTGAAATTTCTCAGCTTTACACATGCTTAATTTTCTTTGCTTTTTCCCTGCTGAACATTTGTCCCTTTTTGTGTTCTGAAATTTAGTCATTTTCGTGCCCTGAAATTTCATTGCTTTTTGTTCCCTGAAATTAAGTCACTTTCCATGTCCTGAAATTTCGTCGCTTTTCGTATCCTGAAATTTTGTCGCTTTAATGTCCTGAAATGTCATCGCTTTTCGTGTCCTGAAATGTCATCGCTTTTTGTGTCCTGAAATGTCACCGCTTTTCATGTCCTGAAATGTCGTCGCTTTTCACGTCATGAGATTTTGCAGCTTTTTGCGTCCTGAAAATGTGTCTATTTTCCGTCCTGAATATTCGTTGCATTTCATGTCCTGAATTTTCATCGTTTTTCGTGTACTGAAATTTCTCAGCTTTATGCCTGCTGAACTTTTGTCCCTTTTGTGTTCTGAAATTTAGTCATTTTCGTGCCCCGAAATTTTGTCGCTTTTTGTGCCATGACAATTCGTCACTTCCCGTGTCCTGAAATTTCGTCGCTTTTCGTGTACTGAAATTTTGTCGCTTTTCGTGTCATGAAATGTCATCGCTTCTCGCGTCCGGAAATGTGTCTATTTTCCATCCTGAATTTTTGTCACATTTCACGTCCAGATTTTTAGTCACTTATTGCATCCTGAAATTTCGTCACTTTCCGTGTGCTGAAATTTCGTCGCTTTTCGTGTCCTGAAATGTTGTCACTTTTCGTGTCCTGAAATGTCATCGCTTTTCGTGTCCTGATATGCCATTGCTTTTCGTGTCCTGAAATGTCATCGCTTTTCGTGTCGTGAAATGTCGTCGCTTTTCGCGTCATGAAATTTTGCAGCTTTTTGTGTCCTGAAAATGTGTCTATTTTCCGTCCTGAATTTTCGTTGCATTTTATGTCCTGAATTTTCATCGTTTTTGGTGTACTGAAATTTTCAGCTTTACGCATGCTTAATTTTCTTCGCTTTGTCCCTGCTGAACTTTTGTCCCTTTTTGTGTTCTGAAATTTAGTCGCTTTTCGTGCCCTGAAATTTCGTCGCTTTTTGTGCCCTGAAATTTCGTCACTTTCCGCGTCCTGAAATTTCGTCGCTTTTCATGGCCTGAAATTTTGTCGCTTTTCGTGCCCTGAAATATCATCGCTTTTCGTGTCCTGAAATGTCATCGCCCTTCGTGTCCTGAAATGTCGTCGCTTTTCACGTCATGAGATTTTGTAGCTTTTTGCATCCTGAAAATGTGTCTATTTTCCGTCCTAAATATTCGTTGCATTTCATGTCCTGAATTTTAATCGTTTTTCGTGTACTGTAATTTCTCAGGTTTATGCAGGCTTAATTTTCTTTGCTTTTTCCCTGCTGAACTTTTGTCCCTTTTTGTGTTCTGAAATTTAGTCGCTTTTCGTGCCCTGAAATTTCATCACTTTTTGTGCCCTGAAATGTCATCACTTTTTGTGCCCTGAAATTTCGTCACTTTCCGTGTCCTGAAATTTTCTCGCTTTTAGTGTACTGAAATTCTGTTGCTTTTTGTGTCCTGAAATGTCATCACTTCTCGCTTCCTGAAATGTGTCTATTTTCCATCCTGAATTTTTGTCACATTTCACGTCCTGATTTTTAGTCACTTATTGCGTCCTGAAATTTCGTCAATTTCCGTGTGCTGAAATTTTGTCGCTTTGATTGTCCTGAAATTTTGTCACTTTTCGTGTCCTGAAATGTCATCGCTTTTCATGTCCTGAAATGTCATCGCTTTTCGTGTCCTTAAATGTCGTCGCTTTTCGCGTCAGCAATTTTGTAGCTTTTTGTGTCCTGAAAATGTTTCTATTTTCCGTCCTGAATTTTCGTTGAATTTCATGTCCTGAATTTTCGTTGTTTTTCGTGTACTGAAATTTCTCAGCTTTATGCATGCTGAATTTTCTTCGCTTTTTCCCTGCAGAACCTTTGTCCCTTTTTGTGTTCTGAAATTTAGTCGCTTTTCGTGCCCTGAAATTTCATCGCTTTTCGTGTCCTGAAATGTCATCGCTTTTCGTGTCCAAAAAAGTCATCGCTTTTCGTGTCCTGAAATGTCATCGCTTTTCGTGTCCTGAAATGTCGTCACTTTTCACGTCATGAGATTTTGTAGCTTTTTGCATCCTGAAAATGTGTCTATTTTCCGTCCTAAATATTCGTTGCATTTCATGTACTGAATTTTCATCGTTTTTCGTGTACTGAAATTTCTCAGCTTTACACATGCTTAATTTTCTTTGCTTTTTCCCTGCTGAACATTTGTCCCTTTTTGTGTTCTGAAATTTAGTCATTTTCGTGCCCTGAAATTTCATTGCTTTTTGTTCCCTGAAATTAAGTCACTTTCCGTGTCCTGAAATTTCGTCGCTTTTCGTATCCTGAAATTTTGTCGCTTTAATGTCCTGAAATGTCATCGCTTTTCGTGTCCTGAAATGTCATCGCTTTTCGTGTCCTGAAATGTCACCGCTTTTCATGTCCTGAAATGTCGTCGCTTTTCACGTCATGAGATTTTGCAGCTTTTTGCGTCCTGAAAATGTGTCTATTTTCCGTCCTGAATATTCGTTGCATTTCATGTCCTGAATTTTCATCGTTTTTCGTGTACTGAAATTTCTCAGCTTTACGCCTGCTGAACTTTTGTCCCTTTTGTGTTCTGAAATTTAGTCATTTTCGTGCCCCGAAATTTTGTCGCTTTTTGTGCCATGACAATTCGTCACTTCCCGTGTCCTGAAATTTCGTCGCTTTTCGTGTACTGAAATTTTGTCGCTTTTCGTGTCATGAAATGTCATCGCTTCTCGCGTCCGGAAATGTGTCTATTTTCCATCCTGAATTTTTGTCACATTTCACGTCCAGATTTTTAGTCACTTATTGCATCCTGAAATTTCGTCACTTTCCGTGTGCTGAAATTTCGTCGCTTTTCGTGTCCTGAAATGTTGTCACTTTTCGTGTCCTGAAATGTCATCGCTTTTCGTGTCCTGATATGCCATTGCTTTTCGTGTCCTGAAATGTCATCGCTTTTCGTGTCGTGAAATGTCGTCGCTTTTCGCGTCATGAAATTTTGTAGCTTTTTGTGTCCTGAAAATGTGTCTATTTTCCGTCCTGAATTTTCGTTGCATTTTATGTCCTGAATTTTCATCGTTTTTGGTGTACTGAAATTTTCAGCTTTACGCATGCTTAATTTTCTTCGCTTTGTCCCTGCTGAACTTTTGTCCCTTTTTGTGTTCTGAAATTTAGTCGCTTTTCGTGCCCTGAAATTTCGTCGCTTTTTGTGCCCTGAAATTTCGTCACTTTCCGCGTCCTGAAATTTCGCCGCTTTTCATGGCCTGAAATTTTGTCGCTTTTCGTGCCCTGAAATATCATCGCTTTTCGTGTCCTGAAATGTCATCGCCCTTCGTGTCCTGAAATGTCGTCGCTTTTCACGTCATGAGATTTTGTAGCTTTTTGCATCCTGAAAATGTGTCTATTTTCCGTCCTAAATATTCGTTGCATTTCATGTCCTGAATTTTAATCGTTTTTCGTGTACTGAAATTTCTCAGGTTTATGCAGGCTTAATTTTCTTTGCTTTTTCCCTGCTGAACTTTTGTCCCTTTTTGTGTTCTGAAATTTAGTCCCTTTTCGTGCCCTGAAATTTACTTGCTTTTTGTGCCCCGAAATTTCGTCACTTCCCGTGTCCTGAAATTTCGTCGCTTTTCGTATCCTGAAATTTTGTCGCTTTTCGTGTCCTGAAATGTCATCGCTTTGCGTGTCCTGAAATGTCATCGCTTTTCATGTCCTGAGATGTCGTCGCTTTTCACGTCATGAGATTTTGTAGCTTTTTGCGTCCTGAATATGTGTCTATTTTCCGTCCTGAATATTCGTTGTATTTCATGTCCTGAATTTTCATCGTTTTTCGTGTACTGAAATTTCTCAGCTTTACGCATGCTGAACTTTTGTCCCTTTTGTGTTCTGAAATTTAGTCATTTTCGTGCCCCGAAATTTCGTCGCTTTTTGTGCCATGACAATTCTTCACTTCCCGTGTCCTGAAATTTCGTCGCTTCTCGCGTCCGGAAATGTGTCTATTTTCCATCCTGAACTTTTGTCACATTTCACGTCCTGAATTTTCATCGTTTTTCTTGTACTGAAATTTTCAGCTTTACGCATGCTTAATTTTCTTTGCTTTTTCCCTGCTGAACTTTTGTCCCTTTTTGTGTCCTGAAATTTCGTCACTTTCCGTGTCCTGAAATTTTCTCGCTTTTAGTGTACTGAATTTTTGTCGCTTTTTGTGTCCTGAAATGTCATCACTTCTCGCTTCCTGAAATGTGTCTATTTTACATCCTGAATTTTTGTCCTGAATTTTCATCGTTTTTCGTGTACTGAAATTTCTCAGCTTTACTCAGGTTAATTGTTGTCGCTTTTTCCCTGCTGTACTTTTGTCACTTTTTGTGTTCTGAAATTTAGTCGCTTTTCGTGCCCTGAAATTTTGTCGCTTTTCGTGCCCTGAAATTTCGTCCCTTTTTGTGCCCTGAAATTTTGTCGCTTTTTGTGCCCTGAAATTTCGTCACATTCTGCGTCCTGAAATTTCGTCGTTTTTCATGTCCTGAAATTTTGTTGCTTTTCGTGCCCTGAAATATCATCACTTTTCGTGTCCTGAAATGTCATCGCTTTTCATGTCCTGAAATATCATCGCTTTTCCTGTCCCTAAATGTCGTTGCTTTTCGTGTCATGAAATTTTGTCCCTTTTTGTGTCCTGAAAATGTGTCTATTTTCCGTCCTGAATATTTGTTGCATTTCATGTCCTGAATTTTCATTGTTTTTCATGTACTGAAATTTCTCAGCTTTATGCATGCTGAATTTTCTTCACTTTTTCCCTGCAGAACTTTTGTCCCTTTTTGTGTTTTGAAATTTAGTCGCTTTTCGAGCCCTGAAATGTCGTCAATTTTTGTGCCCTGAAATTTCGTCACTTTCCATGTCCTGAAATTTCATCGCTTTTAGTGTCTTGAAATTTTGTCGCTTTTCGTGTCCTGAAATGTCATCGCTTTTTGTGCCCTGAAATGTCATCGCTTTTCGTGTCCTGAAATGTCATCGCTTTTCGTGTCCTGAAATGTCGTTGCTTTTCGCGTCATGAAATTTTGCAGCTATTTGCGTCCTGAAAATGTGTCTATATTCCGTACTGAATTTTCGTTGCATTTCATGTGCGGAATTTTCGTCGTTTTTGTGTACTGAAATTTCTCATCTTTACGCATGCTTAATTTTCTTCGCTTTTTCCCTGCTGAACTTTTGTCCCTTTTTGTGTTCTGAAATTTAGTCATTTTTGTGCCCTGAAATTTTGTCGCTTTTTGTGCCATGACATTTCGTCACTTTCCGTGTCCTGAAATTTCGTCGCTTTTCGTGTACTGAAATTTTGTCGCTTTTCATGTCATGAAATGTCATCGCTTCTCGCGTCCTGAAATGTGTCTATTTTCCATCCTGAATTTTTGTCACATTTCACGTCCTGATTTTTAGTCACTTATTGCGTCCTGAAATTTCGTCACTTTCCGTGTGCTGAAATTTCGTCGCTTTTCGTATCCTGAAATTTTGTCGCTTTTCGTGTCCTGAAATGTCATCGCTTTTCGTGTCCTGAAATGTCATCGCTTTTCCTGTCCTGAAATGTCATCGCTTTTCGTGTCCTGAACTGTCATCGCTTTTCAAGTCATGAAATTTTGTAGCTTTTTGCGCCCTGAAAATGAGTCTATTTTCCGTCCTGAATATACGTTGCATTTCATGTCCTGAATTTTCATTGTTTTTCATGTACTGAAATTTCTCAGCTTTTTGCATGCTGAATTTTCTTTACTTTTTCCCTGCAGAACTTTTGTCCCTTTTTGTGTTCTGATATTTAGTCGCTTTTCGTGCCCTGAAATTTTGTAACTTTTCATGCCCTGAAATTTCGACACTTTCCGTGTGCTGAAATTTTGTCTCTTTTCGTGCCCTGATATATCATCGCTTTTCGTGTCCTGAAATGTCATCACTTTACGTGCCCTGAAATTTCGTCACTTTCCGTGACCTGAAATTTTCTCGCTTTTAGTGTACCGAAAGTTTGTCGCTTTTCGTGTCGCGAAAGATCATCACTTCTCGCTTCCTGAAATGTGTCTATTTTCCATCCTGAATTTTTGTCACATTTCACGTCCTGATTTTTAGTCACTTATTGCGTCCTGAAATTTCGTCAATTTCCGTGTGCTGAAATTTTGTCGCTTTGATTGTCCTGAAATTTTGTCGCTTTTTGTGTCCTGAAATGTCATCGCTTTTCGTGTCCTGAAATGTCATCACTTTTCATGTCCTAAAATGTCATCGCTTTTCGTGTCCTGAAATGTAGTCGCTTTTCGCGTCATGAAATTTTGTAGCTTTTTGTGTCCTGAAAATGTGACTATTTTCCGTCCTGAATTTTCGTTGAATTTCATGTCCTGAATTTTCGTTGTTTTTCGTGTACCTAAGTTTCTCAGCTTTACGCATGCTAAATTTTCTTCGTTTTTCCCTCCTGAACTTTTGTCCCTTTTTGGGTTCATAAATTTAGTCGCTTTTCGTGCCCTGAAATTTCGTCGTTTTTTGTGCCCTGAAATTTCGTCACTTTCCGTGTCCAGAAATTTCGTCGCTTTTCTTGTCCTGAAATGTCTTCACTTCTCGTGTCCTCAAATGTCATCGCTTTTCGTGTCCTGAAATGTCGTTGCTTTTTGCGTCATGAAATTTGTAGCTTTTTTCGTCCTGAAAATTTGTCTATTTTCGATCCTGAATTTTCGTTGCATTTCATGTCCTGAATTTTCATCGTTTTTTGTATACTGAAATTTCTCAGCTTTACGCATGCTAAATTTTCTTCGCTTTTTCCCTGCTGAACTTTTGTCCCTTTTTGTGTTCTGAAATTTAGTCGCTTTTCGTGCCCTGAAATTTCATCGCTTTTTGTGCCCTGAGATTTTGTCACTTTTCGCATCCTGAAATTTTGTCGCTTTTCGTGTCCTGAAATTTTGTCGCTTTTCGTGCCCTGAAATATCATCGCTTTTCGTGTCCTGAAATGTCGCTGCTTTTCGTGTCATGAAATTTTGTAGCTTTTTGCGTCCTGAAAATGTGTCTATTTTCCTTCCTGAATATTCTTTGCATTTCATGTCCTGAATTTTCGTCCTTTTTCGTGCCCTGAAATGTCATCGCTTTTTGTGTCCTGAAATGTAATTGCTTTTCGTGTCATGAAATTTTGTAGCTTTTTGCGTCCTGAAAATGTGTCTATTTTGCGTCCTGAATTTTCGTTGAATTTCATGTCCTGAATTTTCATCGTTTTTCGTATACTGAAATTTCTCAGCTTTACGCATGCTAAATTTTCTTCGCTTTTTCCCTGCTGAAATTTTGTCCCTTTTTGTGTTCTGAAATTTAGTCGATTTTCGTGCCCTGAAATTTCATTGCTTTTTGTGCCCTGAAATTTTGTCACTTTTCGCAACCTGAAATTTCGTCGCTTTTCATGTCCTGAAATTTTGTCGCTTTTCGTGCCCTGAAATGTCATCGCTTTTTGTGTCCTGAAATGTAATTGCTTTTCGTGTCATGAAATTTTGTAGCTTTTTGCGTCCTGAAAATGTGTCTATTTTCCTTCCTGAAAATTCTTTGCATTTCATGTCCTGAATTTTCGTCCTTTTTCGTGTACTGAAATTTCTCCGCTTTTTGCATGCTGAATTTTCTTCACTTTTTCCCTGCTGAACTTTTGTCCCTTTTTGAAATTCTGAAATTTAGTCGCTTTTCGTGCCCTGAAATTTTGTCGCTTTTTGTGACATGAAATTTCGTCACTTTCCGTGTCCTGAAATTTCGTCACTTTTCTTGTACTGAAATTTTGTCGCTTTTCGTGTCATGAAATGGCATTGCTTCTCGCGTCCTGTAATGTGTCTATTTTCCATCTTGAATTATTGTCACATTTCACGTCCTTATTTTTATTCACTTATTGCGTCCTGAAATTTCGTCACTCTTCGTGTGCTGAAATATTGTCGTTTTTCGTGTCCTGAAAGTTTGTCGCTTTTCGTGTCCTGAAATGTCATCCCTTTTCATGTCCTGAAATGTCATTGCTTTTCTTGTCCTGAAATGTCATCGCTTTTCGTGTCCTGAAATGTAGTCGCTTTTCGCGTCATGAAATTTTGTAGCTTTTTGTGTCCTGAAAATGTGACTATTTTCCGTCCTGAATTTTCGTTGAATTTCATGTCCTGAATTTTCGTTGTTTTTCGTGTACCTAAGTTTCTCAGCTTTACGCATGCTAAATTTTCTTCGTTTTTCCCTCCTGAACTTTTGTCCCTTTTTGGGTTCATAAATTTAGTCGCTTTTCGTGCCCTGAAATTTCGTCGTTTTTTGTGCCCTGAAATTTCGTCACTTTCCGTGTCCAGAAATTTCGTCGCTTTTCTTGTCCTGAAATGTCTTCACTTCTCGTGTCCTCAAATGTCATCGCTTTTCGTGTCCTGAAATGTCGTTGCTTTTTGCGTCATGAAATTTGTAGCTTTTTTCGTCCTGAAAATTTGTCTATTTTCGATCCTGAATTTTCGTTGCATTTCATGTCCTGAATTTTCATCGTTTTTTGTATACTGAAATTTCTCAGCTTTACGCATGCTAAATTTTCTTCGCTTTTTCCCTGCTGAACTTTTGTCCCTTTTTGTGTTCTGAAATTTAGTCGCTTTTCGTGCCCTGAAATTTCATCGCTTTTTGTGCCCTGAGATTTTGTCACTTTTCGCATCCTGAAATTTTGTCGCTTTTCGTGTCCTGAAATTTTGTCGCTTTTCGTGCCCTGAAATATCATCGCTTTTTGTGTCCTGAAATGTAATTGCTTTTCGTGTCATGAAATTTTGTAGCTTTTTGCGTCCTGAAAATGTGTCTATTTTCCTTCCTGAAAATTCTTTGCATTTCATGTCCTGAATTTTCGTCCTTTTTCGTGTACTGAAATTTCTCCGCTTTTTGCATGCTGAATTTTCTTCACTTTTTCCCTGCTGAACTTTTGTCCCTTTTTGAAATTCTGAAATTTAGTCGCTTTTCGTGCCCTGAAATTTTGTCGCTTTTTGTGACATGAAATTTCGTCACTTTCCGTGTCCTGAAATTTCGTCACTTTTCTTGTACTGAAATTTTGTCGCTTTTCGTGTCATGAAATGGCATTGCTTCTCGCGTCCTGTAATGTGTCTATTTTCCATCTTGAATTATTGTCACATTTCACGTCCTTATTTTTATTCACTTATTGCGTCCTGAAATTTCGTCACTCTTCGTGTGCTGAAATATTGTCGTTTTTCGTGTCCTGAAAGTTTGTCGCTTTTCGTGTCCTGAAATGTCATCCCTTTTCATGTCCTGAAATGTCATTGCTTTTCTTGTCCTGAAATGTCATCACTTTTCATGTCCTAAAATGTCATCGCTTTTCGTGTCCTGAAATGTAGTCGCTTTTCGCGTCATGAAATTTTGTAGCTTTTTGTGTCCTGAAAATGTGACTATTTTCCGTCCTGAATTTTCGTTGAATTTCATGTCCTGAATTTTCGTTGTTTTTCGTGTACCTAAGTTTCTCAGCTTTACGCATGCTAAATTTTCTTCGTTTTTCCCTCCTGAACTTTTGTCCCTTTTTGGGTTCATAAATTTAGTCGCTTTTCGTGCCCTGAAATTTCGTCGTTTTTTGTGCCCTGAAATTTCGTCACTTTCCGTGTCCAGAAATTTCGTCGCTTTTCTTGTCCTGAAATGTCTTCACTTCTCGTGTCCTCAAATGTCATCGCTTTTCGTGTCCTGAAATGTCGTTGCTTTTTGCGTCATGAAATTTGTAGCTTTTTTCGTCCTGAAAATTTGTCTATTTTCGATCCTGAATTTTCGTTGCATTTCATGTCCTGAATTTTCATCGTTTTTTGTATACTGAAATTTCTCAGCTTTACGCATGCTAAATTTTCTTCGCTTTTTCCCTGCTGAACTTTTGTCCCTTTTTGTGTTCTGAAATTTAGTCGCTTTTCGTGCCCTGAAATTTCATCGCTTTTTGTGCCCTGAGATTTTGTCACTTTTCGCATCCTGAAATTTTGTCGCTTTTCGTGTCCTGAAATTTTGTCGCTTTTCGTGCCCTGAAATATCATCGCTTTTCGTGTCCTGAAATGTCGCTGCTTTTCGTGTCATGAAATTTTGTAGCTTTTTGCGTCCTGAAAATGTGTCTATTTTCCTTCCTGAATATTCTTTGCATTTCATGTCCTGAATTTTCGTCCTTTTTCGTGCCCTGAAATGTCATCGCTTTTTGTGTCCTGAAATGTAATTGCTTTTCGTGTCATGAAATTTTGTAGCTTTTTGCGTCCTGAAAATGTGTCTATTTTGCGTCCTGAATTTTCGTTGAATTTCATGTCCTGAATTTTCATCGTTTTTCGTATACTGAAATTTCTCAGCTTTACGCATGCTAAATTTTCTTCGCTTTTTCCCTGCTGAAATTTTGTCCCTTTTTGTGTTCTGAAATTTAGTCGATTTTCGTGCCCTGAAATTTCATCGCTTTTTGTGCCCTGAAATTTTGTCACTTTTCGCAACCTGAAATTTCGTCGCTTTTCATGTCCTGAAATTTTGTCGCTTTTCGTGCCCTGAAATGTCATCGCTTTTTGTGTCCTGAAATGTAATTGCTTTTCGTGTCATGAAATTTTGTAGCTTTTTGCGTCCTGAAAATGTGTCTATTTTCCTTCCTGAAAATTCTTTGCATTTCATGTCCTGAATTTTCGTCCTTTTTCGTGTACTGAAATTTCTCCGCTTTTTGCATGCTGAATTTTCTTCACTTTTTCCCTGCTGAACTTTTGTCCCTTTTTGAAATTCTGAAATTTAGTCGCTTTTCGTGCCCTGAAATTTTGTCGCTTTTTGTGACATGAAATTTCGTCACTTTCCGTGTCCTGAAATTTCGTCACTTTTCTTGTACTGAAATTTTGTCGCTTTTCGTGTCATGAAATGGCATTGCTTCTCGCGTCCTGTAATGTGTCTATTTTCCATCTTGAATTATTGTCACATTTCACGTCCTTATTTTTATTCACTTATTGCGTCCTGAAATTTCGTCACTCTTCGTGTGCTGAAATATTGTCGTTTTTCGTGTCCTGAAAGTTTGTCGCTTTTCGTGTCCTGAAATGTCATCCCTTTTCATGTCCTGAAATGTCATTGCTTTTCTTGTCCTGAAATTTCATCGCTTTTTGTCCCCTGAAATTTCGTCGCTTTTCATGTCCTGAAATTTCTCAGCTTTACGCATGCTACATTTTCTTTGCATTTTCCCTGCTGAACTTTTGTCCCTTTTTGTGTTCTGAAATTTAGTCGCTTTTCGTGCCCTGAAATTTAGTCACTTTTCGTGCCCTGAAATTTCGTCGCTTTTTGTGCCCTGAAATGTCATCGCTTTTCGTGTCCTGAAATGTCATCTCTTTTCATGTCCTGAAATGTCGTTGCTTTTCGCGTCATGAAATTTTGCAGCTATTTGCGTCCTGAAAATGTGTCTATTTTCCTTCCTGAATATTCTTTGCTAAATTTTCTTCGCTTTTTCCCTGCTGAACTTTTGTCCCTTTTTGTGTTCTGAAATTTAGTCGCTTTTCGTGCCCTGAAATTTCATCGCTTTTTGTGCCCTGAAATTTTGTCACTTTTCGCATCCTGAAATTTCGTCGCTTTTCATGTCCTGAAATTTTGTCGCCTTTCGTGCCCTGAAATTTCATCGCTTTTTGTGCCCTGAAATTTTGTCGCTTTTCGTGTACTGAAATTTTGTCGCTTTTCGTGTCATGAAATGTCATCGCTTCTCGCGTCCTGAAATGTGTCTATTTTCCATCCTGAATTTTTGTCACATTTCACGTCCTGATTTTTAGTCACTTATTGCGTCCTGAAATTTCGTCACTTTCCGTGTGCTGAAATTTCGTCGCTTTTCGTGTCCTGAAATGTCATCGCTTTTCGTGTCCTGAAATGTCATCGCTTTTCCTGTCCTGAAATGTCATCGCTTTTCGTGTCCTGAACTGTCGTCGCTTTTCAAGTCATGAAATTTTGTAGCTTTTTGCGCCCTGAAAATGAGTCTATTTTCCGTCCTGAATATTCGTTGCATTTCATGTCCTGAATTTTCATTGTTTTTCATGTACTGAAATTTCTCAGCTTTTTGCATGCTGAATTTTCTTTACTTTTTCCCTGCAGAACTTTAGTCCCTTTTTGTGTTCTGAAATTTAGTCGCTTTTCGTGCCCTGAAATTTTGTCACTTTTCGTGCCCTGAAATTTCGTCACTTTCCGTGTGCTGAAATTTTGTCTCTTTTCGTGCCCTGATATATCATCGCTTTTCATGTCCTGAAATGTCATCACTTTTCGTGTCCTGAAATTTCGTCACTTTCCGTGACCTGAAATTTTCTCACTTTTAGTGTACTGAAAGTTTGTCGCTTTTCGTGTCCTGAAATGTCATCACTTCTCGCTTCCTGAAATGTGTCTATTTTCCATCCTCAATTTTGGTCACATTTCACGTCCAGATTTTTAGTCACTTATTGCGTCCTGAAATTTCGTCAATTTCCGTGTGCTGAAATTTTGTCGCTTTGATTGTCCTGAAATTTTGTCGCTTTTTGTGTCCTGAAATGTCATCGCTTTTCGTGTCCTGAAATGTCATCGCTTTTCATGTCCTGAAATGTCATCGCTTTTCGTGTCCTGAAATGTAGTCGCTTTTTGCGTAATGAAATTTTGTAGCTTTTTGTGTCCTGAAAATGTGACTATTTTGCGTCCTGAATTTTCGTTGAATTTCATGTCCTGAATTTTCGTTGTTTTTCGTGTACCTAAGTTTCTCAGCTTTACTCATGCTAAATTTTCTTCGTTTTTCCCTGCTGAACTTTTGTCCCTTTTTGGGTTCATAAATTTAGTCACTTTTCGTGCCCTGAAATTTCGTCGTTTTTTGTGCCCTGAAATTTCGTCACTTTCCGTGTCCAGAAGTTTTGTCGCTTTTCTTGTCCTGAAATGTCATCGCTTTTCCTGTCCTGAAATGTCGTTGCTTTTTGCGTCATGAAATTTTGTAGCTTTTTTCGTCCTGAAAATTTGTCTATTTTCGATCCTGAATTTCCGTTGCATTTCATGTCCTGAATTTTCATCGTTTTTCGTATACTGAAATTTCTCAGCTTTACGCATGCTAAATTTTCTTCGCTTTTTCCCTGCTGAACTTTTGTCCCTTTTTGTGTTCTGAAATTTAGTCGCTTTTCGTGCCCTGAAATTTCATCGCTTTTTGTGCCCTGAAATTTTGTCACTTTTCGCAACCTGAAATTTCGTCGCTTTTCATGTCCTGAAATTTTGTCGCTTTTCGTGCCCTGAAATGTCATCGCTTTTTGTGTCCTGAAATGTCATTGCTTTTCGTGTCATGAAATTTTGTAGCTTTTTGCGTCCTGAAAATGTGTCTATTTTCCTTCCTGAAAATTCTTTGCATTTCATGTCCTGAATTTTCGTCCTTTTTCGTGTACTGAAATTTCTCCGTTTTGCATGCTGAATTTTCTTCACTTTTTCCCTGCTGAACTTTTGTCCCTTTTTGAAATTCTGAAATTTAGTCGCTTTTCGAGCCCTGAAATTTTGTCGCTTTTTGTGCCATAAAATTTCGTCACTTTCCGTGCCCTGAAATTTTGTCGCTTTTCTTGTACTGAAATTTTGTCGCTTTTCGTGTCATGAAATGTCATCGCTTCTCGCGTCCTGTAATGTATCTATTTTCCATCCTGAATTATTGTCACATTTCACGTCCTGATTTTTAGTCACTCATTGCGTCCTGAAATTTCGTCACTCTTCGTGTGCTGAAATATTGTCGCTTTTCGTGTCCTGAAATGTCATCGCTTTTCATGCCTGAAATGTCACTGCTTTTCTTGTCCTGAAATTTCATCGGTTTTTGTCCCCTGAAATTTTGTCACTTTCCGCGTCCTGAAATTTCTCAGCATTACGCATGCTAAATTTTCTTTGCATTTTCCCTGCTGAACTTTTGTCCCTTTTTGTGTTCTGAAATTTAGTCGCTTTTCGTGCCCTGAAATGTCATCACTTTTTGTGCCCTGAAATTTCATCGCTTTTCGTGTCCTGAAATGTCATCGCTTTTCATGTCCAGAAATGTCATTGCTTTTCGTGTCCTGAAATATCATCGTTTTTATGTCCTGAAATGTCATCGCTTTTCGTGTCCTGAAATGTCGTCGCTATTCACGTCATGAAATTTTGTAGCTTTTTGCATCATGAAAATGTGTCTATTGTCCGTCCTGAATATTCGTTGAATTTCATGTCCTGAATTTTCATCGTTTTTCGTGTACTGAAATTTCTCAGCTTTACGCAGGTTAATTGTCTTCGCTTTTTCCCTGCTGTACTTTTGTCCCTTTTTGTGTTCTGAAATTTAGTCGCTTTTCGTGCCCTGAAATTTAGTCGCTTTTCGTGCCCTGAAATTTCGTCGCTTTTTGTGCCCTGAAATTTTGTCGCTTTTTGTGCCCTGAAATTTCGTCAAATTCTGCGTCCTGAAATTTCGTCGCTTTTCATGTCCTGAAATTTTGTTGCTTTTCGTGCCCTGAAATGTCATCGCTTTTTGTGCCCTGAAATGTCATCGCTTTTCGTGTCCTGAAATGTCATCTCTTTTCATGTCCTGAAATGTCGTTGCTTTTCGCGTCATGAAATTTTGCAGCTATTTGCGTCCTGAAAATGTGTCTATTTTCCGTCCTGAATTTTCGTTGCATTTCATGTGCGGAATTTACGTTGTTTTTGTGTACTGAAATTTCTCATCTTTACGCATGCTTAATTTTCTTCGCTTTTTCCCTGCTGAACTTTTGTCCCTTTTTGTGTTCTGAAATTTAGTCATTTTCGTGCCCTGAAATTTTGTCGCTTTTTGTGCCATGACATTTCGTCACTTTCCGTGTCCTGAAATTTTGTCGCTTTTCGTGTACTGAAATTTTGTCGCTTTTCGTGTCATGAAATGTCATCGCTTCTCGCGTCCTGAAATGTGTCTATTTTCCATCCTGAATTTTTGTCACATTTCACGTCCTGATTTTTAGTCACTTATTGCGTCCTGAAATTTCGTCACTTTCCGTGTGCTGAAATTTCGTCGCTTTTCGTGTCCTGAAATGTCATCGCTTTTCGTGTCCTGAAATGTCATCGCTTTTCCTGTCCTGAAATGTCATCGCTTTTCGTGTCCTGAACTGTCGTCGCTTTTCAAGTCATGAAATTTTGTAGCTTTTTGCGCCCTGAAAATGAGTCTATTTTCCGTCCTGAATATTCGTTGCATTTCATGTCCTGAATTTTCATTGTTTTTCATGTACTGAAATTTCTCAGCTTTTTGCATGCTGAATTTTCTTTACTTTTTCCCTGCAGAACTTTAGTCCCTTTTTGTGTTCTGAAATTTAGTCGCTTTTCATGCCCTGAAATTTTGTCACTTTTCGTGCCCTGAAATTTCGTCACTTTCCGTGTGCTGAAATTTTGTCTCTTTTTGTGCCCTGATATATCATCGCTTTTCATGTCCTGAAATGTCATCACTTTTCGTGTCCTGAAATTTCGTCACTTTCCGTGACCTGAAATTTTCTCACTTTTAGTGTACTGAAAGTTTGTCGCTTTTCGTGTCCTGAAATGTCATCACTTCTCGCTTCCTGAAATGTGTCTATTTTCCATCCTCAATTTTGGTCACATTTCACGTCCAGATTTTTAGTCACTTATTGCGTCCTGAAATTTCGTCAATTTCCGTGTGCTGAAATTTTGTCGCTTTGATTGTCCTGAAATTTTGTCGCTTTTTGTGTCCTGAAATGTCATCGCTTTTCGTGTCCTGAAATGTCATCGCTTTTCATGTCCTGAAATGTCATCGCTTTTCGTGTCCTGAAATGTAGTCGCTTTTTGCGTCATGAAAGTTTGTAGCTTTTTGTGTCCTGAAAATGTGACTATTTTCCGTCCTGAATTTTCGTTGAATTTCATGTCCTGAATTTTCGTTGTTTTTCGTGTACCTAAGTTTCTCAGCTTTACGCATGCTAAATTTTCTTCGTTTTTCCCTGCTGAACTTTTGTCCCTTTTTGGGTTCATAAATTTAGTCACTTTTCGTGCCCTGAAATTTCGTCGTTTTTTGTGCCCTGAAATTTCGTCACTTTCCGTGTCCAGAAGTTTTGTCGCTTTTCTTGTCCTGAAATGTCATCGCTTTTCCTGTCCTGAAATGTCGTTGCTTTTTGCGTCATGAAATTTTGTAGCTTTTTTCGTCCTGAAAATTTGTCTATTTTCGATCCTGAATTTTCGTTGCATTTCATGTCCTGAATTTTCATCGTTTTTCGTATACTGAAATTTCTCAGCTTTACGCATGCTAAATTTTCTTCGCTTTTTCCCTGCTGAAATTTTGTCCCTTTTTGTGTTCTGAAATTTAGTCGCTTTTCGTGCCCTGAAATTTCATCGCTTTTTGTGCCCTGAAATTTTGTCACTTTTCGCATCCTGAAATTTCGTCGCTTTTCATGTCCTGAAATTTTGTCGCCTTTCGTGCCCTGAAATATCATCGTTTTTCGTGTCCTGAAATGTCGTTGCTTTTCGTGTCATGAAATTTTGTAGCTTTTTGCGTCCTGAAAATGTGTCTATTTTCCTTCCTGAAAATTCTTTGCATTTCATGTCCTGAATTTTCGTCCTTTTTCGTGTACTGAAATTTCTCCGCTTTTTGCATGCTGAATTTTCTTCACTTTTTCCCTGCTGAACTTTTGTCCCTTTTTGAAATTCTGAAATTTAGTCGCTTTTTGTGCCCTGAAATTTTGTCGCTTTTTGTGCCATAAAATTTCGTCACTTTCCGTGCCCTGAAATTTTGTCGCTTTTCTTGTACTGAAATTTTGTCGCTTTTCGTGTCATGAAATGTCATCGCTTCTCGCGTCCTGTAATGTATCTATTTTCCATCCTGAATTATTGTCACATTTCACGTCCTGATTTTTAGTCACTTATTGCATCCTGAAATTTCGTCACTCTTCGTGTGCTGAAATATTGTCGCTTTTCGTGTCCTGAAATGTTGTCGTTTTTCATGTCCTGAAATGTCATCGCTTTTCATGCCTGAAATGTCACTGCTTTTCTTGTCCTGAAATTTCATCGGTTTTTGTCCCCTGAAATTTTGTCACTTTCCGCGTCCTGAAATTTCTCAGCATTACGCATGCTAAATTTTCTTTGCATTTTCCCTGCTGAACTTTTGTCCCTTTTTGTGTTCTGAAATTTAGTCGCTTTTCGTGCCCTGAAATGTCATCACTTTTTGTGCCCTGAAATTTCATCGCTTTTCGTGTCCTGAAATGTTGTCGCTTTTCGTGTCCTGAAATGTCATCGCTTTTCATGTCCAGAAATGTCATTGCTTTTCGTGTCCTGAAATATCATCGTTTTTATGTCCTGAAATGTCATCGCTTTTCGTGTCCTGAAATGTCGTCGCTATTCACGTCATGAAATTTTGTAGCTTTTTGCATCATGAAAATGTGTCTATTTTCCGTCCTGAATATTCGTTGAATTTCATGTCCTGAATTTTCGTTGTTTTTCATGTACAGAAATTTCTCAGCTTTACGCATGCTAAATTTTCTTCGCATTTTCCCTGCTGAACTTTTGTCACTTTCCGTGTCCTGAAATTTTGTCGCTTATCATGTCCTGACATTTTGTCGCTTTTCGTGTCCTCAAATGTAATCGCTTTTTGTGTCCTGAAATGTCGTTGGTTTTTGCGTCATGAAATTTTGTAGCTTTTTGCGTCCTGAAAATTTGTCTATTTTTGATCCTGAATTTTCGTTGCATTTCATGTCCTCAATTTTCATCGTTTTTCGTATACTGAAATTTCTCTGCTTTACGCATGCTAAATTTTCTTCGCTTTTTCCCTGCTGAACTTTTGTCCCTTTTTGTGTTCTGAAATTTAGTCGCTTTTTGTGCCCTGAAATTTCATCGCTTTTTGTGCCCTGAAATTTTGTCACTTTCCGCGTCCTGAAATTTCGTCACTTTTCATGTCCTGAAATTTTGTCGCTTTTCGTGCCCTGAAATATCATCGCTTTTCGTGTCCTGAAATGTCGTTGCTTTTTGAGTCATGAAATTTTGTAGCTTTTTGCATCCTGAAAATGTGTCTATTTTCCGTCGTGAATATTCTTTGCAGTTCATGTCCTGAATATTCGTTCTTTTTCGTGTACTGAAATTTCTCCGCTTTTTGCATGCTGAATTTTCTTCACTTTTTCCCTGCTGAACTTTTGTCCCTTTTTGTGTTCTGAAATTTAGTCGCTTTTCGTGTCCTGAAATTTTGTCGCTTTTTGTGCCATGAAATTTCGTCACTTTCCGTGTCCTGAAATTTCGTCGCTGTTCCTGTACTGAAATTTTGTCGCTTTTCGTGTCGTGAAATGTCATCGCTTCTCGCGTCCTGTAATGTGTCTATTTTCCATCCTGAATTATTGTCACATTTCACGTCCTTATTTTTAGTCACTTATTGCGTCCTGAAATTTCGTCACTCTCCGTGTGCTGAAATATTGTCGCTTTTCGTGTCCTGAAATTTCATCGCTATTCATGTCCTGAAATGTAATTGCTTTTCTTGTCCTGAAATTTCATCGCTTTTTGTGTCCTGAAATGTCGTCGCTTTTCGCGTCATGAAATTTTGTATCTTATTGTGTCCTGAAAATGTGTCTATTTTCCGTCCTGAATTTTCGTTGTTTTTCATGTACTGAGAATTCTCAGCTTTCTGCATGCTGAATTTTGTTCACTTTTTCCCAGCTGAACTTTTGTCCATTTTTGTGTTCAGAAATTTCGTCGCTTTTCGTGTCCTGAAATGTCATTGCTTTCCGCGTCATTAAATTTTGTAGCTTTTTGCGTCCTGAAAATGTGTCTAATTTCCGTCCTGAATTTTCGTTGCATTTCGTGTCCTGAATTTTCATCGTTTTTCGTGTACTGAAATTTCTCCGCTTTATGCATGCTGAATTTTCTTCACTTTTTCGCTGCTAAACTTTTGCCTCTTTTTGTGTTCTGAAATTTAGTCGCTTTTCGTGCCCTGAAATGTCGTCACTTTTTGTGCCCTGAAATTTCATCGCTTTTCGCGTCCTGAAATGTTGTCGCTTTTCGTGTCCTGAAATGTCATCGCTTTTCATGTCCAGAAATGTCATTGCTTTTCGTGTCCTGAAATATCATCGTTTTTCGTTTCCTGAAATGTCATCGCTTTTCGTGTCCTGAAATGTCGTCGCTATTCACGTCATGAAATTTTGTAGCTTTTTGCATCGTGAAAATGTGTCTATTTTCCGTCCTGAATATTCGTTGAATTTCATGTCCTGAATTTTCGTTGTTTTTCATGTACTGAAATTTCTCAGCTATACGCATGCTAAATTTTCTTCGCATTTTCCCTACTGAACTTTTGTCCCTTTTTGTGTTCTGAAATTTAGTCGCTTTTCGTGCCCTAAAATTTCGTCGCTTTTTGTGCCCTAAAATTTCATCACTTTCTGTGTCCTGAAATTTTGTCGCTGATCGTGTTCTGAAATTTTGTCGCTTTTCGTGTCCGCAAATGTCATCGCTTTTTGTGTCCTGAAATGTCGTTGCTTTTTGCGTCATGAAATTTTGTAGCTTTTTGCGTCCTGAAAATTTGTCTATTTTTGATCCTGAATTTTCGTTGCATTTCATGTCCTGAATTTTCATCGTTTTTTGTATACTGAAATTTCTCTGCTTTACGCATGCTAAATTTTCTTCGCTTTTTCCCTGCTGAACTTTTGTCCCTTTTTGTGTTCTGAAATTTAGTCGCTTTTTGTGCCCTGAAATTTCATCGCTTTTTGTGCCCTGAAATTTTGTCACTTTCCGCGTCCTGAAATTTCGTCACTTTTCATGTCCTGAAATTTTGTCGCTTTTCGTGCCCTGAAATATTATCGCTTTTCGTGTCCTGAAATGTCGTTGCTTTTTGAGTCATGAAATTTTGTAGCTTTTTGCATCCTGAAAATGTGTCTATTTTCCGTCGTGAATATTCTTTGCAGTTCATGTCCTGAATATTCTTTCTTTTTCGTGTACTGAAATTTCTCCGCTTTTTGCATGCTGAATTTTCTTCACTTTTTCCCTGCTGAACTTTTGTCCCTTTTTGTGTTCTGAAATTTAGTCGCTTTTCGTGTCCTGAAATTTTGTCGCTTTTTGTGCCATGAAATTTCGTCACTTTCCGTGTCCTGAAATTTCGTCGCTGTTCCTGTACTGAAATTTTGTCGCTTTTCGTGTCGTGAAATGTCATCGCTTCTCGCGTCCTGTAATGTGTCTATTTTCCATCCTGAATTATTGTCACATTTCACGTCCTTATTTTTAGTCACTTATTGCGTCCTGAAATTTCGTCACTCTCCGTGTGCTGAAATATTGTCGCTTTTCGTGTCCTGAAATTTCATCGCTATTCATGTCCTGAAATGTAATTGCTTTTCTTGTCCTGAAATTTCATCGCTTTTTGTGTCCTGAAATGTCGTCGCTTTTCGCGTCATGAAATTTTGTATCTTATTGTGTCCTGAAAATGTGTCTATTTTCCGTCCTGAATTTTCGTTGTTTTTCATGTACTGAGAATTCTCAGCTTTCTGCATGCTGAATTTTCTTCACTTTTTCCCAGCTGAACTTTTGTCCATTTTTGTGTTCAGAAATTTTGTCACTTTTCGTGTCCTGAAATGTCATTGCTTTCCGCGTCATTAAATTTTGTAGCTTTTTGCGTCCTGAAAATGTGTCTAATTTCCGTCCTGAATTTTCGTTGCATTTCGTGTCCTGAATTTTCATCGTTTTTCGTGTACTGAAATTTCTCCGCTTTATGCATGCTGAATTTTCTTCACTTTTTCGCTGCTAAACTTTTGCCTCTTTTTGTGTTCTGAAATTTAGTCGCTTTTCGTGCCCTGAAATGTCGTCACTTTTTGTGCCCTGAAATTTCATCGCTTTTCGCGTCCTGAAATGTTGTCGCTTTTCGTGTCCTGAAATGTCATCGCTTTTCATGTCCAGAAATGTCATTGCTTTTCGTGTCCTGAAGTATCATCGTTTTTCGTTTCCTGAAATGTCATCGCTTTTCGTGTCCTGAAATGTCGTCGCTATTCACGTCATGAAATTTTGTACCTTTTTGCATCGTGAAAATGTGTCTATTTTCCGTCCTGAATATTCGTTGAATTTCATGTCCTGAATTTTCGTTGTTTTTCATGTACTGAAATTTCTCAGCTATACGCATGCTAAATTTTCTTCGCATTTTCCCTGCTGAACTTTTGTCCCTTTTTGTGTTCTGAAATTTAGTCGCATTTTGTGCCCTAAAATTTCGTCGCTTTTTGTGCCCTAAAATTTCATCACTTTCTGTGTCCTGAAATTTTGTCGCTTATCGTGTTCTGAAATTTTGTCGCTTTTCGTGTCCGCAAATGTCATCGCTTTTTGTGTCCTGAAATGTCGTTGCTTTTTGCGTCATGAAATTTTGTAGCTTTTTGCGTCCTGAAAATTTGTCTATTTTTGATCCTGAATTTTCGTTGCATTTCATGTCCTGAATTTTCATCGTTTTTTGTATACTGAAATTTCTCTGCTTTACGCATGCTAAATTTTCTTCGCTTTTTCCCTGCTGAACTTTTGTCCCTTTTTGTGTCCTGAAATTTTGTCGCTTTTCGTGCCCTGAAATATCATCGCTTTTCGTGTCCTGAAATGTCATTGCTTTTCGTGTCATGAAATTTTGTAGCTTTTTGCGTCCTGAAAATGTGTCTATTTTCCGTCGTGAATATTCTTTGCAGTTCATGTCCTGAATTTTCGTTCTTTTTCGTGTACTGAAATTTCTCCGCTTTTTGCATGCTGAATTTTCTTCACTTTTTCTCTGCTGAACTTTTGTCCCTTTTTGTGTTCTGAAATTTAGTCGGTTTTCGTGCCCTGAAATTTTGTCGCTTTTTGTGCCATGAAATTTCGTCACTTTCCGTGTCCTGAAATTTCGTCGCTGTTCGTGTACTGAAATGTCATCGCTTTTCATGTCCTGAAATGTCGTCGCTTTTCACGTCATGAAATGTTGGACCTTTAGCGTCCTGAAAATGTGTCTATTTTCCGTCCTGAATTTTCGTTGCATTTCATGTCCTGAATTTTCGTTGTTTTTCATGTACTGAAAATTCTCAGCTTTATGCATGCTGAATTTTCTTCACTTTTTCCCAGCTGAACTTTTGTCCATTTTTGTGTTCAGAAATTTCGTCACTTTTCGTGTCCTGAAATGTCATTGCTTTCCGCGTCATGAAATTTTGCAGCTTTTTGCGTCCTGAAAATGTGTCTAATTTCTGTCCTGAATTTTCGTTGCAGTTCATGTCCTGAATTTTCATCGTTTTTCGTGTACTGAAATTTCTCCGCTTTATGCATGCTGAATTTTCTTCACTTTTTCGCTGCTAAACTTTTGTCT
This sequence comes from Raja brachyura, assembly GCA_963514005.1. Next base: position 102,191,843 of record OY740786.1, read on the forward strand.
CTTTTTGTGTTCTGAAATTTAGTCGCTTTTCGTGCCCTGAAATTTCGTTGCTTTTTGTGCCTTGAAATTTCGTCACTTTCTGTGTCCTGAAATTTCGTCGCTTTCGTGTCCTGAAATGTTGTCGCTTTTCGTGTTCTGAAATGTCATTGCTTTTCGCATCCTGAAATGTGTTTATTTTCTGACCTGAATTTTCGTCACATTTCACGTCCTGATCTTTAGTCACTTATTGCGTCCTGAATTTTCGTCGCTTTTCGCTTCCTGAAGGTCCGTCACTTTGAACGTTCTGAATTTTCATCGCATTTCACATGCCACATTTTCGTCACTTTTTATATACTGAATTTTCGTCACTTTAGGCGTGCTGAATTTTCATCGCTTTTCATGTCCTGAAGATTTGTCGCTTTTTGAAAACTGAATTTTTATCGCTTTTCATGTCCTGAAATTTAGTCACTTTTCATGTCCTGAATTTTCATCGTTTTTCACGTCCTGAAGATTTGTCACTTTTCGCATGCTGAATTTTCGTTGTTTTTCATGTCCTGACATTTAGTCACTTTTCTTGTCCAGAAATTTCGTCACTTATCACGGCCTGACATATTGTCGCATTTTGCATCCTGAATTTTCATCACTTTTCCTGTGCTGAAATCTCATCGCATTTTGTGTGCTGAAATTTCATCGCTTCTTGAGTGCTGAGTTTTTGTCACATTTCATGTGCTGAAGGTTCTTCGCTTTCCAATTGCTGGATTTCATCACTTTTCTCGTGGAGAATTTTTGTCGCTATTTGTGTGCTGAAATTTCGTTTCATTTCAAGTCCCGAAATATTGTTGCTTTTCCTGTCCTGAAATTTGTTCTGTTTTCACGTCTTGAATTTTGTTCCCTTTTTGCGTGCTGAATTTCCATGGCTTTTCATGTATAGAAATTCTGTCGCGTTTGACCTTCTGATATTTTGTCGCTTTATGCATCCTGTAATTTTGTCGTTTTTTGTGTCCTGAATTTACTTCACCTTTGGCGTTTTGAATTTTTGTCATCTTTCATGTCCTGAATTTTCATCAATTTTTGTGTGCTGAAATTTCTGTGCTTTTCATTTGCTGAAATTTCGTCACTTTTTGCGTGCTGAATTTTCATTGCTTTTCGCATCCTGAAGGTTTGTCGCCTTCTTGTGCTGAAATATTTTCACTTTTCGTGTCCTGAAATGTTGTCGCTTCATGTGTCCTGATCTTTTGTCGCTGTTTGCATCCTGAATTTAAGTCGCTTTTGGCGTTTTTAATTTTTGTCGCTTTTCATGTGCTGAAATTTTGTCGCATTTCAAAGTCATTCCTTTTTCGCATTACGCTTCCTGAATTTTTGTCGCTATTTCTGTCCTGAATTTTTGTCACTTTCCGTGTGCGCAAATCTGGCCTTTTTTCATACTGAAATTTCGTCACTACTCGCATCCTGAATTTTGATCGCCTTTAAGGTCCTGAATTTTAGTTACGTTTTGAGAAATTTTGTTGGATTTCATGTCCTGAAGGTCAGTTGCGTTGCATGTGCCGAATCTTCGTTGCATTTCACGTGCCGAATTGTCATCACTTTTCGTGTGCTGAAACTTCGGTGTTTTTCATGTGCTGAATTTTCGCCGCTTTTTGCATCCTAAAATGTTGTCGTTTTTCACGTCCTGAAATCTCGTTGTTTTTCACGTCCTGAATTTTCGCTGCATTGCATGTCGTGAATTTTCGTCATTTTTTGTGTACTGAAATTTCTCAGCTTTACGCATGCTGAATTTTCTTCACTTTTGGCCTGCTGAATTTTCATCCCTTTTTGTGTCCTGAAATTTCATCGCTTTTCATGCCCTGAAATTTCGGCACTATTCGTGTCCTGAAATTACGTCGCTTTTCGCGTCCTGAAATGTCATCGCTTTTCGCATCCTGAAATGTGTCTATTTTCCGTCCTGAATTTTTGTCAGATTTCACGTCCTGATTTTTAGTCCCTTATTGCGTCTTAACTGTTCATCGCTTTTCGCTTCCTGAAGGTCTGTCGCTTTGTGCGTGCTGAATTTTCATCGCATTTCACATGCTGCATTTTCGTCACTTTTTATGTGCTTAATTTTAGTCACTTTACGCGTGCTGAATTTTCATCGCTTTTCACGTTCTGAAGATTTGTCACTTTTCGCAAGCTGAATTTTTGTCGCTTTTCATGTCCTGAATTTTCATTGTTTTTCGTGTACTGAAATTTCTCAGCTTTACGCATGCTGAATTTTCTTCACTTTTTGCCTGCTGAATTTTCATCCCTTTTTGTGTTCTTAAATTTCATCGCTTTTTGTGCCCTGAAATTTCGTCGCTTTTCATGCCCTGAAATTTTGTTGCTTTTCATGTCCTGAAATCTCATCGCTTTTTGTCTCCTGAAATGTCGTCGCTTTTCGCGTCATGAAATTTTGTAGCTTTATGCGTCCTGAAAATGTGTCTTTTTTCCGTCCTGAATTTTCGTTGCATTTCATGTCCTGAATTTTCGTCATTTTTCGTGTACTGAAATTTCTCAGCTTTATGCATGCTGAATTTTCTTCACTTTTTCCCTGCTGAACTTTTGTCCCTTTTTGTGTTCTGAAATTTCATCGCTTTCTTGCCCTGAAATTTAGTCACTCTTTGTGCCCTGAAATTTAGTCACTTTCCGTGTCCTGAAATTTCGTCACTTTCCGTGTCCTGAAATGTTTTCACTTTCCATGTCCTGAAATGTCGACGCTTTTCACGTCATGAAATTTTGTAGCTTTTTGTGTCCTGAAAATGTGTCTATTTTCCGTCCTGGATTTTTGTTGCATTTCATGTCCTGAATTTTCGTTGTTTTTCATGTACTAAAATTTCTCAGCTTTATGCATGCTGAATTTTCTTCACTTTTTCCCTGCTGAACTTTTGTCCCTTTTTGTGTTCTGAAATTTCATCGCTTTCTTGCCCTGAAATTTAGTCACTCTTTGTGCCCTGAAATTTAGTCACTTTTCGTGTCCTGAAATTTCGTCACTTTCCGTGTCCTGAAATGTTGTCACTTTCCATGTCCTGAAATGTCATCGCTTTTCTCGTCCTGAAATGTCATCATTTCCCGCGTCCTGAAATGTGTCTATTTTCCATCCTGAATTTTTGTCACATTTCACGTCCTAATTTTTGGTCACTTATTGCGTCCTGAAATTTTGTCACATTATGTGTGCTGAAATTTCGCCGCTTTTCGTGCCCTGAAATTTCGTCGCTTTTTGTGTCCTAACATTTCGTCACATTCCGTGTCCTGACATTTCGTCGCTTTTCGTGTCCTGAAATTTTGTCGCTTTTTGTGTCCTGAAAAGTCATCGCTTTTCGTGTCCTGAAATGACATCGCTTTTCGTGCCCTGAAATGTCACCACTTTTCATGTCCTGAAATGTCGTTGCTTTTCACGTCATGAAATTTTGTAGCTTTTTGCGTCCTGAAAATGTGTCTATTTTCTGTCCTGAATTTTCTTTGTATTTCATGTCCTGAATTTTGTCGTTTTTCGTGTACTGATATTTCTCCGCTTTTTGCATGCTGAATTTTCTTCACTTTTTCTCGGCTGAACTTTTATCCCTTTTTATGTTCTGAAATTCAGTCGCTTTTCGTGCCCTGAAATTTCGACGCTTTTTGTGCCATGAAATTTCGTCACTTTTCATGTCATGAAACTTTGTTGCTTTTCGTGTCCTGAAATGTCATCGCTTCTCGCGTCCTGAAATGTGTCTATTTTCCATCCTGAATTTTTGTCACATTTCACGTCCTGATTTTCAGTCACATATTGCGTCCTGAAATTTCTTCAATTTCCGTGTGCTGAATTTTCGTCGCTTTTCGTGTCCTGAAATTTTGTCGCTTTTCGGGTCCTGAAATGTCATCGCTTTTCGTGTCCTCAAATGTCATCGCTTTTCGTGCCCTGAAATGTCATAGCTTTTCGTGTCCTGAAATGTCGTCGCTTTTCGCGTCATGTAATTTTGTAGCTTTTTGTGTCCTGAAAATGTGTCTATTTTCCGTCCTGAATTTTCGTTGCATTTCATGTCCTCAATTTTCATCATTTTATGTGTACTGAAATTTCTCCGTTTTATGCATGCTGAATTTTCTTCAATTTTTCCCTGCTAAACTTTTGTCTCTTTTTGTGTTCTGAAATTTAGTCGCTTTTCATGCCCTGAAATTTCGTTGCTATTCGTGTCTTGAAATTTCATCGCTTTTTGTGTCCTGAAACTTTGTCGTTTTTGTGTCCTGAAATGTCATCAATTTTCGTGCCCTGAAATTTTGTCGCTTTTTGTGCCCTGAAATTTAGTCACTTTCCGTGTCCAGAAATTTTGTCGCTTTTCGTGTCCTGAAATTTTGTCGCTTTTCAAGTCCTGAAATTTTGTCGCGTTTTGTGTCCTGAAAAGTCATCGCTTTTCGTGTCCTGAAATGTCACCATTTTTTGTGTCCTGAAATGTAATCGCTTTTTGCGTCATGTAATTTTGTAGCTTTTTGTGTGCTGAAAATGTGTCTATTTTCCGTCCTAAATTTTCGTTGCATATCATGTCCGGAATTTTCGTTGTTTTTCGTGTTCTGAAATTTCTCAGCTTTACGCATGCTAAATTTTCTTTGCTTCTTCCTGCTGAACTTTTGTCCCTTTTTGTGTTCTGAAATTCAGTCACTTTTCGTGCCCTGAAATTTCGTCGCTTTTTGTGCCATGAAATTTCGTCACTTTTCATGTCATGAAATTTTGTTGCTTTTCGTTTACTGAAATTTTGTCGCTTTTCGTGTCCTGAAATGTCATCGCTTCTCGCGTTCTGAAATGTGTCTATTTTCTGTCCTGAATTTTTGTCACATTTCACGTCCTGATTTTTAATCAATTAATTTTCTTCGCTTTTCGCTTCCTGAAGGTCCGTCACTTTGAGTGTGCTGAATTTTCATCGCATTTCACACGCCGCATTTTCGTCACTTTTTATGTGCTGAATTTTTGTCACTTTAGGCGTGCTGAATTTTCATCGCTTTTCTTGTCCTGAAGATTTGTCGCTTTTCGAAAACTGAATTTTCATCGATTTCATGTCCTGAAATTTAGTCACTTTTCATGTCCTGAATTTTCATCATTTTTCATGTCCTGAAGATTTGTCGCTTTTCACAAGCTGAATTTTCATTGTTTTTCATGTCCTGACATTTAGTCACTTTTCATGTCCAGAAATTTCGTCGCTTTTCACGGCCTGACATTTCGTCGCATTTCGCATCCTGAATTTTCATCACTTTTCCTGTGCTGAAATCTTGTCGCATTTTGTGTGCTGAAATTTCTTCGCTTCTTGAGTGCTGAGTTCTCGTCACATTTCATGTGCTGAATGTTCTTCGCTTTCCAATTGCTGAATTTCATCGCTTTTCTCGTGGAGAACTTTTGTCGCTATTTGTGTGCTGAAATTTCGTTTCATTTCAAGTCCTGAAATATTGTTGCTTTTCCCGTCCTGAAATTTGTTCTGTTTTCACGTCTTGAATTTTGTTCCCTTTTTGCGTGCTGAATTTCCATGGCTTTTCATGTATAGAAATTCTGTCGCGTTTCACGTTCTGAAATTTTGTCGCTTTATGCATCCTGTAATTTTGTCGTTTTTTGTGTCCTGAACTTACTTCACCTTTGGCGTTTTGAATTTTTGTCATCTTTCCTGTCCTGAATTTTCATCAATTTTTGTGTGCTGAAATTTCTGTGCTTTTCATTTGCTGAAATTTCGTCACTTTTCGCGTGCTGAATTTTCATCGCTTTTCACATCCTGAAGGTTTGTCGCCTTCTTGTGCTGAAATATTTTCACTTTTCGTGTCCTGAAATGTTGTCGCTTCATGTGTCCTGACCTTTTGTTGCTGTTTGCATCCTGAATTTGGCGTTTGGCGTTTTTGGCGTTTTTAATTTTTGTCGCTTTTCAAGTGCTGAAATTTTGTCGCATTTCAAAGTCATTCCCTTTTCGCATTATGCTTCCTGAAATTTTGTCGCTAATTCTGTCCTGAATTTTTGTCACTTTCCATGCGCGCAAATCTGGCCTTTTTTTCGTTCTGAATTTTCGTCACTGCTTGCATCCTGAATTTTCATTGCTTCAGGTCCTGCATTTAAGTTACGTTTTGAGTCCTGAAATTTTGTTGGATTTCACGTCCTGAAGGTCCATTGCTTTGCATGTGCTGAATCTTCGTCGCATTTCACGTGCCGAATTTTCATCACTTTTCGTGTGCTGAAACTTTTCATTGTTTTCATGTGCTGAATTTTCGTCGCTTCTTGCATCCTAAAATATTGTCATTTTTCACATCCTGAAATGTCGTTGTTTTTCACGTCCTGAAATTTCGTCGCTTTTTTTGCCCTGAAAGTTCGTTGCTTTTCGTGCCCTGAAATGTTGTCGTTTTTCACGTCCTGAAATTTTGTCGTTTTTGACGTCCTGAATTTTCGTTGCATTTCATGTTGTGAATTTTGGTAATTTTACGTGTACTGAAATTTCTCAGCTTTATGCATGCAGAATTTTCTTTGCTTTTTGCCTGCTGAACTTTTGTCCCTTATTGCGTCCTGAAATTTCGTCACTTTCCGTGTGCTGAAATTTCGTCGCTTTTCCTCCTGAAATTTTGTCGCTTTTCGTGTCCTGAAATGTCATCGCTTTTAGTGTCCTGAAATGGCATCGCTTTTCGTGTCCTGAAATGTCATCGCTTTTCGTGTCCTGAAATGTCGTCGCTTTTCATGTCATGAAATTTTGTAGCTTTTTGCGTCCTGAAAATGTGTCTATTTTCCATCCTAAATTTTCGGTGTATTTCAAGTCCTTCACTTTTTCCATGCTAAACTTTTTTCCTTTTTTGTGTTCTGAAATGTAGTCACTTTTCGTGCACTGAAATATCGTCACTTTTCGTGCCCTGAAATTTCGTCACTTTCCGTGTCCTGAAATTTCGTCGCTTTTCGTGTCCTGAAATGTCATCACTTTTCGTGTCCTGAAATGTCGTCGCTTTTCGCCTCATGAAATTTTGTAGCTTTTTGCGTCCTGAAAATGTGTCTATTTTCCGTCCTAAATTTTCGTTGCATATCATGTCCTGAATTTTCGTTGTTTTTCGTGTACTGAAATTTCTCAGCTTTACGCATGCTAAATTTTCTTTGCTTTTTCCTGCTGAACTTTTGTCCCTTTTTGTGTTCTGAAATTTAGTCACTTTTCGTGCCCTGAAATTTCGACGCTTTTTGTGCCATGAAATTTAGTCACTTTTCATGTCATGAAACTTTGTTGCTTTTCGTGTCCTGAAATGTCATCGCTTCTCGCATCCTGAAATGTGTCTATTTTCCATCCTGAATTTTTGTCACATTTCACGTCCTGATTTTCAGTCACATATTGCGTCCTGAAATTTCTTCAATTTCCGTGTGCTGAATTTTCGTCGCTTTTCGTGTCCTGAAATTTTGTCGCTTTTCGGGTCCTGAAATGTCATCGCTTTTCGTGTCCTCAAATGTCATCGCTTTTCGTGCCCTGAAATGTCATAGCTTTTCGTGTCCTGAAATGTCGTCGCTTTTCGCGTCATGTAATTTTGTAGCTTTTTGTGTCCTGAAAATGTGTCTATTTTCCGTCCTGAATTTTCGTTGCATTTCATGTCCTGAATTTTCATCATTTTATGTGTACTGAAATTTCTCCGTTTTATGCATGCTGAATTTTCTTCAATTTTTCCCTGCTAAACTTTTGTCTCTTTTTGTGTTCTGAAATTTAGTCGCTTTTCATGCCCTGAAATTTCGTTGCTATTCGTGTCTTGAAATTTCATCGCTTTTTGTGTCCTGAAACTTTGTCGTTTTTGTGTCCTGAAATGTCATCAATTTTCGTGCCCTGAAATTTCGTCGCTTTTTGTGCCCTGAAATTCAGTCACTTTCCGTGTCCTGAAATTTCGTCGCTTTTCGTGTCCTGAAATTTTGTCGCTTTTCGTGTCCTGAAATTTTGTCGCTTTTCGTGTCCTGAAATTTTGTCGCTTTTCAAGTCCTGAAATTTTGTCGCTTTTTGTGTCCTGAAAAGTCATCGCTTTTCGTGTCCTGAAATGTCACCATTTTTTGTGTCCTGAAATGTAATCGCTTTTTGCGTCATGTAATTTTGTAGCTTTTTGTGTGCTGAAAATGTGTCTATTTTCCGTCCTAAATTTTCGTTGCATATCATGTCCGGAATTTTCGTTGTTTTTCGTGTTCTGAAATTTCTCAGCTTTACGCATGCTAAATTTTCTTTGCTTCTTCCTGCTGAACTTTTGTCCCTTTTTGTGTTCTGAAATTCAGTCTCTTTTCGTGCCCTGAAATTTCGTCGCTTTTTGTGCCATGAAATTTCGTCACTTTTCATGTCATGAAATTTTGTTGCTTTTCGTTTACTGAAATTTTGTCGCTTTTCGTGTCCTGAAATGTCATCGCTTCTCGCGTTCTGAAATGTGTCTATTTTCTGTCCTGAATTTTTGTCACATTTCACGTCCTGATTTTTAATCAATTAATTTTCTTCGCTTTTCGCTTCCTGAAGGTCCGTCACTTTGAGTGTGCTGAATTTTCATCGCATTTCACACGCCGCATTTTCGTCACTTTTTATGTGCTGAATTTTTGTCACTTTAGGCGTGCTGAATTTTCATCGCTTTTCTTGTCCTGAAGATTTGTCGCTTTTCGAAAACTGAATTTTCATCGATTTCATGTCCTGAAATTTAGTCACTTTTCATGTCCTGAATTTTCATCATTTTTCATGTCCTGAAGATTTGTCGCTTTTCACAAGCTGAATTTTCATTGTTTTTCATGTCCTGACATTTAGTCACTTTTCATGTCCAGAAATTTCGTCGCTTTTCACGGCCTGACATTTCGTCGCATTTCGCATCCTGAATTTTCATCACTTTTCCTGTGCTGAAATCTTGTCGCATTTTGTGTGCTGAAATTTCTTCGCTTCTTGAGTGCTGAGTTCTCGTCACATTTCATGTGCTGAATGTTCTTCGCTTTCCAATTGCTGAATTTCATCGCTTTTCTCGTGGAGAACTTTTGTCGCTATTTGTGTGCTGAAATTTCGTTTCATTTCAAGTCCTGAAATATTGTTGCTTTTCCCGTCCTGAAATTTGTTCTGTTTTCACGTCTTGAATTTTGTTCCCTTTTTGCGTGCTGAATTTCCATGGCTTTTCATGTATAGAAATTCTGTCGCGTTTCACGTTCTGAAATTTTGTCGCTTTATGCATCCTGTAATTTTGTCGTTTTTTGTGTCCTGAACTTACTTCACCTTCGGCGTTTTGAATTTTTGTCATCTTTCCTGTCCTGAATTTTCATCAATTTTTGTGTGCTGAAATTTCTGTGCTTTTCATTTGCTGAAATTTCGTCACTTTTCGCGTGCTGAATTTTCATCGCTTTTCACATCCTGAAGGTTTGTCGCCTTCTTGTGCTGAAATATTTTCACTTTTCGTGTCCTGAAATGTTGTCGCTTCATGTGTCCTGACCTTTTGTTGCTGTTTGCATCCTGAATTTGGCGTTTGGCGTTTTTGGCGTTTTTAATTTTTGTCGCTTTTCAAGTGCTGAAATTTTGTCGCATTTCAAAGTCATTCCCTTTTCGCATTATGCTTCCTGAAATTTTGTCGCTAATTCTGTCCTGAATTTTTGTCACTTTCCATGCGCGCAAATCTGGCCTTTTTTCGTTCTGAATTTTCGTCACTGCTTGCATCCTGAATTTGCATTGCTTCAGGTCCTGCATTTAAGTTACGTTTTGAGTCCTGAAATTTTGTTGGATTTCACGTCCTGAAGGTCCATTGCTTTGCATGTGCTGAATCTTCGTCGCATTTCACGTGCCGAATTTTCATCACTTTTCGTGTGCTGAAACTTTTCATTGTTTTCATGTGCTGAATTTTCGTCGCTTCTTGCATCCTAAAATATTGTCATTTTTCACATCCTGAAATGTCGTTGTTTTTCACGTCCTGAAATTTCGTCGCTTTTTTTGCCCTGAAAGTTCGTTGCTTTTCGTGCCCTGAAATGTTGTCATTTTTCACGTCCTGAAATTTTGTCGTTTTTGACGTCCTGAATTTTCGTTGCATTTCATGTTGTGAATTTTGGTAATTTTACGTGTACTGAAATTTCTCAGCTTTATGCATGCAGAATTTTCACGTTTCACGTCCTGAAGATTTTTTCACTTTCCTCAAGCTGAATTTTTGTCGCTTTTCATGTCCTGAAATTTAGTCACTTTTCATGTCCGAAAATTTTGTCGCTTTTCACGACCTGACATTTCGTCGCATTTCGCATCCTGAATTTACATCACTATTCCTGTGCGGAAATCTCTGTCGCATTTTGTGTGCTGAAATTTCGTCGCTTATTGAGTGCTGAGTTTTCGTCACATTTCATGTGCTGAAGGTTCTTTGCTTTTCACGTGCTGAATTTCATCACTTTTTTCGTGGGGAATTTTTGTCGCTATTTGTGTGCTGAAATTTTGTTTCATTTCAAGTTCTGAAATGTTTTTGCTTTTCCCGTCCTGAAATTTGTTCTGTTTTCATGGCTTGAATTTTGTACCCTTTTTGCATGCTTAATTTCCATGGCTTTTCGTGTATAGAAATTCTGTCGCGTTTCACGTTCTGAAATTTCGTCGCTTTATGCATCCTGTAATTTTGTCGTTTTTTGTGTTCTGAATTTACTTCACCTTTGGCATTTTAAATTTTCATCGTCTTTCATGTCCTGAATTTTCGTCACTTTTTGTGTGCTGAAATTTCGGTGCTTTCCATTAGCTGAAATTTCGTCACTTTTCGCATGCTGAATTTTAATCGCTTTTCACGTCCTGAAGGTGTGTCGCTTTCTTGTGCTGAAATATTTTCAATTTTCGTGTCCTGAAATGTTGTCGCTTCATGTGCCCTGACCTTTTGTCGCTGTTTGCATCCTGAATTTAAGTCACTTTTGGCGTTTTGAATTTTCGTCGCTTTTCATGTGCTGACATTTTGTTGCATTTCAAATTCATTCCCTTTTCACATTATGCCTCCTGAATTTATGTCGCTATTTCCGTCCTGAATTTTTGTCACTTTCCGTGTGCGCAAATCTGGCCTTTTTTCGTTCTGAATTTTCGTCACTGCTTGCATCCTGAATTTGCATTGCTTCAGGTCCTGCATTTAAGTTACGTTTTGAGTCCTGAAATTTTGTTGGATTTCACGTCCTGAAGGTCCATTGCTTTGCATGTGCTGAATCTTCGTCGCATTTCACGTGCCGAATTTTCATCACTTTTCGTGTGCTGAAACTTTTCATTGTTTTCATGTGCTGAATTTTCGTCGCTTCTTGCATCCTAAAATATTGTCATTTTTCACATCCTGAAATGTCGTTGTTTTTCACGTCCTGAAATTTCGTCGCTTTTTTTGCCCTGAAAGTTCGTTGCTTTTCGTGCCCTGAAATGTTGTCGTTTTTCACGTCCTGAAATTTTGTCGTTTTTGACGTCCTGAATTTTCGTTGCATTTCATGTTGTGAATTTTGGTAATTTTACGTGTACTGAAATTTCTCAGCTTTATGCATGCAGAATTTTCACGTTTCACGTCCTGAAGATTTTTTCACTTTCCTCAAGCTGAATTTTTGTCACATTTCACGTCCTGATTTATAGTCCCTTATTGCGTCCTGAATGTTCGTCGCTTTTCGCTTCCTGAAGGTCTGTCACTTTGAGCATGCTGAATTTTCATCGCATTTCACATGCCGCATTTTCGTCACTTTTTATGTGCTGGATTTTAGTCACTTTACGCGTTCTGAATTTTCATCGCTTTTCACGTCCTGAACATATGTCGCTTTTCGCAAGCTGAAACTTAGTGCCCTGAAATTTCGTCCCTCTTTGTGCCCGAAATTTCTTCACTTTCCGTGTCCTGAAATGTCATCGCTTCTTGCGTCCTGAAATGTCATCTCTTTTTGCGTCCTGAAATGTGTCTATTTTCCGTCCTGAATTTTTTTCACATTTCACATCCTGATTTTTATTCACTTATTGCGTCCTGAAATTTCGTCACTTTCCGTGTCCTGAAATTTTGTCACTTTTTGTGTCCTGAAATTTTGTCGCTTTTCATGTCCTGAAATGTCATCGCTTTTCGTGTCCTGAAATGTCATCGTTTTTTGTCTCCTGAAATTTCATCACTTTTCGTGTACTGAAATGTTGTCGCTTTTCGTGTCCTGAAATGTCATCACTTTTCACGTCCTGAAATGTGTCTATTCTCCGTCCTAAATTTTTATCACATTTCACATCCTGATTTTTAGTCACTTATTGCGTCATGAAATCTTGTCACTTTCCATGTCCTGAAATTTCGTCGCTCTTTGTGCCCTGAAATTTCGTCACTTTCCGTGTCCCGAAATTTTGTCGCTTTTCATGTCCTGAAATGTTGTCACTTTTCTTGTCCTGAAATGCCATCGATTTTCGCGGCCTGAAAATGTGTCTATTTTCCATCCTGCTTTTTGTTCTCTGAAAAGTCGTCACTTTCTGTGCCCTGAAATGTCGTCATTTTACGTGCCCTGAAATGTTGTCGCTTTACGTGTCCTGAAATGTCAGCGCTTCTCGCGTCCTAATATGTGTCTATTTTCCGTCCTGAATTTTTGTCACATATCACGTCCCGATTTTTAGTCATTTATTGCGTACTGAATTTTAGTAATTTTCGCTTCCTGAAGGTGAGTCGCATTGAGCGGGCTGAATTTTCATTGCATTTCACATGCTGCATTTTCGTCACTTTTCATGTGCTGAAATTTCTCAGCTTTACGCATGCTGAATTTTCTTTGCTTTTTGCCTGCTGAACTTTCATCTTTTTTGTGTTCTCAAATTTAGTCGCTTTTCGTGGCCTGAAATTTCGTCGCTCTTTGTGCCCTGAAATTTCGTCACTTTCCGTGTCCTGAAATCTCATCGCTTTTCGCGTCCTGAAATGTTGTCGCTTGTCGTGTCCTGAAATGTCATCACTTTTCACGTCCTGAAATGTCATTACTTTTCGTGTCCTGAAATTTCGTCGCTTTTTGTGTCCTGAAATTTTGTTCCTTTTCATGTCCTGAAATGTCATTGCTTTTCACGTCCAGAAATGTCCTGAAATTTTGTCACTTTTTGTGTCCTGAAATTTCGTCGCTTTTCATGTCCTGAAATGTCATCGCTTTTCGTGTCCTGAAATGTCATCGCTTTTTGTCTCCTTAAATGTCGTCATTTTTCGTGTCCAGAAATGTCGTCACTTTTCACGTCATGAAATTTTGTAGCTTTTTGCGTCCTGAAAATATGTCTATTTTCCGTCCTGAGTTTTTGTTGCATTTCATGTCCTGAACTTTCGTCATTTTTCGTGTGCTGAAATTTCTCAGCATGCTGAATTTTCTTCTCTTTTTCCCTGCTAAACTTTTGTCCCTTTTTGTGTTCTGAAATTTAGTCGCATTTCGTACCCTGAAATTTCGTCGCTCTTTGTGCCCTGAAATTTCGTCACTTTCCGTGTCCCGAAATTTTGTTTCTTTTCATGTCCTGAAATGTTGTCGCTTTTCGTGTCCTGAAATGTCATCACTTTTCGCGTCCTGAAATGTGTCTATTTTCCGTCCTGAATTTTCTTTGCATTTCATGTCCTGATTTTTAGTCACTTATTGTGTCATGAAATTTTGTCACTTTCCATGTCCTCAAATTTCGTCGCTTTTTGTGTCCTGAAATTTTGTCGCTTTTCATGTCCTGAAATGTCATTGCTTTTCACGTCCGGAAATGTCATTGCATTTCGTCTCCTGATATGTCGTCGCTTTTCGTTTCCTGAAATGTCGTCGCCTTTCACGTCATGAAATTTTTGGGTTTTTGTGTCCTGAACATGTGTCTATTTTCCGTCCTGAGTTTTCGTTGCATTTCATGTCCTGAATTTTCGTCATTTTTCGTGTGCTGAAATTTCTCAGCTTTATGCATGCTGAATTTTCTTCTCTTTTTCCCTGCTGAACTTTTGTCCCTTTTTGTGTTCTGAAATTTACTCGCTTTTCGTACCCTGAATTTGCGTCGCTTTTGTGCCCTGAAAAGTCGTCACTTTCCGTGCCCGGAAATGTCGTCATTTTTCGCGTCCTGAAATGTGTCTATTTTCCGTCCTAAATTTTTGTCACGTTTCACATCCTGATTTTTAGTCACTTATTGCATCCTGAAATTTCGTCACACTCCGTGTCCTGAAATTTTGTCGCATTTTGTGTCCTGAAAGTTTGTCGCTTTACATGTCCTGAAATGTCATCGCTTTTCGTGTCCAGAAATGTCATCACTTTTCTTGTCCTGAAATGTTGTCGCTTTTCGTGTCCTGAAATGTCATCACTTTTCACGTCCTGAAATGTGTCTATTTTCCGTCCTAAATTTTTATCACATTTCACATCCTGATTTTTAGTCACTTATTGCGTCATGAAATTTTGTCACTTTCCATGTCCTGAAATTTCGTCGCTTTTTGTGTCCTGAAATTTTGTCGCTTTTCATGTCCTGAAATGTCATTGCTTTTCACATCCGGAAATGTCATCGCATTTCGTCTCCTGATATGTCGTCGCTTTTCGTTTCCTGAAATGTCGTCGCCTTTAACGTCATGAAATTTTGGGGTTTTTGCGTCCTGAACATGAGTCTATTTTCCGTCCTGAGTTTTCGTTGCATTTCATGTCCTGAATTTTCGTCATTTTCGTGTGCTGAAATTTCTCAGCTTTATGCATGCTGAATTTTCTTCTGTTTTTCCCTGCTGAACTTTTGTCCCTTTTTGTGTTCTGAAATTTACTCGCTTTTCGTACCCTGAATTTGCGTTGCTTTTGTACCCTGAAAAGTCGTCACTTTCTGTGCCCGGAAATGTCGTCATTTTTCGCGTCCTGAAATGTGTCTATTTTCCGTCCTGAATTTTTGTCACGTTTCACATCCTGATTTTTAGTCACTTATTGCATCCTGAAATTTCGTCACTCTCCGTGTCCTGAAATTTTGTCGCATTTTGTGTCCTGAAAGTTTGTCGCTTTACATGTCCTGAAATGTCATCGCTTTTCGTGTCCTGAAATGTCATCACTTTTCGTGTCCTGAAATGTTGTCGCTTTTTGTGTACTGAAATGTCATCACTTTTCACGTCCTGAAATATGTCTATTTTCCGTCCTAAATTTTTATCACATTTCACATCCTGATTATTAGTCACTTATTGCGTCATGAAATTTTGTCACTTTCCATGTCCTGAAATTTCGTCGCATTTTGTGTCCTGAAATTTTGTCGCTTTTCATGTCCTGAAATGTCATTGCTTTTCACGTCCGGAAATGTCATCGCATTTCTTTTCCTGATATGTCGTCGCTTTTCGTTTCCTGAAATGTCGTCGCCTTTCACGTCATGAAATTTTTGGGTTTTTGCATACTGAACATGTGTCTATTTTCCGTCCTGAGTTTTCGTTGCATTTCATGTCCTGAATGTTCGTCGTTTTTCGTGTACTGAAATTTTTCAGCTTTACGCATGCTTAATTTTCTTTGCTTTTTCCCTGCTGAACTGTTGTCCCTTTTTGTGTTCTGAAATTTAGTCCTTTTCGTGCCCTAAAATTTTGTCGCTTTTTGTGCCCTGAAATTTTGTCGCTTTTTGTGCCCAGAAATTTAGACACTTTCCGTGTCCTGAAATTTCGTCGCTTTTAGTGTACTGGAATTTTGTCGCTTTTCGTGTCCTGAAATGTCATCGTTTCTCATGTCCTGAAATGTGTCTATTTTCCATCCTGAATTTTTGTCACATTGCACGTCCTGATTTTTAGTCACTTATTGCATCCTGAAATTTCGTCAAATTCCTTGTGCTGAAATTTCATCGCTTTTCGTGTCCTGAAATTTTGTCGCTTGTCGTGTCCTGAAATGTCATCGCTTTTCGTGTCGTGAAATGTCATCGCTTTTTATGTCCTGAAATGTTGTCGCTTTTCGTGTCCTGAAAGTCGTCGCTTTTCGCGTCATGAAATTTTGCAGCTTTTTGTGTCCTGAAAATGTGTCTATTTTCCGTACTGAATTTTTGTTGTTTTTCGTGTACTGAAATTTCTCAGCTTTAGGCATGCTAAATTTTCTTCGCTTTTTCCCTGCTGAACTTTTGTCCCTTTTTGTGTTCTGAAATTTAGTTGCTTTTCGTGCTCTGAAATTTTGTCGCTTTTTGTGCCATGAAATTTTGTCGCTTTTCGTGTCCTGAAATTTCGTCTATTTTCGTGTTCTTAAATTTTGTCGCTTTTCATGTCATGAAATGACATCGCTTCTCGCGTCCTGAAATGTGTCTACTCTCCATTCTGAATTTTTGTGACATTTCACTTCCTAATTTTTAGTCACTTATTGCGTCCTGAAATTTCGTCACTTTAAGTGTGCTAAAATTTCGTCACTTTTCGTGTCCTGAAATTTTGTCGCTTGTCGTGTCCTGAAATGTCATCGCTTTTCGTGGCCTGAAATGTCATTGCTTTTCGTGTCCTGAAATTTCATCGCTTTTCGTGTCCTGAAATGTCGTCGCTTTTCGCGTCAGGAAATTTTGTAGCTTTTTGTTTCCTGAATTCCATTGCATTTTCCGTCCTGAATTTTCGTTGCATTTCATGTCCTGAATATTCATAGATTTTCGTGTACTGAAATTTCTCAGCTTTACGCATGCTAAATTTTCTTCGCTTTTTCCCTGCTGAACTTTTGTCCCTTTTTGTGTTCTGAAATTTGGTCGCTTTTCGTACCCTGAAATTTCGTCACTTTTGGTGTCCTGAAATGTTGTCGATTTTCATGTCCTTAAATTTTGTCGCTTTTTGTGTCCTGAAATGGGTCTATTTTCCGTCCTGAATTTTTGTCACATTTCAAGTCCTGATTTTTAGTCACTTTTTGCATCCTGAATTTTCGTCGATTTTTGCTTCCTGAAGGTCCGTCACTTTGAGCGTGCTGAACTTTCATCGCATTTCGCATGCTGCATTTTCATCACATTTTATGTGCTGATTTTTGGTCACTTTAGGCTTGCTGAATTTTCATCGCTTTTCATGTCCTGTAGATTTGTCGATTTTCGAAAGCTCAATTTTCGTCGCATTTCATTTCCTGAATTTTCATCATTTTTCATGTCCTGAATTTTCATCGTTTCTCATGTGCTGAAGATTTTTTCACTTTTCTCAAGCTGAATTTTCGTCGCTTTTCATGTCCTGAAATTTAGTCACTTTTCATGTCCGGAAATTTCGTCGCTTTTCACGACCTGACATTTCATCGCATTTCGCATCCTGAATTTACATCACTTTTCCTGTGCGGAAATCTCGTCGCATTTTGTGTGCTGAAATTTCGTCACTTCTTGAGTACTGAGTTTTCGTCACATTTCATGTGCTGAAGGTTCTTTGCTTTTCACGTGCTGAATTTCATCGCTTTTCTCGTGGTGAATTTTTGTTGCTCTTTGTGTGCTGAAATTTTGTTTCATTTCAAGTCCTGAAATGTTGTCGCTTTTCCTGTCCTGAAATTTATTCTGTTTTCACGTCTTGAATTTTGTACCCTTTTTGCATGCTGAATTTCCATGGCTTTTCGTGTATTGAAATTCTGTCGTGTTTCACGTTCTGAAACTTCGTTGCTTTATGCATCCTGTAATTTTGTCGTTTTTTGTGTCCTGAATTTACTTCACCTTTGGCATTTTGAATTTTCATCATCTTTCATGTCCTGAATTTTCGTCACTTTTTGTGTGCTGAAATTTCGGTGCTTTCCATTTGCTGAAATTTCGTCACTTTTCGCGTGCTGAATTTTCATCGCTTTTCACGTCCTGAAGGTTTGTTGCTTTCTTGTGCTGAAATATTTTCACTTTTTGTGTCCTGAAATGTTCTCACTTCATGTGCCCTGACCTTTTGTCGCTGTTTGCATCCTGAATTTAAGTCGCTTTTGGCGTTTTGAATTTTTGTCGCTTTTCATGTGCTGAAATCTTGTCGCATTTCAAATTCATTCCCTTTTCGCATTATGCCTCCTGAATATTTGTCGCTATTTCCGTCCTGAATTTTTGTCACTCTCCGTGCATGCAAATCTGGCCTTTTTTCGTTCTGAAATTTCATCACTACTCGCATCCTGAATTTTCGTCGCCTGTCAGGTCCTGAATATTATTTGCATTTTGAGTCCTGAAATTTTGTTGGATTTCGCATCCTGAAGGTCCATTGCGTTGCATGTGCTAAATCTTCGGTGTTTTTCACGTGCTGAATTTTCGTCTCTTTTTGCGTCCTGAAATGTTGTCGTTTTTCACGTCCTGAAATTTTGTTGTTTTTCATGTCCTTAATTTTCATTGTTTTTCGTGTACTGAAATTTCTCAGATGTACGCATGCTTTTTCCCTGCTGAAAAATTCGTCGCTTTTCACGTCATGAAATTTTGTAGCTTTTTGCTTCCTGAAAATGTGTCTATTTTCCGTCCTGAATTTTTGTTGCATTTCCTGTCCTGAATTTTCATTGTTTTTCATGTACTGAAATTTCTCAGTTTTATGCATGCTGAATCTTCTTCACTTTTTCCCTGCTAAACTTTTGTCCCTTTTTGTGTTCTGAAATTTAGTCGCTTTTCGTGCCCTGAAATTTCATCGCTTTTTGTTCTCTGAAATATTGTCTCTTTCCGTGTCCTGAAAGTTTGTCGCTTTTTTTGTCCTGAAATTTTGTCGCTTTTCGTGTCCTGAAATGTCATCACTTCTCGCGTGCTGAAATATGTCTATTTTCCATCCTAAATTTTTGTCACATTTCACGTCCTGATTTTAGTCACTTATTGCATGCTGAAATTTCGTCACTTTCCGTGTCCTGAAATTTTATTGCTTTTAATTTCCTGAAATTTTGTCTCTTTTCGTGTCCTGAAATGTCATCGCTTTTCGTGTCTTGAAATGTCGTTGCTTTTCGCATCATGAAATTTTGTAGCTTTTCGCGTCCTGAAAATGTGTCTATTTTCCGTCCTGAACTTTCGTTGCATTTCATGTCCTGAATTTTCGTTGTTTATCGTGTACTGAAATTTCTCAGCTTTACGCATGCTTTTTCCCTGCTGAACATTTGTCCCTTTTTGTGTTATGAAATTTAGTCCCTTTTCGTGCCCTGAAATTTTGTCGCTTTTTGTGCCCTGAAATTTCGTCACTTTCCGTGTCCTGAAATTTTGTTGCTTTTCATGTCCTGAAATGTTGTCGCTTTTCATGTCCTGAAACGTCATCGGTTTTTGTGTCCTGAAATGTGTCTATTTTCCGTCCTGAATTTTTGTCACATTTCACGTCCTGATTTTTAGTCACTTATTGCATCCTGAAATTTTGTCACTTTCCGTGTCCTGAAATTTCGCAGGTTTATGCATGCTTTTTCCCTGCTGAACATTTGTCCCTTTTTGTGTTATGAAATTTAGTCGCTTTTCGTGACCTGAAATTTCGTCACTTTTTGTGCCCTGAAATTTCGTCACTTTCCGTGCCCTGAAATTTCGTCGCTTTTCATGTCCTGAAATGTTGTCGCTTTTCATGTCCTGAAACGTCATCGCTTTTTGTGTCCTGAAATGTTTCTATTTTCCGTCCTGAATTTTTGTCACATTTCACGTCCTGATTTTTAGTCACTTATTGCATCCTGAAATTTTGTTACTTTCCGTGTCCTGAAATATCACAGCTTTCCGAGTCCTGACATTTTGTCGCTTTTCGTGTCATGAAATTTCATCGCTTTTCACGTCTTGAAATGTGTCTATTTTCTGTCCTGAATTTTTGTCACATTTCACGTCCTGATTTTTAGACCCTTATAACGTCCTGAATTTTCGTCGCTTTTCGCTTCCTGAATTTCCGTCGCTTTGAGCCAGCTGAATTTTCATCGCATTTCACATGCCGCATTTTCGTCACTTTTTATGTGCTGAATTTTCGTAATTTTACGCGTGCTGAATTTTGATCGCTTTGCATGTCCTGAAGATTTGTCGCTTTTCGTAAGCTGAATTTTCGTCGCTTTTGATGTCTTGTATTTTCGTCATTTTTCATGTACTGAAATTTCTCAGCTTTACGCATGCTTAATTTTCTTTGCTTTTTGCCTGCTAAATTTTCATCCCTTTTTGTGTTCTGAAATTTCATCGCTTTTTGTGCCCTGAAAATTCGTCGCTTTTTGTGCCCTGAAAATTCGTCGCTTTTCGTGCACTGAAATGTTGTCGTTTTTCGCGTCCTCAAATTTGGTCGTTTTTCACTTCCTGAATTTTTGTTGTATTGATGTTCTGAATTTTTGTAGTGTTTCAGGATGGAAAATAGACACATTTCAGGACGCGCGAAATGATGACATTTCAGGACACGAAAAGCGACAACACTTCAGTACACGAAAAGTGATGAAATTTCAGGACACGGAAAGTGACAAAATTTCAGGGCACAAAAAGCGACGAAATGTCAGAACACAAAAAGGGACAAAAGTTCAGCAGGCAAAAAGTGAAGAAAATTCATCATTCGTAAAGCTAAGGAATTTCAGTGCATGAAAAACGACGAAAATTCAGTACATGAAATGCAACGACAATTCAGGAGGGAAAATAGACACATTTTCAGGATGCAAAAAGCTACAACATTTCAGTGCACGAAAAGCGACGAAATTTCAGGGCACAAAAAGCGATGAAATTTCTGAACACAAAAAGGGACGAATATTCAGCAGCCAAAAAGCGAAGAAAATTCAGCATGTGTAAAGCTGAGAAATTTCAGAACACGAAAAATGACGAAAATTCAGGACATGAAAAGCGGCGAAAATTCAGCAAGCGTAAAGTGACGAAAATTCAGCACATAAAAAGTGACAAAAATGTGGCATGTGTAATGCTATGAAAATTCAGCACGCTCAAAGCGATCGACCTTCATGAAGCGAAAAGCGATGAAAATTCAGGACGCAATAAGGGACAAACAATCAGGACATGAAAGAGGACAAAAAACAGGATGGAAAATAGACACATTCCAGGATGCGAAAAGCGATGAAATTTCAGGACTCGAAAAGTGACGAAATTTCAGGGCACGAAAAGCGATGAAATTTCAGGGCACAAAAAGGGACAAAAATTCAGCAGGCAAGAAGCAAAGAAAATTCAGCATGCGTAAAGCTGAGAAATTTCACTACAAAAAATACGACGAAAATTCAGAACATGGAATGCAGCGAAAATTCAGAATGTGAAAATCAACGAGATTTCAGGACGCGAAAAATGATAACATTTCAGGACGCAAAGAGCGACAAAAATTCAGCACGTGAAAAACACCGAAGATTCAGCACACGCAATGCAACGGAGCTTCAGGACGCGAAATCCAACAAAATTTCATGACTTAAAATGCAACTAAAATTCGGAACCTGAAAGGCGATGAAAATTCAGGATGCGAGTAGTGATGAAATTTCAGAACGATAAAGGCCAGATTCGAAATGCGACAAAATTTCAACACATAAAAAGTGACAAAAATTAAAAACGCCAAAAGCGACTTAAATTCAGGATGCAAACAGCGACAAAAGGTCAGGACACATGAAGCGACAACATTTCAGGACACCAAAAGTGAAAATATTTCAGCACAAGAATGCGACAAACCTTCTGGACGCGAAAAGCAATGAAAATTCTGCACACGAAAAGTGACGAAATTTCAGCAAATGAAAAGCACCGAAATTTCAGCACACAAAAAGTGACGAAATTCAGGACATGAAAGATGACGAAAGTACAAAACGCTAAAGGTGAAGTAAATTCAGGACGTGAAAAACGACAACATTTCTGTACGCAAAAAGCGATGAAAATTCAGCACGTGAAAAACACCGAAGATTCAGCACACGAAAAGTGATGAAAATTCGGCACGTGAAATGCGACCGAGATTCAGCACACGCAATGCAATGGACCATCAGGACGCGAAATCCAACAAAATTTCAGGACTCAAAACTCAACTACAATTCAGGACCTGAAAGGCGACAAAAATTCAGGATGCGAGTAGTGACGAAATTTCAGAACGAAAAAAGGCCTGATTTGTGCACACGGAAAGTGACAATAATTCAGGACGGAAATAGCGACAAAAATTCAGGAAGCATAATGCGAAAAGGGAATGAATTTGAAATGCGACAAAATTTCAGCACATGAAAAGCGACAAAAATTCAAAACAACAAAAGCGACAAATTCAGGATGCAAACAGCGCCAAAAGGTCAGGACACATAAAGTGACAACAATTCATGGCACGAAAAGTGAAAATATTTCAGCACAAGAAAAGTGACAAACCTCCAGGACACGAAAAGCGATGAAAATACAGCACGCGAAAAGTGACGAAATTTCAGCAAATGAAAAGCACTGAAATTTCAGCACACAAAAAGTGACGAAAATTCAGGACATGAAAGATGACGAAAATTCAAAACGCCAAAGGTGAAGTAAATTCAGGACACAAAAAACGACAAAATTACAGGATGCATAAAGCGACAAAATTTCAGAACATGAAACGCGACAGAATTTCTATACAGTACACAAAAAGGGTACAAAATTCAAGACGCGAAAAGAGAACAAATTTCAGGACGGGAAAAGCGACAACATTTCAGGACATGAAATGAAACAAAATTTCAGCACACAAATAGCAACAAGAATTCACCACGAGAAAAGTGATGAAATTCAGCACGTGAAAAGCAAAGAACCTTCAGCACATGAAATGTGATGAAAACTCAGCACTCAAGAAGCGACAAAATTTCAGCACACAAATTGCGACGAGATTTCAGCACACGAAAAGTGATGAAAATTCAGGATGTGAAATGCAACTAAATGTCAGGACGCGAAAAGCAATAAAATTTCCGGACATGAAAAGTGACTAAATTTCAGGACAAGAAAAGCGACAAAAATTCAGCTTGCGAAAAGCGACAAATCTTCATGACATGAAAAACGATGAAAATTCAGGACATGAAATGTGACTAAATTTCAGAACATGAAAAGCGATGAAAATTCAGCTTTCAAAAAGCGACAAATCTTCAGGACGTGAAAAGTGATGAAAATTCAGCACGCCTATAGTGACGAAAATTCAGCACATAAAAAGTGATGAAAATGTAGCAGGTGAAATGCGATGAAAATTCATTAAGCTCAAAGTGACGGACCTTCAGGAAGGGAAAGCGATGAACATTCAGGACGCAATAAGTGACTAAAAATCAGGACGTGAAATGTGACAAAAATTCAGGACGGAGAAGCGATGACATTTCAGGACATGAAAAGCGACAACATTTCAGGACAAGGAAAGTGACAAAATTTCAGGGCACAAAAAGCGACAAAATTTCAGGGCACGCAAAGCGACTAAATTTCAGAACACAAAAAGGGACAAAAGTTCAGCAGGTATAAATCGAAGAAAATTTAGCATGCATAAAGCTGAAAAATTTCAGTACACTTAAAACAACGAAAATTCAGGACATGAAATGCAACGAAAATTCAGGACGGAAAATAGACACATTTTCAGGATGCAAAAAGCTACAAAATTTCATGACGTGAAAAGCGACGACATTTCAGGACAGGAAAAGCGATGACATTTCAGGACACGAAATGCAATTACATTTCAGCACATGAAAAGCGATGACATTTCAGGACATGGAAGGCGACAAAATTTCAGGACACAAAACCGACGAAATTTCAGGGCACAAAAAGTGATGAAATTTCAGGACATGAAAAACGACTAAATTTCAGAACACAAAAAGGGACAAAAGTTCAGCAGCAGAAAAGCGAAGAAAATTCAGCATGCATAAAGCTGAGATATTTCAGTACACGAAAAACTACGAAAATTCAGGACATGAAATGCAACGAAAATTCAGGACATGATAAATGATGAAATTTCAGGACACGAAAAACGGAAACATTTCAGTGCATGAAAAGCAACGAAATTTCAGAAGACAAAAAGCGACGAAAATTCAACTTGCGAAAAGCGACAAATCTTCAGGATGTGAAAAGTGTTGAAAATTCAGCATGCGTAAAGTGACGAAAATTCAGCACATAAAAAGTGACGAAAATGCGGCATGTGAAATGCGATGAAAACGACGAAATTTCAGCACACAAAATGCTACGAGATTTCCGCACAGGAAAAGTGATGAAAATTCAGGATGCGAAATGCGACGAAATGTCAGGAAGTGAAAAGCGACAAAATTTCCGGACATGAAAAGTGACTAAATTTCAGGACATGAAAAGCGACGAAAATTCAGCTTGCGAAAAGTGAAAAAATCTTCAGGACATGAGAAACAATGAAAATTCAGGACATGAAAAATGACGAAAATTCAGGACATGAAAAGCGACGAAAATTCAGCTTTCGAAAATCGACAAATCTTCAGGACATGAAAAGCGATGAAAATTCAGCACGCCTAAAGTGACGAAAATTCAGCACATAAAAAGTGATGAAAAAGGCGGCATGTGAAATGCGATGAAAATTCAGCACGCTCAAAGTGACTGACCTTCAGGAAGCAAAAAGAGACGAAAATTCAGGACGCAAAAAGTGACTAAAAATCAGGACGTGAAATGTGACAAAAATTCAGGATGGAAAATAGACACATTTCATGACACAAAAAGCGATGACATTTCAGGACACAAAAAGCGACAACATTTTAGGATGCAAAAAGCGACGAAAATTCAGCATATGAAAAACACTGAAGTTTCAGCACACGAAAAGTGATGAAAATTCGGCACATGAAATGCGATGAAGATTCAGCACATGCAACGCAACGGACCTTCAGGACGTGAAATCCACTCAAAACGTAACTAAAATTCAGGATGCGAGTAGTGATGAAATTTCAGAATGAAAAAAGGCCAGATTTACACGTACGGAAAGTGACAAAAATTCAGGACAGAAATAGCGACAAAAATTAGGGACACGAAAAGCGATGACATTTCAGGACACGAAAAGCGACAAAATTTCAGTACACGAAAAGCGACGAAATTTCAGGACACGAAAAGTGGCAAAATTTCAGGGCACAAAAAGCGACGAAATTTCAGCGCACGAAAAGCGACTAAATTTCAGAACACAAAAAGGGACAAAAGTTCAGCAGGGAAAAAGTGAAAAAAATTCAGCATGCATAAAGCTGTGAAATTTCAGTACGTGAAAAACAACGAAAATTCAGGACATGAAATTCAACGAATATTCAGGATGAAAATAGACACATTTTCAGGATGCAAAAAGCTACAAAATTTCATGACGTGAATAGCGACGACATTTCAAGACACGAAAAGCGATGAAATTTCAGGACACGAAAAACGATGACATTTCAGGACACGAAAAGCGATGACATTTCAGGACACGAAAAGCGACAAAATTTTAGGACACAAAAAGCGACGAAATTTCAGAGGGAAAAAGCAAAGATAATTCAGCATGTGTAAAGCTGAGAAATTTCAGTACACGTAAAACTACGAAAGTTCAGGACATGAAATGCAACGAAAATTCAGGACATGAAAAACAACGAAATTTCAGGACGCGAAAAACTACAACATTTCAGGGCATGAAAAGCAACGAACTTTCAGGGCACAAAAAGCGACAAAATTTCAGATCACAAAAAGCGACGAAAATTCAGCTTGCGAAAAGCGACATATCTTCAGGACGTGAAAAGTGATGAAAGTTCAGCACGCGTAAAGTGACTAAAATTCAGCACATAAAAAGTGACGAAAATGAGGCATGTGAAATGCGATGAAAATTCAGCACGCTCAAAGCGACGGACATTCAGGAAGTGAAAATCAACGAAAATTCAGGACGCAATAAGGGATTAAAAATCAGGACATGAAATGTGACAAAAATTCAGGACGGAAAAAAGACACATTTCAGGATTCGAAAAGCGATGACATTTTTGGACACGAAAAGCGACAACGTTTCAGGGCACGAGAAGCCACAAAATTTCAATACATGAAAAAGACCAAATTTCAAGGCACGAAAGCGAACCAATATCAGGGCACAAAAAGGGACGAAAATTCAGCAGGCAAATAGCGAAGAAAATTCAGCATGCGTAAAGCAGATAAATTTCAGTACAGGAAAAATGACGAAAATTCAGCACATGGAACGCAGCGAAAATTCAAGCCGCGAAAAAAGAACGAATTTCAGGACGGGAAAAGCGCCAACATTTCAGGACTTGAAATGAAACAAAATTCCAGCACACAAATAGCGACAAAAATTCACCACGAGAAAAGCGATGAAATTCAGCACATGAAAACGAAGAACCTTCTGCACATGAAATGTGACGAAAACTCAGCACTCAAGAAGTGACAAAATTTCAGCACACAAACTGCGACGAGATTTCAGCACACTAGAAGTGATGAAAATTCAGGATGCAAAATGCGACGAAAATTCAGCTTGCGAAAAGCAACAAATCTTCAGGACGTGAAAAACGATGAAAATTCAGGACATGAAAAGTGACTAAATTTCAGGACATGAAAAGCGATGAAAATTCTGCTTTCATAACGCAACAAATCTTCAGGACATGAAAAGTGTTGAAAATTCAGCACGCCTAAAGTGACGAAAATTCAGCACATAAAAAGTGACGATAATGCGGCATGTGAAATGCGATGAAAATTCAGCAGGCTCAAAGTGACGGTCCTTCAGGAAGCAAAAAGCGACAAAAATTCAGGATGCAGTAAGTGACTAAAAATCAGGACGTGAAATGTGACAAAAATTCAGGACGGAATATAGACACATTTCAGGAGGCGAGAAGCGATGACATTTCAGGACAAGAAAAGCAACAAAATTTCAGGACATGAAAAGCGACAAAATTTCAGGACACGGAAAGTGACGAAATTTCAGGACGAAATTTCAGGGCACGAAAAGGACTAAATTTCAGAACACAAAAAGGGACAAAAGTTCAGCAGGGAAAAAGAAAAGAAAATTCAGCATGCGTAAAGTTGAGAAATTTCAGTACACGAAAAAAGATGAAAATTCAGGACATGAAATGCAACAAAAATTCAGGATGGAAAATAGACACATTTCAGGACGCGAGAAGCGATGACATTTCAGGACACGAAAAGCGACAACATTCCAGTACACTAAAAGCGACAAAATTTCAGCACACGGAAAGTGACTAAATTTCAGGGCACAAAAAGCGACAAAATTTCAGGGCATGAACAGCGACTAAATTTCAGAACACAAAAAGGGACAAAAGTTCTGCAGGGAAAAAGTGAAGAAAATTCAGCATGCATAAAGCTGAGAAATTTCAGTACATGAAAAACAACGCAAATTCAGGACATGAAATGAAACGGATATTCAGGACGGAAAATAGACACATTTTCAGGACGCAAAAAGCTACAAAATTTCATGACGTGTAAAGCGACTACATTTCAGGACACGAAAAACGATGACATTTCAGGACACAAAAAGCGACAAAATTTCAGTACACGGAATGTGACGACATTTCAGCGCACAAAAAGCGACGAAATTTCAGGGCACGAAAAGCGACTAAATTTCAGAACACAAAAAGGGAAAAAAGTTCAGCAGGGAAAAAGCGAAGAAAATTTAGCATGCGTAAAGATGAGAAATTTCGTTACGCGAATAACTATGAAAATTCAGGACATCAAATGCAACAAAAATTCAGGACGGAAAATAGACATATTTTCAGGACAGAAAAAGCTACAAATTTTCATGACGCGAAAAGCGACGACATTTCAGGCCAGGAAAAGCAATGACATTTCAGGACACGAAAAGCAATGA
This sequence comes from Raja brachyura, assembly GCA_963514005.1. The sequence goes on from OY740786.1 coordinate 102,219,257, forward strand.
CATTTCAGGACATGAAAAGTGATGACATTTCAGGACACAAAAAGCGATGACATTTCAGGACATGAAAAGCGATGACATTTTAGGACACAAAAGCGATGACATTTCAGGACACGAAAAGCGACGAAATTTCAGGACACGGAAAGTGACGAAATGTCAGGGCACAAAAAGCGACGAAATTTCAGGGCACGAAAAGCGACTAAATTTCAGAACACAAAAAGGGACAAAAGTTCAGCAGGGAAAAAGCAAAGAAAATTTAGCATGCGTAAAGCTGAGAAATTTCAGTACACAAAAAACTATGAATGTTCAGGACATGAAATGCAACGAAAATTCAGGACGGAAAATAGGCACATTTTCAGGACACAAAAAGCTACAAAATTCCCTGACGCGAAATGCAACAACATTTCAGGACACGAAAAGTGATGAAATTTCAGGACACGAATAGCAATGGCATTTCAGGACACGAAAAGCAATGACATTTCAGGACACGAAAAGCGACAAACTTTCAGGACACGAAAAGCGACGAAATTTCAGCACACATAAAGTGACGAAATTGCAGGATGCAATAAGTGACTAAAAATTAAGACGTGAAATGTGACAACAATTCAGGATGGAAAATAGACACATTTCAGGACGCGAGAAGCGATGAAATTTCATGACACGAAAAGCGACAAAATTTCAGGGCACGAAAAGCAACAAAATTTCAGGACATGAAAATAGACGAAATTTCAGGGCACGAAAAGCGACTAAATTTCAGAACACAAAAAGGGACAAAAGTTCAGCAGGGAAAAAGCAAAGCAAATTTAGCATGCGTAAAGCTGAGAAATTTCAGTACACAAAAAACTATGAATGTTCAGGACATGAAATGCAACGAAAATTCAGGACGGAAAACAGACACATTTTCAGGACACAAAAAGCTACAAAATTTCCTGACGCAAAAAGCGACAACATTTCAGGACACGAAAAGCAATGGCAGTTCAGGACACGAAAAGCGATGACATTTCAGGACACGAAAAGCGACAAACTTTCAGGACACGAAAAGCGACGAAATTTCAGCACACATAAAGTGACGAAATTTCAGGACGCAATAAGTGACTAAAAATTAGGACGTGAAATGTGACAAAAATTCATGATGGAAAATAGACACATTTCAGGACGCGAGAAGCAATGACATTTCATGACAAAAAGCGACAAAACTTAAGAACACGAAAAGCGACAAAATTTCAGGACACGGAAAGTGATGAATTTTCATGGCACAAAAAGCGACAAAATTTCAGGGCATGAAAAGCGACTAAATTTCAGAACACAAAAAGGGACAAATGTTCAGCAGGGAAAAACTGAAGAAAATTCAGCATGCATAAAGCTGAGAAATTTCAGTACAAGAAAAACGACAAAAAGTCAGGAGATGAAATGCAATGAAAATTCACGACGGAAAATAGACACATTTTCCGGACACAAAAAGCAACAAAATTTCATGACGAGAAAAGCGATGACATTTCAGGACATGAAAAGCGATGACATTTCAGGACACGAAAAGCGATGACATTTCAGGACACGAAAAGCGACAAAATTTCAGGAAATAAAAAGCGACGACATTTCAGCACACGAAAAGTGACACATTTTCAGTACGCAAAAAGCTACAAAATTTCATGACGTGAAAAGCGACGACATTTCAGGACACGAAAAGTGATGACATTTCAGGACACAAAAATCGACGACATTTCAGGACACAGAAAGTGACGAAATTTCAGGATGCAATAACTGACGAAAAATCAGGATGTGAAATGTGAAAAAAATTCAGGACGGAAAATAGACACATTTCAGGATGCGAAAAGCGATGACATTTCAGGAAACGAAAAGCGATGACATTTCAGGAGACAAAAAGCGATGACATTTCCGGACACGAAAAGTGACAACATTTCAGGACATGGAAAGTGACAAAATTTCATGGCACAAAAAGCGACAAAATTTCAGGGCATGAAAAGCGACTAAATTTCAGAACACAAAAAGGGACAAATGTTCAGCAGGGAAAAACTGAAGAAAATTCAGCATGCATAAAGCTGAGAAATTTCAGTACAAGAAAAACGACAAAAAGTCAGTAGATGAAATGCAATGAAAATTCACGACGGAAAATAGACACATTTTCCGGACACAAAAAGCAACAAAATTTCATGACGAGAAAAGCGATGACATTTCAGGACATGAAAAGCGATGACATTTCAGGACACGAAAAGCGATGACATTTCAGGACACGAAAAGCGACAAAATTTCAGGAAATAAAAAGCGACGACATTTCAGCACACGAAAAGTGACACATTTTCAGTACGCAAAAAGCTACAAAATTTCATGACGTGAAAAGCGACGACATTTCAGGACACGAAAAGTGATGACATTTCAGGACACAAAAATCGACGACATTTCAGGACACAGAAAGTGACGAAATTTCAGGATGCAATAACTGACGAAAAATCAGGATGTGAAATGTGAAAAAAATTCAGGACGGAAAATAGACACATTTCAGGATGCAAAAAGCGATGACATTTCAGGAAACGAAAAGCGATGACATTTCAGGAGACAAAAAGCGATGACATTTCCGGACACGAAAAGTGACAACATTTCAGGACATGGAAAGTGACAAAATTTCAGGACATGGAAAGTGACGAAATTTCGGGGACAAAGAGCAACGAAATTTCAGGGCACGTAAAGCGACTAAATTTCAGAACACAAAAAGGGACGAAAGTTCTGCAGGCAAAAAGCAAAGAAAATTCTGCATGCGTAAAGCTGAGATATTTCAGTACACGGAAAACTACGAAAATTCAGGACATGAAATGCAACGAAAATGTAGGATGTCTAAAACGACCACATTTCAGGACGTGAAAAACGACAACATTTCAGGGCAGATAAGGCGACCAAAATTCAGCACATAAAAAGTGACGAAAACGCGGCATGTGAAATACGATGAAAATTCAGCACGCTCAAAGTTACAGACCTTCAGGAAGCGAAAAGCGATGAATATTCAGGACGCAATAAGGGACTAAAAATCAGGACGTGACAAAATGTGACAAAAATGTGACACGAAACGCGATGACATTTCAGGACACGAAAAGCGATGACATTTCAGGACACGAAAAGCGACAAAATATCAAGACACAAAAAGCGACGAAATTTCAGCAGGAAAAAGCAAAGAAAATTCAGCATGCATAAAGCTGAGAAATTTCAGTACACGTAAAACTACGAAAATTCAGGACATGAAATGCAACGAAAATTCAGGACATGAAAAACGACAACATTTCAGGGCACGAAAAGCAACGAAATTTCAGGGCACAAAAAGCGATGAAATTTCAGAACACAAAATGCGACGAAAATTCAGCTTGCGAAAAGCGACAAATCTCCAGGACATGTAAAGCGATGAAAATACAGCACGTGCAATGTGACAAAAATTCAGCACATAAAAAGTGATGAAAATGCGGCATGTGAAATGCAATGAAAATTCAGCACGCTCAAAGCAACAGACCTTCAGGAAGTGAAAAGCGATGAAAATTCAGGACGCAATAAGGGATTAAAAATCAGGACGTGAAATGTGACAAAAATTCAGGATGGAAAATAGACACATTTCAGGACACGAAAAGAGACAAAATTTCAGGACACGAAAATCGACTACATTTCAGGGCACGAAAAGTGACGAAATTTCAGGGCACGAAAAGCGACTAAATTTCAGAACACACAAAGGGACACACGGTCAGCAGGGAAAAAGCAAAGAAAATTCAGCATGCATAAAGCTGAGAAATTTCAGTACACAAAAAATGACGAAAATTCAGGACATGAAATGCAACGAAAATTCAGGACGAAAAATAGACACATTTTCAGGACGGATAAAGCTACAAAATTTCATGACGCGAAAAGCGACGACATTTCAGGAGACGAAAAGCGATGAGATTTCAGGACCTGAAAAGCGATGACATTTCAGTACACAAACAGCAACAAAATTTCAGGGCACGAAAAGCGAATAAATTTCAGGGCACAAAAGCAATGAAATTTCAGAACACAAAAAGGGATCAAAATTCAGCAGGCAAAAATCGAAGAAAATTCAGCATGCGTAAAGCTGAGAAATTTCAGTACACGACAAATGACGAAAATTCAGGACATGAAAAGCGACAAATCTTCAGGACGTGAAAAGCAATGAAAATTCAGCAGGCGTAAAGAGACTAAAATTAAGCACATAAAAAGTGACGAATATGCGGCATGTGAAATGCGATGAAAATTCAGCACGCACAAAGCGATGGACCTTCAGGAAGTGAAAAGCGACAAACATTCAGGACGCAATAAGGGACTAAAAATCAGGACGTGAAATGTGACAAAAATTCAGGACGGAAAATAGACACATTTCAGGATGCGAAAAGCGATGACATTTTTGGACACGAAAAATGACGAAAAATCAGGACATGGAACGCAGCGAAAGTTCAGGACATGGAACGCAGCAAAAATTCAGGACGTGAAAAACAACGAAATTTCAGGACGCGTAAAACGACAACATTTCAAGACACAAAAACGACGAAAATTCAGCACGTGAAAAACACCGAAGATACACCGAAGATACAGCACACTAAAAGTGATAAAACTTTGGCACGTGAAACGCGATGAAGAATCAGCACACGCAACGCAACGGACCTTCAGGACACGAATTCCAACAAAATTTCAGGGCTCAAAACGCAACTAAAATTCAGGACCTGAAAGGCGATGAAAAATCAGGATGCGAATAGTGACGAAATTTCAGAATGAAATAAGGCCAGATTTGCGTGCACAGAATGTGACAAAAATTCAGGACAGAAATAGCGACTAATATTCAGGAAGCATAGTGCGAAAAGGGAATGCATTTGAAATGCAACAAAATTTCAGCACATGAAAAGCGACAAAAATTCGAAACACCAAAAGCGAATTCAATTCAGGATGCAAATAGAGAAAAAAGGTCAGGACACATAAAGCTACAACATTTCAGGACACGAAAAGTGAAAATATTTTAGCACAAGAAAAGCGACAAACCTTCAGGACGTGAAAAGCGATGAAAATTCAGCATGCGAAAAGTGACGAAATTTCAGCGAATGAAAAGCACGGAAATTTCAGCACATAAAAAGTGACGAAAATTCAGGACATGAAAGATGATGAAAATTCAAAAAACCAAAGGTGAAGTAAATTCAGGACACAAAAAACGACAAAATTACAGGATGCATAAAGCGACGATATTTCAGAACGTGAAACGCGACAGAATTTCTATATACGAAGAGCCATGTAAATTCAGCACGCAAAAAGGGAACAAATTCAAGACGCGAAAAGAGAACACATTTCCTACAGGAAAAGTGACAACATTTCAGGACTTGAAATGAAACAAAATTCCAGCACACAAATAGTGACTAAAATTCACCACGAGAAAAGCAATGAAATTCAGCACATGAAAAGCGAAGAACCTTCTGCACATGAAATGTGATGAAAACTCAGCACTCAAGAAGTGACGAAATTTCAGCACACAAACTGTGACGAGATTTCAGCACAATAAAAGTGATGAAAATTGAGGATGCGAAATGCGGCGAAAATTCAGCTTGCGAAAAGCAACAAATCTTCAGGACGTGAAAAATGATGACAATTCAGGACATGAACAGTGACTAAATTTCAGGACATAAAAAGCGATGAAAATTCAGCTTTCGTAACGTGACAAACCTTCAGGACGTGAAAAGCGTTGAAAATTCAGCACGCCTAAAGTGACAAAAATTCAGCACATAAAAAGTGACGAAAATGCGGCATGTGAAATGCGATGAAAATTCAGCACGCTCGAAGTGACGGACCTTCAGGAAGCGAAAAGTGATGAAAATTCAGGACGCAATGTGACTAAAAATCAGGACGTGAAATGTGACAAAAATTCAGGACGGAATATAGACACATTTCAGGAGGCGAGAAGCGATGACATTTCAGGACACGAAAAGCGACAAAATTTCAGGGCACGAAATGCAACAAAATTTCAGGACATGAAAATAGACGAAATTTCAGGGCACGAAAAGTGAAACAATATCAGGGCACAAAAAGGGACGAAAATTCAGCAGGCAAAAAGCGAAGAAAATTCAGCATGCGTAAAACTGATAAATTTCAGTACACGAAAAATGACGAAAATTCAGGACATGGAACGCAGCGAGAGTTCAGGACATGGAACGCAGTGAAAATTCAGGGCGTGAAAATCAACGAAATTTCAGGACGCGAAAAACGACAACATTTCAAGACACAAAAAGTGACAAAAATTCAACACGTGAAAAACACCTAAGATTCAGCACACTAAAAGTGATGAAAATTTGGCATGTGAAACGTGAAGAATCAGCACACGCAACGGACCTTCAGGACACAGACTCCAACAATATTTCAGGACTCAAAACGCAACTAAAATTCAGGACCTGAAAGGCGATGAAAATTCAGGAAGCGAATAGTGACGAAATTTCAGAACGAAAAAAGGCCAGATTTGCGTGCACAGAATGTGACAAAAATTCAGGACAGAAATAGCGACAAATATTCAGGAAGCATAATGCGAAAAGGGAATGAATTTGAAATGCGACATAATTTCAGCACATGAAAAGCAACAAAAATTCAAAACACCAAAAGTGACTTAAATTCAGGATGTAAATAGTGCAAAAAGGTCAGGACACATGAAGCGACAACATTTCAGGACACGAAAAGTGAAAATATTTCAGCACAAGAAAAGCGACAAACATTCAGGACATGAAAAGCGATGAAAATTCAGCATTCGAAAAGTGACGAAATTTCAGCGAATGAAAAGCACGGAAATTTCAGCACATAAAAAGTGACGAAAATTCAGGAGATGAAAGATGATGAAAATTCAAAAAACCAAAGGTGAAGTAAATTCAGGACACAAAAAACGACAAAATTACAGGATGCATAAAGCGACGATATTTCAGAAAGTGAAAGGCGACAGAATTTCTATATATGAAGAGCCATGAAAATTCAGCACGCAAAAAGGGAACAAAATTCAAGACGTGAAAAGAGAACAAATTTCCTACGGGAAAAGTGACAACATTTCAGGACTTGAAATCAAACAAAATTCCAGCACACAAATAGCGACAAAAAATTACCACGAGAAAAGCGATGAAATTCAGCACATGAAAAGTGAAGAACCTTCTGCACATGAAATGTGACGAAAACTCAGCACTCAAGAAGTGACGAAATTTCAGCACACAAACTGCGACGAAATTTCAGCACACTAAAAGTGATGAACATTCAGGATGCGAAATGCGACGAAAATTCAGCTGGCGAAAAGCGACAAATCTTCAGGACGTGAAAAGTGATGAAAGTTCAGCACGCGTAAAGTGACTAAAATTCAGCACATAAAAAGTGACGAAAATGAGGCATGTGAAATGCGATGAAAATTCAGCACGCTCAAAGCGACGGACATTCAGGAAGTGAAAATCAACGAAAATTCAGGACGCAATAAGGGATTAAAAATCAGGACATGAAATGTGACAAAAATTCAGGACGGAAAAAAGACACATTTCAGGATTCGAAAAGCGATGACATTTTTGGACACGAAAAGCGACAACGTTTCAGGGCACGAGAAGCCACAAAATTTCAATACATGAAAAAGACCAAATTTCAAGGCACGAAAGCGAACCAATATCAGGGCACAAAAAGGGACGAAAATTCAGCAGGCAAATAGCGAAGAAAATTCAGCATGCGTAAAGCAGATAAATTTCAGTACAGGAAAAATGACGAAAATTCAGCACATGGAACGCAGCGAAAATTCAAGCCGCGAAAAAAGAACGAATTTCAGGACGGGAAAAGCGCCAACATTTCAGGACTTGAAATGAAACAAAATTCCAGCACACAAATAGCGACAAAAATTCACCACGAGAAAAGCGATGAAATTCAGCACATGTAAACGAAGAACCTTCTGCACATGAAATGTGACGAAAACTCAGCACTCAAGAAGTGACGAAATTTCAGCACACAAACTGCGACGAGGTTTCAGCACACTAGAAGTGATGAAAATTCAGGATGCAAAATGCGACGAAAATTCAGCTTGCGAAAAGCAACAAATCTTCAGGACGTGAAAAACGATGAAAATTCAGGACATGAAAAGTGACTAAATTTCAGGACATGAAAAGCGATGAAAATTCTGCTTTCATAACGCAACAAATCTTCAGGACATGAAAAGTGTTGAAAATTCAGCACGCCTAAAGTGACGAAAATTCAGCACATAAAAAGTGACGATAATGCGGCATGTGAAATGCGATGAAAATTCAGCAGGCTCAAAGTGACGGTCCTTCAGGAAGCAAAAAGCGACAAAAATTCAGGATGCAGTAAGTGACTAAAAATCAGGACGTGAAATGTGACAAAAATTCAGGACGGAATATAGACACATTTCAGGAGGCGAGAAGCGATGACATTTCAGGACAAGAAAAGCAACAAAATTTCAGGACATGAAAAGCGACAAAATTTCAGGACACGGAAAGTGACGAAATTTCAGGACGAAATTTCAGGGCACGAAAAGGACTAAATTTCAGAACACAAAAAGGGACAAAAGTTCAGCAGGGAAAAAGAAAAGAAAATTCAGCATGCGTAAAGTTGAGAAATTTCAGTACACGAAAAAAGATGAAAATTCAGGACATGAAATGCAACAAAAATTCAGGATGGAAAATAGACACATTTCAGGACGCGAGAAGCGATGACATTTCAGGACACGAAAAGCGACAACATTCCAGTACACTAAAAGCGACAAAATTTCAGGACACGGAAAGTGACTAAATTTCAGGGCACAAAAAGCGACAAAATTTCAGGGCATGAACAGCGACTAAATTTCAGAACACAAAAAGGGACAAAAGTTCTGCAGGGAAAAAGTGAAGAAAATTCAGCATGCATAAAGCTGAGAAATTTCAGTACATGAAAAACAACGCAAATTCAGGACATGAAATGAAACGGATATTCAGGACGGAAAATAGACACATTTTCAGGACGCAAAAAGCTACAAAATTTCATGACGTGTAAAGCGACTACATTTCAGGACACGAAAAACGATGACATTTCAGGACACAAAAAGCGACAAAATTTCAGTACACGGAATGTGACGACATTTCAGCGCACAAAAAGCGACGAAATTTCAGGGCACGAAAAGCGACTAAATTTCAGAACACAAAAAGGGAAAAAAGTTCAGCAGGGAAAAAGCGAAGAAAATTTAGCATGCGTAAAGATGAGAAATTTCGTTACGCGAATAACTATGAAAATTCAGGACATCAAATGCAACAAAAATTCAGGACGGAAAATAGACATATTTTCAGGACAGAAAAAGCTACAAATTTTCATGACGCGAAAAGCGACGACATTTCAGGCCAGGAAAAGCAATGACATTTCAGGACACGAAAAGCAATGACATTTCAGGACATGAAAAGTGATGACATTTCAGGACACAAAAAGCGATGACATTTCAGGACATGAAAAGCGATGGCATTTTAGGACACAAAAGCGATGACATTTCAGGACACGAAAAGCGACGAAATTTCAGGACACGGAATGTGACGAAATGTCAGGGCACAAAAAGCGACGAAATTTCAGGGCACGAAAAGCGACTAAATTTCAGAACACAAAAAGGGACAAAAGTTCAGCAGGGAAAAAGCAAAGAAAATTTAGCATGCGTAAAGCTGAGAAATTTCAGTACACAAAAAACTATGAATGTTCAGGACATGAAATGCAACCAAAATTCAGGACGGAAAATAGGCACATTTTCAGGACACAAAAAGCTACAAAATTCCCTGACGCGAAAAGCGACAACATTTCAGGACACGAAAAGTGATGAAATTTCAGGACACGAATAGCAATGGCATTTCAGGACACGAAAAGCAATGACATTTCAGGACACGAAAAGCGACAAACTTTCAGGACACGAAATGCGACGAAATTTCAGCACACATAAAGTGACGAAATTTCAGGATGCAATAAGTGACTAAAAATTAAGACGTGAAATGTGACAACAATTCAGGATGGAAAATAGACACATTTCAGGACGCGAGAAGCGATGAAATTTCATGACACGAAAAGCGACAAAATTTCAGGGCACGAAAAGCAACAAAATTTCAGGACATGAAAATAGACGAAATTTCAGGGCACGAAAAGCGACTAAATTTCAGAACACAAAAAGGGACAAAAGTTCAGCAGGGAAAAAGCAAAGCAAATTTAGCATGCGTAAAGCTGAGAAATTTCAGTACACAAAAAACTATGAATGTTCAGGACATGAAATGCAACGAAAATTCAGGACGGAAAACAGACACATTTTCAGGACACAAAAAGCTACAAAATTTCCTGACGCAAAAAGCGACAACATTTCAGGACACGAAAAGCAATGGCAGTTCAGGACACGAAAAGCGATGACATTTCAGGACACGAAAAGCGACAAACTTTCAGGACACGAAAAGCGACGAAATTTCAGCACACATAAAGTGACGAAATTTCAGGACGCAATAAGTGACTAAAAATTAGGACGTGAAATGTGACAAAAATTCATGATGGAAAATAGACACATTTCAGGACGCGAGAAGCAATGACATTTCATGACAAAAAGCGACAAAACTTAAGAACACGAAAAGCGACAAAATTTCAGGACACGGAAAGTGATGAATTTTCATGGCACAAAAAGCGACAAAATTTCAGGGCATGAAAAGCGACTAAATTTCAGAACACAAAAAGGGACAAATGTTCAGCAGGGAAAAACTGAAGAAAATTCAGCATGCATAAAGCTGAGAAATTTCAGTACAAGAAAAACGACAAAAAGTCAGGAGATGAAATGCAATGAAAATTCACGACGGAAAATAGACACATTTTCCGGACACAAAAAGCAACAAAATTTCATGACGAGAAAAGCGATGACATTTCAGGACATGAAAAGCGATGACATTTCAGGACACGAAAAGCGATGACATTTCAGGACATGAAAAGCGACAAAATTTCAGGAAATAAAAAGCGACGACATTTCAGCACACGAAAAGTGACACATTTTCAGTACGCAAAAAGCTACAAAATTTCATGACGTGAAAAGCGACGACATTTCAGGACACGAAAAGTGATGACATTTCAGGACACAAAAATCGACGACATTTCAGGACACAGAAAGTGACGAAATTTCAGGATGCAATAACTGACGAAAAATCAGGATGTGAAATGTGAAAAAAATTCAGGACGGAAAATAGACACATTTCAGGATGCGAAAAGCGATGACATTTCAGGAAACGAAAAGCGATGACATTTCAGGAGACAAAAAGCGATGACATTTCCGGACACGAAAAGTGACAACATTTCAGGACATGGAAAGTGACAAAATTTCATGGCACAAAAAGCGACAAAATTTCAGGGCATGAAAAGCGACTAAATTTCAGAACACAAATAGGGACAAATGTTCAGCAGGGAAAAACTGAAGAAAATTCAGCATGCATAAAGCTGAGAAATTTCAGTACAAGAAAAACGACAAAAAGTCAGTAGATGAAATGCAATGAAAATTCACGACGGAAAATAGACACATTTTCCGGACACAAAAAGCAACAAAATTTCATGACGAGAAAAGCGATGACATTTCAGGACATGAAAAGCGATGACATTTCAGGACACGAAAAGCGATGACATTTCAGGACACGAAAAGCGACAAAATTTCAGGAAATAAAAAGCGACGACATTTCAGCACACGAAAAGTGACACATTTTCAGTACGCAAAAAGCTACAAAATTTCATGACGTGAAAAGCGACGACATTTCAGGACACGAAAAGTGATGACATTTCAGGACACAAAAATCGACGACATTTCAGGACACAGAAAGTGACGAAATTTCAGGATGCAATAACTGACGAAAAATCAGGATGTGAAATGTGAAAAAAATTCAGGACGGAAAATAGACACATTTCAGGATGCAAAAAGCGATGACATTTCAGGAAACGAAAAGCGATGACATTTCAGGAGACAAAAAGCGATGACATTTCCGGACACGAAAAGTGACAACATTTCAGGACATGGAAAGTGACAAAATTTCAGGACATGGAAAGTGACGAAATTTCGGGGACAAAGAGCAACGAAATTTCAGGGCACGTAAAGCGACTAAATTTCAGAACACAAAAAGGGACGAAAGTTCTGCAGGCAAAAAGCAAAGAAAATTCTGCATGCGTAAAGCTGAGATATTTCAGTACACGGAAAACTACGAAAATTCAGGACATGAAATGCAACGAAAATGTAGGATGTCTAAAACGACCACATTTCAGGACGTGAAAAACGACAACATTTCAGGGCAGATAAGGCGACCAAAATTCAGCACATAAAAAGTGACGAAAACGCGGCATGTGAAATACGATGAAAATTCAGCACGCTCAAAGTTACAGACCTTCAGGAAGCGAAAAGCGATGAATATTCAGGACGCAATAAGGGACTAAAAATCAGGACGTGACAAAATGTGACAAAAATGTGACACGAAACGAAAAGTGACGAAATTTCAGGGCACGAAAAGCGACTAAATTTCAGAACACACAAAGGGACACACGGTCAGCAGGGAAAAAGCAAAGAAAATTCAGCATGCATAAAGCTGAGAAATTTCAGTACACAAAAAATGACGAAAATTCAGGACATGAAATGCAATGAAAATTCAGGACGAAAAATAGACACATTTTCAGGACGGATAAAGCTACAAAATTTCATGACGCGAAAAGCGACGACATTTCAGGAGACGAAAAGCGATGAGATTTCAGGACCTGAAAAGCGATGACATTTCAGTACACAAACAGCAACAAAATTTCAGGGCACGAAAAGCGAATAAATTTCAGGGCACAAAAGCAATGAAATTTCAGAACACAAAAAGGGATCAAAATTCAGCAGGCAAAAATCGAAGAAAATTCAGCATGCGTAAAGCTGAGAAATTTCAGTACACGACAAATGACGAAAATTCAGGACATGAAAAGCGACAAATCTTCAGGACGTGAAAAGCAATGAAAATTCAGCAGGCGTAAAGAGACTAAAATTAAGCACATAAAAAGTGACGAATATGCGGCATGTGAAATGCGATGAAAATTCAGCACGCACAAAGCGATGGACCTTCAGGAAGTGAAAAGCGACGAACATTCAGGACGCAATAAGGGACTAAAAATCAGGACGTGAAATGTGACAAAAATTCAGGACGGAAAATAGACACATTTCAGGATGCGAAAAGCGATGACATTTTTGGACACGAAAAATGACGAAAAATCAGGACATGGAATGCAGCGAAAGTTCAGGACATGGAACGCAGCAAAAATTCAGGACGTGAAAAACAACGAAATTTCAGGACGCGTAAAACGACAACATTTCAAGACACAAAAACGACGAAACTTCAGCACGTGAAAAACACCGAAGATACACCGAAGATACAGCACACTAAAAGTGATAAAACTTTGGCACGTGAAACGCGATGAAGAATCAGCACACGCAACGCAACGGACCTTCAGGACACGAATTCCAACAAAATTTCAGGGCTCAAAACGCAACTAAAATTCAGGACCTGAAAGGCGATGAAAAATCAGGATGCGAATAGTGACGAAATTTCAGAATGAAATAAGGCCAGATTTGCGTGCACAGAATGTGACAAAAATTCAGGACAGAAATAGCGACTAATATTCAGGAAGCATAGTGCGAAAAGGGAATGCATTTGAAATGCAACAAAATTTCAGCACATGAAAAGCGACAAAAATTCGAAACACCAAAAGCGAATTCAATTCAGGATGCAAATAGAGAAAAAAGGTCAGGACACATAAAGCTACAACATTTCAGGACACGAAAAGTGAAAATATTTTAGCACAAGAAAAGCGACAAACCTTCAGGACGTGAAAAGCGATGAAAATTCAGCATGCGAAAAGTGACGAAATTTCAGCGAATGAAAAGCACGGAAATTTCAGCACATAAAAAGTGACGAAAATTCAGGACATGAAAGATGATGAAAATTCAAAAAACCAAAGGTGAAGTAAATTCAGGACACAAAAAACGACAAAATTACAGGATGCATAAAGCGACGATATTTCAGAACGTGAAACGCGACAGAATTTCTATATACGAAGAGCCATGTAAATTCAGCACGCAAAAAGGGAACAAATTCAAGACGCGAAAAGAGAACACATTTCCTACAGGAAAAGTGACAACATTTCAGGACTTGAAATGAAACAAAATTCCAGCACACAAATAGTGACTAAAATTCACCACGAGAAAAGCAATGAAATTCAGCACATGAAAAGCGAAGAACCTTCTGCACATGAAATGTGATGAAAACTCAGCACTCAAGAAGTGACGAAATTTCAGCACACAAACTGTGACGAGATTTCAGCACAATAAAAGTGATGAAAATTGAGGATGCGAAATGCGGCGAAAATTCAGCTTGCGAAAAGCAACAAATCTTCAGGACGTGAAAAATGATGACAATTCAGGACATGAACAGTGACTAAATTTCAGGACATAAAAAGCGATGAAAATTCAGCTTTCGTAACGTGACAAACCTTCAGGACGTGAAAAGCGTTGAAAATTCAGCACGCCTAAAGTGACAAAAATTCAGCACATAAAAAGTGACGAAAATGCGGCATGTGAAATGCGATGAAAATTCAGCACGCTCGAAGTGACGGACCTTCAGGAAGCGAAAAGTGATGAAAATTCAGGACGCAATGTGACTAAAAATCAGGACGTGAAATGTGACAAAAATTCAGGACGGAATATAGACACATTTCAGGAGGCGAGAAGCGATGACATTTCAGGACACGAAAAGCGACAAAATTTCAGGGCACGAAATGCAACAAAATTTCAGGACATGAAAATAGACGAAATTTCAGGGCACGAAAAGTGAAACAATATCAGGGCACAAAAAGGGACGAAAATTCAGCAGGCAAAAAGCGAAGAAAATTCAGCATGCGTAAAACTGATAAATTTCAGTACACGAAAAATGACGAAAATTCAGGACATGGAACGCAGCGAGAGTTCAGGACATGGAACGCAGTGAAAATTCAGGGCGTGAAAATCAACGAAATTTCAGGACGCGAAAAACGACAACATTTCAAGACACAAAAAGTGACAAAAATTCAACACGTGAAAAACACCTAAGATTCAGCACACTAAAAGTGATGAAAATTTGGCATGTGAAACGTGAAGAATCAGCACACGCAACGGACCTTCAGGACACAGACTCCAACAATATTTCAGGACTCAAAACGCAACTAAAATTCAGGACCTGAAAGGCGATGAAAATTCAGGAAGCGAATAGTGACGAAATTTCAGAACGAAAAAAGGCCAGATTTGCGTGCACAGAATGTGACAAAAATTCAGGACAGAAATAGCGACAAATATTCAGGAAGCATAATGCGAAAAGGGAATGAATTTGAAATGCGACATAATTTCAGCACATGAAAAGCAACAAAAATTCAAAACACCAAAAGTGACTTAAATTCAGGATGTAAATAGTGCAAAAAGGTCAGGACACATGAAGCGACAACATTTCAGGACACGAAAAGTGAAAATATTTCAGCACAAGAAAAGCGACAAACATTCAGGACATGAAAAGCGATGAAAATTCAGCATTCGAAAAGTGACGAAATTTCAGCGAATGAAAAGCACGGAAATTTCAGCACATAAAAAGTGACGAAAATTCAGGAGATGAAAGATGATGAAAATTCAAAACACCAAAGGTGAAGTAAATTCAGGACACAAAAAACGACAAAATTACAGGATGCATAAAGCGACGATATTTCAGAAAGTGAAAGGCGACAGAATTTCTATATATGAAGAGCCATGAAAATTCAGCCGCAAAAAGGGAACAAAATTCAAGACGTGAAAAGAGAACAAATTTCCTACGGGAAAAGTGACAACATTTCAGGACTTGAAATCAAACAAAATTCCAGCACACAAATAGCGACAAAAAATTACCACGAGAAAAGCGATGAAATTCAGCACATGAAAAGTGAAGAACCTTCTGCACATGAAATGTGACGAAAACTCAGCACTCAAGAAGTGACGAAATTTCAGCACACAAACTGCGACGAAATTTCAGCACACTAAAAGTGATGAACATTCAGGATGCGAAATGCGACGAAAATTCAGCTGGCGAAAAGCGACAAATCTTCAGGACGTGAAAAACGATGAAAATTCAGGACATGAAAAGTGACTAAATTTCAGGACATGAAAAGCGATGAAAATTCAGCTTTCGTAATGCGACAAATCTTCAGGACGTGAAAAGCGTTGAAAATTCAGCACGCCTAAAGTGACAAAAATTCAGCACATAAAAAGTGACGAAAATGCGGCATGTGAAATGTGATGAAAATTCAGCACGCTCAAAGTGACAGTCCTTCAGGAAGCGAAAAGCGACAAAAATTCAGGACACAATAAGTGACTAAAAATCAGTATGTGAAATGTGACAAAAATTCAGGGCGGAATATAGACACATTTCAGGAGGCGAGAAGCGATGACATTTCAGGACACGAAAAGCGACAATATTTCATGACATGAAAAGCGACGAAATTTCAGGACATGGAAAGTGACGAAATTTCAGGGCACAAAAAAGTGACGAAATTTCAGGGCACAAAAAAGCGACAAAATTTCAGGGCACAAAAAGGACTACATTACAGAGCACAAAAAGGGACAAAAGTTCAGCAGGGAAAAAGCAAAGAAAATTCATCATGCGTAAAGCTGAGAAATTTCAGTACACGAAAAACGATGAAAATTCAGGACATGAAATGCAACGAAAATTCAGGATTGAAAATAGACACATTTCAGGACACGAAAAGCGATGACATTTCAGGACACGAAAAGCGATGACATTTCAGGAAACGAAAAGTGACAAAATTTCAGGACACGAAAAGTGATGAAATTTCAGCACACGGAAATTGACGAAATTTCTGGATGCAATAAGCGACTAAAAATCAGGACGTGAAATGTGACAAAAATTCAGGATGGAAAATAGACACATTTCAGGACGCGAGAAGCGATGACATTTCAGGACAGAAAAAGTGACAAAATTTCAGTACACTAAAAGCGACAAAATTTCAGGACACGGAAAGTGACGATATTTCAGGGCACAAAAAGTGATGAAATTTCAGGGCACGAAAAGCGAATTTCAGAACACAAAAAGGGACAAAAGTTCTGCAGTGAAAAAGTGAAGAAAATTCAGGATGGAAAATTTCAGCAGGGAAAAAGCGAAGAAAATTTAGCATGCGTAAAGCTGAGAAATTTCGGTTCATAAATAATGATGAAAATTCAGGACATGAAATGCAATGAAAATTCAGTACAGGAAATAGACACATTTTCAGGACACAAAAAACTACAAAATTTCATGACGCGAAAAGCAATGTGACTAAAAATCAGGACGTGAAATGACAAAGATTCAGGATGGAAAATAGACACATTTCAGGAAGCGAGAAGCGATGACATTTCATGACACGAAAAGCGACAAAATTTCAGTACACGGAAAGTGACGAAATTTCAGGGCACAAAAAGTGCCGAAATTTCAGGGCACGAAAAGCAACTAAATTTCACAACACAAAAAGGGACAAATGTTCAGCAGGGAAAAAGCGAAGAAAATTTAGCATGCGTCAAGCTGAGAAATTTCAGTACACGAAAAACAATGAAAATTCAGGACATGAAATGCAACTAAAATTCAGGACGGAAAATAGACACATTTTCAAGACACAAATAGAAACAAAATTTCATTACGTGAACAGCGACGACATTTCAGGACACGAAAAGCGTTGACATTTCAGGACACGAAAAGCGATGACATTTCAGGACACAAAAAACGACAAAATTTCAAGACACGAAAAGCGATGAAATTTCAGGACACGGAAAGTGACGAAATTTCAGTGCACAAAAAGCAACGAAATTTCAGGGCACGAAAAGTGACTAAATTTCAGAACCAAAAAGGGAAAAAATTTCAGCAGGGAAAAAGCGAAGAAAATTTAGCATGTGTAAAGCTGAGAAATTTCAGTACACGAAAAACTATGAATATTCAGGACATGAAATGCAACCAAAATTCAGCACGGAAAATAGACACATTTTCAGGACACAAAAAGCTACAAAATTTCATGACACGAAAAGCGACAACATTTCAGGACACGAAAAGCGATGAAATTTCAGGACATGAAAAGCAATGACATTTCAGGACACGAAAAGCGATGACATTTCAGGACACGAAAAGCGACAAAACTTCAGGACACAAAAAGCGACGAAATTTCAGCACACTTAAAGTGACGAAATTTCAGGACGCAATAAGTGACTAAAAATTAGTACGTGAAATGTGACAAAAATTCAGGATGGAAATAGACACATTTCAGGAAGCGAGATGCGATGACATTTCATGACAAGAAAAGCAACAAAATTTAAGAACACGAAAAGCGACGAAATATCAGGACATAGAAAGTGACGAAATTTCATGGCACAAAAAGCGACGAAATGTCAGGGCACGAAAAGCGACTAAATTTCAGAACACAAAACGGGACAAAAGTTCAGCAGGGAAAAAGTGAAGAAAATTCAGAATGCATAAAGCTGAGAAATTTCAGTACACGAAAAACGACGAAAATATAGGACACGAAATGCAACGGAAATTCAGGATTGAAAATAGACACATTTCAGGACACGAAAAGCGATGACATTTCAGGACACGAAAAGCGATGACATTTCAGGAAACGAAAAGTGACAAAATTTCAGGACACGAAAAGTGATGAAATTTCAGCACACGGAAATTGACGAAATTTCTGGATGCAATAAGTGACTAAAAATCAGGACGTGTAATGTGACAACAATTCAGGATGGAAAATAGACACATTTCAGGACGCGAGAAGCGATGACATTTCAGGACAGAAAAAGTGACAAAATTTCAGTACACTAAAAGCGACGAAATTTCAGGACATGGAAAGTGACGATATTTCAGGGCACAAAAAGCGATGAAATTTCAGGGCACAAAAAGCGAATTTCAGAACACAAAAAGGGACAAAAGTTCTGCAGTGAAAAAGTGAAGAAAATTCAGGATGGAAAATTTCTGCAGGGAAAAAGCGAAGAAAATTTAGCATGTGTAAAGCTGAGAAATTTCGGTTCATAAATAATGATGAAAATTCAGGACATGAAATGCAATGAAAATTCAGTACAGGAAATAGACACATTTTCAGGACACAAAAAGCTACAAAATTTCATGACGCGAAAAGCAATGTGACTAAAAATCAGGACGTGAAATGACAAAAATTCAGGATGGAAAATAGACACATTTCAGGAAGCGAGAAGCGATGACATTTCATGACACGAAAAGCGACAAAATTTCAGGACACGGAAAGTGACGAAATTTCAGGGCAATAAAGCGACGAAATTTCAGGGCACGAAAAGCAACTAAATTTCACAACACAAAAAGGGACAAATGTTCAGCAGGGAAAAAGCGAAGAAAATTTAGCATGCGTCAAGGTGAGAAATTTCAGTACACGAAAAACAATGAAAATTCAGGACATGAAATGCAACTCAAATTCAGGACGGAAAATAGACACATTTTCAAGACACAAATAGAAACAAAATTTCATTACGTGAATAGCGACAACATTTCAGGACACGAAAAGCGTTGACATATCAGGAAACGAAAAGCGATGATATTTCAGGACACAAAAAACGACAAAATTTCAGGACACGAAAAGCGATGAAATTTCAGGACACGGAAAGTGACGAAATTTCAGTGCACAAAAAGCAACGAAATTTCAGGGCACGAAAAGTGACTAAATTTCAGAACCAAAAAGGGAAAAAATTTCAGCAGGGAAAAAGCGAAGAAAATTTAGCATGTGTAAAGCTGAGAAATTTCAGTACACGAAAAACTATGAATATTCAGGACATGAAATGCAACCAAAATTCCGCACGGAAAATAGACACATTTTCAGGACACAAAAAGCTACAAAATTTCATGACACGAAAAGCGACGACATTTCAGGACACGAAAAGCGATGAAATTTCAGGACACGAAAAGCAATGACATTTCAGGACACGAAAAGCGATGACATTTCAGGACACGAAAAGCGACAAAATTTCAGGACACAAAAAGCGACGAAATTTCAGCACACTTAAAGTGACGAAATTTCAGGACGCAATAAGTGACTAAAAATTAGGATGTGAAATGTGACAAAAATTCAGGATGGAAAATAGACACATTTCAGGAAGCGAGAAGCGATGACATTTCATGACATGAAAAGCAACAAAATTTAAGAAGACGAAAAGGGACAAAATATCAGGACATGGAAAGTGACGAAATTTCATGGCACAAAAAGCGACGAAATGTCAGGGCACGAAAAGCGACTAAATTTCAGAACACAAAACGGGACAAAAGTTCAGCAGGGAAAAAGTGAAGAAAATTCAGAATGCATAAAGCTGAGAAATTTCAGTACACGAAAAACGACGAAAATATAGGACATGAAATGCAACGGAAATTCAGGATGGAAAATAGACTCATTTTCAGGAGGCAAAAGGCTACAAAATTTCATGACGTGAAAAGCGACGACATTTCATGACACAAAAAGCAATGACATTTCAGCGACAAAAATTCAGGAAGCATAATGCGAAAAGGGAATTAATTTGAAATGCGACAAAATTTCAGCACATGAAAAGCGACAAAAAATCAAAACGCCAAAAGCGACTTAAATTCAGGATGCAAACAGTGACAAAAGTTCAGGACTCATGAAGCAACAACATTTCAGGACACGAAAAGTGAAAATATTTCAGCGCAAGAAAAGCGACAAACATTCGGGACGCGAAAAGCGATGAAAATTTAGCACTCGGAAAGTGACGAAATTTCAGCAAATGAAAAGCACCGAAATTTCAGCACACAAAAAGTGACGAAAATTCAGGACATGAAAGATGATGAAAATTCAAAATGCCAAAGGTGAAATAAATTCAGGACACAAAAAAGAACAAAATTACAGGATGCACAAAGCGACGAAATATCAGAACGTGAAACGCGACAGAATTTCTATACGAGAAAAGCAATGAAAATTCAGCACGCAAAAAGGGTACAAAATTCAAGACGCGAAAAGACAACAAATTTCAGGACGGGAAAAGCGACAACATTTCAGGACATGAAATGAAACAAAATTTCAGCACACAAATAGCAACAAAAATTCACTACGAGAAAAGCGATGAAATTCAGCACATGAAAAGCAAAGAACCTTCAGCACATGAAATGTGACAAAAACTCAGCACTCAAGAAGCGACAAAATTTCAGCACACAAATTGCGACGAGATTTCAGCACACGAAAAGTGATGAAAATTCAGGATGCGAAATGCGACGAAATGTCAGGACACGAAAAGCGACAAAATCTCCGGACATGAAAAGTGACTAAATTTCAGGACATGAAAAGCGATGAAAATTCAGCTTTCGAAAAGCGAAAAATCTTCAGGATGTGAAAAGTGATGAAAATTCAGCACGCCTATAGTGACGAAAATTCAGCACATAAAAAGTGACGAAAATGCAGCAGGCGAAATGCGATGAAAATTTATTACGCTCAAAGTGACAGACATTCAGGAAGCGAAAAGCGGCGAAATTTCAGGACGCAATAAGTGACTAAAAATCAGGACGTGATATGTGACAAAAATTCAGGACGGAGAAGCGATGACATTTCAGGACACGAAAAGCGACAACATTTCAGGACACGAAAAGCGACGAAATTTCAAGTCACGGAAAGTGACTAAATTTCAGGGCACAAAAAGCGACGAAATTTCAGGGCACGAAAAGGAATAAATTTCAGAACACAAAAAGGGATAAAGTTCAGCAGGGAAAAAGCGAAGAAAATTAAGCATGCGTAAACCTGAGAAATTTCAGTACACGAAAAACGACGAAAATTCAGGTCATGAAATGCAACGAAAATTCAGGATGGAAAATAGACACATTTTCAGGACGCAAAAAGCTACAAAATTTCATAACGCGAAAAGCGACAACATTTCAGGACACGAAAAGCGATGACATTTCAGGACACGAAAAGCGGTGACATTTCAGGACACGAAAAGCGATGACATTTCAGGACACAAAAAGCGACGAAATTTCAGGATGCAATAAATGACTACAAATCAGGACGTGAAATGTGACAAAAATTCAGGATGGAAAATGGACACATGTCAGGACGCAAAAAGCGATGACATTTCAGGAGGAGAAAAGCTTGACATTTCAGGACACGAAAAGTTACAACATTTCAGGACACGGAAAGTGACGAAATTTCAGGACACAAAAAGTGATGAAATTTCAGGGCACAAAAAGCAAAGAAATTTCAGGGCACAAAAATGGACGAAAATTCAGAAGGCAAAAAGCGAAGAAAATTCAGCATGCGTAAAGCTGAGAAATTTCAGTACACGTAAAACGACGAAAATTCAGGACATGAAATGCAGCGAAAATTCAATACATGAAAAACAACAAAATATCAGGACGTGAAAAATGACAACATTTCAGGACAAAAAAGAGACGAAAATTCAGCACGTGAAAAACACCGAAGATTCAGCACATGCAACGCAATGCACCTTCAGGATGCGAAATCCAACAAAATTTCAGGACTCAAAATGCAAATAATATTCAGGACCTGACATGCGACGAAAATTCAGGATGCGAGTAGTGATGAAATTTCAGAACGAAAAAAGGCCAGATTTGCATGCACGGAGAGTGACAAAAATTCAGGACGGAAATAGCGACAAATATTCAGGAGGCATAATGCGAAAAGGGAATTAATTTGAAATGCGACAAGATTTCAGCACATGAAAAGCGACAAAAATTCAAAACGCCAAATGTGACTTAAATTCAGGATGCAAACAGCGACAAAAGTTCAGGACTTATGAAGCAACAACATTTCAGGACACGAAAAGTGAAAATATTTCAGCGCAAGAAAAGCGACAAACCTTCACGACGCGAAAAGCGATGAAAATTCAGCAATCGAAAAGTGACAAAATTTTAGCAAATGAAAAGCACCGAAATTTCAGCACACAATAAGTGACGAATATTCAGGACATGAAAGATGACGAAAATTCAAAATGCCACAGGTGAAGTAAATTCAGGACACAAAAAACAACAAAATTACAGGATGCATAAAGCGACAAAATTTCAGAACGTGAAACGTGACAGAATTTCTCTACACGAAAAGCAATGAAAATTCAGCACGTAAAAAGGGTATAAAATTCAAGACGCGAAAAGAGAACAAATTTCAGGACGGGAAAAGCGACAACATTTCAGGACATGAAATGAAACAAAATTTCAGCACACAAATAGCAACAAAAATTCACCACGAGAAAAGCGATGAAATTCAGCACATGAAAAGCGAAGAACCTTCAGCACATGAAATGTGACGAAAACTCAGCACTCAAGAAGCGACGAAATTTCAGCACACAAATTGCGACGAGATTTCAGCACACAAAAAGTGATGAAAATTCAGGATGCGAAATGCGACGAAATGTCAGGACACGAAAAGCAACAAAATCTCCGGACATGAAAAGTGACTAAATTTCAGGACATGAAAAGCGACGAAAATTCAGCTTGCGAAAAGCGACAGATCTTCATGACGTGAAAAATGATGAAAATTCAGGACATGAAATGTGACTAAATTTCAGGACATTAAAGGCGACAAAAATTCAGCTTTCTAAAAGCGACAAATCTTCAGGATGTGAAAAGTGATGAAAATTCAGCACGCCTATAGTGACGAAAATTCAGCACATAAAAAGTGACGAAAATGCAGCAGGTGAAATGTGATGAAAATTTATTACGCTCAAAGTAACAGACCTTCAGGAAGCGAAAAGCAGTGAAATTTCAGGACGCAATAAGTGACTAAAATCAGGATGTGAAATGTGGCAAAAATTCAGGACGGAGAAGCGATGACATTTCAGGACACGAAAAGCGACAACATTTCAGGACACGATAAGCGACGAAATTTCAGGTCACGGAAAGTGACTAAATTTCAGGGCACAAAAAGCGACGAAATTTCAGGGCGCGAAAAGTAACTAAATTTCACAACACAAAAAGGGACAAAAGTTCAGCAGGGAAAAAGCGAAGAAAATTTAGCATGCGTCAAGTTGAGAAATTTCAGTACACGAAAAACAACGAAAATTCAGGATAGGAAATGCAACGAAAATTCAGGACGGAAAATAGACACATTTTCAGGACACAAAAAGCTACAAAATTTCATGACACGAGAAGCGACGACATTTCAGGACACGAAAAGCAATGAAATTCCAGGACACGAAAAGCAATGACATTTCAGGACACGAAAAGCGATGACATTTCAGGACACGAAAAGCGACGACATTTCAGGACACGAAAAGCGACAAAATTTCACGACACGAATAGTGACGAAATTTCAGGAGGCAATATGTGACTAAAAATCAGGACAGGAAATGTAACAAAAATTCAGGATGGAAAATACACACATTTCAGGACGGGAGAAGCGATGAAATTTCATGACACGAAAAGCGACAAAATTTCAGAACACGAAAAGCGACAAAATTTCAGGACACGGAAAGTGATGAAATTTCAGGGCACAAAAAGCGATGAAATTTCAGGGCACGAAAAGCGACTAAATTTCAGAACACAAAACGGGACAAAAGTTCAGCAGGGAAAAAGGGAAGAAAATTCAGCATGCTTAAAGCTGAGAAATTTCAGTACACGAAAAACGACGAAAATTCTGGACATGAAATGCAACGAAAATTCAGGACGGAAAATAGACACATTTTCAGGACGCAAAAAGGTACAAAATTTCATGACGCGAAAAGCAACGACATTTCAGCACACGAAAAGCGATGACATTTCAGGGCATGAAAAGTGATGACATTTCAGGACACTCAAAGCGATGATATTTCAGGACACGAAAAGCGACGACATTTCAGGACACGAAAAGCGACAAAATTTCACGACACGAAAAGTGACGAAATTTCAGGAGGCAATAAGTGACTAAAAATCAGGACAGGAAATGTGACAAAAATTCAGGATGGAAAATAGACACATTTCAGGACGCGAGAAGCGATGAAATTTCATGACACGAAAAGCGACAAAATTTCAGTACACGAAAAGCGACAAAATTTCAGGACACAGAAAGTGACAACATTTCATGGCACAAAAAGTGACAAAATTTCGGGGCACGAAAAGGACTAAATTTCAGAACACAAAAAGGGACAAAAATTCAGCAGGGAAAAGCGATGAAAATTTAGTATGCGTAAAGCTGAGAAATTTCAGTACGCGAAAAATGACGAAAATTCAGGACATGAAATGCAACAGAAATTCAGGATGGAAAATAGACTAATTTTCAGGACGCAAAAGGCTACAAAATTTCATGACATGAAAAGCGACGACATTTCATGGCACAAAAAGTGATGACATTTCAGTGACAAAAATTCAGGAAGCATAATGCGAAAAGGGAATTAATTTGAAATGCGACAAAATTTCAGCACATGAAAAGCGACAAAAATTAAAAACGCCAAAAGCGACTTAAATTTCATTTCGGAGTCACGTGAGTGACTTTGTGAAGAGCCCGCCGGCACGCATGCACGACATATCGTCGCAACGCATTGCTGCCAACAGCTGGCGGTGGGGTGCGCTCCCCGCCAGCCCTTCATAAGGGACCGCTTAGGTAAGTTAACCTAACCTTAAGTTGGTTGGCCCTTGCTGTCTGTTTCTCTTTCAGTAAGGGCGTGGATTGGAGTTTCGATGTCTGGTCGGAGTCGTCGACTGACCAGCCTGGCGCCCTCATCGTTTACACCTGGGGCCGGGAGAAAGGCGGGGAGACCGATGCCTCCTGGGGACCCGCTGACCCGCCACAACTCCGAGGAGGAGTTCGTGGAGGACGACAACGGGGTGCCACCTGAACAGGTGGACCCTGCCACATTCAGGTCGCCAGCGGCGACCACGGGGAAGGGGTCTCGTGCGGCTGCACGACCCCCCTCCGCTAGCCCTTCGAAGAAGGGCAGGGGAGGAGCCCGTAAGCCTAACCCGGTACGGGCTAAGGCTTCACCTGCCGCCGAGTTGCGGTCTGGTGCAACGGCGGGACCTGGGTCTGTGAGGTCTGCTACCCAACTCCCAAACCCCGCCGCCGGGACGGGGGGCTTGGGTACGGTCCCGCCTCGGTCGCCGAGTCCCCCATGGATGGGAGGACGAGACCATGCGTCGGCATCGTCCACGATGTGGACAGCCGGCAAGCCCGCGCGGGCGTCGGGTCTCCATGCTTCTGCTGGAGCCGACCCCCAGCCGTCAGGGCCCTTTGTGGCAACGGCTTCCGCTCCCGCCAAACGGAGGCGGTTGAACACCTCTCCCGCGCGGGAATCGCGCGGTTTCGCTTCGGCGGCCCGCAGCGACAACTACCGGCACCGAGATCACCTCGACGAGGTGCGGGCCGATGACAGGAGCCCCGGCAATTTTTCTGAGCCGGAGGACTCCGACCACTCGAGTGTTCAGGGTGGTGGGCGTATTGACCGTATGGAGCGGCTACTGGAGCTTCTGCTGCATAATCATCAGCAGCAAGCGTCCACCAACATCGACAGGCACAGGGCCGTCTCACCAGCCTCCATCGTCAGCGAACTACTGGAGGAAGAAGGATTTGTTGACCCTACACCAGCTCTATCGGAGCCACCGACAGAAGATCTACTGGATGTAGCGGCAAAATTCGCTGCCCCGGTCACAACTGGGCTTCCGCTTCACCCCAAGCTGGCGGCCACGGTGGACTTCCTTACGAACCACCAGCTCCAGGAGGAAGTCCTCTCGCAGGCTATTCATCGCCACAAACCTCCCTCCAACTGCAATGCCCTAAATGTGCCTGTGGTCAATACGCCCATATGGGGCAACATCGGCGTGGCAATCCGCCATCAGGAGCTGAAGCTCCAGCGGATTTTAAAACTCCTCACGGCCGGTATTACCGCCTTTGCGCGGTCGGTCGATGGTGGTGATCTCTCGTTGGACCAGGAGGATGCTTTGGCACTTTTGTGTGCCACTCAACACGAAATCAATGCCTTCTGAAAAAACAGCATCCGTCCATCCATCAACCCTAAGTTCGCTGGGTTGTGTAAACCACCACCACCACCGCCGCCCCGACAACTCTTCGGAGAGGACCTTCCGAAGAGAGTCAAAGAGCTTGACGAGGTAGCCAAGACGGTGGGACTCATGCGGTCTCAGATCGCCCCCAGACCGTCGGTGCCAAAAGCTCCACCTGCTCGACCGCGAGGCTCGGCCGCTTCAGCAGCCAGACCATATGCTGCGACACCACACCGATATCAACAGGGCCAGCAGCAGCGGTCTTTTTTGGGGTCAGGTCCACAACGACCCCAGTGGAAAATGAAGCCACCCCACCATCAACCCAACCCAGCACCTCCGCGGCCAACCAAACATGTCAAGGACCGCCGGTGACCATGGAGGTAAGGCGGTCTGGTTTTCTTTTTCCTGTTCCTTTAACATCACATGTTGGAGGGCGACTCCGGTTCTTTTCTGAGGCATGGGAGACTGTTACTTCAGATGAGTTTATTTTGCAGAATATTCGGGGTCATACTATTGAATTTATTCATGGGGACATTCCTCCATCCCAGCATATGCCTAAACGGAAGTTTACGCTGTCTGCCATTGAACAGGCAGCAGGCACAGCTGAAATCTTTCGTTTGAACAAAAAGGCGTGATAGAGAAAACTATGCACGAACCTATTGAATTTGTCTCCAATATCTTTACTAGACCAAAAAAGGATGGAGGTTGTCGAGTGATTATTGACTTGACCCAGCTGAATACTTTTGTAACATACACCCATTTTAAAATGGACACTTTTGAGACAGCCAAATCACTGATTTCGCATGGTTGCTTTATGGCATGTATTGATTTAAAAGATGCATACTATTCAGTATCCATTCGGAAACATCACCGGAAGTTTCTGAAATGTGTTTGGATGGATCAGCTCTGGCAATACAGGGCTTTGCCAAATGGGCTTACAACCGCCCCTAGGCTGTTTACTAAATTGCTCAAGCCTATTATGGCCCAATTAAGAAAACAACAACATATTGTAATGGCCTATTTGGATGATATCCTGATTATTGGCAAAACCCTGGAGGCAGCTGCGAGGGCAGTTTCGGCCACTGTCACGATATTTCAGCGGCTGGGGTTTATTGTCCATCCAGACAAGTCCAAGTTCTACCCGTCCCAGGTTATGGATTATCTGGGCTTCACGGTGGATTCCAATCGGATGAGGGCCACCATACCAACTAACAAGGTTGAGGATGTCACCCAAGCATGTCAGGATCTTGCATTCGCCAGTATACCATCTATCCGGCAAACAGCTAAGGTGATTGGCAAAATCGTAGCGTTGTTTCCGGCAGCCCAATTCGGGCCTTTGCATTATCAAAATTTACAACGAGCCAAGATTGCCGCGTTAAAAAAGAACGCTGGTCATTTCGACAGACCAATGTGGCTGCCTCCTAATGCTGAGGTTGAGCTACAATGGTGGGTGTCCAATATTGGCAGGTCCTTCAAACCCATTATTGTGCCCAATCCGGTGGTATATTTGCAAACTGACGCAAGCTCCCAAGGCTGGGGAGCTACGGACAGCTGTTCTAGTTGTGGGGGTAGGTGGGACACCCTTGAAGCTAGCATGTTGGTATCACAAGGGATAAACTATTTGCAGCTGCTTGCAGCATTTCACGGACTTCGGGCTTATTGTTCCAATCTCGGTGGAGCTCATGTCCGTATCCAAATAGACAACACCACGGCGGTGGCATATTTAAACCATATGGGCGGTACCAGGTCAGTCTCATGTGACAAATTGGCTAATACCATTTGGCTCTGGTGTATTGATCGGGATATTTGGATTTCAGCCACCTATTTGCCAGGTAGGCTTAATACTGTGGCAGACACCAGGTCACGCAAATTTAACGATAATATTGAGTGGATGTTGCATCCTCAAATATTTGCCAAAATTACAGCCAAATTTGGTCAACCGGATATTGACCTCTTTGCGTCACGGTTGAACCATCAGGTACCAACATACGTTTCATGGGAACCAGATCCTGGGGCATTAGCGATGGATGCATTCTCGCTAGACTGGGGGAGTTGTTTTTTCTACGCAATCCCCCCGTTTTGCCTCATCAGTCGGGTATTACAAAAAATCAAGATGGATGCCGCTCGGGGCATTCTTACCATACCCGACTGGCCCACACAGCCTTGGTATCCGGTGGTCTTTGACCTGATTAGTCAACCCTGGGTCCCTTTAGAGGGTTGCCCGCAATTGGTTTCTCACCCTGTCACAGGGGAGTCACACCCCTGCCATGCCTATTTAAAATTACTGGCTTGCAGGTTCTGACCAGGCCATGGTTGCAGTATGGCCTCTCCACCCGAACCATGAACACCATTAGGGCATCATGTCGAGAGTCAACCAGGCGAAGATACCTCTCCCACATCGCCAAGTGGGAAGCCTACTGCAGCCGCTCTCGCATCACCTACGATGATGTCTCCATAGCCGACGTCCTGGAATTCCTCGCGGGGTTGCACCACGATGAACACTTAAGTTACAGTGCCATCAACAGCGCCAGGAGTGCGCTGTCATTCTACCTCAACATCGAGGTAGGATCAAACAGGCTAGTGTCCAGACTAATGCGGGGAATATTCAATTTGAATCCGCCTACACCACGCTATTACATCACCTGGGATGTCAGGGATGTACTTACCCTGCTCAGGACGTGGTCACCCATGGAAGGGTTACAGCTGGACAAACTCACCATGAAACTGGTGATGTTACTAGCGCTGACTTCAGCACAGCGGGTTCAGACGCTCCACAAACTCCGTATTGATAGGATGACGTCTACCCCTGGAGAAGTAGTCTTTTTCATTGATGAGCTACTAAAGCAGCATAGACCTGGGTGCACAGGGCTGCAGCTGAAGTTCCCGGCATACCCCGCAGATGCTCGGCTATGTTTAGCCACTCATATCCGTTACTACGTCAAGGTGTCGAGGAGCATCAGAGAAATGGAGCAATACCTGCTTGTCACTCATAAAAGACCTCACCATCGAGTGACAGTCCAGACGATATCCAGGTGGCTCCGGATCGTCTTGGGTAAGTCAGGTATTGACACTAATGTGTTCAAGTCTCACTCCACCAGGGCTGCATCGACGTCGGCGGCGAGGGTCATGGAGGTGCCCATGGACCATATTCTCGCCACAGCAGGATGGGCGAACGAAGCTGTGTTCCAGCGGTTCTATAATAAGCCTGTTGCTGCTCCCCTACAGTTCGCGGAGGCCGTGCTGAACGCCGGGCAAGAACGTGGGGATGTCCCCGAATAAGGGGATTTTGCTGTGTTATTAATAAATATTCTTTGTGTTTCAGTATAACCTGGTTTCATCAACTTGTTTACTCCCATCCATCCTTGCTAGTGGTGTGTCAGCATGGACGTGGTCCAGGGCGTGTAATCACAGAAGCTTTGAAGTCTTCACGAAGTCACTCACGTGACTCCGAAATGAAATAGTAAGATTGAACGAGAACTTACCAGTTCGAAGGTTGATCTTTATTTCATGAGGAGTTGCGGTGAGGGATTTCGTGCCCTCCGCTCCCAACCCTCGATCATACTCAACTGGTAATTAGAGTCTCTTTAATCTTACTATGCCAAATCATTTCTGTTGTTGTTTCTGTGATTCCACAGCGCTACTTTGAAGAATGTCGCGCATGCGTGCCGGCGGGCTCTTCACGAAATCCCTCACCGCAACTCCTCATGAAATAAAGATCAACCTTCAAACTGGTAAGTTCTCGTTCAATCTTACTATTCAGGATGCAAACAGCGACAAAAGTTCAGGACTTATGAAGCAACAACATTTCAGGACACGAAAAGTGAAAATATTTCAGCGCAAGAAAAGTGACAAACCTTCAGGACGCGAAAAGCGATGGAAATTCAGCACACGAAATGCGACGAAATTTCAGAACGTGAAACGCGACAGAATTTCTATACATGAAAAGCAATGAAATTTCAGCACGCAAAAAGGGTACAAAATTCAAGACGCGAAAAGAGAACAAATTTCAGGACGGGAAAAGCGACAACATTTCAGGACATGAAATGAAACAAAATTTCAGCACACAAATAGCAACAAAAATTCACTACGAGAAAAGCGATGAAATTCACCACATGAAAAGCGAAGAACCTTCAGCACATGAAATGTGACGAAAACTCAGCACTCAAGAAGCGACAAAATTTCAGCAAACAAATTGCGACAAGATTTCAGCACACAAAAAGTGATGAAAATTCAGGATGCGAAATGCGACGAAATGTCAGGACACGAAAAGCGACAAAATCTCCGGACATGAAAAGTGACTGAATTTCAGGACATGAAAAGCGACGAAAATTCAGCTTGCAAAAAGCGACAGATCTTCATGACGTGAAAAACGATGAAAATTCAGGACATGAAATGTGACTAAATTTCAGGACATGAAAAGCGACAAAAATTCAGCTTTCGAAAAGCGACAAATCTTCAGGATGTGAAAAGTGATGAAAATTCAGCACGCCGATAGTGAGGAAAATTCAGCACATAAAAAGTGACGAAAATGCAGCAGGTGAAATGTGAGGAAAATTTATTACGCTCAAAGTGACAGACCTTCAGGAAGCGAAAAGCAGCGAAATTTCAGGACGCAATAAGTGACTAAAAATCAGGATGTGAAATGTGACAAAAAATTCAGGACGGAGAAGCGATGACATTTCAGGACACGAAAAGCGACAACATTTCAGGACACGAAAAGCGATGAAATTTCAGGTCATGGAAAGTGACTAAATTTCAGGGCACAAAAAGCGACGAAATTTCAGGGCGCGAAAAGCAACTAAATTTCACAACACAAAAAGGGACAAAAGTTCAGCAGGGAAAAAGCGAAGAAAATTTAGCATGCGTCTAGCTGAGAAATTTCAGTACACGAAAAACGACGAAAATTCAGGACATGAAATGCAACGAAAATTCAGGACGGAAAATAGACACATTTTCAGGACGCAAAAAGCGACAAAATTTCATAACGCGAAAAGCGACAACATTTCAGGACACGGAAAGCGATGACATTTCAGGACACCAAAAGCGATGACATTTCAGGACACGAAAAGCGATGACATTTCAGGACACAAAAAGCGCCGAAATTTCAGGATGCAATAAATGACTAAAAATCAGGATGTGAAATGTGTCAAAAATTCAGGACGGAAAATAGACACATTTCAGGATGCGAAAAGCGATGACATTTCAGGAGAAGAAAAGCTTGACATTTCAGGACACGAAAAGTGACAACATTTCAGGACACAAAAGCAACGAAATTTCAATACACGGAAAGTGACGAAATTTCAGGGCACAAAAAAGTGACGAAATTTCAGGGCATGAAAAACTACTAAATTTCAGAACACAAAAAGGGACAAAGTTCAGCAGGGAAAAAGCGAAGAAAATTAAGCATGCGTAAACCTGAGAAATTTCAGTACATGAAAAACAACGAAAATTCAGGACATGAAATGCAACGAAAATTCAGGACGGAAAATAGACACATTTTCAGGACGCAAAAAGCTACAAAATTTCATAACGCGAAAAGCGACAATATTTCAGGACACGGAAAGCGATGACATTTCAGGACACCAAAAGCGATGACATTTCAGGACACGAAAAGCGATGACATTTCAGGACACAAAAAGCGCCGAAATTTCAGGATGCAATAAATGACTAAAAATCAGGATGTGAAATGTGTCAAAAATTCAGGACGGAAAATAGACACATTTCAGGATGCGAAAAGCGATGACATTTCAGGAGGAGAAAAGCTTGACATTTCAGGACACGAAAAGTGACAACATTTCAGGACACGGAAAGTGACGAAATTTCAGGACACGGGAAATGACGAACTTTCAGGGCACAAAGTGCGACAAAATTTCACGGCACAAAAAGCAACTAAATTTCACAACACAAAAAGGGACAAAAGTTCAGCAGGGATAAATCGAAGAATATTTAGCATGCATAAAGCTGAGAAATTTCAGTACATGAAAAACAACGAAAATTCAGGACGTGAAATGCAACGAAAATTCAGGATGGAAAATAGACACATTTTCAGGACGCAAAAAGCTACAAAATTTCATGACATGAAAAGCGACGACATTTCAGGACAGGAATAGCGATGACATTTCAGGACACGAAAAGCGATGACATTTCAGCACATGAAGTGATGACATTTCAGGACATGAAAGGCGATAAAATTTCAGGACACAAAAGCAACGAAATTTCAGTACACGGAAAGTGACGAAATTTCAGGGCACAAAAAAGTGACGAAATTTCAGGGCATGAAAAACTACTAAATTTCAGAACACAAAAAGGGACAAAAGTTCAGCAGCAGAAAAGCGAAGAAAATTCAGCATGCATAAAGCTGAGAAATTTCAGTACATGAAAAACAACAAAAATTCAGGACATGAAATGCAACGAAAATTCAGGATGGAAAATAGACACATTTTCAGGACGCAAAAAGCTACAAAATTCCATGACATGAAAAGCGACGACATTTCAGGACAGGAATAGTGATGACATTTCAGGACACGAAAAGCGATGACATTTCAGCACATGAAAAGCGATGACATTTCAGGACATGAAAGGCGACAAAATTTCAGGACACAAAAGCAACAAAATTTCAGTACATGGAAAGTGACGAAATTTCAGGGCACAAAAAAGTGACGAAATTTCAGGGTATGAAAAACTACTAAATTTCAGAACACAAAAAGGGACAAAAGTTCAGCAGCAGAAAAGCGAAGAAAATTCAGCATGCATAAAGCTGAGAAATTTCAGTACATGAAAAACAACGAAAATTCAGGACATGAAATGCAACGAAAATTCAGGATGGAAAATAGACACATTTTCAGGACGCAAAAAGCTACAAAATTCCATGACATGAAAAGCGACGACATTTCAGGACAGGAATAGTGATGACATTTCAGGACACGAAAAGCGATGACATTTCAGCACATGAAAAGCGATGACATTTCAGGACATGAAAGGCGACAAAATTTCAGGACACAAAAGCAACAAAATTTCAGTACATGGAAAGTGA
Organism: Raja brachyura; assembly: GCA_963514005.1. The sequence continues at coordinate 102,253,313 of OY740786.1, forward strand.
CGAAATTTCAGGGCACAAAAAAGTGACGAAATTTCAGGGTATGAAAAACTACTAAATTTCAGAACACAAAAAGGGACAAAAGTTCAGCAGCAGAAAAGCGAAGAAAATTCAGCATGCATAAAGCTGAGAAATTTCAGTACACGAAAAACTATGAAAATTCAGGACATGAAATGCAATGAAATTTCAGGACGTGATAAACGACGAAATTTCAGGACACAAAAAACGACAACATTTCAGGGCACGAAAAGCAACGAAATTTCAGGGCACAAAAAGCGACGAAATTTCAGAAGACAAAAAGCGACGAAAATTCAGCTTGTGAAAAGCGACATCTTCAGGACGTGAAAAGCAATGAAAATTAGGCACGCATAAAGTGACGAAAATTCAGCACATAAAAAGTGACAAAAATGCGGCATGTGAAATGCGATGATAATTCAGCACGCTCAAAGCGACGGACCTTCAGGAAGCTAAAAGCGACAAAAATTCAGGACACAATAAGGGACTAGAAATCAGGATGTGAAATGTAACAAAAATTCAGGACAGCAAAATAGACACATTTCAGAAAGCGAAAAGCGATGACATGTCAGGTCGCGAAAAGGTCAGGGCACATGAAGCGACAACATTTCAGGACACGAAAAGTGAAAATATTTCAGCACAAGAAAGCGACAAACCTTCAGGACGTGAAAAGCGATGAAAATTCAGCACGCAAAAAGTGACAAAATTTCAGCAAATGGAAAGCACTGTAATTTCAGCACACAAAAAGTGAGGAAAATTCAGGACATGAAAGATGATAAAAATTGAAAATGCCAAAGGTGAAGTAAATTCAGGACACAAAAAACGACAAAATTACAGGATGCATAAAGCGACGAAGTTTCAGAACGTGAAACGCGACAGAATTTCAATACATGAAAAGCCATGGAAATTCAGCATGCAAAAAGGGTACAAAATTCAAGACGTGAAAACAGAACAAATTTCAGGACGGGAAAAGCGACAACATTTCAGGACTTGAAATGAAACAAAATTTCAGCACACAAATAGCAACAAAAATTCACCACGAGAAAAGCGATGACGTTCAGTACGTGAAAAGCAAAGAACCTTCAGCACATGAAATGTGACAAAAACTCAGCACTCAAGAAGTGACGAATTTTCAGCACACAAAATGCGACGAGATTTCCGCACAGGAAAAGTGATGTAAATTCAGGATGCGAAATGCGACGAAATGTCAGGTCGTGAAAAGCGACGAAATTTCCGGACATGAAAAGTGACTAAATTTCAGGACATGAAAAGCGACGAAAATTCAGCTTGAGAAAAGTGAAAAAATCTTCAGGACGTGAGAAACGATGAAAATTCAGGACATGAAAAATGATGAAAATTCAGGACATGAATTGCGACGAAAAATGAGCTTTCGAAAATCGACACATTTTCAGGACATGAAAAAGGATGAAAATTCAGCACGCCTAAAGTGACGAAAATTCAGCACATAAAATGTGATGAAAATGCGGCATGTGAAATGCGATGAAAATTCAGCACGCTCAAAGTGACGGACCTTCAGGAAGCAAAAAGCGACGAAAATTCAGCATGCAAAAAGTGACTAAAAATCAGGACGTGAAATGTGACAAAAATTCAGGACGGAAAATAGACCCATTTCAGGACACAAAAAGCGACAAAATTTCAGGACATGAAAATCGACAACATTTCAGGACACCAAAAGCGACAAAATTTCAGGGTACGAAAAGCGACTAAATTTCAGAACACAAAAAGGGACAAAAGTCCAGCAGGGAAAGAGTGAAGAAAATTCAGCATGCATAAAGCTGAGAAATTTCAGTACATGAAAAACAACGCAAATTCAGGACATGAAATGCAACGGATATTCAGGACGTAAAATAGACACATTTTCAGGACGCAAAAACCTACAAAATTTCATGACGTGAAAAGTGACTACATTTCAGGACACGAAAAGCGATGACATTTCAGACAACGAAAAGCGACGAAATTTCAGGACACGGAAAGTGACGACATTTCAGCGCACAAAAAGCGACGAAATTTCAGGGAACGAAAAGCGACTAAATTTCAGAACACAAAAAGGGAAAAAATTCAGCAGCGAAAAAGCGAAGAAAATTTAGCATGCGTAAAGCTGAGAAATTTCAGTACACGAAAGACTGAATATTCAGGACATGAAATGCAACGAAAATTCAGGACGGAAAACAAACACATTTTCAGGACCCAAAAAGCTACAAAAATTCATGAGACGAAAAATTCAGGATGCGAAATGCGACGAAAATTCAGCTTGCGAAAAGCAACAAATCTTCAGGACGTGAAAAACGATGAAAATTCAGGACATGAAAAGTGACTAAATTTCAGGACATGAAAAGCGATGAAAATTCAGCTTTCATAACGCAACAAATTTTCAGGACGTGACAAGCGTTGAAAATTCAGCACGCCTAAAGGTACAAAATTTCATGACACAAAAAGCGACGACACTTCAGGACACGAAAAGCGATTAAATTTCAGGACACGAAAAGCAATGACATTTCAGGACACGAAAAGCGATGACATTTCAGGACACGAAAAGCGACAAAATTTCTTGACACGAAAAGCGACAAAATTTCAGCACACGCAGAGTGACAAAATTTCAGGACGCAATAAGTGACTAAAAATCAGGACGTGAAATGTGACAATAATTCAGGACGTAAAATAGACACATTTCAGGATGCGATAAGCGATGATATTTCACGACATGAAAAGTGACAAAATTTCAGTACACGAAAAGCAACAAAATTTCAGGACACGGAAAGTGACGCAATTTTATGGCACAAAAAGCAGCAAAATTTCAGGGCACGAAAAGTGACTAAATTTCAGAACACAAAAAGGGACAAAAGTTCAGCAGGGAAAAAGTGAAGAAAATTCAGCATGCAAAAAGCGGAGAAATTTCAGTACACGAAAAAAGACGAAAATTCAGCACATGAAATGCAAAGAATATTCAGGACGGAAAATAGACACATTTTCAGGACGCAAAAAGCTACAAAATTTCATGACACGAAAAGCAACGACATTTCAGGACACGAAAAGCGATGACATTTCAGGACACGAAAAGCGATGACATTTCAGGACACGAAAAGCGATGATATTTCAGGGCACGAAAAGCGACAAAATTTCAGGACATGAAAAGTGACAAAATTTCAGGACGTGGAAAGTGACGAAATTTCAGGGCGCAAAAAGTGACGAAATTTCAGGGCACAAAAAGCGACTAAATTTCAGAACACAAAAAGGGACAAAAGTTCAGCAGGGAAAAAGAGAAGAAAATTTAGCATGCGTAAAGCTGAGAAATTTCAGTACACGAAAAACAACGAAAATTCAGGACATGAAATGCAACGAAAATTCAGGATGGAAAATAGACAAATTTTCAGGACAGAAAAAGCTACAAAATTTCATGACGCGAAAAGCAACGACATTTCAGGACACGAAAAACGATGACATTTCAGGACACGAAAAGCGATGACATTTCAGGATACGAAAAGCGACAAAATTTCGGGACACGAAAAGTGACAAAATTTCAGGACCTGAATTTTAGTTGCATTTTGAGTCCTGAAATTTCGTTGGTTTTCACGCCCTGAAGGTCCGTTGCGTTACGTGTGCTGTATCTTCGTTGCTATTCATGTGCCGAATTTTCGTCACTTTTCATGTGCTAAATGTTCGGTGCTATTCGTGTGCTGAAATTTCATCGTTTTTCCCGTCCTGAAATTTCGCTGCATTCCACATCCTGAATTTTAGTCGTTTATCGTGTACTGAGATTTCATAGCATTATGCATGCTGAATTTTCATTGCTTTTTGCCTGCTGAATTTTCGTCCCTTTTTGTCTGCTGAAATTTTGTCACTTTTCGTGTCGTGAAATGTCATCGCTTTTCGTGTCCTGAAATGTCATTGCTTTTTGTGTCCTGAAATGCCATCGATTTCGTGTCCTGAAATGTCGTCGCTTTTCGCGTCATAAAATTTTGAAGCTGTTTTGTGTCCTGAAAATGTGTCTATTTCCATCCTGAATTTTTGTTGCATTTCATGTGCTGAGTTTTAGTCTCTTATTGCGTCCTGAATTTTCGTCGCTTTTCGCGTCCAGAAGGTTTGTCATTTTTGCTTTTTGTTTCCTGAAATGTTGTTGCTTCATGTGTCCTGACCTTTTGTCGCTTTTTGCATCCTGAATTTATGTCACATTTGGCGTTTTGGATTTTCATCGACTTTCGCCACCTGAATTTTTAATTCAATTCAATTGAATCTTGAATTGTCATTGTGCAGTGTACAATTTTCGTAACTTTTCGTTTGCTGAACTATCATCGTTTTTCACGTCCTGAAATGTTGTCGCTTATTGCAATCTGAATTTTTGTTGCTTTTCACAGGCAGAATTTCCGTAGATTTTTGTCTCTTTTCTCGTCTTAAATTTTCAAAGCTTTTCGTGTTCTGAATTTACTTTGCATTTTGCGTTTTTAATTTTTGTCGCCTTTCACGTCCTGAATTTTCAAAACTTTTCATGCTGAATTTTCGTCATTTTTTGCATGTTGAATTTTCGGCGCCTTTCGCGTGCTGAAATTTCGTCACCTATGTGTGATGAAATTTAATCCCTTTTCGCATTCTGAAATTTCATCAAATTTTGCATCCTGAAATTTAGTCGCTTTTTGCGTGCTGAATTTTTTCTTGCTTTTTGCATACTGAATTTTCGTTGCTTTTCGTGTGCAGAATTTTTGTCACATTTCAAGTCCTGAAGGTTCTTCGTTTTCCGAATGCTGAATTTTCATTGCATTTCACATCTTGATTCGTCGATTTTCCTGTGTTGAAATTTTGTCGCGTATCGCGTCCTGAAATTTCGTCGCTTTTGGCATTTTTAATTTTCATCGCTTTTCGCGACCAGAATTTTTGTCACTTTTGATGTGCCGAATTTTCGTCACTTTTCGTGTGCTGAATTTTCATCGCCTTTCATATCCTGAGGGTTCGTCGCTTTTTGCATGCTGAATTTTCATTGCTTTTTGCGTGCTGAATTTTTGTTGCATTTCATGTCGTGAACTTTAGTCGCTTTTCACATGCTGAATTTTCATTGCTTTTCGCGTGGTGAATTTTCGTCACTTTTATTATGCTGAAATTTTGTTGCTTTTCACGTCCTGAAATTTTGTTGCAATTCACGTCCTGAACTTTTGTCACATTTCACGTCCTGAAATTTTGTCCCTTTTAGCATCCTGAAATTTTGTTTCTTTTCTCGTTAAGAATTTACGTCGCTTTTGGCGTTATGGATTTTTGTCGACTTTCGCTACCTGAAGGTTCTTCGCTTTTCATGTGCTGAATTTTAGATTACTTTTCACGTGCTGCAATTTTGTCGCTCTATGCGTCATGAAAATTCATCTATTTTCCGTCCTGAATTTTCATCGCAGTTCACGTCCTGAATTTTAGTCGCTTTTCACGTCCTGAAGATTCGTCGCTTTTCAAAAGCTGAAATTTTGTTGCTTTTTGTCTGCTGATTTTTCGTCGCTTTTCGTACCCTGAAGGTTAGTCACTTTTTGCATCCTGAAATTTCATCGCATTTTGTGTCCTTAAAATTTGTCGCATTTTATGCTCTGAAATTTAGTCGCTTCTTGTGTGCTGAGTTTTCATTACATTTCATGTGCTGAAGGTTCTTCGCTTTTCGCATGCTGAATTTTCATCGCTTTTCTCGTGGTGAATTTTTGTCGCTATTTGTGTGCTGAAATGTTGTTGCATTTCACGTCCTGAAATGTTGTCACTTTTCCCGTCCTGAAATTTATTCTCTTTTCGCATCTTGAATTTGTTTCCCATTTTGCGTGCTGAATTTTCATGGCTTTTCGTGTATAGAAATTCACGTTTCACATTCTGAAATTTCGTCACTTTGTGCGTCCTGTAATTTCGTAGCTTTTTTTGTCCTGAATTTACTTCGCTTTTGGCGTTTTGGATTTTCATCGCCTTTCATGTCCTGAATATTCGTCGCTTTTCGTGTCCTGAAATGTTTTCGCTTCATGTGTCCTGACATTTTGTCGCTGTTTGCATCCTGAATTTACTTCACTTTTGGCGTTTTTAATTTTTGTCGCTTTTCATGTTCTGACATTTTTGTCACATTTCAACTCGTTTTTCGTATTCTGAAATATATTCCCTTTTCGCATTATGCTTCCTAAATTTTTGAAGTCTATTTTCCGTCCTGAATTTTCATTGCAATTCACATCCTGAATTTAAGTCACTTTTCACATCCTGAAGATTTGTCGCTTTTCAAAAGCTGAATTTTTGTTGCTTTTTGTCTGCTGATTTTTCGTCGCTTTTCATGTCATGAACGTTAGTTACTTTTTGCATCCTGAAATTTCGTTGCATTTTGCGTTCTTAAATTTCATCGCATTTTGTGCGCTGAAATTTTGTCGCATCTTGTGTGCTGAGTGTTCGTCACATTTCATGTGCTGAAGGTTCGTCGCTTTTCGCATGCTGAATTTTCATTGCTTTTCTGGTGGTGAATATTTGGCGCTATTTGTGTGCTGAAATGTTGTTGCATTTCACATCCTGAAATGTTGTCGCTTTTCCCATCCTGAAATTTATTCTCTTTTCGCGTCTTGAATTTGTTTCCCTTTTTGCGTGCTGAATTTTAATGGCTTTTCGTGTATAGAAATTCCGTCGCATTTCACGTTCCGAAATTAATGTCACTTTATGCGTCCTGTAATTTCGTCGCTTTTTGTGTCCTTAATTTACTTCGCCTTTGGCATTTTGAATTTTTGTCGCCTTTCATGTCCTGAATTTTCGTCACTTTTTGTGTGCTGAAATATCGGTGCTTTTCATTTGCTGAAATTTCGTCACTATACACATCCTGAAATTTTGGTGCTTTTCACATCCTGAAGGTTCATTACTTTTCGCATGCTGAATTTTCATCGCTTTTCGCGTCCTGAAGGTTTGTCATTTTCACTTTTCGTGTCCTGAAATGTTGTCGCTTCATGTGTCCTGCTGACATTTCGTCGCATTTCAACTCGTTTTTTGCGTTCTGAAATTTATTCTCTTTTTGCATTATGCTTCCTGAATTTTTGCGCCATTTCTGTCCTGAATTTTTGTCACTTTCCGTACGCTCAAATCTGGCCTTTTTTCGTTCTGAAATTTTGTCGCTATTCGCATCCTGAATTTTCGTCACCTATCAAGTCCTGAATTTTAGTTGCGTTTTGAGTCCTAAAATTTCGTTGGTTTTCACGTCCTGAAGGTCCGTTGCGTTGCGTGTGCTCAATCTTCGTCGCATTTCACGTGCCAAATTTTCATCACTTTTTGTGTGCTAAATCTTCGGTGCTTTTCGTGTGCTGAAATTTCATAGTTTTTCACGTCCTGAATTTTCACTGCATTCCACATACTGAATTTTAGTCTTTTTCGTGTACTGAAATTTCATAGCTTTACGCATGCTGAATTTTCTTTGCTTTTTGCCTGCTGTATTTCGTCCCTTTTTGTGTCCTGAAATTTTGTTGCTTTTCGTGTCCTGAAATGTCATCGCTATTCGTGTCCTGAAATGTCATTGCTTTTCGTGTCCTGAAATGTCATCGTTTTTCGCGTCATTAAATTTTGTAGCTTTTTGCGTCCTGAAAATGTGTCTATTTTCCGTCCTGAATTTTCGTTGCATTCCATGTCATGATTTTTTGTCTCTTATTGCGTCCTGAATTTTCGTCGCACTTCACATGACGCATTTTCGTCACTTTTTGTGTGCTGAATTTTCGTCACTTTATGCGTGCTGAATTTTCATTGCTTTTCACGTCCTGAAAATTTGTCGCTTTTCACAAGCTGAATTTTCAACGCTTTTCATGTCCTGAAATTTAGTCACTTTTCATGTCCTGAAATTTCATCGCTCTTTGCGTTCTGAAATTCCGTCGCTTTTCGCATCCTGAATTTTCGCCACTTTTAAAGTTTTGAATTGCTGTTGCCTTTTACGTGGCTTCGTCGCTTTTCTGGTGCTGAATTTTTCATCACTTTTTGCATACTGAATTGATGTCAAATTTGGCGTTTCATGTTTTTCATCGACTTTCGCCACCTGAATTTTCAATTCAATTCAATCTTGAATTGTCATTGTGCAGTGTACAATTTTCATCACTTTTCGTTTGCTGAACTATCGTTTTTCACGTCCTGAATTTTCATCACTATGCACGTGCTGAATTTTCGGCGCCTTTCGCGTGCTAAATCTCGCTACCTCTTTTTTTTCCATTTCAAAAACTTTATTCAACACAATCATAAAATACAACACATCAAAACATAATCAAAATCACACTATAACGAACAGATCATTGTAGTACAACAGTACATTCATTGTTTATAATAGCCTCAACACCACGCGGTGACCAGCGTTGACGGAAGGCCTCCAGCGTCCCCATGGACACCGTGTGTTCCCTCTCCAGGGACTCCCTACCTCTCTCCCTCCCTCCCTTCCTCTCTCCTTCAATCCCTCCCTCTTCCTACCAACTAGGGTCACGTTCCACATCACTGATTGGTGTGTTCTGTGTAGGAGAATTATGGGCCTGTCCTACCAGCATACGACTCCATGCAGTGAGTGGAACCTAATGTGTTCGCATGAGCCGTCCGGCCTCGCGGGGCCGGTCCCACTTCCATCGCCAGAACTATGCAGAGTCGTGCGGAGCTGGTCCCGACATTGCGCGGGGCTCTGAAAAACTGACTGTGTTCAAATATTCCGTGCAGCAACGGCCTGTCGGGCAGCAGTCGCCTCGACGCATTACGCACCGCCTCGAAGTTGTGCCTCCATGACCCTCTCTATATATGCCTCTGTGACCCTTTCTCTGTGTGCCTCCGTGCCCCTCTCTGTGTGTCCCTCTCTGTCCTTGAGAACTTACCTTGTGGACTTCGCTCCAACTTCGCACCACGTCGCCCACTCACCTGACCTCCGCACGGCCCCCCGCTGCCGGTTTGGTTGCGCTCGCCGCATATAGGCTCATGCTAGTGGGATTGGCCCTGTACAGGGATCACTCGACCTCCGCGCGGCCCCCGCTTCCAGTTTGGTTGCGCTCACCACATGGAGTCGGATGCTGGTAGGACAGGCCCTTTATTGAATTACAGAATGAGAGATAGAGAGAGAAAGACAGAGACAGAGACAGAGACAGAGACAGAGACAGAGACAGAGACAGAGACAGAGACAGACACAGACACAGACACAGAGACAGAGACAGAGACAGACAGGCAGAGAGAGAGAGAGAGAGAGAGAGAGAGAGAAGACGTGTTTTCTTCTCAGCTCTGCAGTTGAGAAGGATTGAAGCAGCCTTTCAAGGATTTTGCCATTGGAGAGGGCACAGACACAGGGGGGCTTCATAGTTTAACTTATCGTTGGGCTGTTGAAGCTTTCCTCTGGTCTGGGAAGCCTCCACCAGTGTGAAAATTCCTGAGTTTTCTCTACATTGTCGAGGGTGCGGTTGTCGTTGGCGGACTGCCAAGGGTGCCTGGAATTCGAGGGTAAGAAGTTTGCGGTGTCTTTGTCGTTTTTGGCACTGTTTCTCTGCCCTAAAGTCATTTTGCTCAGTGCGGCTGCCTGGCTTAATGTGAAGAAGGTACTTTTGCTTCCGGCGAGACTGGGATAGAACTTCCCAAAAGCTGCTCTTGGCTGTGGACGAACTTGGGGACTTTCCTGCTTCAGCTGGAGGTTTCTGTTTTCTGCTGCCTGTCTTTGACTGTGACTGTCTCTGGGACTTAACTTGGAGCTGAGCTGCTGGGGTGCCTGGAGTTGGATTGTGCCTCTGTCAGGATGGCGATGGAAGGGGCGCGGCCGAAGGTCCGGACCTACGCAGCGATGGCAGCAGTGGCGGGTACGAGGCCATCTGAGCTTGAGCCTCATGTTGACTTGGATGGGGACAGTTTTGGTATCTCGGTTCAAACTGGGCCTATGATGTCTAGGGGGGCAATTACGAAGTCCATGAATGAACTTCTTGGGAGGGGGCTATTGTCTCTTCCGAGCTCAAAAGAGGAAAGGTTGAGATGATACTTAAGACCCGGGAGTGTGTGGCCCTAGCGTTGGAGACGGGGATCTCAGTGGGGGGGGGGGTCCACATACAGGTGGATCCGTGGGTATCTAGGGTGAGACCGGTTCTTCTGCGGAGCTGCCCCACTTATATCTCGGATGCGTTACTTATTACACACCTGTACAAGTTTGGGGAGGTGCGGTCTAAATGCTTTAGGCTCTTGCATCCCGGGGGGGACCCGGAGGAAAAAGGGGCCTTCAGTTTCAAGAGGAGGGTGTTCATGAAGGTGGGTGAGGGGGATGGTGCTGAGGGGAGTTTTGAGGTGGAGTAAAAGGGTATCACCAGAACCGTGCGTTGGAGTTGGGGAAAGGCACGGTGTCATGCGTGCGGCGAATTTGGACATCTCCATAGGGAGTGCCTTATTCGCGGGGTCACTGCTAGGGGTTCTAGCACAGTGGCCCAGGAATGCACTGCTGGCCCATCTGGGGTGGCTCGTCAAACCTCAGTGGCGCGGGGTGGTACTGCTGACCCGGCTATGGCTGCCAGCTCTGCCTTGGTGATCCGGGCGGCAGTGATAATCCATCCGGGTCCACAGGCTCCGCTTTGGGGACCCTGGGCAGCGAAAGCCCACGCCCCCCACGTCCTGCTCCTGTGGTGGCGGATAAAGGTGGGGCACAGGAGGAGGGAAGTGAAGAGGGGGGGATTTGGGAGAAGCAGGGGAAGAAGATCAAGAGGAAGGAGAGGAAAAAGGCCGCCCGGGCAAGTAAAATGCAATCGGGTGTGCACCTGCCGAGTTCTGTTACCACCCAAGGGGCGCCTGGCAGCTCCAGTGAGGTGCAGACTGCACCTGCTGGGGCCCAGCAAGGAGCTGATGTGGTTCAGAAGGGGGAAGGGAAGCTAAAACGTGCGGGTGGCAAAGTGGTTGGGGGTAATGTGGAGGTGGATGACCCTTCCCTTATGGAGGTTACCGTACATCCGCATGCTAGCGGGACAAAAAGGAGGCATTTGCCTGGTGGGGATGAGCAAGGGCGTGGGTCCAAAGCTAGGGGGATGTCTTTCTCCGGGCTTTCCACCACTGATGTGGCTGAAAGTGGTCTTGCACTGGTGTCTGCTGGGTCGGTGGTTGGGCCTTCTTTTCATGGATCTTCAGCGGGTGTCACAAGACCAGGTGCTGGGGTTGATTCTGGTGGAATGGGTCCTCTGGCGGGAGTTTGTCCCTTCATTTCAGGGGCCCTCCGAGGGAGTTATGTCACCGGGTGTTGGGGTTAGCTCCCTTGGGTGTGTGGCCTCTGGGTCAGACGAGGTCCCCTCGTTCCAGAGGCTTACTGGGGGTGCTAGCACGCTAGTTGACGTGGTTGGCTCCCCTTGTTGTGTGCCTCCTGTGACGGGGGATGAGCAGAGTCAGCCCGAGGGGGGAGGTTCGGGGGTATTGTCGTTCAAGTCTGTGCTCCATATCAGTGCCAGTGGAGGTGCTGGGGGACGTGATGCCTCAACAGATGAGTTGCCTGGGGAGAGTTTAAAAGCAGGTGGAGATTCTCTGGGTGATGCCTGTGGAGAGGGCACTCTAGATGATGTGGAGGTCGGGGCTGTTTTGGGTCGTGATCCTCATTCAGACTCCGAGGGTGCCAGTGCACCACAGGCCCTGGGGATGCCTCTTGTTTTTGCTTCCGCAGGCCCAGACGTGGAGGGTGATGGTAGCGTGCAGGAGCCCAGCCATTCAGTGGGCTGTGTGTCTCAATCAGGGGTTTCGGGGCCCTTCCCCGGCATTGATCCTGGGGGTGGTGTCGTGGCAGAGGAGGGGGAGAGTGATGGGGTCAGTGTGTGTAGTCAGGATAGCGATTCGTCAGAGAGTTCTGGTCTTTTTGAGCTTGTTGATTCAGGTGCGAGCGGGTTGGCTGCGCGCCCAGGCTCCAAGGCCGTGTCTCAGGCAAGTGTTATCCTTGAGGTGCGAGAGTTCCTAAAAACAAGCCGTTCCAGCCGAACCAAAAAGGAGGCTGCTAAAAGACGGTGGGAGGACTGGCCAGCTTTGAGTCTCGAGGCTATCCTTGGCAACAAGGATAGTGGTCTTCCTGACTCTGAGAAGAGACAGTTTGGGGATTTTTTGGAGTTCCTCAGAGGAAGAGTTCTTGAGTCTAAGCGGAGTGTGAGGATCTCAATCTAGTGTGCCTACACATTCACAGTAGCTACATTAAATTTAAATGGGAGTAGAGCGAGTTTTCGTAGATTTTCAGCTCTTATCAGCCCTAAGAGAGGGGAAATTTGCGGTGTGTTTTCTGCAAGAGACACATACCGTTGTTAGTGACGAACCCACCTGGCGACTGGAGTGGGAGGGGGGGGGGGGTTTATGTGAGCCATCTCAGCTCAAATTCGAGTGGGGTGGCTTTTCTGTTGGCTCCAAACTTTCTGCCAAGCGTTTTAAAAGTGGAGGAAGTGGTGCCAGGACGTTTGCTCCATCTGGCCGTGAGCCTGGATGGCATGCCGTTGCATTTCATTAACGTGTATGTCCTAGCTCCGGTACGATGCAGGCCGGCCTACTTCAGGAGGTGAATGCTCTGTTGGGTACTATTGATAGGGGAGAGTGGGTCTTCCTTGGTGGGGACTTTAATTGCACACTTGAGGTGCGGGACCGTTCTGGTACTCAGTGTGCGCCTGCTGTAGCAAAGAAGCTGAGAGGGTTGATTGACTCCTTTGAGTTGGTTGATGCTTGGAGGGACCTTCACCCAGATTCCACTGCTTTTTCGCGGAGGTCTGAGGGTGGTGGTTCCCGCATTGATCGTTTTTATATGTCCCGAGCGTTTGTTTCCCGTGTCTCAGCGGCCTCAATGCGGCTGGTGCCGTGGTCGGACCACTATCTGGTGCATGTGGATTTTAATCCAGCGTGCGCTCGGGCTGGGTCCGCGTACTGGCACTTCAACGACAGGCTGCTGGAGGATCGGTGTTTCCGGGAATCATTCAGTCGGTTTTGGGTGAAGTGGAGAGAGAGGCAGAGGTGCTTCTCTTCCCTTAGGCAGTGGTGGGATGTGGGTAAAGCTTACATCCGTCTCTTTTGCAAGGAATATACATGGGGGTCGACTGGAAGGCGGGACTCAGCGGTCGAGAAGCTTGAGAGGGAGATACTGGACGCTGATTCTTGCCTGGGTCAGTTTGGTAAAGACTCCAGCGAATGGGGAGAGTTTCAGAGGAAGAAGTAGGTTTTGAGGAGCCTGCTGCTTGAGCTGTCCCGAGGCGCTTACGTGAGGTCTCGGGTCCAGATGCTGCACGATCTGGACCGAGCTTCGCCTTTCTTTTTATCTCTGGAGAAGGGGCGGGGTGCTCGAAAACAGCTCGTGGAGTTGCTTGCAGATGACGGCTCCTCTGTTACTGTTCCAGAGAGGATCAATGCCTTGGTTAGGTCCTTTTATGGGTCCCTGTTCTCTGCGGATGGATTCAGCGTGGAGGCTCAGCAAGATCTGTGGGAGGGTCTACCGACTGTAGATAGGGAGGTGGCTAATCTTCTTGATGGCCCCTTATCTTTGGAGGAGTTGACACGCGCCTTGCATCAGCTCAGGAGGGGTAAGTCCCCCGGGCTGGATGGGTTGACGGTGGAGTTTGTTAGAGCTTTCTGGGATATCCTAGGGGTTGACTACATGTTGGTTCTGGGGGAGAGCCTGGCAACTGGGGTGATGCCTCTCTCGTGGCGTAGGACAGTTGTTGTCTTGCTGCCTAAGAAGGGCGAACTCCGTTTCTTGAAGAACTGGCGTCCAGTCTCTCTCCTATGCACAGAATATAAAATTTTTGCAAGGGCAATGGCTAATCGCCTGGGCTCCGTGCTGCATCAACTGACTCATCCTGACCAATCTTATACAGTCCCTGGCCGGTCCATCCAGGATAACATCCACCTGGTTAGGGACCTAATTCATTTAGCCCAGGGTACTGGTGAGTCAGCTGCTTTTCTGTCTCTTGATCAGGAGAAGGCTTTTGATAGGGTAGAGCATGAATACCTATTTGGGACGTTGCAAGCGTTTGGGTTTGGACCGCTTTTCGTGGCCCGGGTCCGGCTTTTGTACGCTGCTGCGGAGTGCCTTGTGAAGGTTAATGGCGCGTTGTTGTCTCCTTTTCATTTTGGGAGGGGGGTCCGCCTATGTCGGGCCAGTTGTACTCGGTCTGTGTGGAGCCGTTCCTGTGTCTTCGGAGGAGGAGGTTGACAGGCCTGGCCCTACCTGGCCCGCGGGTTGAGGTGATTCTATAGGCGTATGCCGATGACGTACTTCTTATGTTCACTGATCCTGGTGACCTGCGGAGGATGCGTGACTGCCAGGAGATTTTCTCGGCTGCTTCTTCTGCTAGGATTAACTGGAGTAAGTGCTCGGGACTTTTAGTGGGTCAGTGGCAGGTAGACTCCCTGCCGGAGGAGATGGCATTGTATGCGTGGAGTACCACGCACCTCCTCTATCTGGGGGTGTACCTGAGTCGCACTGAGGATGCTTGGCCGGCAAACTGGCAGGAGTTGGAGACGAAAGTGGTTGCCCGGCTGGGGCGCTGGTCAGGCCTGCTTGGAGTTCTCTCCTTTCGGGGGAGGGTGCTGGTTATAAACCATCTGGTGGCCTCCATGTTATGGTACCGGCTGGCTACTCTCGTCCCACCCTCTATATTTGTAACTGCTATACAGAAGAAGCTGGTAGATTTCTTTTGGGGAAATAGGAAGCACTGGATTTCCGCGGCGGTCCTGAGTCTCCCGTTAGAGGAGGGCGGCCAGTCCTTGGTATGCGTGCGTACCCAGGTGGCGGCTCTCCATCTCAGGACTCTGCGGAGATACATGTAGAGAACCCTCCCAGATGGCACGCTCTGGCCACGTATTTTTTCCGTCAGGGTCGTTGCCTAAGGGGGGTCTCACGGCTCCCGGTGGCGGGCATCAGTCGACCCGCTCTAAGGGGCCTGCCTGTCTTCTACAGGGATATGCTAAGAGTGAGGAATTTGGCTGTTTTCAGCCAGAGTGTTGTTCCACGAGGAGAGGGAGATGTTGTGGCTGCGGGTGTGGCCGGTCCTCACCCTGTCATGGTGGGTGTCGAGGAGAGGCGCAAGCCTAGAGTGGTTCAGATAGAGCTTACCCCCGCTCCGTCAGATCTGCTCATCGGGCCTAGGCTCTGGGATATTTCTCGGCCTCCGGCTCCACATAATCTGAGCTGTCTTTCTGAGATGACCAGCATGCCATTTCGTGAGGCAAAGAGACGCGCACTGTATAGGATGCTCCTGCACATTCTGAACCTCCGTGCCTTCGTCTCCCGTCCCGACTCACCATGGCGGACGGTGTTACCATCCGAAGGCGGGGGGGTCCCCAGTGCGGGTTCTTCTAGAAGGGAGTCGTACCCCTTTATATTGGGGACCTGGTGTGGAGAGTGTTGCATGGAGCAGTGGTTTGTAATAAACCTTTGAGCCAGTTCACGGGCTCATCCGTCGCATGTATTTTCTGCGGAGAGGAGGAGACCGTGTTCCATGTGTATATGTAGTGTGTGAGGTTACTGCCCCTGTACCAATATCTGAAGGGGTTGTTCCTCAAGTTTTGGCTGCATTTTAGCCCCACAATCCTGGTGTTCGGACACAAGGCAGGGAGTGGGGAGAGCCGAGTGTGGGGGGGGGGGGGGGGACTTACTTGTCGGTTTGCTCCTCTGCCTGGCCATTCGCGGGTCCAGGCAGCGGGCGGTCGACGGTCAGGCTAGAGTCGGCTGCCTGCCCCTCTTTCGGGCCTACGTTCGTGCACGTGTGGCCCTGGAGAGGGAACACGCGGTGTCCACGGGGACGCTGGAGGCCTTCCGTCAACGCTGGTCACCGCGTGGGGTTGAGACTATTATATAACAATGAATGTACTGTTGTACTACAATGATTTGTTCGTTATAGTGTGATTTTGATTATGTTTTTATGTTTTGTATCATATGATTGTGTTGAATAAAGTTTTTGGAAATGGAAAAAAAAAATGAGAGAGAGAGAGAGAAGGGGAGCAAAGGGGGAGGAAGGGGGAGAGGGGAAGAGGGGGAGAGGGGAAGGGAGGGACGTAGGAAGGAGGTAGGGAGGGGGGAAGAAGTGAGGGAGGGGGGAAGAAGGAAGGGAGGGGGGAAGAAGGAAGGGAGGGATGGAGAGATGGAGGGAGGGAGGGACATAAACAGTGTATACGGTTGCAGTGTTTTAATTTGTATTAATATTCAAGCTGACGGTGGCGACGAGGTGTTTATGAGTTTATGTTTACAACTTTATAAAGTTCATGAAGTTCCAAGAGCAGGAGAAAGTCTCCTCCACTCTCCTCTCCTCTCATCTCCTCCTCTCCTCCCCTCCTCTCCTGTCCCTTCCCCTCCCCTCCACTCTCCTCTCCTCTCCTCTCCTCTCCTCTCCTTCCCTTCCCCCTTCCTCTACTCTCCTCTCCTCCCCTCTCCTCTCCCGTCTGCACCTCCCCTCTTCTCTCCTCTCCTCTCTGGAGAGTATTGGCTTTGGGTCAGTTCTGGACCCTGATTCGCCTCCACTTCTTCTTCTTGCGTATGGCGTGCACAGCCCAAATTTGTAGGTTAACTTGTTCTATTTGATCTATTTGTTTGTGCACATTGGTTTGATTGCATTAGTCGAAACAGCGTGGACCGCAATGAAGATTGCAATCTCCCACCCCTCTCCTCCACTCTCTGTCATTCTGCTCAGCTGGAGGGAGTTTCTTCATGGCGGGGGGGTCGCCCTAAATTATGAACATGAATTGAGGATAAAATACTGGAGACTTGTCATTGCTGTAAATCACCACTGGGTGGGAGTGTTGACTTAAAAAGTGAAAAGACGTAATTACGGCGAGGAACCACTGGGTGGGAGAGTTGAGCAGAGAATAACAGGACGTGTAATTGCGGCCAGAGACCACTGGGTGGGAGTGTTGAGCAGGGAATAACAGAACTTGTCATTGTGCAGAAGGAGAGGGTCTGCAGTTAATGGCACAACCCTGAATAGCATCGATGTCCAGAGGGATCTTCGAGTCCAAGTCCATAACTCCCTGAAAGAAGCAACACAAGATGCTCTTGCTCTGTTTTGAATAAACCTTTGCCTAATATATTGAACATGGAAAGACCTTTTGTTCAATTAATTATTAGATAAATCAGCTTACTTTGACAATTATGGCAATATATGTTTCTCTACTGCATACCTACTATTGTTTTTCTACTTTACATCTGTATATGGTGGCTGAGCGTTTTGATTTGTGTTAATGTTCAAGTTTAATCATTCCAAGTCGACTGTGGCACAGAGTTTATAACTTTATATCTTTATAAGTTCATTGAGTTCTAAGAGCAGAATTTAGGCGATTTCACAGGAGAATGGTGTTGAGTGGCAAAGATACATCAGCCATGATTGAATGGTAGAGTAGACGCGATGGGCTGAATGGCCTAATTTTTTTCCTATCACTCATGAACATAAATTAAACGATTGTGTATAAAGTACAGGGGGCCTGTCATTGCGGCGGGACGCCACTGGGAAGGAGTGTTGACCACAAAATAATTAGGGGAACACCATTAAATATTTAAAGGAGGGCATTGTTAAATGGGAGGGTGGGAAAGAGAGAGAGGAAGGGAGGGGGGCCTGGGGGAGAGAGAGATAGAGAGGGGGAGCAGTGGAAATGGGGAGAGAGAGGGGGAGGTGGGGAAGATAGAAGGGGAGATGGGGGAGAGAGGGGTTGCGAAGAGGAAGGTTTTTGTGGGGAGTGGGGGGCTCCTACACTGGCAAACATTGAACAGGTGTGATGGATGATATCCTCTCTCTCCCTCTTCACCCTCCTTCCTGCCCACCTCTGCCACACTCGTCTCGGTCTCTCTCCCTCACCTCCCTCCTCTCTCTGCCTTCACCCAACACTCTCCTTGATCCCTCAGCTCCACAACACTCCCTCTATCCCACATTCCATCCTTCCACAACATCATGCCCTCTCCCCCTCCCCCTCTCCATTTCTCATTCCATTTTTCTCCCCACCCTCGCTCCCCCTCCTGGCCAATGGCGGCTCCTCCACGATGGACTACAAACCCCAACAGGCACTAGGGCCCTGTAGCCCATTCCCCTCTCAACACTCACTTATTCACCCCCTCAACTCACTCCCCTCCTTAATTCGCCCCTCCCCACCACCTCAACTCACTTCCTCCCCTCCTTCAGTCATCCCTCAACTCAGTCCTTCCCTTCTCCCATTGCCTCCCTTCCCCTCATTCCCTTCGTCTCTCCTCATTCACACTTAATTGCTCCTCTCCCTCATTCACACCCTCCCCTCCATCCTTCCCACCCACAACTCACTCTCCCCTCCCTTATTCCCTCCCTTCCTCCCCTCTATGCTTCCCTTCCTCACCCCCTCCCTCTCCCCTCAGTCACCCACTTTTCCTCCTCCCTCCCTTCATTCCCTCCTGTCTCTTATTCAACCCCACTCTTCCCTCTTTTCCTCCCAATCCTCATTCACGCCCTCCCTCTCTCAGATTCCCTCCCTCTCTCCCCACAGTCACACACATCTTTCCTCCTTCCTTCCTTCCCCCCTCCCTTTTCTTTCCTTTCTTCCTCTCCCTCATTCCTCCCCTCATTCATTCACTCTGCTCTATCTTTCCCTTCCCCCACTCATTCACTCCATCCATGCCCTCTTTCCGATTTCCCTCCATCCCGCTACACCCTTCTATCCCCTCTATCCTTCCCCACATTCACTCCATCCCTCCAATCACTCCACTAAACAAAAGTCTGCATTGCCACCAAAGACCAGTCCATAGAAGATCAAAGTTGCTGAGGTCGGTGTTGTTCATTGTTCAAGAACGTGATTGATGTTTGGAAGAAGCAGAGAAGTCAAGAGTGACAAATATCACCCCCACCTTCCATCACGCCCCACCCCCAGGATAGATTGCTGATTAGTCGGGTGTCAGGGGTTATTGGGAGAAGGCAGGAGAATGGGGTTAGAAGGGAGAGATAGGTCAGCCATGATTGAATGGGAGAGTAGAATTGATGGGCTGAATGGCCTAATCCTACTCCAATCACTTAAGAACATGAACTTCAACCTCTCATTAAAATACAGGGCATCTGTCAATGCAGGGGGACACCACTGGGTGGGAGTGTTGACCACAAAATAATTAAGGGGGGGCACCTTTAAATATTTAAAAGAGGGCACCATTAAATATTTCGGGGAGGGCATCATTAAATAGGAGAGAGAGAGAGGGAGGGAGGGATGGGAGAGAGTGAAGGGGAAATGAGAGATAGAGGCGGAGAGCAGGGGGAGGGGAGAGTATGAGGAGAGAAGGGGAGATGGGGAAAGAGAGGGGGAGTGGGGACAGAGAGTGGGAGAGAGTGGGGGGTGAAGAGGGGGAGTTGTGTGGGGAGTGGGGGGTTCCTACTGACAAACAATAAACAGGTGTAATGGATGATATGCTCTCTCTCTCTCCCTCCCTCTTCCCTCTTCCACCTGCCCACTACTGACACACTCTGTACCGATGTAGCCCCGAACACCGACGAATGGCCATTGCCGTAATTTTCCGAGTTCGAATCAGGGGAAACTCGGGAGAACTCTTGGAAAGAACTCGTATCGTGGAAGAGGGGTTTAATCTAGTTAGCTAATTAGCTATCCAGCATGTAGCTCAGTCTTGCTATCTACCTAGTTATACAGGATGTAGCCATCTAGCTGGCTC
Source organism: Raja brachyura (assembly GCA_963514005.1). The sequence continues at coordinate 102,272,907 of OY740786.1, forward strand.
AATCTAGCTGCTAACTGGTTAGCATGTGACTAAAGCTTTTCATTGTACCTCGGTACACGTGAGAATAAATCAATGTGGGGGAAAGAATTGTATGAGACTAGACTAGGTGAGACCCATTGCGTCCCATGTTCACACGGGAGGGCTGGTACCCCGACGCAATATTCCACCTCTCCACCAATTCCAATATTGGTGGCCGGTGGGGGGGCTTTCTGGAGTGCTGGTATGGGTTCTTGGTGTGGCAGCTCAGTCCCTCAAACCAGATGTGCTGGCAGCTCACTCATGGCTGGTGGGCTGGCAGTTGACTCACGGCTATTCCTTGCAATTCCATTTCAAGCAGGGTGCAAGGCCACCAAATTAAAATCCATTTTCCTACCATTTCAAGCAGGGTGCAAGGCCACCAAATTCTAGTGCAGTTTCCAACAACATCAAGCAGGGTGCAAGGACACTGAATTCAAGTGCAGTTTCATACCACTTCAAGCAGGGTGCAAGGCCACCAAATTCAAGTGCAGTTTCCAACCACTTCAAGCAGTGTGCAAGGCCACTGAATTCAAGTGCAGTTTCATACCATTTCAAGCAGGGTGAAACCACCTAAAAACTACCACAAAAAAACACACATAACTCACAGTTCAGTAGAAGTAGCATGTTCCGTTGATTCACAGCTCAGACAGTCATGACCTCTCCCTCCCTCATCATGCAGAGACTGAGCCACAGCCACACTTCCGGGTTTTATAACCCCTCCCCCTCCCACCGGAAAAGGTGTGGCCTTCATGGCATGATTGACAGGAGAGAGATTCTCAACATTTTTAAAACACTAATAACACTTTTATTTTTAATTGATGGGAAGAATCCTCTGCACCTGCTGAGCGGAGGGGGACTGAGTAAGATGGCCAAAAATCACAGCCGTAAGTGGTAACGTTTTATCTAAAATCAATATACAGTGCATACAGGAAGTTGTCCAGAGCACCCAAGCCACCATTTGCAGTACCTTGTACTTCAACCCAAAGCACACAAGCCACCATTTGCAGTGCCTTTTACTTAAACCCAAAGCACGCAAGCCACCATTTGTAGTGCCTTTAACTTCAACTCAAAGCAACCAAGCCACCATTTGCAGTGCCTTTTACTTCAAACAAAAGCACCCAACCCACCATCTGCAGTGCCTTTTACTTCAACCCAAAGCACCCAAACCACCATTTGCTGTGCTCTTCACGTCAAACCAACCATATTTTCATTTTCAAACCACATTAAGGGCATTGAAGGTCATTAAAACCACACTCATACTTTAGTAGACATGTGTTCACTGTTCTTCACAGATCAGACTGAGAGACATGACTCTCTCACTTCGCCCATCATGCAGAGACTGACTGAAGCACAACACTTCCGGGTTTTATAGTCCCTCCCGCCTCCCACCAGCAGGGGCAGCAGCGAGAATGTCAACATTTTAAAAAACATTAATAAGTCCTTTATGTTTCATTGATGGGAAAAATCCTCTGGTCCAGCTCAGCGGAGGGGGACTCTGAGCAAGGTGGCCAAACATGATGTCCGTAAGTGGCGGCGTTCTCTCAGAAATCGAATCGCAGTGAGTCAAAAGCGGCCAATATCTTACTTTTAGTAATAGATTCTTACGTGGATTGGTGTAACAACACACCAGCTGTTGTTGTAAAGCTTCAGTTGTTGCTGTTGCTCATATTGTATTGCTCTTTTACAGGTGCTCTCCCCTAAATCTACCCTAAATTTACAGATGCCTTCCCTACTGCACCATTAAAGGTGCCCTTCCCTAATTCACCATTTATAGATGCCCTCCTAATCTAAATTCCCCACTGCACCATTTAAAGGTACCCTCTGCTAAATCCCCCTCCCATTTACATGCCCTACCCTAAATCTACGTTTACAGGTGCCCTTCCCTAAACCCTCCCTATTTCGAGGCACCCTCACCTCTGTGTAGCCATCTAGCTAGTATTATGCGTCATGTAATTTTGTCGTTTTTCGTGTCCTGAATTTACGTCGCCTTTGGCATTTTGAATTTTCGTCGCCTTTTGTGTCCTGAATTTTCTTCACTTTTCGCATGCTGAATTTTCATCGCTTTTTGCATGCTGAATTTTTGTTGCTTTTTGTGAGCTGACATTTCGGCACTCTCTGTGTGCTGAAATTTCGTCACTTTTCACGTCCTGAAATTGCGTCGCTTTTCACGCCCTGCATTTTTGTCGCTTTTCATGTGTTGAATTTTCGTCACTTTTCGTGTCCTGGAGGTTCGCACTTTTCATGTGCAGAATTTTCGTTGTTTTTCACGTCTGGAGATTCATCACTTTTGGCATTTTGTTGCTTTATGCGTCCTGAACCTTAGTCGATTTTCGTATCCTGAATTTCGTTGTTTAGGTGTTTTGATTTTTTGTGGCCTTTCGTGTCCTAAATTTTCGGCACTTTTCACCTGCTGAATTTTCGTCACTTTTCTTGTGCTGAAATTTCGGTGCATTTCACGTCCTGTATTTTTGTCGCATTTCATGTCCTGAATTTTTGTCGCATTTAGCGTCCTGAATTGTCATCACTTTTCGCATCCTGAAGATTAGTCACTTTTCGTGTGCTGAATGTTTGGCGGTTTTCGCCTACTGCATTTTCGTCGCTTTTTGTGTGGTGAAATTTCGTCGCTTTTTGTGCGGTGAAATTTCGTCGCTTTTCCCATTCTGAAATCTCGTTTCTTTATCCGTCCTGTAATTTAGTCACTGTTCATGTCCTGAATTTACGTCACTTTTCGCTTGCTGAATATTCGTCACTTTTCGCATGGTGAATTTTCGTTGCTTTTTGTGTGCTGAAATTTTGGTGCTTTTCGTGTGCTGAAATGTCGTCACTTGTCATGTTCTGACATTTCATCGCTTTTCGCATCCTGAATGTTCATTGCTTTACATGTGCTGAATTTTAATTGCTTTTCACGTCCTGAAAGTTCGTCACTTTTCATATGCCAAATTTTTGTCGCTTTTCGTGTCTTGAAACTTTGTTGCATCATGTGACCTGAACTTTTGTCACTTTTCTCATCCTGAATTTACGTCGCTTTTGGTATTTTTAATTTTCGTCGCCTTTCGCATCCTGAAGGTTCGTCACTTTTCATGTGCTGAATTTTCGTCGCTTCTCGCATGCTGAATTTTCATCAATTTTCATACGCTGAAATTTCATCGTACATCACGTCCTGAAATGTTGTCGCTTCTTGTATCCTGAATTTACATTTCTTTTGGCGTTTTGAATTTTCGTATCTTTTGGCATTTTGAATTTTCGTCGCCTTTCGCAGCCTGAAGGTTCGTCAATTTTTGCGTGCTGAATTTTCGTCACTTCTTGCATGCTGGAATTTCATCGCTTTTCAAGTGCTGAAATTTCGTCACCTTACACGTCCTGAAATTTCGTCTCTTTATGAGTGCTTCACCTTCATCATTTTTCGCATCCTGACGGTTTGTTGATTTTCGCATGCTGAATTTTTGTCACTTTTTGTAGCTTTACATGTGCTGAAAATTAGTTGCATTTTGCGTCCTGAAATTGATTCGCTTTTAGCATCCTGAAATTTTTCCCTTTTTGCGTTCTGAATTACGTCGTTTTTCATGTCCTCAATTTATGTTGCTTTTTACGTGCTGAATTTTCGTGAGTTTTCACGTGCTGAATTTTTGTTGCTTTCCGTGTGGTGAAATTTCTTCGCTTTTCATTTTCTGAAGGGTTGTAGCTTCTCGCGTGCTGAATTTTCATCACTTTCCTTGTGCTGAAACTTCGTTGTATTTCATGTCCAGAAGTTTTCTTGCATTTCACGTCCTGAAATTGAGTTGCATTTCACGTCCTGCAATTTAGTTACATTTCACGTCCTGAATTTTTGTCACATTTCATGTCCTGAATTTTCGTTGCATTTAGCGTCCTGAATTTTCATCGCATTTTGGATCCTGAAGCTTCATCGCTTTCCGTGTGGTGAATTTTTGTCTCTTTTGACATGCTGAATTTTCATCGCTTTTCCTTTGCTGAAATGTTGTCGCTTATCGCTTCGTGAAATTTCGTCGCTTTTTGAATCCTGAATTTACATTTCTTTTGGTGTTTTGAATTTTTGTCGCTTTTTGCATGCTGCATTTTCTTTTTTTTTTTTTTTTTTTGTAATATTTTTTTATTTGAAGTAAACCGTTTACAATGTAAAGCTTACTTTATAAACTAACACCTTAATTCAATATTACTACAAATAACATATCAATACTTAATATCTTCTATTTTTTGGAAATAAAGAAAAAGATATATAAAAGAGAAAAGAAAAAAGAGTAAATAAAAAAGAATAAAAAAAAAATAAAAAAAAAAATTCTTCCCACATACTTCAATCGTAAATAAAAATAAAATAAAAAGGGAAAATTTGAAAAACAAAAATATTACATATATATAAACAAAAACTAAAGTCATTATACGAAATACTATTTCATTCAGAAATATCTCTAATAAATGCACAATAATATCAATTATAAGTAAGTTATTCGCATCGGATCCATAGGGTGTCCGTCGAGCCGTGATTCCAAGAATAGCTACTTTTCTAAATACTGTATATATGGAGACCATATCGATTCAAAAGAATTATACCTGTCCAAAAGGACAAATCTAATTCTTTCCAAATTCAACGTCTCCAACATCTCTGCTTTCCACATTTTAATTGTTGGAGATAATGTTCCCTTCCAAAATTTAAGTATCATTTTTTTCCCTATTATTAAACAGTAATCAAAAAAATTTCTTTGATTAACCGTGAGTACCAAATTTGGCTCCGGGATTCCGAATATTATTAATTTTGGGTCTGGGTCGAGTTCAACCTTAAGAACTTCCGAAATAACTTTAAAAATTTCAATCCAATAATAATTCAACCGTGGACACGTTACCAAACTATGTATTAAATTTGCTTCAAGATTCTTACATTTATCACAAATAGAGGAGAGACTAGGAAAAATACTTTTTAATTTGGTTTTCGAGTAGTGTAATCTATATATAACTTTAAATTGTATCAGTGTATGTCTGGCATTCAAAGAACACCAATGTATTCTTTGTAAGCATTCTTCCCAAGTTTCTTTTGTTATAGGTAATCCGATTTCATTTTCCCATGCTTGACGATATGTTTCAGTTGTTGGGTTCTCTTTATCTAAAATAATATTGTATATATAAGCTATAAGCTTATCCGTATTTGGATGTAAATTAAACAGCTCATCTAATAAGCCTGGTTCTTTTTTTTTATAGTCTTGTGTGTTACATTTAATAAAATCTCTAATTTGTAAATACCTAAAATGGTGTTGTGAAGGTAATCCAAAAATATCTTGTAACTCTTCAAATAATAAAAAAATTCCATTTCTATAAAGGTGTCCTATCCTTTTAATTCCTAAATCCTCCCACAGTCTAAACCCCGCATCTAAGATTGAGGGTTTAAACAGTGGGTTATTCCTAATTGGTAACCTAAAAGAAAGATTATCCAGATATAGGGTCTTAACTATCTGTTTCCAAATACGCCTATTATTATGAATTATAGGGTTGTCCCTATAAGTCTTTTTTTGTACTTCCTTTGGTGCGAAAATAATCGACTCTATATTGAAAGGTAAACAGTCTTCCTTTTCCATTTTTAACCACATTGGTTCAACATCCATATTTACCCACCAAAAATTCATATTCTTAATCTGGACTGCCCAAAAGTAATACAGAAAATTTGGAAGTGCCAGCCCTCCATTTATCTTAGACTTACATAAGTGTTTTTTACTTATTCTATGACTTTTGTAATCCCAGACAAAATTATTAACTATAGTATCAATTAAAAAAAAAAAACTTTTTGGGAGAAAAAAAGGAATTGCCTGAAATAAATATAACAATTGTGGTAAAAAAATCATCTTTATAGCATTAATCCTACCGATCATAGATATAGGGAGTGTTTTCCAATATGAAATGTTTTTTTTAAGTTTCTCTAATAATTGATAATAATTAGCTTTAATTAATAATTTATAGGATTTAGACACATTGATTCCTAAATATTTAAATTTATCTGTAACTATTTTTAGTGGGTATTTTTGTAATATATTTACATTTATACCAGTTATAGGCATAATGTCACTTTTATTCCAATTAATCCTATATCCTGAAAATACGCTAAATTCATTTATAACATTAAATAACTTGGGAATACTACATTCCGGCTTAGTAATATAAATCAGAATATCATCTGCATATAAAGATATCTTATTATTTGTTGTGTCAGTATTATACCCATATATTTCGGGTTCTGATCTGATTCTTTCGGCCAGAGGTTCTATCACCAAAGCAAATAATAAAGGGGATAACGGACATCCCTGTCTGCATCCCCTAAAAAGTCTAAATTTAGGTGATAGTATTTGATTGGTTAAAATTCTTGCTGTAGGGTTAGAATATAATATTCTTACCCATTTACAAAATCCATCCCCCAATTGATACTTTTCCATTATATTAAATAAATATGACCATTCCACCTGGTCGAATACTTTTTCAGCATCCAACGATATAACTGCTAATTCAATATCTCTCCTTCTTCTCGAGTATATAATGTTAAACAAGCGTCTAAGATTATGTGATGAATAACGTTTTGGAATAAAACCTGTTTGATCATAATGTATTATTTTGGAAATCACTAAGCTTAGCCTCCGAGACAGTACTTTAGTTAATATTTTTTGATCAGTATTTAAAAGGGCAATCGCTCGATATGATCCAGGATCTTCCAGATCCTTATCTAATTTAGGAATTAATGTAATTGTAGATTCATTTAAAGACTCTGGTAACTTTCCTAACTCATAGGTGTGTCTATACACTGTTTGTAATCTTGATGAAAGTAGATCATGAAATTTTTTATAAAATTCTGCACTCAGGCCATCGGGGCCCGCTGTTTTACCATTTTTTAACGATCCAATTGATTCTTCGATATCTATTACCGATATTTCAGCATTTAATAATTGCCTACTCTCAAAATCTAGCTTATTAAAATGACATTTTTCTAAAAATGTTTCCATTTCATCTGTTTGCCCTGTTAATTTAGATGAATAAAGATTTTGATAATATTGTAAAAATGTGTCATTAATGTCTTTTGGTATAGTCAACGTATTTCCCTGTACCGATCTAATACTATGTATAGTTTTTTCATCGTCTAATCTTCTGAGTTGTCGTGCTAATAATTTTTGAGGTTTATCACCAAATTCAAAATGAACTTGTTTAGTTTGTTGATATAGATTTATCACTTGATCAGAGTAAATTTTATTTAATCTATATTTTAATATAGCAATTTTATTACTCAACTCTTTAGAAGGATGTATTATATTTTCACTATCTAATTGTTTTATCTCTTTTTCTAACTTTTGCTCCATTTTTCGATTTACTTTGTTAAAATGAGCTTGTGCTGATATTATTGCACCGCGCATAAATGTTTTAAATGTATCCCATAATAATAATGGGGAAGTCTCAGATTTATCGTTAGTTTCAAAAAATAGTTTAATCTGTTTCTCCACATAGTTACAGCAATCTTTATCCTTTAATATCTGTGTGTTGAATCTCCAAATATTAGTTTTATTAACTATATCTTTTAATTTTATCTTAAATGTTAATGGAGCATGATCTGAGATAATAATATTATGATACTTTGCATCATACGTAAAGGGGAGTAATTTTGAGTCGACTAAGAAATAATCTATCCTCGAGTAGGTTCCGAATACCGGCGAGAAAAATGAATATTCCCGTCCGGTTGGATTATCCAATCTCCAAACATCTTTAACATTCGATGTCTTAATAAAAGAATTTATAAGCTTACTTGATTTAGAAAGAGCCTTACTTTTTGTAGAAGATCTGTCCAAATAATTATCTAAAGTACAGTTTAAATCACCTCCAATTATTAAATTATATTGGGTGGATATAGGAATACTATTAAATATTTTCTTAAAAAATAGTGGATTATCAAAATTAGGTGCGTATATATTCATAAGAATTACTTTTTTTAAATATAGTTCCCCTGTAATTATTAAATATCTACCCTCCTTATCCTCTATTATCGAATTAAGTTTAAAAGGTATACCTTTACGAATAATTATTGCAACCCCTCTAGATTTGTGTATAAACGAAGAATGATATACTTTTGAAATCCATTTAGCTGTTAATCTATATTGAGCATCTTTTTTAAGATGTGTTTCCTGAAGAAACGTAACTCCAGATTTCAATCTATTCAGCTGAGCTAATACCTTTCCCCTTTTAATTGGTTCATTGATTCCTTTAACATTCCAACTACAGAAGGTGATTCCATCACCCCCATTCCTTACATTCATATCTTGCATTTTATTGTTAGGGTGGCTTTTTTTGGAGTAGCCTTCTTGGCTCCTCCAGCCCGACATTACACCCCAACTTCAATCCGATGCGAATTTCCAATTCCATTAAACCATATCCATTTAATCTGATTATATAAAATAGATAGAAGTCATGATTATATAATATACAATATAAAATCAAGTATGTGTTATACAAAAAATAATAACGAGTGTAAATATAAAAAAAGTAAAGGGTGATAAAAAGGTGATCAGAAAAAAAAGAGACTACACTTTTATAGTGTGTAGTGTGCACAGGTGAAAGCCACACTAACATGGCTACTAATCTAGCGACTTCCGTTTTCTAAAAAAAAAAGATGTTAAATATTCCAGCTCTTATTTGGAATACTGTATATATTGGGGTGGGGGTGCTAACTTTATATTCTTAATAACTTTTTCTATTATTCATATTAATAGTTTTTAGTTGTTAATTTCAACTATAATTAGTATCATAATTAGTAATACTATATAAGTGGAGTAAGGGAAATCAAACTAATTAGTGATTAGCAATTAATAATTACAAATTAGTATTTATTAATTAATTAGTAAGCAATATAATACTACAATTCAATGTCCGTTATTTCGCCTTTTTCTCAGTGAGTGGTTCATAACCGCAGGTCCATAAAGTTCATTCATCAATTACTCCTGTCGGGTCTGCTCCTTCTTCCTCTGCTTCTCCTTCTTCTCCTTCTTCTCCTTCTTCTACCTTCTTCTGTATTTTCCGAGCGAATTCCAGTGCCGATGTATGCTTGGTGAAACGAAGATCCTTCTTCTCGTAGGTAACTCTAAGTATTGCCGGGTACACCAGACCATATCTGATCTCCTTTTTTCCTTTTATATCTCTCAAGATGCGTCTTGTTTCTGTGAATAGAGCTCTTCTTTTAGCCACTTCGGCCGGGTAGTCTCTGAAGATACTGATGTTATCTCCTTCGTATTTCAGATTTCTTTTTCTTATTATTATCTTCATCATATCTTCAAAGACGCCGTCATAAACCACCTTTACAATTACTTGTCTTGGTGGTGCACCACTCCTAGAAGCCGGTCTTAAAGCCCTGTGGGCTCGGCCCAACAGGGGTTCTTCATCCAGATCCAAAACGTCCTTCAGGAGTTTAGCAAAGAATTTACGTGGGTCATGGTTTCCTTCGCGTCCCTCAGGCAAACCTACTATGCGCAAATTCTTACGTCTTTGCCGCCCCTCCAAATCAATACATTTCTCATTTATTTTACGTACTAATTCAGAGAGGCGTTTGTTCTCTTCGTTTATCTTCTCATTCTCCCTCGCAGTTGTCAGAGCGGCATCAGTTAATTCTTTAATCGTATCATTTTGTTGATCCAGTACAGTTGACATAGGGCTTAACCTCGCCTCTATTTTCGCATCCATCATCTCTTCCATCATTCGCTCCATCCCAGCAATTTTATCAGTTACCTCAATCATTTGAGTATGTATCTCCTCCTCCTGTTCTGTTTTCCATTCATTCATCATGATTTTTACCATTTCTTTAACTTCTCTCATTAATTCTTCTTTGATTTTTCGAATGTCCGTTTTTAAGGCTTTCATTTCATCCTTAATTTCTTTATAATCTTTCTTCACTTCTTTTTGTGTTTCTGTTTGTGTTTCCTTCAGCATTTTCCTCATATCAGCCAGCAGAGATTTTTTAAGATCTTCCATCTCAGCTTTTCTTTGTGAAATCTCTTCTTGGGAGGCAGCCAGTCCCGAGCCTGAAGCTTTGGTGGGGCCTACCTCCCTTCTGGAACCTTTCTTCGGCTGTATGGGGGAGGAGGGATTCATTTTAAATTTCTTACCGGAGTCGCTAAAGTCGCGCGCCTGATGACGTCACGCAGCTTACAATCGCACCCGGAGCCGTTTAAAATCGATCTCCTACGGTAAGTAGTGTTAGCAGCCTCCTCTAACCCCGTTTTTTTTCCAGATTTTTTAAGAGCTGGTCTGGCGCTGTTCTCTCCTAGAACATGGCGCCACCGGAAGTCGCATGCTGCATTTTCGTCGCATTTCATCTGCTGACTTTTCACGTCCTGCATTTTCATCAATTACGCATCCTGAAGATTCGTCACTTTTCATGTGCTCAGTTTTCATCGCTTTTCGCAGTCTGAATTTTCGTCGCAGTTCACGTGCTGAATTTTCGTCGCTTTTCACGTTCACGTCATATTTGTACGGAATTTTCTTCACTCTTCGCGTGCTAAATTATCGTCGCTTTTCGGATCCTGAAGTTTCATTGCTTTTCGCAGGCTGAATTTCATCGCTCATCATGTGCTGAAATTTTGTTGCCTTTTCACGTCCTGAAAATGCATCGCTTTATGCATCCTGAAGTTTTCTTGCCTTTCTTTTTTTTTGTTTTTGTTTATTTATTTGTTTATTTTATTAGAAGTTAATACAGTACAAAACAATACAGTGGCAACTAATCTAGTTTAAAAAAAATATATTTTGGAATATATATTGGGATCGCTAGAAATAAATATATTAATTGTGGTAAGGAAGTCATTTTTATAGCGTTAATTCTCCCTATCAATGAGAGCGGTAGCATTTTCCAAACTTTAATCATAAATTTCAGTTTATTTAATAGTGGCATAAAATTGGCACTAAATAATGATGAGTGTCTCGCATCCTGTCGTTTCAAAGACATAATTTCGCTTTTATTCCAATTTATTCTATATCCTGAAAAAACCCCACAAATTCCTTGATTAGTGTTAATAAGGTGGGGATACTCGTTTGTGTATTAGTAATATATAAAAGAATATCGTCAGCATATAATGAAATTTTATTCTTTGAGTCCTTTGTACTTTATCCGTGAATATTCGGATGATTTCTAATCCTTTCAGCCAGCGGTTCTATGATAAGGGCAAATAGCAATGGTGATAAGGCACATCCCTGCCTATTACTCCTTGACACATAACATGTTGGAGATAACATGCTATTAGTTAATATTCTTGCCGTAGGTTTATCATAACATAATTTAACCCATCTAATAAAATGGGTTATTGTTGATTCAGCTAAGGTTTCTGGTAGTTTATTTTTGGTGTAAGCCTGCTTGTATAAGTTGAATAATCTTGGTACAATTTACTCCTGAAATTGTTTATAAAATTCATTGCTAAAACCATCTGGTCCTGGGGTCTTCCCATTTTTCAATTAGTTTATTGTTTGTTTTATTTCTTCACTAGTAATCCATGCTCCTAATTCCTCTTGTTCTAAACTATCCAATTTAGGGAGGTTGCAATTATCTAAAACATTTGTAATTTTATTATCATCTGTATTTATTTTAGGTGTGTATAAATTATATTAAAATTGGGCAAACCTTTTATTAATATCCTTTGGTAGTGTTAGAAGCTCGCCCTTATCAGATTTAATTTTAGTGATAGTATTTTCCTTTCTTGTTGCTTCAGTTGCCTCGCTAATAATTTATGTGCCTTATCCCCAAATTCGAAGTGTGCCTGTTTTGTAATTTGGAATAGTCTTATTAGTCTTGCCGATAATATTCTATTGAGTTTATATTTCAATAAAGTTATCTTATTATGTTTATCTATGGGTTTGGTCATTTGCATTGTCCAGTTCTAATAATTTTATTTCCTGTTCAATCCTCTGAAGTTCTCTTTTATTTTCTTTATTTTTAAAACTTTGATAAGAGATTATAGCACCACGGATGTATGCCTTAAAAAATTGTTTGTTCTTTTATATACTCATAACCCTGCGGGTTATTTAATATTTGTGCGTTGAATCTCCAAAAAAGGTTTTATATCCGGCATTCCCTCGATTTTAAGTATAAAAGTCAGTGGTGAATGATCGGAAATAATACTATTATGGTATGATGGTTGAGTCATATATGGGATGAATTTTGTATCCAATAAGAAATAGTCAATTCGTGAGTAAATTTTATGAACCGATGAGTAAAACGAATATTCCCTTCCAATTGGTTATGCTTTTCTCCAAACATCAGTTATGTTATTGTTTTTTATTTAAGTATGTAAGAATTTACAGGTCTTAGTTTTAACAAGACACTTACCTACCTTTAATGATTTATATAAATATGGGTCTATAACACAATTGAAAGCTCCACCCATTATATTTTGATAATTATGCTCTGCAATTATATCTACTATTTTCTTTAAAAAATTGGGGGTTATCAAAATTAGACGCATAAATATTAATCGTAGTTAATGGTATATTATAAATTTCTCCCGTGACTATAACGTATCTTCCCTCTTTATTAGATATAAACTTATTTAATGTAAAAAGGTATACCTTTCCGAATTATAATGGCTGTGCCTCTTGCTTTAGAAGTGAATGCAGAGTAGTAAGTTTGGCCTATCCAGTTTGCCCTTAATCTGATCTGAGTTCCTTGTTTCAAATGTATTTCTTGTAGAAAAGCAATGTCCGTGTTTAATGATTTTAATTGTGCCAGAATTTTACCCCTCTTAATTGGCTCATTTGCTCCTCTAATGTTCCAACTACAGAAAGTGAGACCTCCAGTGTTTATTCGACTATTATCTTGCATTGGCTATTATTACCAGAATGTATGATTCATGTGATGCCGCCAAGTACCTCGAAATCCCGAGTCCAGGGTTGTTCTTCATAATTTCTGCACTAGATTTACATCTCTTGACACTATTGAACATAATTAAGGGAAAGAGAAAAACATAAACTGAAGTGTTTATAAAGGTTGTTAAATCATACAACTCACAATAGTGAATAAACAAAAAAATGTGAGTGTAAGTTATCAAAAAAGCGATATCTTACAAAAAAGCCACCTATGGTGGCTAAGATTAATTTTAAATTGACCTCCGTCGATGGAATTATGCACTGGGCTTTGCCCCCGTAGTAAAGTATCATCCAATGTTAGTCGGTTTACTCCACTTATAATGAAAATTATCATGTCAGTTCGAATAATAGCCAAAAAATGTTAAATAAAATAAAGGAAAAGCAGAAAATTTAAAATAAAATAAAATTGAGTTATTATGGGTTAAAGTACCACGTCAGCAATCACACTTTTCATTCGCCTACATGTTAGTTAATTCATAATTAATATTTAATATTTAGAATATCTGTCTAACCTCCCCCATTCTTCCTACTATATAGTTAATCATGTTAGTATAATACATCAAATGTTTAGCGTTAATTACATTTGTTGCGTATATATAGTTAATTAGTTAGTTAGTTATATGCTGTATGTGTAAATAGTAGAACACATAGTACTGAGACAAAGGTAGATCATCAAAACTGTTTTAAAATAAAAAAAAGAACAGTCCAATAATTATCAGAGCTGAAAAAATAGGTGCAGAACCTGCGACCTTGAACATTCAACACTTTTAAACTGGCGTATTTTTGCTAGTATTTCCCAAGGGTAGTCTCTGTAAAATCTAACAATGTTATCAGCAAATGTAAGGTTTTCACCATGGGGTATCTTCTTTAATAAATTTTCAAATGTCGAGATATCTAAGAACTTTACAATAATTTGACGTGGTGAAGCATTCACTCCTCTTTGGAAGCGACCAACATGATGAGCCACATCTATCTTTGGTTTTTCTGGCAGTTTGAAAACATCTTTAAGCAAATTAGTGATAAAATCACACATTTCAGAGCCATGCTCTGCCCCCTCTTTAACTCCTATTATCCTCAGATTCTGCATCCTTGACCTGGCTTCCAAACCTTTACATTTCTCATTCAGGTTTTTCGTCCGCTCCAAATTTGCGTTGTGTCCTTTTTTTAAACCAGTTATTTCCTGACCCATCTGCTGCATTTCACCCTCCATCTCTTCCATCAATGTTTCCGCTTTTGTTAATTACTTCAGCAGGGAGCCATGTTTATTGTTATAATCTCTCTGCTTCTTTCCAATTCCTTAGCAGTCCTCGACTCCAAATCTTTGAACTGCTGGTTCAGAGATACGTAAAGCTCCTTTAATTATCCGCAGCTAGTGTCGATTTTCTTGGAGAGGTTAACTTCCGTTGCGGAGACGTTATTCTGCATTGTAGAAAGATTATTCTGCATTGTAGAATTCATTTTAGCAAATTGCTTCAGACGTTCTTTAGTAATGTCTTTAGTAATATTAATATTAGAGTAATATTAACTCTTACCGGTTCGTCCAAGCTTTTAGTTTCTTTCTCCCTTTCTTTCAACTCTTTTGTTTCAGCTCTTGCAGCCATTGGTTGTTGAGACTCCAGCTGTTGGTTGTTGAGACTTCAGCTCCTCTTCCAAACTTTCAAAAGTGGATTCAGGAGTTGTTTCAAGCTCATCCAGAGCTTTTTGGAGCTGGAGACATTGTTATCTTCTTGGATCCTCTCTGACCTCTTCGCTTTTTCATCCAATTTTTACAGGTAAAATCATTTTAAATCCCGATTCCACCAGCACCGTCTGATGATGAAAGTACCCATGACATTCAGCAATCACGGTAAGAGTTTTTAAGTCGATCCTGGCATAGAATCCAACTTTAAACATGATTTGTCAAGAGCAGAGCTCTGTGCAGCTGTCTTCACTGCTGTAGAGCAGGCACCGGAAGTCTTATCGCCTTTCACGTCCTGAATTTATGTCGCATTTTGTGTGCTGATTTCCGTTGCTTTTCGTGGGCTGAAATGTTGTAGCTTTTCATTGCTTTTCGCGTCCTGAATTTACGTAACTTTTGGCGTTTGGAATTTTCGTTGTCTTTCGCGTGCTGAATTTTAATCGATTTTCGTGTGCTGAATTTTCGTCGCTTTTTGCATGCTCAATTTTTGTCACTTTTCGTGTGCTGAATTTTTGTCGCTTTTCGCATCCTGAAGGTTCGTCGCTTTTCGTATGCTGAATTTTCATCGCTTTTCACATCCTGAAGGTTTGTTGCTTTTCGTATGCTAAAATTTTGTCGATTTTTGCATCCTGAATTTATGTCGCTTTCGGCGTTTTTAATTTTTGTCGCTTCTTGCGTCCTGAATTTTCGTCTCTTTTCATGTGCTAAATTTTTGTCACGTTTCTCGTGCTGAATTTTTGTCGCTTTTCGTGTCATGAAGGATTGTCGTTGATCGCGTGCTGAATTTTCATTGCTTTTCCCGTCCTGATGGTTCCTCGCTTTAAGCATGCTAAATTTTTGTCGTCTTTCACATGCGGAATTTTCGTCGCTTTTCGTGTACTGTAATTTTGTCGATTTTCGTGACCTGAATTTGCGTAGCTTTTGGCGTTTTGAATTTTTGTCACCTTTTGTGTCCTGAATTTTCATCACCTTTCATGTGCTGAATTTTCGTCAATTTTTGCATGCTGATTTTTTGTCGCCTTTCACGTGCTGAATTTTTTTCGCCTTTCGCGTCCTGATAGTTCGTTGCCTTTCGCATGCATAATTTTCAGCCCTTTTCGGGTCCTAAATTTTCTTCACTTTTCGCATGCTGAATTTTCATCGCTTTTCACATCCTGAAGGTTTGTTGCTTTTCATATGCTGAAATTTCGTCGATTTTTGCGTTATGAATTTATGTCGCTTTCGGTGTTTTTAATTTTTGTCGCTTCTTGCGTCCTGAATTTTCGTCTCTTTTCATGTGCTGAATTTTTGTCGCCTTCCTCGTGCTGAATTTTTGTCGCTTTTCGCGTCGTGAAGGTTTGTCGCTGATCGCGTGCTGAATTTTCGTTGCTATTTCCATCCTGATGGTTCCTCGCTTTAAGCATGCTGAATTTTTGTTGTCTTTCACATGCGGAATTTTCGTCGCTTTTCGTGTACTGAAATTTTGTCGCTTTTCGTGACCTGAACTTCCGTAGCTTTTGGCGTTTTGAATTTTGTCACCTTTCACATCCTGAATTTTCATCACCTTTCGTGTGCTGAATTTTCGTCACTTTTTGCGTGCTGATTTTTTTTTTGCCTTTTGCGTGCTGAATTTTTTTCGCCTTTCGCGTCCTGATAGTTCGTTGCCTTTTGCGTGCATAATTTTCAGCCCTTTTCGAGTCCTAAAGGTCCTTCACTTTTCACGTGCTGAAGTTTCGTCGCTTTTCACATCCTGAATTTACGTCATTTTTGGCATTTTGAACTTGCGTCGCGTTTCGCATCCAGAATTCTCTTCATTTTTCATGTGCTGAATTTTCGTCGCTTTTCCCATGCTGATTTTTTGTCGCCTTTCACGTGCTAAATTTTTGCTGCCTTTTGCATCCTGATAGTTTGTCGCTTTTCGCATGCTGAATTTTCATTGCTTTTCACATCCTGAAGGTTTGTTGCTTTTCGTATGCTGAAATTTCGTCGGTTTTTGCATTCTGAATTTATGTCGCTTTTGGCGTGTTAAATTTTGGTCGCCTCTTGCGTCCTGAATTTTCGTCTCCTTTCATGTGCTGAATTTTTGTCGCCTTTCTCGTGCTGAATTTTTGTCGCTTTCGCGTCGTAAAGGATTGTTGCTGATTGCGTGCTGAATTTTCATTGCTTTTCCCATCCTGATGGTTCCTCGCTTTAAGCATGCTGAATTTTTGTCGTCTTTCAGATGCGGAATGTTTGTCGCTTTTTGTGTACTGAAATTTCGTTGCTTTTCGTGCCCTGAGTTTCCGTAGCTTTTGGTGTTTTGAATTTTCGTCACCTTTCGTGTCCTGAATTTTCATCACTTTTCATGTGCTGAATTTTCGTCGCTTTCCGCGTGCTGAATTTTTTATCGCCTTTCGCATTCTGAATTTTTCTCGCCTTTCGCGTCCTGATAGTTTGTCGCCTTTTGCGTGCTGAATTTTCTGCACTTTTCAGGTCCTAAAGGTTCTTCGCTTTTCGCGTGCTGAATTTTCGTCGCTTTTCATGTGCTGAAATTTAGTCGCTTTTCGTGTGCAGAATTTTTGTCGCTTTTCGCATCCTGAAGGTTTGTCGTTTTTTGCATGCTGAATTTTCATCGCTTTTCACATCCTGAAGGTTTGTCGCTTTTCGTATGCTGAAATTTCATCGCCTTTTGTGCCCTGAATATTTGTTATTTTTTTGGGTGCATAATTTTTGTCACTTTTCGCATGCTGAATTTTCGTCATCATTCGTGTGCCGAAATGTTGTCGCTTTTCTTGTCCTGAATTTTTGTCGCTTTTCTTGTCCTGAACCTTTTGTCACTTTTCGCATGCTGAATTTACATCATTTTTGCCGTTTTGAACTTGCGTCGCGTTTCGCATGCAGAATTTTCTTCATAGGAATTAAAAGGATAGAACACCTGT
Source organism: Raja brachyura (assembly GCA_963514005.1). Next base: position 102,290,376 of record OY740786.1, read on the forward strand.
ACAGAAAGGGAAAATTTCTTTCATTTCAGGAGTTACAAGATATTTATGGATTGCCATCACATAATTTGTTTAGGTATTTACAAATTAGAGATTATATTAAGTCTAACACACAAGATTATAAAAATAAAGAACCAGGATTATTAGATGAATTGTTTAATAAACACCCAAACACAGAAAAATTAATAGTTTATATATATAATATTATTTTGGATAGGGAGAATCCATTAACAGAAATATATCGCCAAGCTTGGGAAAATGAAATAGGATTATTTATAACAAAAGAAACTTGGGAAGAAAGTTTACAACGCATATATCGTTGTTCGTTAAATGCTAGGCATACATTGATACAATTTAAAGTATTATATAGATTACATTATTCAAAAACTAAATTATATAGAATTTTTCCTAACGTTTCTCCTATTTGTGATAAATGTCAGAATTTAGAGGCTAATTTAGTACATAGTTTTGAAACATGTTCAAAACTTAGGCATTATTGGACAGAAATTTTTAGAGTTATTTCTGAAGTTCTTAGAGTTAAACTGGATCCAGATCCAAAGTTAATAATATTAGGAATTCCGGACTCAAAATTGGTATTAACAGTAAATCAAATAATTGTTTTTGATTACTGTTTGATAATAGGGAAAAAAATAATATTGAAATTTTGGAAGGGAACATTAACCCCCATAATTAAAATGTGGACAGCAGAGATGTTGGAGACATTGTATTTGGAAAGAATCAGATTTGTCCTAATGGACAAATGTGAAATCTTTGAACAAATATGGTCTCCATATATACAATATTTGAAGGGATAGCTGTTCTTGGCATTACAACTCAATGAGTACTCGACAGGATTTGATGAAAATAATTCATTTTCAAACTGGGATTTGTATACATGTCTCTACAATAGGATGATATTATCATTTGTAATATTTTTATTTACAATGTATTTTGTTGCTTCTATTTTAAATATATTTAATACCTTTTATTGTTTTTAAAGGGGAAATATATATATATATATATTGAATAGATATATATTAACTAGTGTTTTTTCTTTTTTTTTTCTCTTTTTTCTTTCTCTTTACTTTTTTTATATAATCAAATTATTATTTAATCACAACCTTTGTTGATTTAAAACCTATTCTTTTTTCTTTTTCTCTCTATTCTTAAAAAAACAGAAGATAATAATAATCAATGTGATATTTGTACAATTACTGATTTAAGTTGGTATTTGCAAATTTGTTTTATCATTGTGAAATGTTTACTTCTAATAAAAATATTAGTAAAAAAAAAGAATTTTCTTCACTTTCCATGTGTGAATTTTCGTCGCATTTTGCGTCCTGAATTTTTGTCACATTTCATGTTCTGAAATTTATTCGCTTTTTGTGTCCTGAAATTTTGTCGCTTTTGTTGTTTTGAATTTTCGTTGTCTTTCACATGCTGATTTTTTTTTCGCTTTTCACGTTGCAATATGTTGTCGCTTTTCGTGTCCTGAAATTTTGTCGCTTTATTCGACCTGAACTTTTGTCGCTTTTCCAATCCTGAATTTACATCGCCTTTGGCATTTTGAATTAGTGTCGCCTTTTGCATCCTGAATTTTCCTCACTTTTTGCTTGCTGAATTTTCGTTACTTTTCGTGTGCTGAAACGTTGTCATTTTTCGCATACTGAACTCTCGTTGCTTATCCCGTCCTGAATTTTCGTCGCTTTTTGCTTCCTGAATTACTTTTTACATGCTGAAATGTCTTCGCTTTTCGTGAGCCGAAATTTTGTCGTGTTTTGTGGCCTGAAATTTTGTTGCTTCATGCGACCTGAATTTTGACACTTTTCCAATCCTGAAGATACATCGCCTTTGGCGTTTTGAATTAGTCGCCTTTCGCATCCTGAATTTTCATCACTTTTCTCGTGCTGAATTTTCGTTGCTTTTCGTGTGCTGCCACTTCATTTTTCACATACTGTAGTTTTGTCACGTGCCTAGTCCTGATTTTTCGTCGCTTTTCGCTTCCTGATTTTACATCGCTTTTGGCGTGTTGAATTTGTCGCCTTTTGTATCCTGAATTTTCATCACTTTAAACGAGCTGAATTTTCGTCGTATTTCACGTCCTGAATCTTTGTCGCTTTTCACGTCCTGAATTTTCATCGCTTGCACCATCATGAAGGTTCGTTACTTTTCACGTGATGAACTTTCATCACTTTTCGGGTCCAGAAGATTCGTCGCTTTACGCCTGCTGAATTTTTGTGGATTTCCGTGTGCTGAAATTTCATTGCTTGTCAGGTCCTGAATTTTCGTTCCTTTTTGCGTCATGCATATATGTCGCTTTTGGAGTTTTGAATTTTCATTTCCTTCCGCAAACTAAATTTTCGCTTTTCGTGAAAAGTGAGTCGCCTTTCGCGTGCTGAATTTTCAGCTGTTTTTAGGTCCTAAAGGTTCTTCGCTTTTCGTGTGCTGAAATTTTGTCGCTTTTCGCATCCTGAAGGTTCATCGCTTTTTGCATGCTGAATTGTCATCGCTTTTCACATCCTGAACGTTTGTTGCTTTTTGCATGCTGAATTTTCATCACTTTTCACATCCTGAAGGTTTGGCGCTTTTCGTATGCTGAAATTTCGGCGCCTTTTGTGCCCTGAATATTTGTTATTCATTTGTGTGCATAATTTTCGTCGCTTTTTGCATACTGAATTTTCGTCACCATTCGTGTGCCGATATGTTGTCGCTTTTCTTGTCCTGAACTTTTGTCGCTTTTCACATGCTGAATTTGCGTCATTTTTGGCGTTTTGAACTTGCGTCGCATTTCGCATCCAGAATTTTCTTCACTTTTCATGTGCTGAATTTTTGTCGCCTTTCACGTGCTGAATTTTTGTCGCCTTTCGCGTCCTGATAGTTTGTCGCCTTTCGCGTGCTGAATTTTCAGCCCTTTTCGGGTCCTAAAGGTTCTTCGCTTTTCACGTGCTGAAGTTTCGTCGCTTTTCGCATCCTGAAGGTTCGTCGCTTTTCGCATGCTGAATTTTCATCGCTTTTCACATGCTGAAGGCTTGTTCCTTCTCGAATGCTGAAATTTAATCGATTTTTGCGTTCTGAATTGATGTCGCTTTCGGCGTTTTTAATTTTTGTCGCTTCTTGCGTCCTGAATTTTCGTCTCTTTTCATGTGCTGAATTTTTGTCGCTTTTCTCGTGCTGAATTTTTGTCGCTTTTCATGTCGTGAAGGATTGTCGTTGATTGCGTGCTGAATTTTCATTGCTTTTCCCGTCCTGATGGTTCCTCGCTTTAAGCATGCTGAATTTTTGTCGTCTTTCACATGCGGAATTTTCGTCGCTTTTCGTGTACTGTAATTTTGTCGATTTTCGTAACATGAATTTGCGTAGCTTTTGGCGTTTTGAATTTTCGTCACCTATTGTGTCCTGAATTTTCATCACCTTTCATGTGCTGAATTTTCGTCAATTTTTGCATGCTGATTTTTTGTCGCCTTTCGCATGCTGAATTTTTTTCGCCTTTCGCGTCCTGATAGTTCGTTGCCTTTCGCGTGCATAATTTTCAGCCCTTTTCGGGTCATAAATTTTCTTCACTTTTTGCATGCTGAATTTTCAAAGCTTTTCACATCCTGAAGGTTTGTTGCTTTTCATATGCTGAAATTTCGTCGATTGTTGCGTTATGAATTTATGTCGCTTTCGGCGTTTTTAATTTTTGTCGCTTCTTGCGTCCTGAATTTTCGTCTCTTTTCATGTGCTGAATTTTTGTCGCCTTTCTCGTGCTGAATTTTTGTTGCTTTTCGCGTCGTGAAGGATTGTCGCTGATCGCGTGCTGAATTTTCGTTGCTTTTTCCATCCTGATGGTTCATCACTTTAAGCATGCTGAATTTTTGTCGTCTTTCACATGCGGAATTTTCGTCGCTTTTCGTGTACTGAAATTTTGTCACTTCTCGTGACCTGTATTTCCGTAGCTTTTGGCGTTTTGAATTTTGTCACCTTTCGCGTCCTGAATTTTCATCACCTTTTGTGTGCTGAATTTTTGTCACTTTTTGCTTGCTGATTTTTTTTTGCCTTTTGCGTGCTGAATTGTTTTCACCTTTCGCATCCTGATAGTTCGTTGCCTTTCACCTGCATAATTTTCAGCCCATTTCGGGTCCAAAAGGTTCTTCACTTTTCACGCGCTGAAGTTTCGTCGCTTTTCACATCCTGAATTTACGTCATTTTTGGCGTTTTGAAGTTGCGTCGCGTTTCGCATCCAGAATTTTATTCGTTTTTCATGTGCTGAATTTTCATCGCTTTTCCCATGCTGAATTTTTGTCGCCTTTCAGGTGCTAAATTTTTGCCGCCTTTTGCATCCTGATAGTTTGTCGCTTTTCGCATGCTGAATTTTCATTGCTTTTCACATCCTGAAGGTTTGTTGCTTTTTGTATGCTGAAATTTCATCGGTTTTTGCATTCTGAATTTATGTCGCTTTTGGCGTGTTAAATTTTGGTCGCCTCTTGCGTCCTGAATTTACGTCTCTTTTCATGTGCTGAATTTTTGTCGCCTTTCTCGTGCTGAATTTTTGTCGCTTTTCGCGTCGTAAAGGATTGTCGCTGATTGTGTGCTGAACTTTCATTGCTTTTCCCATCCTGATGGTTCCTCGCTTTAAGCATGCTGAATTTTTGTCATCTTTCCCATGCGGAATGTTTGTCGCTTTTCATCTACTGAAATTTCGTTGCTTTTCGTGTCCTGAATTTCCATAGCTTTTGGTGTTTTGAATTTTCGTCACCTTTCATGTCCTGAATTTTCATCACTTTCCGCGTGCTGAATTTTTGTCGCCTTTCGCATGCTGAATTTTTCTCGCATTTCGCGTACTGATAGTTCGTCGTCTTTAGCGTTCTGAATTTTCTGCCCTTTTCAGGTCCTAAAGGTTCTTCGCTTTTCGCGCGCTGAATTTTCGTCGCTTTTCGTGTGCTGAAATTTAGTCGCTTTTCTTTTGCTGAATTTTTGTCGCTTTTCGCATCCTGAAGGTTCGTCGCTTTTTGCATGCTGAATTTTCATCGCTTTTCACATCCTGAAGGTTTGTCTCTTTCCGTATTCTGAAATTTCGTCGCCTTTTGCGCCCTGTATATTTGTTATTTTTTTGTGTGCATAATTTTCGTCGCTTTTCGCATGCTGAATTTTCGTCGTCATTCGTGTGCCTAAATTTTGTCGCTTTTCTTGTCCTGAACTTTTGTTGCTTTCCTTGTCCTGAAATTTTGTCGCTTTTCTCATGCTGAATTTTCGTCGCCATTGGTGTGCCGAAATTTTGTCACTTTTCTTGTGCTGAACCTTTGTTGCTTTTCTTGTCCTGAACTTTTGTCACTTTTCGCATGCTGAATTTACGCCATTTTTGGTATTTTGAACTTGCGTCGCGTTTCGCATCCAGAATTTTCATCACTTTCCATGTGTGAATTTTCGTTGCTTTTCACGTGCTGAATTTATGTCGCTTTTCTTGTCCTGAAGAATTGTCACTTTTTGCGTGCTGAATTTTCATCGCTTTTCGCGTACTGAAATGACATCGCATTTTGCGTCCTGAAATTTTGTCGCTTTTTGCGTCCTGAATTTTTGTCGCATTTCATGTTCTGAAATTTATTCACTTTTTGTGTCCTGAAATTTTGTCGCTTTTGTTGTTTTGAATTTTCGTCCTCTTTCGCATGCTGATTTTTTTTTCGCTTTTCACGTGGCAAAATGTTGTCGCTTTTCGTGTCCTGAAATGTTGTCGCTTTATGCGACCTGAACTTTTGTCGCTTTTCCAATCCTGAATTTACATCGCCTTTGGTGTTTTGAATTAGTGTCGCCTTTGAATTAGTGTCGTATCCTGAATTTTCCTCACTTTCTGCTTGCTGAATTTTTGTCACTTTTCATGTGCTGAAATGTTGTCATTTTTCGCGTACTGAACTCTCGTTGCTTATCCCTTCCTGAATTTTCGTCATTTTTTGCTTCCTGAATTACTTTTTACATGCTGAAATTTCTTCGCTTTTCGTGTGCCGAATTTTGAATTAGTCGCCTTTCGCATCCTGAATTTGCATCACTTTTCTCGTGCTGAATTTCCGTTGCTTTTCGTGTGCTGCCACTTCGTCATTTTTCGCATACTGTAGTTTTGTCACGTGTGTAGTCCTGCTTTTTCGTCGCTTTTCGCTTCCTGAATTTATGTTACTTTTGGCGTGTTGAGTTTGTCGCCTTTCATATCGTGACTTTTCATCACTTTTCACCAGCTGAATTTTCGTCGCATTTCACGTCCTGAATCTTTGTCGCTTTTCACGTCCTGAATTATCATCACTTGCAGCATCATGAAGGTTCGTTGCTTTTCACGTGATGAACTTTCATCGCTTTTCGGGTCCAGAAGATTCGTCGCTTTATGCCTGCTGAATTTTTGTGGATTTCCGTGTGCTGAAATTTCATTGCTTGTCAGGTCCTGAATTTTCGTTTCTTTTTGCGTCATGCATATATGTCGCTTTTGGAGTTTTGAATTTTTGTTTCCTTCCGCGAACTGAATTTTCATCACTTTTCGTGTGCTTAATGTTCGTTACTTTTTGCGTGCTGAAATTTAATTGCTTTTCGGTTCCAAAATTTTTGTTGCTTTTCGTTTCCTGAATTTTTGTTGCTTTTCTTGTCCTGAATTTATGTCGCTTTTGTTGTTTTGAATTTTTGTCGTCTTTTGAGCCATGAATTTTCATAACTTTTCATTTTTTAATTTATGGGGTGGAAGATTGAAAAGTCCTGAATTTTCATCACTTTTAATTTCATGGGGTGGAAGATTGCAACCTTCACGTGGTCCACCCTGTTTCAACTAATACAATCAACTCGATGTGCATAAATGGAAGATCAAATAGAACACGTTGTCCAACAACTTTAGGCTGTGCACGCCACATGAAAGAAGAAGAAAATGACTTTTCATGTGCTGAATTTTTGTCATTTTGCGTGTGCTGAATTTTCATCACTTTTTGCGTCATGAAGGTTTGTCGCTTCTCGCATGCTGAATTTTAATCGCTTTATGCGTCCTGAATTTTTGTCGCTTTTCTTGTCTTGAACTTTTGTCGCTTTTCTTGTCTTGAATTTCATCACTTTTCTTGTCCTGAATTTTCGTCATTTTTTGTGTCTTGAATTTTCGTCACTTTTCGTGCCTTGAATTTATGTTGCTTTTGGCGTTTTTAATGTTTGTTACCTCTTGCATCCAGAATTTTCATCTCTTTTGATGTGCTGAATTTTCATCACTTTTCCCGTGCTGAATTTTCATCGCTTTTCGCGTCCTGAACTTATGTCTATTTTTGCATGCTGAATTTTCGTCGCTTTTTGTGTGCTGAATTTCTGGCGCTTCTGGTGTGCTGACGTTTCATCGCTCTTCGCGTCCTGAATTCTCGTCGCTTTTCTCATCCTGAATTTTTGTTGCTTTTTGTGTCCTGAATTTACATTGCTTTAGTTGTTTTGAATTTTCGTTGTCTTTCACATGCTGACTTATCTTCGCTGTTCGTGTGCCTAAATGTTTACACTTTTCCTGTCCTGAATTTCTGTCGCTTTTCTTGTCCTGAATTGTCGTCACTTTTCATGGCCCGAATTTTCGTCACTTTTCGTGTCCTCAATTTATGTCGTGTTTGGCGTTTTGCATTTTTGTCACCTCTTGCATCCTGAATTTTCATCTCTTTTCATGTGCTGAATTTTCGTCACTTTCCTCGTGCTGACTTTTAATCGCTTTTCACGTCCTGAATGTTTGTCTCTGATTGCGAGCCGAATTTTTGTTGCTTTTCACATCCTGAAAGTTCCTCAATTTTCGCATGCTGAATTTTTGTCGCTTTTTGCATGCTACATTTTCGTCACTTTTCGTGTGCTGAAATGTCGTCGCTCTTCATTTTCTGAAATTTCATCACTTTATGCATCCTGTAATTTCGTTGCTTTTCAAGTCCTGAATTTACATCGCTTTTGGCTTTTTGAATTTTTGTTGCTTTACACGTCCTGAAAGTTCCTCACTTTTCACGTGCTGAATTTTTGTCACGTTTCGCATGCTGAATTTTCATCGCTTTTCGCGTCCTGAATGTTTGTCACTGACTGCGAGCTGAATTTTCGTTGCTTTTCACATCCTGAAAGTTCCACACTGTTCGCCTGCTGAAATTTCGGTGCTTTTCGCATGCTGAATTTTTGTCGCAGTGTGCTGAATTTTCGGCACTTTTCGTGTGTTGAAATTTAATTGGTTATTGGTTTTCACGTCCTAAAATTTTGTCCGTTTTTGAGTCCAGAATTTTTGTCACTTTTCCGGTGCTGAATTTTCATTGCTTTTCACATGATGAAATTTCGTCACTTTTTACGTGCTGACATTTTGTCGCCTTTCGTATCCTAAATTTTTGTCGTATTGGACGTGCTTAATTTTCGTCCATTTTTATTTGCTGAAATTTCATCCCTTTTCAGTCCTGAATTTTCGTCACTTTTGACATTTTGAATTTTCGTCACCTTTCCTGTCCTGAATTTCTGTCATTTTCATGTGCTGAATTTTAGTCACGTTTCTCGTGCTGAATTTTCGTTGCTTTTCGTGTCCTGAATTTTCGTCACTTTTCATGTCCTGATTTAATGTCGTTTTTGGCATTTTGCATTTTTGTCACCTCTTGCACCCTGAATTTTCATCTCATTTCATGTGCTGAATTTTCATCTCTTTTCATGTGCTGAATTTTCGTCACTTTTCTCGTGCTGAATTTTCATTGATTTTCACGTCCTGAATGTTTGTTGCTGATTGCAAGCCGAGTTTTTGTTGCTTTTCACATCCTGAAGGTTCTTCTCTTTCCGCGTGCTGAACTTTTGTCGCTTTTTGCATGCTGCATTTTCATCACATTTCGTGCTGAAATTTGTCACATTTTTAGCATTCTGAATTTCATCGCTTTATGCATCCTGTTATTTTGTCGTTTTCAATTCCTGAATTTACATTGCTTTTGTCTTTTTGCATTTTCGTTGCTTTTCACGTCCTAAAAGTTCCTCACTTTTCACGTGCCGAATTTTTGTCACGTTTCGCATGCTGAATTTTCATCGCTTTTCACATCCTGAATGTTTGTTGCTGATTGCGAGCTGACTTTTCGTTGCTTTTCACGTCCTGAAAGTTCCTCTCTGTCCACGTGCTGAAATTTCAGCACTTTTCGCATGCTGCATTTTCGTCGCTGTGTGTTGAATTTTCGGCACTTTTCGTGTGCTAAAATGTCATTGGTTTTCGCGTCCTAAAATTTTGTCAGTTTTTGCGTCCTGAATTTTCATCACTTTTCCTGTGCTGAATTTTCTTCACTTTTTGCATGATAAAACTTCGTCACTTTTTGCGTGCTGACTTTTTGTCGCCTTTCGTATCCTGAATTTTTGTTGTATTGCACGTGCTGAAAAGCGATGACATTTCAGGACACGAAAAGCGACAACATTTCAGGACACGAAAAGCGACGAAATTTCAGGACACGGAAAGTGACGAAATTTCAGGGCACAAAAAGCGACTAAATTTCAGAACACAAAAAGGGACAAAAGTTCAGCAGGGAAAAAGAGAAGAAAATTCAGCATGCATAAAGCTGGGAAATTTCAGCACAAGAAAAACAACTAAAATTCAGGACATGAAATGCAACGAAAATTCAGGACGGAAAATAGACACATTTTCGGGACGCAAAAAGCTACAAAATTTCATGACGTGAAAAACGACGACATTTCAGGACACGAAAAGCGAAAACATTTCAGGACACGAAAAGCGATGACATTTCAGGACACGAAAAGCGATGACATTTCAGGACATGAAAAGCGACAAAATTTCAGAACACAAAAAGGGACGAAAGTTCAGCAGGCAAAAAGCAAAGAAAATTCAGCATGCGTAAAGCTCAGAAATTTCAGTAGACGAAAAATGACGAAAATTCAGGACGCCAAAAGCGATGAAAATTCAGCACGCGTAAAATGACGAAAATTCAGCACATATAAAAAGTGATGAAAATGCGGCATGTGAAATGCGATGAAAATTCAGCACGCTCAATGCGAAGGACCTTCAAGAAGTGAAAAGCAAAGAAAATTCAGGACGCAATAAGGGACTAAAAATCAGGACGTGAAATATGACAAAAAATCAGGTCAGAAAATAGACACATTTCAGGATGTGAAAAGCGATGACATTTCAGGACATGAAAAGCGACTAAATTTCAGGACACCAAAAGCGACGAAATTTCAGGACACGGAGAGTGACGAAATTTCAGGACGAAATAAGTGACTAAAAATCAGGTTGTGAAATGTGACAAAAATTCAGGACGGAAAATAGACACATTTCAGGATGCGAAAAGCGATGACATTTCAGGACACGAAAAGCGACAACCTTTCAGGACACGAAAAGCGACGAAATTTCATGACACGGAAAGTGACGAAAGTTCAGCAGGAAAAAAGCAAACAAAATTCAGCATGCGTAAAGCTGAGAAATTTCAGTACATGAAAAATGACGAAAATTCAGGACGCGAAAAGCGATGAAAATTCAGCAGCGTAAAATGACGAAAAGTCAGCACGTAAAAAGTGACGAAAATGCGGCATGTGAAACGCGATGAAAATTCAGCACGCTCAATGAGACGGACCAGGAAGCGAAAATGACTAAAATTCAGGACACAATAAGTGACTAAAAATCAGGATGTGAAACGTGAGAAAAATTCAGGATGGAAAATACACACATTTCAGGACGTGAGAAGTGATTACATTTCAGAACACGAAAAGCGACAACATTTCAGGACACGAAAAGGGACGAAATTTCAGGGCACAAAGAGCGACTAAATTTCAGAACACAAAAAGAGGCAAAAGTTCACCAGGGAAAAAGAGAAGAAAATTCAGCATGCATAAAGCTGACAAATTTCAGCACACGAAAAACGACGATAATTCAGGACATGAAATGCAACGAAAACTCAGGACGGAAAATAGACACATTTTCAGGACGCAAAAAGCTACAAAATTTCATGACGTGAAAAGCGACGACATTTCAGGACACGAAAAGCGACGACATTTCAGGCGACGAAAAGCGATGACATTTCAGACACGAAAAGCGATGACATTTCAGGACATGAAAAGCGACAAAATTTCACGACACAAAAAGCAACGAAATTTCAGGACACGGAGAGTGACGAAATTTCCGGACGCAATAAGTGACTAAAAATCAGGATGTTAAATGGGAGAAAAATTCAGAATGGAAAATAGATACATTTCAGGACGCGAAAAGCGATGACATTTCAGGACACGAAAAGCGACGAAATTTCAGGACACGGAAGTGACCAAATTTCAGGACAAAGAAAGTGAAGAAATTTCAGGGCACAAAGAGCGACAAAATTTAAGGCCACAAAAAGCGACTACATTTCAGAACACAAAAAGGGACGAAAGTTCAGCAGGAAAAAAGCAAAAAAAACTCAGCATGCATAAAGCGGAGAAATTTCGGTACAAGAAAAATGACGAAAATTCAGGACGTGAAAAGCGATGAAAATTCAGCACGCGTAAAATGACAACAATTCAGCATAAAAAGTGACAAAAATGCGGCATGTGAACTGCGATGAAAATTCAGCACGCTGAATGCTACAGACATTCAGGAAGCGAAATTTAAAATTCAGGACGCATTAAGTGACTAAAAATCAAGACGTGAAATGTGACAAAAATTCAGTATGGAAAATAGACACATTTCAGGACGCGGCAAGCGATGACATTTCAGGACACGAAAAGAGACAACATTTCAGGACACGGAAAGTGACGAAATTTCAGGGCACAAAAAGTGACGAAATTTCAGGACACGTAAAGTGACAAAATATCAGGACGCAATAAGTGACTAAAAATCAGGACGTGAAATGTGACAAAAATTCAGGATGGAAAAAAGACCCATTGCAGGACACGAGAAGCGATGACATTACAGGACACGAAAAATGACAAAATTTCAGGACACGAAAAACGAAGACATTTCAGGACACAGAAGGTGACAAAATTTCAGGGCACGAAAAGTGACAAAATTTCAGGGTACGAAAAGCGACTGAATTTCAGAACACAAAAAGTGACAAAAGTTCAGCAGGGAAAAAGAGAAGAACATTCAGCATGCATAAAGCTGAAAAATTTCAGCACAAGAAAAATGACGAAAATTCAGGTCATGCAATGCAACGAAAACTCAGGACGGAAAATAGACACATTTTCAGGACGCAAAAAGCTACAAAATTTCATGACGTGAAAAGCGACGACATTTCAGGACACAAAAAGCGACGACATTTCAGGAGACGAAAAGTGACGACATTTCAGGACACGAAAAGCGATGACATTTCAGGACATGAAAAGCGACAAAATGTCAGGACACAAAAAGCGATGAAATTTCAGGACACGGAGTGTGACAAAATTTCAGGACGCAATAAGTGACAAAAAATCAGGATGTGAAATGTGACAAAAATTCAGGATGGAAAATAGGCACATTTCAGGACACGAGAAGCGATGACATTACAGGACACGAAAAACGACAAAATTTCAGGACATGAAAAACGACGACATTTCAGGACACAGAAGGTGACGAAATTTCAGGGCACAAAAAGCGACGAAATTTCAGGGTACGAAAAGCGACTAAATTTCAGAACACAAAAAGGGACAAAAGTTCAGCAGGGAAAAAGAGAAGAACATTCAGCATGCATAAAGCTGAGAAATTTCAGCACATGAAAAATGACGAAAATTCACGACATGAAATGCAACGAAAACTCAAGACGGAAAAAAAACATTTTCAGGACGCAAAAAGCTACAAAATTTCATGACGTGAAATGCGACGACATTTCAGGACATGAAAAGCGACGACATTTCAGGCCACGAAAAGCGACTAAATTTCAGACAAAAAGGGACGAAAGTTCAGCAGGAAAAAAGCAAAAAAAATTCAGCAAGCGTAAAGCTGAGAAATTTCAGTACACGAAAAATGACGAAAATTCAGGACGTGAAAAGCGATGAAAATTAAGCACGCATAAACTGACGAAAATTCAGCACATAAAAAGTGACGAAAATGCGGCATGTGAAATGCGATGAAAATTCAGCACGCTCAATGCTACGGACCTTCAGGAAGCAAAATTGACTGAAATTCAGGGCGCAATAAGTGACAAAAAATCAGGACGTGAAATGTAACAAAAATTCAGGACGGAAAATAGGCACATTTCAGTACGCGAGAAGCGATGACATTTCAGGATACGAAAGAGACAAAATTTCAGGACACGAAAAACGACGACATTTCAGGACACGGAAAGTGACGAAATTTCAGGGCACAAAAAGCGACGAAATTTCAGGACATGAAGTGACAAAATTTCAGGACGCAATAAGTGACAAAAAAATCAGGATGTGAAATGTGACGAAAATTCAGGACGGAAAATAAACACATTTCAGGACGCGAGAAGCGATGACATTTCAGGACACGAAAAGCGACAACATTTCAGGACACGAAAAACGACGACATTTCAGGACACGGAAAGTGACGAAATTTCAGGGCACAAAAAGCGACGAAATTTCAGGGTACGAAAAGCGACTCAATTTCAGAACACAAAAAGGGACAAAAGTTCAGCAGGGAAAAAGAGAAGAACATTCAGCATGCATAAAGCTGAGAAATTTCAGCACATGAAAAATGACGAAAATTCAGGACATGAAATGCAACGAAAAATCAAGACGGAAAAAAAAAATTTTCAGGATGCAAAAAGCTACAAAATTTCAGGACACGAAAAGCGACGACATTTCAAGCCACAAAAAGCGACTAAATTTCAGAACACAAAAAGGGACGAAAGTTCAGCAGGAAAAAAGCAAAAAAAATTCAGCAAGCGTAAAGCTGAGAAATTTCAGTACACGAAAAATGACGAAAATTCAGGACATGAAAAGCGATGAAAATTAAGCACGCAAAAACTGACGAAAATTCAGCACATAAAAAGTGACGAAAATGCGGCATGTGAAATGCGATGAAAATTCAGCACGCTCAATGCTACGGACCTTCAGGAAGCAAAATTGACTGAAATTCAGGGCGCAATAAGTGACAAAAAATCAGGACGTGAAATGTAACAAAAATTCAGGACGGAAAATAGGCACATTTCAGTACGCGAGAAGCGATGACATTTCAGGACACGAAAGAGACAAAATTTCAGGACACGAAAAACGACGACATTTCAGGACACGGAAAGTGACGAAATTTCAGAACACAAAAAGCGACAAAATTTCAGGACACGGAAAGTGACAAAATATCAGGACACAATAAGTGACTGAAAATCAGGACGTGAAATGTGACAAAAATTCAGGACGGAAAATAGGCCCATTTCAGTACACGAGAAGCGATGACATTACAGGACACGAAAAACGACAAAATTTCAGGACACGAAAAACGACGACATTTCAGGACACAGAAGGTGACGAAATTTCAGGGCACAAAAAGTGACAAAATTTCAGGGTACGAAAAGCGACTCAATTTCAGAATACAAAAAGGGACAAAAGTTCAGCAGGGAAAAAGAGAAGAACATTAAGCATGCATAAAGCTGAGAAATTTCAGCACATGAAAAATGACGAAAATTCAGGACATGAAATGCAACGAAAAATCAAGACGGAAAAAAAAAATTTTCAGGACGCAAAAAGCTACAAAATTTCATGACGTGAAAAGCGACAACATTTCAGGACACGAAAAGCGACGACATTTCAGGCCACGAAAAGCGACTAAATTTCAGAACACATAAAGGGACGAAAGTTCAGCAGGAAAAAAGCAAAAAAAATTCAGCAAGCGTAAAGCTGAGAAATTTCAGTACACGAAAAATGACGAAAATTCAGGACATGAAAAGCGATGAAAATTCAGCACGCATAAACTGACGAAAATTCTGCACATAAAAAATGACGAAAATGCGGCATGTGAAATGCGATGAAAATTCAGAACGTTCAATGCTACGGACCTTCAGGAAGCGAAATTGACTGAAATTCAGGGCGCAATAAGTGACAAAAAATCAGGACGTGAAATGTAACAAAAATTCAGGACGGAAAATAGGCACATTTCAGGACGCGAGAAGCGATGACATTTCAGGACACGAAAGAGAGAAAATTTCAGGACATGAAAAACGACGACATTTCAGGACACGGAAAGTGACGAAATTTCAGGGCACAAAAAGCGACAAAATTTCAGGACACGGAAAGTGACAAAAATATCAGGACGCAATAAGTGACTAAAAATCAGGACGTGAAATGTGACAAAAATTCAGGTTGGAAAATCGACCCATTTCAGGACGCGAGAAGCGACGAAATTACAGGACACAAAAAACGACAAAATTTCAGGACACAAAAAATGACGACATTTCAGGACACAGAAGGTGACGAAATTTCAGGGCACAAAAAGCGACAAAATTTCAGGGTACGAAAAGCGACTCAATTTCAGAACGCAAAAAGGGACAAAAGTTCAGCAGGGAAAAAGAGAAGAACATTCAGCATGCATAAAGCTGAGAAATTTCAGCACACGAAAAATGACGAAAATTCAGGTCATGAAATGCAACGAAAACTCAAGACGGAAAATAGACACATTTTCAGGACGCAAAAAGCTACAAAATTTCATGACGTGAAAAGCGACAACAGTTCAGGACACGAAAAGCGATGACATTTCAGGAGACGAAAAGCGATGACATTTCAGAACACGAAAAGCGATGACATTTCAGGACATGAAAAGCGACAAAATTTCAGGACACAAAAAGCGACAAAATTTCAGGACACGGAGAGTGACAAAATTTCAGGACGCAATAAGTGACAAAAAATCAGGACGTGAAATGTAACAAAAATTCAGCACATAAAAAGTGACTAAATTGCGGCATGTGAAATGCGATGAAAATTCAGCACGCTCAATGCTACGGACCTTCAGGAAGCGAAATTGACTGAAATTCAGGGCGCAATAAGTGACAAAAAATCAGGACGTGAAATGTAACAAAAATTCAGGACGGAAAATAGGCACATTTCAGTACGCGAGAAGCGATGACATTTCAGGACACGAAAGAGACAAAATTTCAGGTCACGAAAAATGACGACATTTCAGGTCACGGAAAGTGACAAAATATCAGGATGCAATAAGTGACTAAAAATCATGTCGTGAAATGTGACAAAAATTCAGGACGGAAAATAGACACATTTCAGGACACGAGAAGCGATGACATTACAGGACACGAAAAACGACAAAATTTCAGGACACGAAAAACGACGACATTTCAGGACACAGAAGGTGACGAAATTTCAGGGCTCAAAAAGCGACAAAATTTCAGGGTACAAAAAGCAACTCAATTTCAGAACACAAATAGGGACAAAAGTTCCGCAGGGAAAAAGAGAAGAACATTCATCATGCATAAAGCTGAGAAATTTCAGCACACGAAAAATGACGAAAATTCAGGACATGAAATGCAACGAAAATTCAAGACGGAAAATAGATACATTTTCAGGACACAAAAAGCTACAAAATTTCATGATGTGAAAAGCGACGACATTTCAGGACACGAAAAGCGACGACATTTCAGGACACGAAAAGCGACGAAATTTCATGACGTGAAAAGCGACGACATTTCAGGACACGAAAAGCGACGACATTTCAGGCCATGAAAAGCGACTAAATTTCAGAACACAAAAAGGGACGAAAGTTCAGCAGGAAAAAAGCAAAAAAAAATCAGCATGCGTAAAGCTGAGAAACTCAGTACACGAAAAATGACGAAAATTCAGGACGTGAAAAGCGATGAAAATTCAGCACGCATAAAATGACGAAAATTCAGCACATAAAAAGTGACGAAAATGTGGCATGTGATATGCGATGAAAATTCAGTACGTTCAATGATACGGACCTTCAGGAAGCGAAATTGACTAAAATTCAGGACGCAATAAGAGACTAAAAATCAGGACGTGAACTGTGACAACAATTCAGGACGGAAAATAGACACATTTCAGGACGCAAGAAACGTTGACATTTCAGGACACGAAAAGAGACAAAATTTCAGGACACGAAAAACAATAACATTTCAGGACACGGAATGTGACAAAATTTCAGGGCACAAAAAGCGACGAAATATCAGGACACGAAAAGTGATGACATTTCAGGACACGAAAAGAGATGACATTTCAGGACATTAAAAGCGACAAAATTTCAGAACATAAAAAGGGAAAAAAGTTCAGCAGGGAAAAAGAGAAGAAAATTCAGCATGCATAAGCTGAGAAATTTCAGCACACGAAAAACAACGAAAATTCAGGACATGAAATGCAACAAAAGTTCAGGATGGAAAATAGACACATTTTCAGGATGCAAAAAGCTACAAAATTTCATGACGTGAAAAGCGACGACATTTCAGGACACGAAAAGCGACGACATTTCAGGCCACGAAAAGCGACTAAATTTCAGAACACAAAAAGGGACGAAAGTTCAGCAGGAAAAAAGCAAAAAAAATTCAGCAAGCCTAAAGCTGAGAAATTTCAGTACACAAAAAATGATGAAAATTCAGGACGTGAAAAGCAATGAAAATTCAGCACACATAAACTGACGAAAATTCAGCACATAAAAAGTGACGAAAATACGGCATGAGAAATGCGATGAAAATTCAGCACGCTCAATGCTACGGACCTTCAGGAAGCGAAATTGACTGAAATTCAGGGCGCAATAAGTGACAAAAAATCAGGACGTGAAAGGTAACAAAAATTCAGGACGGAAAATAGGCACATTTCAGGACGCGAGAAGCGATGACATTTCAGGACTCGAAAAAGACAAAATTTTAGGATACGAGAAACGACGACATTTCAGGACACGGAAAGTGACGAAATTTCAGGGCACAAAAAGCGACAAAATTTCAGGACACGGAAAGTGACAAAATATCAGGATGCAATAAGTGACTAAAAATAAGGACGTGAAATGTGACAAAAATTCAGGATGGAAAATAGACACATTTCAAGACGCGAGAAGCGATGACATTACAGGACACGAAAAACGACAAAAATTGAGGACACGAAAAAAGGCGACATTTCAGGACACAGAAGGTGACGAAATTTCAGGGCTCAAAAAGCGACAAATTTTCAGGGTACGAAAAGCAACTCAATTTCAGAACACAAATAGGGACAAAAGTTCCGCAGGGAAAAAGAGAAGAACATTCAGCATGCATAAAGCTGAGAAATTTCAGCACACGAAAAATGACGAAAATTCAGGACATGAAATGCAACGATAATTCAAGACGGAAAATAGACACATTTCCAGGACACAAAAAGCTACAAAATTTCATGACGTGAAAAGCGATGACATTTCAGGACACGAAAAGCGACGACATTTCAGGACACGAAAAGCGACTAAATTTGAGAACACAAAAAGGGACGAGAGTTCAGCAGGAAAAAAGCAAAAAAAATCAGCATGCGTAAAGCTGAGAAATTTCAGTACACGAAAAATGACGAAAATTCAGGACGTGAAAAGCGATCAAAATTCAGCACGCATAAAATGACGAAAATTCAGCACATCAAAAGTGACGAAAATGCGACATGTGAAATGCGATGAAAATTCAGTACGCTCAATGCTACGGACCTTCAGGAAGCGAAATTGACTAAAATTCAGGACGCAATAAGTGACTAAAAATCAGGACGTGAACTGAGACAAAAATTCAGGACGGAAAATAGACACATTTCAGGACGCGAGAAGCGATGACATTTCAGGACATGAAAGAGATAACATTTCAGGACATGAAAAATGACGAGATTTCAGGACACGGAAAGTGACGAAATTTCAGGGCACAAAAATCGACAAAATTTCAGGGTACGAAAAGCGATTAAATTTCAGAACACAAAAAGGGACAAAAGTTCAGCAGGGAAAAAGAGAAGAAATTTCAGCATGCGTAAAGCTGAGAAATTTCAGCACATGAAAAATGACGAAAATTCAGGACATGAAATGCAACGAAAATTCAAGACTAAAAATAGACACATTTTCAGGACGCAAAAAGCTACAAAATTTCATGACGTGAAAAGCGACGACATTTCAGGACACGAGAAGCGATGACATTTCAGGAGACAAAAAGCGATGACATTTCAGGACACGAAAAACGATGACATTTCAGGACATGAAAAGCGACAACATTTTAGGACACGAAAAGCGATGACATTTCAGGACATGAAAAGCGATGACATTTCACGACATGAAAAGCGACAAAATTTCAGGACACGGAGAGTGACGAAATTTCAGGATGCAATAAGTGACTAAAAATCAGGATGTGAAATGTGAAAAAATTCAGGACGGAAAATAGACACATTTCAGTACGCAAAAAGCGACGACATTTCAGGACACGAAAAGCGACAACATTTCAGGACATGAAAAGCGACGAAATATCAGGGAACAAAAAGCGACTAAATTTCAGAACACAAAAAGGGACAAAAGTTCAGCAGGGAAAAAGAGAAGAAAATTCAGCATGCATAAAGCTGAGAAATTTCAGCACAAGAAAAACGACGAAAATTCAGGACATGAAATGCAACGAAAATTCAGGACGGAAAATAGACACATTTTCAGGATGCAAAAAGCTACAAAATTTCATGACGTGAAAAGCAACAACATTTCAGGACACGAAAAACGACGACATTTCAGCACACGGAAAGTGACGAAATTTCAGGGCACAAAAAGTGACAAAATTTCAGGACACGGAAAGTGACAAAATATCAGGATGCAATAAGTGACTCAAAATTAGGACGTGAAATGTGACAAAAATTCAGGATGGAAAAAAGACCCATTGCAGGACACGAGAAGCGATGACATTACAGGACACGAAAAACGACAAAATTTCAGGACACGAAAAGCGACGACATTTCAGGACACAGAAGGTGACGAAATTTCAGGGCACAAAAAGTGACAACATTTCAGGGTACGAAAAGCGACTCAATTTCAGAACACAAAAAGGGACAAAAGTTCAGCAGGGAAAAAGAGAAGAACATTCAGCATGCATAAAGCTGAAAAATTTCAGCACACGAAAAATGACGAAAATTCAGGTCATGAAATGCAACGGAAACTCAGGACGGAAAATAGACACATTTTCAGGACGCAAAAAGCTACAAAATTTCATGACGTGATAAGCGACTACATTTCAGGACACGAAAAGCGACAACATTTCAGGAGACGAAAAGCGATGACATTTCAGGAGACGAAAAGCGATGACATTTCAGGACATGAAAAGCGTCAAAATTTCAGGACACAAAAAGCGACAAAATTTCAGGACACGGAAAGTGACGGAATTTCAGGACGCAATAAGAGACTAAAAATCAGGATGAGAAATGTGACAAAAATTCAGGACGGAAAATAGACACATTTCAGGACGCGAAAAGCGATGACATTTCAGGATACGAAAAGCGACAACATTTCAGGACACGAAAAGCGACGAAATTTCAGGACATGGAAAGTGACGAAATTTCAGGGCACAGAGCGACGAAATTTCAGTGCACGAAAACGATTAAATTTCAGAACACAAAAAGAACGAAAGTTCAGCAGGCAAAAAGCAAAGAAAATTCAGCATGCGTAAAGCTGAGAAATTTCAGTACACGAAAAATGATGAAAATTCAAGACGTGAAAAGTGATGAAAATTCAGCACGCATAAAATGACGACAATTCAGCACATTAAAAGTGACAAAAATGCGGCATGTGAAATGCGATGAAAATTCAGCACGCTCAATGCGACGGACCTGCAGGAAGCGAAAAGTGACGAAAATTCAGGACGCAACAAGGGACTAAAAATCAGGACGTGAAATGTGACAAAAATTCAGGACGGAAAATAGACACATTTCAGCACGTGAAAAGCGATGACATTTCAGGACACGAAAAGCGACAACATTTCAGGACACGAAAAGTGACAACATTTCAGGACACGAAAAGCGACGAATTTTCAGGACACGGAAAGTGACGAAATTTCAAGACGCAATAAGTGACTAAAAATCAGGATGTGAAATGTGACAAAAATTCAGGACGGAAAATAGACACATTTTCAGGACGCAAAAAGCTACAAAATTTCATGACGTGAAAAGCGACGACATTTCAGGACACGAAAAGCGATGACATTTCAGGAGACGAAAAGCGATGACATTTCAGGACACGAAAAGCGTTGACATTTCAGGACATGAAAAGCGACGAAATCTTTGCAAAGGCCACTGGGGAGACTTTAAACTGGAATGGTTGGGGCGAGGGCTGCAAATAGCAAAAGCTAGTAGATAGAATGGGAGGCAGGAAGCAGAAAAGGGAAGTACTCGGACACAAGAGGAGAGAGAAAAAAAATGAAATAAACAGAGAATAAGAGATGGGGGGTTTCTTAAATGTGCATATTTTAATGCTAGGAGCATTGTAAGAAAGGTGGATGAGCTTAGAGTCTGGATAGACACATGGAAGTATGATGTTGTGGCGATCAGTGAAACATGGTTGCAGGAGGGCTGTGATTGGAAACTAAATATTCCAGGATTTCGTTGCTTCTGGTGTGATAGAATTGGAGGGGCAAGAGGTGGAGGTGTTGCATTGCTAGTCAGGGAAGATATTACAGCAGTGCTTTGGCAGGATAGATTGGAGGGCTCATCTAGGGAAGCTATTTGGGTGGAACTTAGAAGTGGGAAAGGTGTAGCAACACTTATAGGGGTATATTATCGACCACCAAATGGGGAACGAGAATTGGAAGAGCAAATATATAAAGAGATAGCAGATATTAGTAGTAAGCACAAGGTAGTGATTGTGGGAGATTTCAACTTTCCACACATAGACTGGGAAACACATTCTGTAAATGGGCTGATGGTTTGGAGTTTGTAAAATGTGTGCAGGATAGTTTTTTGCAGCAATACATAGAGGTGCCTACTAGAGGAGGGGCAGTGCTGGACCTCCTGTTAGGAAATGAGACGGGACAGGTGGCTGAGGTATGCGTTGGGGAGCACTTCGGGTCCAGTGTTCGCAATACCATTAGTTTCAATATAATCATGGAGAAGGACAGAACTGGGCCTAGGGTTGAGATTTTTGATTGGAGAAAGGCTAACTTTAACGAGATGCAAGAAGATTTAAAAGGAGTGAACTGGGACATTTTGTTTTATGGGAAAGATGTAGAGGAGAAATGGAGGACATTTAAAGGGGAAATTTTAAGAGTACAGAATCTTTATGTTCCTGTTCGGTTGAAAGGAACCAGTAAAAATTGGAAAGAGCCCTGGTTTTCAAGGGAAATTGGACATCTTGCTCGGAAAAAGAGGGAGATCTTCAATAATTATAGGCAGCATGAAGTAAATGAGGTGCTTGAGGAGTATAAGCAATGTAAAAAGAATCTTAAGAAAGAAATTAGAAAAGCTAAAAGAAGATATGAGGTTGCTTTGGCAAGTAAGGTGAAAGTAAATCCAAAGGGTTTCTACAGTTATATTAATAGCAAAAGGATAACAAGGGATAAAATTGGTCCATTGGAGAGACCGAGTGGACAGCTATCTGCAGAGCCAAAAGAGATGGGGGAGATATTGAACAATTTCTTTTCTTCGGTATTCACCAAGGAGAAGGATATTGAATTATGTGAGGTAAGGGAAACTAGTAGGGTAGCTATGGATACTATGAGTTTCAAAGTAAAAGAAGTACTGACACTTTTGAAAAATATAAATGTGGATAAGTCTCCAGATCCTGACAGGATATTCCCTAGGACATTGAGGGAAGTTAGTGTAGAAATAGCCGGGGCTATGACAGAAATATTTCAAATGTCATTAGAAACGGGAATAGTCCCCGAGGATTGGCGTACTGCGCATGTTGTTCCATTGTTTAAAAAGGGTTCTAAAAGTAAACCTAGCAATTATAGACCGGTTAGTTTGACTTCAGTGGTGGGCAAATTAATGGAAAAGATACTTAGAGATAATATATATAAGCATCTGGATAAAGAGGGTCTAATTAGGAACAGTCAACATGGATTTATGCCTGGAAGGTCATGCTTGACTAATCTTCTTGAATTTTTTGAAGAGGTTACTAGGGAAATTGACGAGGGTAAAGCAGTGGATGTTGTCTATATGGACTTCAGTAAGGCCTTTGACAAGGTTCCTCATGGAAGGTTGGTTAAGAAGGTTCAACTGTTGGGTATAAATGCAGGAATAGCAAGATGGATTCAACAGTGGCTGAATGGGAGAAGCCAGAGGGTAATGGTGGATGGCTGTTTGTCGGGTTGGAGGCAGGTGACTAGTGGGGTGCCTCAGGGATCTGTTGGGTCCTTTGTTGTTTGTCATGTACATCAATGATCTGGATGAAGGGGCGGTAAATTGGATTAGTAAGTATGCAGATGATATCAAGATAGGGGGTGTTGTGGATAATGAAGAGGATTTCCAAAGTCTACAGAATGATTTAGGCCGGTTGGAAAAATGGGCTGAAAGATGGCAGATGGTGTTTAATGCTGATAAATGTGAGGTGCTACACCTTGGCAGGACAAATCAAAATAGGACGTACATTGTAAACGGTAGGGAATTGAAGAATACAGTTGAACAGAGGGATCTGGGAATAACCGTGCATAGTTCCTTGAAGGTGGAATCTCATATAGATAGGGTGGTAAAGAAAGCTTTTGGTATGCTGGCTTTTATAAATCAGAGCATTGAGTATAGAAGCTGGGATGTAATGTTAAAATTGTACAGGGCATTGGTGAGACCAAATCTGGAGTATGGTGTACAGTTTTGGTCGCCCAATTATAGGAAGGATGTCAACAAAATAGAGAGGGTACAGAGGCGATTTACTAGAATGTTGCCTGGGTTTCAACAGCTAAGTTACAGAGATAGGTTGAATAAGTTAGGTCTTTATACTCTGGAGTGCAGAAGGTTAAGGGGGGACTTGATAGAGGTCTTTAAAATGATGAGAGGGATAGACAGAGTTGATGTGGACAAGCTTTTCCCTTTGATAATAGGGAAGTTTCAAACAAGAGGACATGAATTTAGAATAAAGGGACAGAGGTTTAGGGGTAACATGAGGGGGAACTTCTTTACTCAGAGAGTGGTAGCGGTGTGGAATGAGCTTCCAGTGGAAGTGGTGGCGGCAGGTTCGTTGGTATCATTTAAAAATAAATTGGATAGGCATATGGATAAGAAGGGTATGGTGGGTTATGGTATGAGTGCAGGCAGGTGGGACTAAGGGAAAAAAGTTGTTCGGCACGGACTTGAAGGGCCGAGATGGCATGTTTCCGTGCTGTAATTTTTATATGGTTATATGGTTATATGGAAATGTCAGGACACAAAAAGCGACGAAATTTCAGGACACGGAGAGTGACGAAATTTCAGGACGCAATAAGTGACTAAAAATCAGGATGTGAAATGTGACAAAAATTCAGGATGGAAAATAGACACATTTCAGGACGCAGAAAGCGATGACATTTCAGGACACGAAAAGCGACAACATTTCAGGGCACAAAGAGCGACGAAATTTCAGGCCATGCAAAGCGACTACATTTCAGAACACAAAAAGGGACGAAAGTTCAGCAGGCAAAAAGTAAAGAAAATTCAGCATGCGTAAAGCTGAGAAATTTCAGTACATGAAAAATGACGAAAACTCAGGACGTGAAAAGTGATGAAAATTCAGCACGCATAAAATGACGACAATTCAGCACCTAAAAAGTGACAAAATGCGGCATGTGAAATGCGATGAAAATTCAGCACGCTCAATGCGACGGACTTTCAGAAGCGAAAATCGACGAAAATTCAGGACGCAACAAGGGATTAAAAATCAGGATGTGAAAAGTGACGAAAATTCAGGATGGAAAATAGACACATTTCAGCACGTGAAAAGCAACGACATTTCAGGAGACGAAATGCGATGACATTTCAGGACACGAAAAACGATGACATTTCAGGACATGAAAAGCGACAAAATTTCAGGACACAAAAAGCGACGAAATTTCAGGACACGGAAAGTGACAAAATTTCAGGAAGCAATAAGTGACAAAAAATCAGGATGTGAAATGTGACAAAAATTCAAGACGGAAAATAGACACATTTCAGTACGCGAAAAGCGATGACATTTCAGGACACGAAAAGCGACAACATTTCAGGACACGAAAGGCGACGAAATTTCAGGACACGGAAAGTGACGGAATTTCAGGGCACAAAGATGGACTAAATTTCAGGGCACGAAAAGTGACTTAAGCTCAGAACACAAAAAGGGACCAAAGTTCAGCAGGCAAAAAGCAAAGAAAATTCAGTATGCGTAAAGCTGAGAAATTTCAGTACATGAAAAATAACGAAAATTCAGGACGTGCAAAGGGACGAAAATTCAGCACGCGTACAATGACGAAAATTCAGCACATATAAAAAGTGACGAAAATGCGGCATGTGAAATGCGATGAAAATTCAGCACGCTCAATGCGACGGACCTTCAGGAAGTGAAAAGCGAAGAAAATTCAGGACGCAATAAGGGACTAAAATTCAGGACGTGAAATGTGACAAAAAATCAGGTCAGAAAAAATACACATTTCAGGATGTGAAAAGCGATGACATTTCAGGACATGAAGAGCGACAAAATTTCAGGACACAAAAAGCGACGAAATTTCAGGACACGGAGAGTGACGAAATTTCAGGACGCGATAAGTGACTAAAAATCAGGATGTGAAATGTGACAAAAATTCAGGACGGAAAATAGGCACATTTCAGGATGCGAAAGGCGATGACATTTCAGGACACGAAAAGCGACGAAATTTCAGGGCACAAAATGCAACGAAATTTCAGGGTACGAAATGCGACTAAATTTCAGAACACAAAAAGGGACAAAATTTCAGCAGGGAAAAAGAGAAGAAAATTCAGCATGCATTAAGCTGAGAAATTTCAGCACACGAAAAACGATGAAAATTCAGGACATGAAATACAATTAAAATTCAGGACAGAAAATAGACACATTTTCAGGACGCAAAAAGCTACAAAATTTCATGATGTGAAAAGCGACGACATATCAGGCCATGAAAAGCGACGACATGTCAGGAGACGAAAAGCGACGAGATTTCAGGACACGGATAGTGACGAAATTTCAGGACTCAATAAGTGACTAAAAATCAGGATGTGAAATGTGACAAAAATTCAGGACGGAAAGTAGACACATTTCAGGCAGTGAAAAGCGATGACATTTCAGGACACGAAAAGCGACAACATTTCAGGACACAAAAAGCGATGACATTTCAGGACACGAAAAGCGACTGAATTTCAGAACACAAAAAGGGACGAAAGTTCAGCAGGAAAAAAGCAAAGAAAATTCAGCATGCGTAAAGCTGAGAAATTTCAGTACACGAAAAATGACGAAAATTCAGGACGTGAAAAGCGATGAAAATTCAGCACACATAAACTGACGAAAATTCAGCACATAAAAAGTGACGAAAATACGGCATGAGAAATGCGATGAAAATTCAGCACGCTCAATGCTACGGACCTTCAGGAAGCGAAATTGACTGAAATTCAGGGCGCAATAAGTGACAAAAAATCAGGACGTGAAAGGTAACAAAAATTCAGGACGGAAAATAGGCACATTTCAGGACGCGAGAAGCGATGACATTTCAGGACACGAAAAAGACAACATTTCAGGACACGAAAGGCGCCGACATTTCCGGACACGGAAAGTGACGAAATTTCAGGGCACAAAAAGCGACGAAATTTCAGGACACGGAAAGTGACAAAATATCAGGATGCAATAAGTGACTAAAAATCAGGACGTGAAATGTGAGAAAAATTCAGGATGGAAAATAGACACATTTCAAGACGCGAGAAGCGATGACATTACAGGACACGAAAAACGACAAAAATTCAGGACACGAAAAAAGGCGACATTTCAGGACACAGAAGGTGACGAAATTTCAGGGCTCAAAAAGCGACAAAATTTCAGGGTACGAAAAGCAACTCAATTTCAGAACACAAATAGGGACAAAAGTTCCGCAGGGAAAAAGAGAAGAACATTCAGCATGCATAAAGCTGAGAAATTTCAGCACACGAAAAATGACGAAAATTCAGGACATGAAATGCAACGATAATTCAAGACGGAAAATAGACACATTTTCAGGACACAAAAAGCTACAAAATTTCATGACGTGAAAAGCGACGACATTTCAGGACACGAAAAGCGACGACATTTCAGGACACGAAAAGCGACTAAATTTCAGAACACAAAAAGGGACGAAAGTTCAGCAGGAAAAAAGCAAAAATAAATCAGCATGCGTAAAGCTGAGAAATTTCAGTACACGAAAAATGACAAAAATTCAGGACGTGAAAAGCGATCAAAATTCAGCACGCATAAAATGACGAAAATTCAGCACATCAAAAGTGACGAAAATGCGACATGTGAAATGCCCTTTGGCCTTCAGGAAGCAAAATTGACTAAAATTCAGGACGCAATAAGTGACTAAAAATCAGGACGTGAACTGAGACAAAAATTCAGGACGGAAAATAGACACATTTCAGGACGCGAGAAGCGATGACATTTCAGGACATGAAAGAGATAACATTTCAGGTCATGAAAAATGACGAGATTTCAGGACACGGAAAGTGACGAAATTTCAGGGCACAAAAATCGACAAAATTTCAGGGTGCGAAAAGCGATTAAATTTCAGAACACAAAAAGGGACAAAGGTTCAGCAGGGAAAAAGAGAAGAAATTTCAGCATGCGTAAAGCTGAGAAATTTCAGCACATGAAAAATGACAAAAATTCAGGAAATGAAATGCAACGAAAATTCAAGACTAAAAATAGACACATTTTCAGGACGCAAAAAGCTACAAAATTTCATGACGTGAAAAGCGACGACATTTCAGGACACGAGAAGCGATGACATTTCAGGAGACAAAAAGCGATGACATTTCAGGACACGAAAAACGATGACATTTCAGGACATGAAAAGCGACAACATTTTAGGACACGAAAAGCGATGACATTTCAGGACATGAAAAGCGATGACATTTCACGACATGAAAAGCGACAAAATTTCAGGACACGGAGAGTGACGAAATTTCAGGATGCAATAAGTGACTAAAAATCAGGATGTGAAATGTGAAAAAATTCAGGACGGAAAATAGACACATTTCAGTACGCAAAAAGCGACGACATTTCAGGACACGAAAAGCGACAACATTTCAGGACACGAAAAGCGACGAAATATCAGGGAACAAAAAGCGACTAAATTTCAGAACACAAAAAGGGACAAAAGTTCAGCAGGGAAAAAGAGAAGAAAATTCAGCATGCATAAAGCTGAGAAATCTCAGCACAAGAAAAACGACGAAAATTCAGGACATGAAATGCAACGAAAATTCAGGAAGGAAAATAGACACATTTTCAGGATGCAAAAAGCTACAAAATTTGATGACGTGAAAAGCGACAACATTTCAGGACACGAAAAACGACGACATTTCAGCACACGGAAAGTGACGAAATTTCGGGGCACAAAAAGTGACGAAATTTCAGGACACGGAAAGTGACAAAATATCAGGATGCAATAAGTGACTAAAAATTAGGACGTGAAATGTGACAAAAATTCAAGATGGAAAAAAGACCCATTGCAGGACACGAGAAGCGATGACATTACAGGACACGAAAAACGACAAAATTTCAGGACACGAAAAACGACGACATTTCAGGACACAGAAGGTGACGAAATTTCAGGGCACAAAAAGTGACAACATTTCAGGGTACGAAAAGCGACTCAATTTCAGAACACAAATAGGGACAAAAGTTCCGCAGGGAAAAAGAGAAGAACATTCAGCATGCATAAAGCTGAGAAATTTCAGCACACGAAAAATGACGAAAATTCAGGACATGAAATGCAACGATAATTCAAGACGGAAAATAGACACATTTTCAGGACACAAAAAGCTACAAAATTTCATGACGTGAAAAGCGACGACATTTCAGGACACGAAAAGCGACGACATTTCAGGACACGAAAAGCGACTAAATTTCAGAACACAAAAAGGGACGAAAGTTCAGCAGGAAAAAAGCAAAAATAAATCAGCATGCGTAAAGCTGAGAAATTTCAGTACACGAAAAATGACAAAAATTCAGGACGTGAAAAGCGATCAAAATTCAGCACGCATAAAATGACGAAAATTCAGCACATCAAAAGTGACGAAAATGCGACATGTGAAATGCCCTTTGGCCTTCAGGAAGCAAAATTGACTAAAATTCAGGACGCAATAAGTGACTAAAAATCAGGACGTGAACTGAGACAAAAATTCAGGACGGAAAATAGACACATTTCAGGACGCGAGAAGCGATGACATTTCAGGACATGAAAGAGATAACATTTCAGGTCATGAAAAATGACGAGATTTCAGGACACGGAAAGTGACGAAATTTCAGGGCACAAAAATCGACAAAATTTCAGGGTACGAAAAGCGATTAAATTTCAGAACACAAAAAGGGACAAAGGTTCAGCAGGGAAAAAGAGAAGAAATTTCAGCATGCGTAAAGCTGAGAAATTTCAGCACATGAAAAATGACAAAAATTCAGGAAATGAAATGCAACGAAAATTCAAGACTAAAAATAGACACATTTTCAGGACGCAAAAAGCTACAAAATTTCATGACGTGAAAAGCGACGACATTTCAGGACACGAGAAGCGATGACATTTCAGGAGACAAAAAGCGATGACATTTCAGGACACGAAAAACGATGACATTTCAGGACATGAAAAGCGACAACATTTTAGGACACGAAAAGCGATGACAATTCAGGACATGAAAAGCGATGACATTTCACGACATGAAAAGCGACAAAATTTCAGGACACGGAGAGTGACGAAATTTCAGGATGCAATAAGTGACTAAAAATCAGGATGTGAAATGTGAAAAAATTCAGGACGGAAAATAGACACATTTCAGTACGCAAAAAGCGACGACATTTCAGGACACGAAAAGCGACAACATTTCAGGACACGAAAAGCGACGAAATATCAGGGAACAAAAAGCGACTAAATTTCAGAACACAAAAAGGGACAAAAGTTCAGCAGGGAAAAAGAGAAGAAAATTCAGCATGCATAAAGCTGAGAAATCTCAGCACAAGAAAAACGACGAAAATTCAGGACATGAAATGCAACGAAAATTCAGGACGGAAAATAGACACATTTTCAGGATGCAAAAAGCTACAAAATTTGATGACGTGAAAAGCGACAACATTTCAGGACACGAAAAACGACGACATTTCAGCACACGGAAAGTGACGAAATTTCGGGGCACAAAAAGTGACGAAATTTCAGGACACGGAAAGTGACAAAATATCAGGATGCAATAAGTGACTAAAAATTAGGACGTGAAATGTGACAAAAATTCAAGATGGAAAAAAGACCCATTGCAGGACACGAGAAGCGATGACATTACAGGACACGAAAAACGACAAAATTTCAGGACACGAAAAACGACGACATTTCAGGACACAGAAGGTGACGAAATTTCAGGGCACAAAAAGTGACAACATTTCAGGGTACGAAAAGCGACTCAATTTCAGAACACAAAAAGGGACAAAAGTTCAGCAGGGAAAAAGAGAAGAACATTCAGCATGCATAAAGCTGAAAAATTTCAGCACACAAAAAATGACGAAAATTCAGGTCATGAAATGCAACGGAAACTCAGGACGGAAAATAGACACATTTTCAGGACGCAAAAAGCTACAAAATTTCATGACGTGATAGAGCGACTACATTTCAGGACACGAAAAGCGACGACATTTCAGGAGACGAAAAGCGATGACATTTCAGGAGACGAAAAGCGATGACATTTCAGGACATGAAAAGCGACAAAATTTCAGGACACAAAAAGCGACAAAATGTCAGGACACGGAAAGTGACGAAATTTCAGGACGCAATAAGAGACTAAAAATCAGGATGAGAAATGTGACAAAAATTCAGGACGGAAAATAGACACATTTCAGGATGCGAAAAGCGATGACATTTCAGGATACGAAAAGCGACAACATTTCAGGACACGAAAAGCGACGAAATTTCAGGACATGGAAAGTGACGAAATTTCAGGGCACAAAGAGTGACGAAATTTCAGTGCACGAAAACTATTAAATTTCAGAACACAAAAAGAACGAAAGTTCAGCAGGCAAAAAGCAAAGAAAATTCAGCATGCGTAAAGCTGAGAAATTTCAGTACACGAAAAATGATGAAAATTCAAGACGTGAAAAGTGATGAAAATTCAGCACGCATAAAATGACGACAATTCAGCACATTAAAAGTGACAAAAATGCGGCATGTGAAATGCGATGAAAATTCAGCACGCTCAATGCGACGGACCTGCAGGAAGCGAAAAGTGACGAAAATTCAGGACGCAACAAGGGACTAAAAATCAGGACGTGAAATGTGACAAAAATTCAGGACGGAAAATAGACACATTTC
This sequence comes from Raja brachyura, assembly GCA_963514005.1. The sequence continues at coordinate 102,321,644 of OY740786.1, forward strand.
AGCACGTGAAAAGCGATGACATTTCAGGACACGAAAAGCGACAACATTTCAGGACACGAAAAGCGACAACATTTCAGGACACGAAAAGCGACGAATTTTCAGGACACGGAAAGTGACGAAATTTCAAGATGCAATAAGTGACTAAAAATCAGGATGTGAAATGTGACGGACGGAAATTCAGGACGGAAAATAGACACATTTTCAGGACGCAAAAAGCTACAAAATTTCATGACGTGAAAAGCGATGAAATTTCAGGACACGAGAAGCGATGACATTTCAGGAGACAAAAAGCGATGACATTTCAGGACACGAAAAACGATGACATTTCAGGACATGAAAAGCGACAACATTTTAGGACACGAAAAGCGATGACAATTCAGGACATGAAAAGCGATGACATTTCACGACATGAAAAGCGACAAAATTTCAGGACACGGAGAGTGACGAAATTTCAGGATGCAATAAGTGACTAAAAATCAGGATGTGAAATGTGAAAAAATTCAGGACGGAAAATAGACACATTTCAGTACGCAAAAAGCGACGACATTTCAGGACACGAAAAGCGACAACATTTCAGGACACGAAAAGCGACGAAATATCAGGGAACAAAAAGCGACTAAATTTCAGAACACAAAAAGGGACAAAAGTTCAGCAGGGAAAAAGAGAAGAAAATTCAGCATGCATAAAGCTGAGAAATCTCAGCACAAGAAAAACGACGAAAATTCAGGACATGAAATGCAACGAAAATTCAGGACGGAAAATAGACACATTTTCAGGATGCAAAAAGCTACAAAATTTGATGACGTGAAAAGCGACAACATTTCAGGACACGAAAAACGACGACATTTCAGCACACGGAAAGTGACGAAATTTCGGGGCACAAAAAGTGACGAAATTTCAGGACACGGAAAGTGACAAAATATCAGGATGCAATAAGTGACTAAAAATTAGGACGTGAAATGTGACAAAAATTCAAGATGGAAAAAAGACCCATTGCAGGACACGAGAAGCGATGACATTACAGGACACGAAAAACGACAAAATTTCAGGACACGAAAAACGACGACATTTCAGGACACAGAAGGTGACGAAATTTCAGGGCACAAAAAGTGACAACATTTCAGGGTACGAAAAGCGACTCAATTTCAGAACACAAAAAGGGACAAAAGTTCAGCAGGGAAAAAGAGAAGAACATTCAGCATGCATAAAGCTGAAAAATTTCAGCACACAAAAAATGACGAAAATTCAGGTCATGAAATGCAACGGAAACTCAGGACGGAAAATAGACACATTTTCAGGACGCAAAAAGCTACAAAATTTCATGACGTGATAGAGCGACTACATTTCAGGACACGAAAAGCGACGACATTTCAGGAGACGAAAAGCGATGACATTTCAGGAGACGAAAAGCGATGACATTTCAGGACATGAAAAGCGACAAAATTTCAGGACACAAAAAGCGACAAAATGTCAGGACACGGAAAGTGACGAAATTTCAGGACGCAATAAGAGACTAAAAATCAGGATGAGAAATGTGACAAAAATTCAGGACGGAAAATAGACACATTTCAGGATGCGAAAAGCGATGACATTTCAGGATACGAAAAGCGACAACATTTCAGGACACGAAAAGCGACGAAATTTCAGGACATGGAAAGTGACGAAATTTCAGGGCACAAAGAGTGACGAAATTTCAGTGCACGAAAACTATTAAATTTCAGAACACAAAAAGAACGAAAGTTCAGCAGGCAAAAAGCAAAGAAAATTCAGCATGCGTAAAGCTGAGAAATTTCAGTACACGAAAAATGATGAAAATTCAAGACGTGAAAAGTGATGAAAATTCAGCACGCATAAAATGACGACAATTCAGCACATTAAAAGTGACAAAAATGCGGCATGTGAAATGCGATGAAAATTCAGCACGCTCAATGCGACGGACCTGCAGGAAGCGAAAAGTGACGAAAATTCAGGACGCAACAAGGGACTAAAAATCAGGACGTGAAATGTGACAAAAATTCAGGACGGAAAATAGACACATTTCAGCACGTGAAAAGCGATGACATTTCAGGACACGAAAAGCGACAACATTTCAGGACACGAAAAGCGACAACATTTCAGGACACGAAAAGCGACGAATTTTCAGGACACGGAAAGTGACGAAATTTCAAGATGCAATAAGTGACTAAAAATCAGGATGTGAAATGTGACGGACGGAAATTCAGGACGGAAAATAGACACATTTTCAGGACGCAAAAAGCTACAAAATTTCATGACGTGAAAAGCGACGACATTTCAGGACACGAAAAGCGACGACATTTCAGGAGACGAAAAGCGATGACATTTCAGGACACGAAAAGCGTTGACATTTCAGGACATGAAAAGCGACAAAATCTTTGCAAAGGCCACTGGGGAGACTTTAAACTGGAATGGTTGGGGCGAGGGCTGCAAATAGCAAAAGCTAGTAGACAGAATGGGAGGCAGGAAGCAGAAAAGGGAAGTACTCGGACACAAGAGGAGAGAGAAAAAAAATGAAATAAACAGAGAATAAGAGATGGGGGGTTTCTTAAATGTGCATATTTTAATGCTAGGAGCATTGTAAGAAAGGTGGATGAGCTTAGAGTCTGGATAGACACATGGAAGTATGATGTTGTGGCGATCAGTGAAACATGGTTGCAGGAGGGCTGTGATTGGAAACTAAATATTCCAGGATTTCGTTGCTTCTGGTGTGATAGAATTGGAGGGGCAAGAGGTGGAGGTGTTGCATTGCTAGTCAGGGAAGATATTACAGCAGTGCTTTGGCAGGATAGATTGGAGGGCTCATCTCGGGAGGCTATTTGGTTGGAACTTAGAAGTGGGAAAGGTGTAGCAACACTTATAGGGGTATATTATCGACCACCAAATGGGGAACGAGAATTGGAAGAGCAAATATATAAAGAGATAGCAGATATTAGTAGTAAGCACAAGGTAGTGATTGTGGGAGATTTCAACTTTCCACACATAGACTGGGAAACACATTCTGTAAATGGGCTGATGGTTTGGAGTTTGTAAAATGTGTGCAGGATAGTTTTTTGCAGCAATACATAGAGGTGCCTACTAGAGGAGGGGCAGTGCTGGACCTCCTGTTAGGAAATGAGACGGGACAGGTGGCTGAGGTATGCGTTGGGGAGCACTTCGGGTCCAGTGTTCGCAATACCATTAGTTTCAATATAATCATGGAGAAGGACAGAACTGGGCCTAGGGTTGAGATTTTTGATTGGAGAAAGGCTAACTTTAACGAGATGCAAGAAGATTTAAAAGGAGTGAACTGGGACATTTTGTTTTATGGGAAAGATGTAGAGGAGAAATGGAGGACATTTAAAGGGGAAATTTTAAGAGTACAGAATCTTTATGTTCCTGTTCGGTTGAAAGGAACCAGTAAAAATTGGAAAGAGCCCTGGTTTTCAAGGGAAATTGGACATCTTGCTCGGAAAAAGAGGGAGATCTTCAATAATTATAGGCAGCATGAAGTAAATGAGGTGCTTGAGGAGTATAAGCAATGTAAAAAGAATCTTAAGAAAGAAATTAGAAAAGCTAAAAGAAGATATGAGGTTGCTTTGGCAAGTAAGGTGAAAGTAAATCCAAAGGGTTTCTACAGTTATATTAATAGCAAAAGGATAACAAGGGATAAAATTGGTCCATTGGAGAGACCGAGTGGACAGCTATCTGCAGAGCCAAAAGAGATGTGGGAGATATTGAACAATTTCTTTTCTTCGGTATTCACCAAGGAGAAGGATATTGAATTATGTGAGGTAAGGGAAACTAGTAGGGTAGCTATGGATACTATGAGTTTCAAAGTAAAAGAAGTACTGACACTTTTGAAAAATATAAATGTGGATAAGTCTCCAGATCCTGACAGGATATTCCCTAGGACATTGAGGGAAGTTAGTGTAGAAATAGCCGGGGCTATGACAGAAATATTTCAAATGTCATTAGAAACGGGAATAGTCCCCGAGGATTGGCGTACTGCGCATGTTGTTCCATTGTTTAAAAAGGGTTCTAAAAGTAAACCTAGCAATTATAGACCGGTTAGTTTGACTTCAGTGGTGGGCAAATTAATGGAAAAGATACTTAGAGATAATATATATAAGTATCTGGATAAAGAGGGTCTAATTAGGAACAGTCAACATGGATTTATGCCTGGAAGGTCATGCTTGACTAATCTTCTTGAATTTTTTGAAGAGGTTACTAGGGAAATTGACGAGGGTAAAGCAGTGGATGTTGTCTATATGGACTTCAGTAAGGCCTTTGACAAGGTTCCTCATGGAAGGTTGGTTAAGAAGGTTCAACTGTTGGGTATAAATGCAGGAATAGCAAGATGGATTCAACAGTGGCTGAATGGGAGAAGCCAGAGGGTAATGGTGGATGGCTGTTTGTCGGGTTGGAGGCAGGTGACTAGTGGGGTGCCTCAGGGATCTGTTGGGTCCTTTGTTGTTTGTCATGTACATCAATGATCTGGATGAAGGGGCGGTAAATTGGATTAGTAAGTATGCAGATGATACCAAGATAGGGGGTGTTGTGGATAATGAAGAGGATTTCCAAATCTACAGAATGATTTAGGCCGGTTGGAAAAATGGGCTGAAAGATGGCAGATGGTGTTTAATGCTGATAAATGTGAGGTGCTACACCTTGGCAGGACAAATCAAAATAGGACGTACATTGTAAACGGTAGGGAATTGAAGAATACAGTTGAACAGAGGGATCTGGGAATAACCGTGCATAGTTCCTTGAAGGTGGAATCTCATATAGATAGGGTGGTAAAGAAAGCTTTTGGTATGCTGGCTTTTATAAATCAGAGCATTGAGTATAGAAGCTGGGATGTAATGTTAAAATTGTACAGGGCATTGGTGAGACCAAATCTGGAGTATGGTGTACAGTTTTGGTCGCCCAATTATAGGAAGGATGTCAACAAAATAGAGAGGGTACAGAGGCGATTTACTAGAATGTTGCCTGGGTTTCAACAGCTAAGTTACAGAGATAGGTTGAATAAGTTAGGTCTTTATACTCTGGAGTGCAGAAGGTTAAGGGGGGACTTGATAGAGGTCTTTAAAATGATGAGAGGGATAGACAGAGTTGATGTGGACAAGCTTTTCCCTTTGATAATAGGGAAGTTTCAAACAAGAGGACATGAATTTAGAATAAAGGGACAGAGGTTTAGGGGTAACATGAGGGGGAACTTCTTTACTCAGAGAGTGGTAGCGGTGTGGAATGAGCTTCCAGTGGAAGTGGTGGCGGCAGGTTCGTTGGTATCATTTAAAAATAAATTGGATAGGCATATGGATAAGAAGGGTATGGTGGGTTATGGTATGAGTGCAGGCAGGTGGGACTAAGGGAAAAAAGTTGTTCGGCACGGACTTGAAGGGCCGAGATGGCATGTTTCCGTGCTGTAATTTTTATATGGTTATATGGTTATATGGAAATTTCAGGACACAAAAAGCGACGAAATTTCAGGACACGGAGAGTGACGAAATTTCAGGACGCAATAAGTGACTAAAAATCAGGATGTGAAATGTGACAAAAATTCAGGATGGAAAATAGACACATTTCAGGACGCAGAAAGCGATGACATTTCAGGACACGAAAAGCGACAACATTTCAGGGCACAAAGAGCGATGAAATTTCAGGCCATGCAAAGCGACTACATTTCAGAACACAAAAAGGGACGAAAGTTCAGCAGGCAAAAAGCAAAGAAAATTCAGCATGCGTAAAGCTGAGAAATTTCAGTACATGAAAAATGACGAAAACTCAGGACGTGAAAAGCGATGAAAATTCATCACGCATAAAATTACGACAATTCAGCACCTAAAAAGTGACAAAATGCGGCATGTGAAATGCGATGAAAATTCAGCACGCTCAATGCGACGGACCTTCAGAAGCGAAAATCGACGAAAATTCAGGACGCAACAAGAGATTAAAAATCAGGATGTGAAAAGTGACGAAAATTCAGGATGGAAAATAGACACATTTCAGCACGTGAAAAGCAACAACATTTCAGGAGACGAAATGCGATGACATTTCAGGACACGAAAAACGATGACATTTCAGGACATGAAAAGCGACAAAATTTCAGGACACAAAAAGCGACGAAATTTCAGGACACGGAAAGTGACAAAATTTCAGGAAGCAATAAGTGACAAAAAATCAGGATGTGAAATGTGACAAAAATTCAAGACGGAAAATAGACACATTTCAGTACGCGAAAAGCGATGACATTTCAGGACACGAAAAGCGACAACATTTCAGGACACGAAAGGCGACGAAATTTCAGGACACGGAAAGTGACGGAATTTCAGGGCACAAAGATGGACGAAATTTCAGGGCACGAAAAGCGACTTAAGCTCAGAACACAAAAAGGGACCAAAGTTCAGCAGGCAAAAAGCAAAGAAAATTCAGTATGCGTAAAGCTGAGAAATTTCAGTACATGAAAAATAACGAAAATTCAGGACGTGCAAAGGGACGAAAATTCAGCACGCATACAATGACGAAAATTCAGCACATATAAAAAGTGACGAAAATGCGGCATGTGAAATGCGATGAAAATTCAGCACGCTCAATGCGACGGACCTTCAGGAAGTGAAAAGCAAAGAAAATTCAGGACGCAATAAGGGACTAAAATTCAGGACGTAAAATGTGACAAAAAATCAGGTCAGAAAAAATACACATTTCAGGATGTGAAAAGCGATGACATTTCAGGACATGAAGAGCGACAAAATTTCAGGACACAAAAAGCGACGAAATTTCAGGACACGGAGAGTGACGAAATTTCAGGACGCAATAAGTGACTAAAAATCAGGATGTGAAATGTGACAAAAATTCAGGACGGAAAATAGACACATTTCAGGATGCGAAAGGCGATGACACTTCAGGACACAAAAAGCGACGAAATTTCAGGGCACAAAATGCAACAATATTTCAGGGTACGAAATGCGACTAAATTTCAGAACACAAAAAGGGGACAAAATTTCAGCAGGGAAAAAGAGAAGAAAATTCAGCATGCATTAAGCTGAGAAATTTCAGCACACGAAAAACGATGAAAATTCAGGACATGAAATACAATTAAAATTCAGGACAGAAAATAGACACATTTTCAGGACGCAAAAAGCTACAAAATTTCATGATGTGAAAAGCGACGACATATCAGGCCACGAAAAGCGACGACATGTCAGGAGACGAAAAGCGACGAGATTTCAGGACACGGATAGTGACGAAATTTCAGGACTCAATAAGTGACTAAAAATCAGGATGTGAAATGTGACAAAAATTCAGGACAGAAAGTAGACACATTTCAGGCGGTGAAAAGCGATGACATTTCAGGACACGAAAAGCGACAACATTTCAGGACACAAAAAGCGATGACATTTCAGGACACGAAAAGCGATGACAGTTCAGGACATTAAAAGCGACAAAATTTCAGGACACAAAAAGCGACGAAATTTCAGGACACGGAAAGTGACGAAATTTCAGGACGCAATAAGTTACTAAAAATCAGAATGTGAAAAGCGACAAAAATTCAGGAAGGAAAGTAGACACATTTCAGGACGTGAAAAGCGATGACATTTCAGGACATGAAAAGCGACAACATTTCAGGACACGAAAAGCGATGACATTTCAGGGCACGAAAAGCGACTGAATTTCAGAACACAAAAAGGGACGAAAGTTCAGCAGGAAAAAAGCAAAGAAAATTCAGCATGCGTAAAGCTGAGAAATTTCAGTACACGAAAAATGACGAAAATTCAGGACGTGAAAAGCGATGAAAATTCAGCACGCGTAAAATGACGAAAATTCAGCACTCAAAAAGTGACGAAAATGCAGCATGCGAAATGCGATTAAAATTCAGTACGCTCAATGCTTTCAGGAAGCAAAATTGACTAAAATTCAGGACGCAATAAGTGACTAAAAATCAGGACGTGAAATGTGACAAAAATTCAGGATGGAAAATAGACACATTTCACGATGCGAGAAGCGCTGAAATTTCAGGACACGAAAGACACAACATTTCAGGACACGAAAAACGATGAAATTTCAGGACACGGAAAGTGACGAAATTTCAAGGCACAAAAAGCTACGAAATTTCAGGGTACGAAAAGCGACTAAATTTCAGAACATAAAAAGGGACAAAAGTTCACCAGGGAAAAAGAGAAGAAACTTCAGCATGCATAAAGCTGACAAATTTCAGCACACGAAAAACGACGAAAATTCAGGACATGAAATACAACGAAAACTCAGGACAGAAAATAGACACCTTTACAGGACGCAAAAAGCAACAAAATTACATGACTAGAAAAGCGATGAAATTTCAGGACATGAAAAGCGACGACATTTCAGGAGACGAAAAGCGATGACATTTCAGGACACGAAAAGCGATGACATTTCAAGACATGAAAAGCGACAAAATTTCAGGACACAAAAAGCGACGAAATTTCAGGACACGGAAAGTGACAAAATTTCAGGACGCAATAAGTGACTAAAAATCAGGATGTGAAATGTGACAAAAATTGAGGATGGAAAATAGACACATTTCAGGACGCAAAAACGATAACATTTTAGGACACGGAAAGCGACGAAATTTCAGGACACGGAAAGTGACGAAATTTCAGGACACGGAAAGTGACGAAATTTCAGGGCAAAAAGAGCAAAGAAATTTCAGGCCACGAAAAGCGACTACATTTCAGAACACAATAAGGGACGAAATTTCAGCAGGATAAAAGCAAAAAAAACTCAGCATGCATAAAGCTGAGAAATTTCAGTACACGAAAAATGACGAAAATTCAGGACGTGAAAAGCGATGAAAATTCAGCACGCGTAAAATGACGAAAATTCAGCACATAAAAAGTGACGAAAATGCGGCATGTGAAATGCGATGAAAATTCAGCACGCTCAATGAGACGGACCTTCAGGAAGCGAAAATGACTAAAATTCAGGACGCAATAAGTGACTAAAAATCAGCAAGTGAAATGTGAGAAAAATTCAGGACGGAAAATTGACACATTTCAGGACGCGAGAAGCGATTACATTTCAACACACGAAAAGAGACAACATTTCAGGACAAGAAAAACGACAACATTGCAGGACACCGAAAGTGACGAAATTTCAGGGCACAAAAAGCGACAACATTTCAGGGTACGAAAACGACTAAATTTCAGAACACAAAAAGGGACGAAAGTTCAGCAGGCAAAAAGCAAAGAAAATTCAGCATGCATAGTGAGAAATTTCAGCACACGAAAAACGACGTAAATTCAGGACATGAAATGCAAAGAAAACTCAGGACGGAAAATAGACACATTTTCAGGACGCAAAAAGCTACCAAATTTCATGACATGAAAAGCGACGACATTTCAGGACACGAAAAGCGACGACATATCAGGAGATGAAAAGCGATGACATTTCAGGACACGAAAAGCAATGACATTTCAGGACACGAAAATGACAAAATTTCAGGACACAAAAAGCGACGAAATTTCAGGACACTGAAAGTGACAAAATATCAGGACGCAATAAGTGATTAAAAATCAGGATGTGAAATGTAACAAAAATTCAGGACGGAAAATAGACACATTTCTGGATGCGAAAAGCAATGACATTTCAGGACACGAAAAGCGACAATATTTCAGGACATGAAAAGCGACGACATTTCAGGAGACGAAAAGCGATGACATTTCAGGACACGAAAAGCGATGACATTTCAGGACACGGAAAGTGACGAAGTTTCAGGGCACATAAAGCGAAGAAATTTCAGGGTTCGAAAAGCGACTAAATTTCAGAACACAAAAAGGGACAAAAGTTCAGCAGGCAAAAAGCAAAGAAAATTCAGCATGCGTAAAGCTAAGAAATTTCAGTACACGAAAAATGATGAAAATTCAGGACGTGAAAAGCGATGAAAATTCAGCACGCGTAAAATGACGAAAAGTCAGCACATAAAAATGCGGCATGTGAAATGCGATGAAAATTCAGCATGCTCAAAGCGACGGACCTTCAGGAAGCGAAAAGCGACGAAAATTCAGGACGCAATAAGGGATTAGAAATCAGGACGTGAAATGTGACAAAAATTCAGGACGGAAAATAGATGCATTTCAGGATGTGCAAAGCGATGACATTTCAGGAAACGAAAAGCAAAAACATTTTAGGGCACAAATAGCGATGACATTTCAGGACACGAAAAGTGACGAAATTTCAGGGCACGAAAAACAACAAAATTTCAGAACGTGAAAAACGACAACATTTCTGTACGCAAAAAGCGATGAAAATTCAGCACGTGAAAAACACCGAAGATTCAGCACACGAAAAGTGATGAAAATTCGGCACGTGAAATGCGACCGAGATTCAGCACACGCAATGCAATGGACCATCAGGACGCGAAATCCAACAAAATTTCAGGACTCAAAACTCAACTACAATTCAGGACCTGAAAGGCGACAAAAATTCAGGATGCGAGTAGTGACGAAATTTCAGAACGAAAAAAGGCCTGATTTGTGCACACGGAAAGTGACAATAATTCAGGACGGAAATAGCGACAAAAATTCAGGAAGCATAATGCGAAAAGGGAATTAATTTGAAATGCGACAAAATTTCAGCACATGAAAAGCGACAAAAATTCAAAACAACAAAAGCGACAAATTCAGGATGCAAACAGCGCCAAAAGGTCAGGACACATAAAGTGACAACAATTCATGGCACGAAAAGTGAAAATATTTCAGCACAAGAAAAGTGACAAACCTCCAGGACACGAAAAGCGATGAAAATACAGCACGCGAAAAGTGACGAAATTTCAGCAAATGAAAAGCACTGAAATTTCAGCACACAAAAAGTGACGAAAATTCAGGACATGAAAGATGACGAAAATTCAAAACGCCAAAGGTGAAGTAAATTCAGGACACAAAAAATGACAAAATTACAGGATGCATAATGCGACGAAGTTTCAGAACGTGAAATGTGACAGAATTTCAATACACGAAAAGCCATGAAAATTCAGCATGCAAAAAGGGAACAAAATTCAAGACACGAAAACAGAACAAATTTCAGGACAGGAAAAGCGACAACATTTCAGGGCACGAAAAGCAACGAAATTTCAGGGCACAAAAAGCGACGAAATTTCAGAACACAAAAAGCGACAAAAATTCAGCTTGCGTAAAGCGAGAAATCTTCAGGACGTGAAAAGCGATGAAAATTCAGCATGCGTAAAGTGACTAAAATTCAGCACATAAAAAGTGACGAATATGCAGCATGTGAAATGTGATGATAATTCAGCACACTCAGAGCGACTGACCTTCAGGAAGCAAAAAGCGACGAAAATTCAGGACGCAATAAGGGACTAAAAATCAGGACATGAAATGTGACAAAAATTCAGGATGGAAAATAGACACATTTCAGGACGCGAGAAGCGATGACATTTCAGGACACAAAAAGCGACAAAATTTCAGTGCATGATAAGCGACGAAATCTCAGGGCACGAAAAGTGACGAAAATGCGTAAAGCTGAGAAATTTCTGTACATGAAGAACGACAAAAATTCAGGACATGGAATGCACCAAAAATTCAGGACGTGAAAAACGACAACATTTCAGGATGGAAAAAGTGACGAAAATTCAGCACATGAAAAACACATGAAAAGATTCATCACACAATAAGTAATGAAAATTCGGCACGTGAAATGCGACGAAGAATCGGCACACACATCGCAATGGACCTTCAGGATGCAAAATCAAACAAAATTTCAGGACTCAAAACGCAAACAAAATTCAGGACCAGAAAGGCGACGAAAATTCAGGATGCGAGTTGTGACGAAATTTCAGAACGAGAAAAGACCAGATTTGCGCGCACGGAAAGTGAAAAAAAAATTCAGGATGGAAATAGCGACAAAAATTCCGGAAGCATAATGAGAAAAGGGAATGAATTTGAAATGCGACAAAATTTCAGCCCATGAAAAGCGACAAAAATTCAAAACGCCAAAAGCGACTTAAATTCATGATGCAAACAGCGACAAAAGTTCAGGACACATGAAGCGACAACATTTCAAGACACCAAAAGTGAAAATATTTCAGCACAATAAAGCGACAAACCTTCAGGACGCGAAAAGCGATAAAAATTCAGCACGCGAAAAGTGACGAAATTTCAGCAAATGAAAAGCACCGAAATTTCAGCACACAAAAATTGACGAAAATTCAGGAAATGAAAGATGACGAAAATTCAAAACGCCAAAGGTGAAGTAAATTCAGGACACAAAAAACGACAAAATTACAGGATGCATAAAGCGGCGAAATTTCAGAACATGAAATGCGACAGAATTTCTATACACGAAAACCCATGAAAATTCAGCACGCCAAGAGTAAACAAAATTCAAGACGCGAAAACAGATCCAATTTCAGGACGGGAAAAGCGACAACATTTCAGGACCTGAAATGAAACAAAATTTCAGCACGCAAATAGCGACAAAAATTCACCACGAGAAAAGCGATGAAATTTAGCACGTGAAAAGCGAAGAATCTTCAGCGTAGAAATGCGATGAAAACTCAGCAGTCAAGAAGCGACGAAATTTCAGCGCACAAAATGTGACGATATTTCAGCACAGGAAAAGTGATGAAAATTCAGGATGCGAAATGCGACGAAATGTCGAAATTGTCTTGAAAAGCGACAAAATTTCCTGAAATGAAATGTGACTAAATTTCAGGACATGAAAAGCGACGAAAATTCAGCTTGCAAAAAGCGAAAAAATCTTCTGGACGTGAAAAACGATGAAAATTCAGGACATGAAAAGTGACTAAATTTCAGTACACGAAAAGCGACGAAAATTCAGCTTTCGAAAAGCAATAAAACTTCAGGACGTGAAAAGGGATGAAAAAAAGCATGAGTAAAATGACGAAAATTCAGCACATAAAAAGTGACGAAAATGCGGCATGTGAAATGCGATGAAATTTCAGCATGCTCAAAGTGACTGACCTTCAGCAAGCGAAAAGCGACGAAAATTCAAGACGCAATAAGTGACTAAAAATCAGGACGTGAAATGTGACCAAAATTCAGAACGGAAGATAGACACATTTCAGGACGCGAGAAGCGATGACATTTCAGGACACGAAAAGCGACAACATTTCAAGACACGAAAAGCAACAAATTTTCAGGACAAGGAAAGGGACAAAAGTTCAGCAGGGAAAAAGAGAAGAAAATTCAGCATGCATAAAGCTGAGAAATTTCAGCACACGAAAAACAACGAAAATCCAGGACATGAAATGCAACGAAAATTCAGGATGTAAAACAGACACATTTTCAGGACGCAAAAAGTTACAAAATTTCTTGACGTGAAAAGCGACGACATTTCAGGACACGAAAAGCGACGACATTTCAGGAGACGAAAAGCAATGACATTTCAGGACACGAAAAGCGATTATATTTCAGGACATGAAAAGCGACAAAATTTCAGGACACAAAAAGCGACAAAATTTCAGGACACGGAAAGTGACGAAATTTCAGTACGCAATAAGTGACTAAAAATCAGGATGCAAAATGTGTCAAAAATTCAGGACGGAAAATAGACACATTTCAGGACGGGAAAAGCGAAGACATTTCAGGACGGGAAAAGCGATGACATTTCAGGACACGAAAAGCGACAACATTTCAGGACACGGAAAGTGACAAAATTTCAGGGTACGAAAAGCGACTAAATTTCACAACACAAAAAGGGACAAAAGTTCAGCAGGGAAAAAGCGACAACATTTCAGGACAGGAAAAGTGACGACATTTCAGGAGACGAAACGCGATGACATTTCTGGACACGAAAAGAGATGACATCTCAGGACACAAAAAGCGACAACATTTCACGACGCGAGAAGTGATGACATTTCAGGACACGAAAGAGACAATATTTCAGGACACGGAGAGTGACGAAATTTCAGGATGCAATAAGTGACTAAAAATCAGGACGTGAAATGTGACAAAAATTCAGGATGAAAAATAGACACATTTCAGGACGTGAAAAGCGATGACATTTCAGGACACGAAAAGCGACAACATTTCAGGACACGAGAAGCGATGACATTTCAGGACACGAAAGAGACAACATTTCAGGACACGAAAAACGACGAAATTTCAGGACACGGAAAGTGACAAAATTTCAGGGTACGAAAAGCGACTAAATTTCACAACACAAAAAGGGACAAAAGTTCAGCAGGGAAAAAGAGAAGCAAATTCAGCATGCATAAAGCTGAGAAATTTCAGCACACAAAAAACGACAAAAATTCAGGACATGAAATGCAACGAAAACTCAGGACGGAAAACAGACAAATTTTCAGGACACAAAAACCTACAAAATTTCATGACGTGAAAAGCAACGACATTTCAGGACATGAAAAGCGACGACATTTCAGGGCATGATAAGCGACAAAATTTCAGGACACAAAAAGAGACGAAAGTTCAGCAGGCAAAAAGAAAAGAAAATTCAGCATGCGTAAAGCTGAGAAATTTCAGTACACGAAAAATGACGAAAATTCAGTATGTGAAAATGATGAAAATTCAGCAAGCGTAAAATGACGAAAATTCAGCACATAAAAAGTGACGAAAATGCGGCGTGTGAAATGCGATGAAAATTCAGCCCGCTCAATGCGACGGACCTTCCGGAAGTGAAAATGACTAAAATTCAGGACGCAATAAGTGACTAAAAATCAGGATGTGAAGAAAATTCAGCACGCGTAAAGCTGAGAAATTTTCAGGACGCAAAAAGCTACAAAATGTCATGACATGAAAAGCGACGACATTTGAGGACACGAAAAGCGAAGACATTTCAGGAGACGAAAAGCGGTGACATTTCAGGACACGGAAAGTGATGACATTTCAGGACATGGAGAGTGACAAAATTTCAGGAAACAAAAAGCGACAAAATTACAGGACACGTAGAATGACGAAATTTCGGGACGCAATAAGTGACTAAAAATCAGGATGTGAAAAGTGACAAAAATTCAGGAGAGAAAATAGACACATTTAAGGACGCGAAAAGCGATGACTTTTCAGGACACGAAAAGCGACAACATTTCAGGACACGAAAAGCAACGAAATTTCAGGACACGCAAAGTGACGAAATTTCAGGGAACAAAGAGCGACGAAATTTCAGGCCATGAAATGCGACTAAATTTCAGAACACAAAAAGGGACGAAAGGTCAGCAGGAAAAAAGCAAAGAAAATTCAGCATGCGTAAAGCTGAGAAATTTCAGTACACGAAAAATGACGAAAATTCACGATGTGAAAAGCGATGAAAATTCAGCATGCGTAAAATGACGAAAATTCAGCACATAACAAGTGACGAAAATGCGGCATGTGAAATGCGATGAAAATTCAGCACGCTCAATGAGACGGACCTTCAGGAAGCAAAAATGACTAAAATTCAGGACGCAATAAGTGACTAAAAATCAGGACGTGAAATGTGACAACAATTCAGGACGGAAAATAGACACATTTCAGGACGCGAAAAGTGATGACAATTCAGGACACGAAAAACGACAACATTTCAGGACACGAAAAGCGACGAAATTTCAGGACACGGAAAGTGACAACATTTCAGGGGATGAAAAGCAACTAAATTTCAGAACACAAAAAGGGATGAAAGTTCAGCAGGAAAAAAACAAAGAAAATTCAGCATGCGTAAAGCTGAGAAATTTCAGTACAAGAAAAATGACGAAAAATCAGGACGTGATAAGCGATGAAATTTCAGCACGCATAAAATAACGAAAATTCAGCACATAAAAGCACGCTCAATGAGACGGACCTTCAGGAAGCAAAAATGACTAAAATTCAGGACGCAATAAGTGACTAAAAATCAGGACGTGAAATGTGACAACAATTCAGGACGGAAAATAGACACATTTCAGGACGCGAAAAGCGATGACATTTCAGGACATGAAAAGAGACAACATTTCAGGACACGAAAAACGACGAAATTTCAGGGTATGAAAAGCGACTAAATTTCAGAACACAAAAAGGGACAAAATTTCAGCAGGGAAAAAGAGAAAAAATTTCAGCATTCTATTAAATTACTAAAAAACGGGAAAACTCCAGGGCCAGATGGTATTGGCTCGGAATTTTATAAATCATACAAGGATCTGATAACACCATATTTGAAGATACTTTATGAACCTATATATATGCACAACAGAGTTTACCAGAAACACTAAACGAATCCATTATAACACTCATACCAAAAATGGATAAAGACCTAGATGATCCGGGATCATATAGAGCTATAGCTCTTTTAAATACGGATCAAAAGATATTAACTAAAATATTAGCTAAAAGATTAAGTGTAGTGATTAATAAAATAATACACCCGGATCAAACAGGATTTATACCAAAACGATACTCATCATATAACTTGAGACGATTGTTTAATATTATATACTCGAAAAGGAGTTATAATAAAGACTTAGTAATAATATCGTTAGATGCAGAGAAAGCTTTTGACCAAGTTGAATGGCCATATTTGTTTGCGGTTATGGAAAAGTTCAATTTGGTAGACAAGTTTATAAAATGGATCAAATTACTATATACTAATCCAACTGCTAGAATCTTAACTAACCAAATGATATCCACCAAATTTAATTTATTTCGAAGATGCAGACAAAGTTGTCCCCTATCATCATTATATGGCTATAGAACCATTAGCTACTCGGGTAAGATTACATCCCGAAATTTTTGGATATGAAACTAACAAAACAAGAAATAAAATTTCTCTATATGCAGATGACGTATTATTATATATAATAAAAATTGAAATTAGCATACCTAATTTATTGAATTTAATCTCAATTTGGCTCGTTTTCTGGATACAGAATCAATTGGAATAAAAGTGAACTTATGCCATTAACACAAGATAATTTAATTATATTAAAACAATTTCCTTTTAAGATTGTAAATGAACAGATTAAGTACTTAGGAATTCACGTTACAAAAAAATATGATTCTATATTTAAACATAATTTTTTACCTTTACTACATAAATTATCTAAGAATATCCTATATTGGAGAACTCTACCTATCTCAATGATAGGTAGAATTAACGCGATAAAAATGATTTTTCTCCCACAGTTATTATATTTATTCCAAATGATCTCGATATATCTTTCTAAGAATTTTTTTAAAAAGGTTGACTCTATAGTCACTAATTTTGTTTGGGACTATAGGAGCCACAGAATAAATAAAAAATATTTATGCAAATCGAAAATGAATGGATGTCTAACATTACCTAATTTTATATTTTATTACTGGTCAGTTAATATTAAGAATATGAACTTCTGGTGGGTGGAACTTGATGAAAACCTAAACTGGTTACTTATGGAAAAGGAAGACTGCTTACCGTATGAAATCAGTTCCATATTATTCTCTAAAACTAAAATATTTAAGAAAACTTATCGAGAAAACCCAATAATCAATAGTGGAATTAATATTTGGAAACAGTTAAACAGAACGTTAAAACTAGAAGATATCCCATTAGTTCTTCCCATTGTTAATAATGTAAGTTTTAAACCATCCCTGGAAAATTCAGGATTCTTACAATGGAAAAATCAAGGAATTAATAAGATCAGTGACCTTTACAGGGACAATCTTTATCTTTCATTTTGGAAAGGCCCCATACCCCCTACAATCAGATTGTGGATTTCAGGAATGGCGGAGACTTTACACTTGGAAAGAATAAGACTTGCACTTTTCGGCAAGTTAGACCAATTTAATGTGATTTGGTCTCCATTCCTTGAATATCTTAAGGGATCAATATGACTCGGTTTGAGGACCTGACCGAGACCTGAACGAAGGATTGGACGAAGAATAATACATTATTGATCATGGATATATTAATATATAAACAATGTTTGTATAATATACCACTGTTATTTTATTTACTTTTTTCTTTTGGTTATTTTATAACTATCTTTATGTTAATCATTTTTCACATTTTCCTACTTTTCACTATAAAAAAACTATAATAAAATATATAGAAGTATATATAAGAAAATATGGTAATTACTACCTATCTCTTTATCAAGAATGTTGTTTTAATACGTACTTATAGTTGTACTTATACTTATACTTCTAATAAAAAATATTCAAAAAAAAAAAAAAAGAAAAGCGACAAAATTTCAGGACACAAAAAGCGACGAAATTTCAGGACACGGAAAGTGACGAAATTTCAGGACGCAATAAGTGACTGAAAATCAGGATGTGAAATGTGATAAAAATTCAGGACGGAAAATAGACACATTTCAGGACACGAAAAGCGACAACATTTCAGGACACGAAAAGCGACGAAATTTCAGGACACGGAAAGTGACGAAATTTCAAGGCACAAAGAGCGACGAAATTTAAGGCAACGAAAATTCAGGACGGAAAGTAGACACATTTGCGGGACACAAAAGGTACAAAATTTCATGACGTGAAAAGCAATGACATTTCAGGACACGGAGAGTGATGAAATTTCAGGAAGCAATAAGTGACTAAAAATCAGGACGTGAAATGTGACAAAAATTCAGGACGGAAAATAGACAAATTTCAGGACGCGAGAAGCGACAACATTTCTGGACACGGAAAGTGACGAAATTTCAGGGCACAAAGGGTGACTAAATTTCAGGGCACGAAAAGCGACTAAATTTCAGAACACAAAAAGGGTCGAAAGTTCAGCAGGCAAAAAGCAAAGAAAATTCAGCATGCGTAAAGCTGAGAAATTTAAGTACACGAAAAATGCCGAAAATTCAGGACATGAAAACGATGAAAATTCAGCACGCGTAAAATGACGAAAATTCAGCTCATAAAAAGTGACGAAAATGCGGCATGTGAAATGCGATGAAAATTTAGCACGCTCAATGCGACAGACCTTCAGGAAGCGAAAATGTCTAAAATTCAGGATGCAATAAGTGACTAAAAATCAGGACGTGAAATGTGACAAAAATTCAGGACGGACAATAGACACATTTCAGGACGCCAGAAGCGATGACATTTCAGGACACGAAAAGAGACAACATTTCAGGACATGAAAAACGACGACATTTCAGGACACGGAAAGTGACGAAATTTCAGGACACGGAAAGTGACGAAATTTCAGGGTACACAAAGCGACTAAATTTCAGAACACAAAAAGGGACAAAAGTTCAGCAGTGAAAAAGAGAAGAATATTCAGCATGCATAAAGCTGAGAAATTTCAGCGCACGAAAAACAACGAAAATTCAGGACATGAAATGCAACGAAAATTCAGGACGGAAAATAGACACATTTTCAGGAAGCAAAAAGCAACAAAATTTCATTACGTGAAAAGCGACGACATTTCAGGACACGAAAAGCGACGACATTTCAGGAGTCGAAAAGCGATGACATTTCAGGACACGAAAAGCGATGACATTTCAGGACACGAAAAGCGACAAAATTTCAGGACACAAAAAGCGACAAAATTTCAGGACACGGAAAGTGACGAAATTTCAGGACGCAATAAGTGACTAAAAATCAGGATGTGAAATGTTGCAAAAATTCAGGACGGAAAATAGATACATTTCAGGACGTGAAAAGCGATGACATTTCAGGACACGAAAAGCGACGACATTTCAGGACACGAAAAGCGATGACATTTCAGAACACGAAAAGCGATGACATTTCAGGACATGAAAAGCGACAACATTTCAGGACACAGAAAGCGACAAAATTTCAGGGTACAAACAGCAACTAAATTTCAGAACACAAAAAGGGACAAAAGTTCAGCAGGGAAAAAGAGAAGAAAATTCAGCATGCACAAAGCTGAGAAATTTCAGCACACGAAAAACAACGAAAATTCAGGACATGAAATGCAACGAAAATTCAGGACGGAAAATAGACACATTTTCAGGACGCAAAAAGCTACAAAATTTAATGACGTGAAAAGCGACGACGTTTCAGGACACGAAAAGCGACGACATTTTAGGAGACAAAAAGCGATGACATTTCAGGACACGAAAAGCGATGACATATCAGGACACGAAAAGCGATGACATTTCAGGACACGAAAAGCGATGACATTTCAGGACATGAAAAGCAACAAAATACAATTTGAATTTGGAGACATACCACAAAAATTACTGGCTCGCCAATTACGAAAAATAGAGGGAGAAAAAATAATACATCGGATTAAATCAGAAAATCGTGAATTCTTAACACAAAATAACGATATTAATGAGAGATTTTTAAAATATTATAAAGATTTATATTCATCCAAAATGACTGAAAATCAGATAGGAATTAATACATTCTTAAACGACTGTAATAGGATTGGATGCAGATGATACAAAACTATTAAATGCTGAAATAACAGTTAAAGAAATTGAGGATTCTATTAAATTACTAAAAAACGGGAAAACTCCAGGGCCAGATGGTATTGGCTCGGAATTTTATAAATCATACAAGGATCTGATAACACCATATTTGAAGATACTTTATGAACCTATATATATGCACAACAGAGTTTACCAGAAACACTAAACGAATCCATTATAACACTCATACCAAAAATGGATAAAGACCTAGATGATCCGGGATCATATAGAGCTATAGCTCTTTTAAATACGGATCAAAAGATATTAACTAAAATATTAGCTAAAAGATTAAGTGTAGTGATTAATAAAATAATACACCCGGATCAAACAGGATTTATACCAAAACGATACTCATCATATAACTTGAGACGATTGTTTAATATTATATACTCGAAAAGGAGTTATAATAAAGACTTAGTAATAATATCGTTAGATGCAGAGAAAGCTTTTGACCAAGTTGAATGGCCATATTTGTTTGCGGTTATGGAAAAGTTCAATTTGGTAGACAAGTTTATAAAATGGATCAAATTACTATATACTAATCCAACTGCTAGAATCTTAACTAACCAAATGATATCCACCAAATTTAATTTATTTCGAAGATGCAGACAAAGTTGTCCCCTATCATCATTATATGGCTATAGAACCATTAGCTACTCGGGTAAGATTACATCCCGAAATTTTTGGATATGAAACTAACGAAACAAGAAATAAAATTTCTCTATATGCAGATGACGTATTATTATATATAATAAAAATTGAAATTAGCATACCTAATTTATTGAATTTAATCTCAATTTGGCTCGTTTTCTGGATACAGAATCAATTGGAATAAAAGTGAACTTATGCCATTAACACAAGATAATTTAATTATATTAAAACAATTTCCTTTTAAGATTGTAAATGAACAGATTAAGTACTTAGGAATTCACGTTATAAAAAAATATGATTCTATATTTAAACATAATTTTTTACCTTTACTACATAAATTATCTAAGAATATCCTATATTGGAGAACTCTACCTATCTCAATGATAGGTAGAATTAACGCGATAAAAATGATTTTTCTCCCACAGTTATTATATTTATTCCAAATGATCTCGATATATCTTTCTAAGAATTTTTTTAAAAAGGTTGACTCTATAGTCACTCATTTTGTTTGGGAATATAGGAGCCACAGAATAAATAAAAAATATTTATGCAAATCGAAAATTAATGGATGTCTAACATTACCTAATTTTATATTTTATTACTGGTCAGTTAATATTAAGAATATGAACTTCTGGTGGGTGGAATTTGATGAAAACCTAAACTGGTTACTTATGGAAAAGGAAGACTGCTTACCGTATGAAATCAGTTCCATATTATTCTCTAAAACTAAAATATTTAAGAAAACTTATCGAGAAAACCCAATAATCAATAGTGGAATTAATATTTGGAAACAGTTAAACAGAACGTTAAAACTAGAAGATATCCCATTAGTTCTTCCCATTGTTAATAATGTATGTTTTAAACCATCCCTGGAAAATTCAGGATTCTTACAATGGAAAAATCAAGGAATTAATAAGATCAGTGACCTTTACAGGGACAATCTTTATCTTTCATTTTGGAAAGGCCCCATACTCCCTACAATCAGATTGTGGATTTCAGGAATGGCGGAGACTTTACACTTGGAAAGAATAAGACTTGCACTTTTCGGCAAGTTAGACCAATTTACTGTGATTTGGTCTCCATTCCTTGAATATCTTAAGGGATCAATATGACTCGGTTTGAGGACCTGACCGAGACCTGAACGAAGGATTGGACGAAGAATAATACATTATTGATCATGGATATATTAATATATAAACAATGTTTGTATAATATACCACTGTTATTTTATTTACTTTTTTCTTTTGGTTATTTTATAACTATCTTTATGTTAATCATTTTTCGCATTTTCCTACTTTTCACTATAAAAAAACTATAATAAAATATATAGAAGTATATATAAGAAAATATGGTAATTACTACCTATCTCTTTATCAAGAATGTTGTTTTAATACGTACTTATAGTTGTACTTATACTTATACTTCTAATAAAAAATATTCAAAAAAAAAAAAAGAAAAGCGACAAAATTTCAGCACACAAAAAGCGACGAAATTTCAGGACACGGAAAGTGACGAAATTTCAGGACGCAATAAGTGACTGAAAATCAGGATGTGAAATGTGATAAAAATTCAGGACGGAAAATAGACACATTTCAGGACACGAAAAGCGACAACATTTCAGGACACGAAAAGCGACGAAATTTCAGGACACGGAAAGTGACGAAATTTCAAGGCACAAAGAGCGACGAAATTTAAGGCAACGAAAATTCAGGACGGAAAGTAGACACATTTGCGGGACACAAAAGGTACAAAATTTCATGACGTGAAAAGCAATGACATTTCAGGACACGGAGAGTGATGAAATTTCAGGAAGCAATAAGTGACTAAAAATCAGGACGTGAAATGTGACAAAAATTCAGGACGGAAAATAGACAAATTTCAGGACGCGAGAAGCGACAACATTTCTGGACACGGAAAGTGACGAAATTTCAGGGCACAAAGGGTGACTAAATTTCAGGGCACGAAAAGCGACTAAATTTCAGAACACAAAAAGGGTCGAAAGTTCAGCAGGCAAAAAGCAAAGAAAATTCAGCATGCGTAAAGCTGAGAAATTTAAGTACACGAAAAATGCCGAAAATTCAGGACATGAAAACGATGAAAATTCAGCACGCGTAAAATGACGAAAATTCAGCTCATAAAAAGTGACGAAAATGCGGCATGTGAAATGCGATGAAAATTTAGCACGCTCAATGCGACAGACCTTCAGGAAGCGAAAATGTCTAAAATTCAGGATGCAATAAGTGACTAAAAATCAGGACGTGAAATGTGACAAAAATTCAGGACGGACAATAGACACATTTCAGGACGCCAGAAGCGATGACATTTCAGGACACGAAAAGAGACAACATTTCAGGACATGAAAAACGACGACATTTCAGGACACGGAAAGTGACGAAATTTCAGGACACGGAAAGTGACGAAATTTCAGGGTACACAAAGCGACTAAATTTCAGAACACAAAAAGGGACAAAAGTTCAGCAGTGAAAAAGAGAAGAATATTCAGCATGCATAAAGCTGAGAAATTTCAGCACACGAAAAACAATGAAAATTCAGGACATGAAATGCAATGAAAATTCAGGACGGAAAATAGACACATTTTCAGGACGCAAAAAGCTACAAAATTTCATGACGTGAAAAACGACGACATTTCTGGACACGAAAAGCAACGACATTTCAGGAGACGAAAAGCGATGACATTTCAGGACAAGAAAAGTGATGACATTTCAGGACATGAAAAGCGACAAAATTTCAGGACACATAAAGCGACGTAATTTCAGGACACGGAAAGTGACGACATTTCAGGACACGGAAAGTGACGAAATTTCAGGACGCAATAAGTGACTAAAAATCAGGATATGAAATGTTACAAAAATTCCGGACAGAAAATAGACACATTTCAGGACGCGAAAAGTGATGACATTTCAGGACACAATAAGCGAAAACATTTCAGGACACGAAAAGCGATGACATTTCAGGACACGAAAAGCGATGACATTTCCGGACATGAAAAGCGACAAAATTTCAGGACACAAAAAGCGACCAAATTTCAGGACACGGAGAGTGACGAAATTTCAGGATGCAATAAGTGACTTAAAAATCAGGATGTGTAATGTGACAAAAATTCAGGAAGGAAAATAGACACATTTCAGGACGCGAAAAGCGATGATATTTCACGACACGAAAAGCGACAACATTTCAGGACACGAAAAGCGACGAAATTTCAGGACACAGAAATTGATGAAATTTCAGAGCACAAAAAGCGACCAGATTTCAGGGTATGAAAAGCAACTAAATTTCAGAAAACAAAAAGGGACAAAAGTTCAGCAGGGAAAAAGAGAAGACAATTCAGCATGCATAAAGCTGAGAAATTTCAGCACACGAAAAACAATGAAAATTCAGGACACAAAATGCAACGAAAATTCAGAATGGAAAATAGACACATTTTCAAGACTGAAAAAGTTACAAAATTTCATGATGTGAAAAGCAACGACATTTCAGGACACGAAATGCGACGACATTTCAGGAGACGAAAAGCGATGACATTTCAGGACACGAAAAGCGATGACATTTCAGGACATGAAAAGCGACAAAATTTCAGGACACAAAAATCGACAAAATTTCAGGACACGGAAAGTGACACATTTCAGGACGCGAAACGCGATGACATTTCAGGACACGAAAAGCGACAACATTTCAGGACACGAAAGGCGACAAAATTTCAGGACACGGAAAGTGACGAAATTTCAGGGCACAAAGAGCGATGAAATTTCAGGGCACGAAAAGCGACTAAATTTCAGAACACAAAAAGGGACAAAAGTTCAGCAGGCAAAAAGCAAAGAAAATTCAGCATGCGTAAAGCTGAGAAATTTTACACAAAAAATGATGAAAATTCAGGACGTGAAAAGCGATGAAAATTCATCACGCGTAAAATGATGAAAATTCAGCACGAAAAAGTGACGAAAATGCGGCATGTGAAATGCGATGAAAATCCAGCACGCGTAAAATGATGAAAATTCAGCACGTAAAATGTGACGAAAATGTGGCATGTGAAATGCGATGAAAATTCAGCACGCTCAATGCAACGGACCTTCAGGAAGTGGAAAGTGAAGAAAAATTCAGGACGCAATAAGGGACTAAAAATCTGGACGTGAAATGTGACAAAAAATCAGGACAGAAAATAGACACATTTCAGGATGTGAAAATCGATGACATTTCAGGACATGAAAAGCGACAAAATTTCAGGATACAAAAAGCGACAAAATTTCAGGACACGGAAAGTGACGAAATTTCAGGGCACAAATTGCGACAAAATTTCAGGGTACGAAATGCGACTAAATTTCAGAACACAAAAAGGGACAAAAGTTCAGCAGGGAAAAAGAGAAGAAAATTCAGCATGCATTAAGCTGAGAAATTTCAGCACACGAAAAACGATGAAAATTCAGGACATGAAATGCAACGAAAATTCAGGACGGAAAATAGACACATTTTCAGTATGCAAAAAGCTACAAAATTTCATGACGTGAAAAGCGTCGACATTTCAGGACACGATAAGCGACGACATTTCAGGAGACGAAAAGCGATGACATTTCAGGGCATGAAAAGCGATGACATTTCAGGACACAAAAAGCGACGAGATTTCAGGACACGGAGAGTGACGAAATTTCAGGACGCAATATGTGACTATCAATCAGGATGTGATATGTGACAAAAATTCAGGGCGAAAAATAGACACATTTCAGGATGTGAAAAGCGATGACATTTCAGGACACGAAAAGCGACAACATTTCAGGACACGAAATGCGATGACATTTCAGGACATGAAAAGCGATGACATTTCAGGACAGGAAAAGCGACAAAATTTCAGGACACATAAAGCGACAAAATTTCAGGACATGGAGAGTGACGAAATTTCAGGACACAATAAGTGGCTAAAAATCAGGATGTGAAATGTGAGAAAAATTCAGGATGGAAAATACACACATTTCAGGACGCGAGAAGCAATTACATTTCAGGACACGAAAAGCGACAACATTTCAGGACACGAAAAGCGATGAAATTTCAGGACACGGAAAGTGATGAAATTTCAGGGCACAAAGAGCGACGAAATTTCAGGCCACGAAAAGCGACTAAATTTCAGAACACAAAAAGGGACGAAGGTTCAGCAGGAAAAAAGCAAAAAAAATTCAGCATGCGTAAAGCTGAGAAATTTCAGTACACGAAAAATCACAAAAATTTAGGACGTGAAAAGCGATGAAAATTCAGCAATCGTAAAATGACGAAAATTCAGCACATAAAAAGTGACGAAAATGTGGCTTGTGAAATGCGATGAAAATTCAGCACGCTCAATGCGACGGACCTTCAGGAAGCAAAAAGCGAAGAAAATTCAGGACGCAATAAGGGACTAAAAATCAGGACGTGAAATGTGACAAAAATTCAGGACGGAAAATAGACACATTTCAGGATGCGAAAAGCGATGATATTTCAGAACACGAAAAGCGACAAAATTTCAGGACACGGAAAGTGACGAAATTTCAGGGCACAAAAAGCGACGAGATTTCAGGACACGGAAAGTGACAAAATTTCAGGACGCAATAAGTGACTAAAAATCAGGACATGAAATGTGACAAAAATTCAGGACGGAAAATAGACACATTTCAGTACGCGAGAAGCGATGCCATTTCAGGACACGAAAAACGACAACATTTCAGGACACGAAAAACGATGACATTTCAGGACACGGAAGGTGACAAAATTTCAGGGCACAAAAAGCGACAAAATTTCAGGGTACGAAAAGCGACTAAATTTCAGAACACAAAAAGGGACAAAAGTTCAGCAGGTAAAAAGAGAAGAAAAATCAGCATGCATAAAGCTGAGAAATTTCAGCACACGAAAAACGATGAAAATTCAGGACATGAAATGCAACGAAAACTCAGGACTGAAAATAGACACATTTTCAGGACGCAAAAAGCTACAAAATTTCATGACGTGAAAAGCGACGACATTTCAGGAGACGAAAAGCGATGACATTTCAGGACACGAAAAGCGACAAAATTTCAGGACACAAAAAGCGACGAAATTTCAGGACACGGAAAGGGACGAAATTTCAGGACGCAATAAGTGACTAAAAATCTGGATGTGAAATGTGACAAAAATTCAGGAAGGAAAATAGACGCATTTCAGGACGCGAAATGTGATGACATTTCAGAACACGAAAAGCGAAAACATTTCAGGACCCGAAAAGCGATTACATTTCGGGACACGAAAAGCGATGACATTTCAGGACATGAAAAGCGACAAAATTTCAGGACACGGAGAGTGGCGAAATTTCAGGACGCAATAAATGAGTAAAAATCAGGATCTGAAATGTGACAAAAATTCAGGACGGAAAATGGACACATTTCAGGATGTGAAAAGCGATGACATGTCACGACACCAAACGCGACAACATTTCAGGACACGAAAAGCGACAAAATTTCAGAAAAACAATGAAAATTCAGGACATGAAATGCAATGAAAATTCAGGACGGAAAATAGACACATTTTCAGGACGCAAAAAGCTGGCCTCTTATCTTTGGAGTTGACTCGCGCCTTGCATCAGCTCAGGAGGGGTAAGTCCCCCGGGCTGGATGGGTTGACGGTGGAGATTGTTAGAGTTTTCTGGGATATCCTAGGGGGTTGACTACATGTTGGTTGTGGGGGAGAGCCTGGCGAATGGATTGATGCCTCTCTTGTGGCGTAGGACAGTTGTTGTCTTGCTGCCGAAGAAGGGCGAACTCCGTTTGTTGAAGAACTGGCATCCAGTCTCTCTCCTATGCACAGGATATCAATTTTTTGCACGGGCAATGGCTAATCGCCTGGGCTCCGTGCTGCATCAATTGATTCATCCTGACCAATCTTATACAGTCCCTGGCCGGTCCATCCAGGATAACATCCACCTGGTTAGGGACCTGATTCATTTAGTCCAGGGTACTGGTGAGTCAGCTGCTTTTCTGTCTCTTGATCAGGAGAAGGCTTTTGATAGGGTAGAGCATGAATACCTATTTGGGACGTTGCAAGCATTTGGGTTTGGATCGCTTTTCGTGGCCCGGGTCCGGTTTTTGTACGCTGCTGCGGAGTGCCTTGTGAAGGTTAATGGCGCGTTGCTGTCTCCTTTTCATTTTGGGAGGGGGGTCCGCCAGGGGTGTCCTATGTCGGGCCAGTTGTACTCGGTCTGTGTGGAGCCGTTCCTGTGTCTTCTTCGGAGGAGGTTGACAGGCCTGGCCCTACCTGGCCCGCGGGTTGAGGTGATTCTATCGGCGTATGCCGATGACGTACTTCTTATGTTCACTGATCCTGGTGACCTGCGGAGGATGCGTGAATGCCAGGAGATTTTCTCGGCTGCATCTTCTGCTAGGATTAACTGGAGTAAGTGCTCTGGACTTTTAGTGGGTCAGTGGCAGGTAGACTCCCTGCCGGAGGAGATGGCATTGTATGCGTGGAGCACCACGCACCTCCTCTACCTGGGGGTGTACCTGAGCCCCACTGAGGATGCTTGGCCGGCAAACTGGCAGGAGTTGGAGACGAAAGTGGTTGCCCGGCTGGGGCGCTGGTCAGGCCTGCTTGGAGTTCTCTCCTTTCGGGGGAGGGTGCTGGTTATAAACCAGCTGGTGGCCTCTATGTTATGGTACCGGCTGGCTACTCTTGTCCCACCCTCTATATTTGTAACTGCTTTACAGAAGAAGCTGGTAGATTTCTTTTGCGGAAATAGGAAGCACTGGATTTCCGCGGCGGTCCTGAGTCTCCCGTTAGAGGAGGGCGGTCAGTCCTTGGTATGCGTGCGTACCCAGGTGGCGGCTCTCCGTCTCAGGACTCTGCGGAGATACATGTATGTAGAGAACCCTCCCAGATGGCACGCTCTGGCCACGTATTTGTTTCCATCAGGGTCGTTGCCTAAGGGTGGTCTCGCGGCTCCCGATGGCGGGCATCAGTCGACCCGCTCTAAGGGGCTTGCCTGTCTTCTACAGGAATGTGCTAAAAGTGAGGAATTTGTCTGTTTTCAGCCAGAGTGTTGTTCCACGAGGAGAGGGGGATGTGTGGCTGCGGGTGTGGCTGGTCCTCATCCTGTCATGGTGGGTGTCGAGGAGAGGCGCGAGCCTAGAGTGGTTCAGATAGAGCTTACCCCCGCTCCGTCAGATCTGCTCATCGGGCCTAGGCTCCGGGATATTTCTCGGCCTCCGGCTCCACATAATCTGAGCTGCCTTTCTGAGATGACCAGCATGCCATTTCATGAGGCGAAGAGACGCGCACTGTATAGGATGCTCCTGCACATTCTGAACCACCGTGCCTTCGTCTCCCGTCCTGACTCACCATGGAGGACGGTGTTACCATCCGAAGGCAGGGGAGGTCCCCAGTGGGGGTCCTTCTATAAGGGAGTTGTACCCCTTTATATTGGGGACCTGGGGTGGAGAGTGTTGCATGGAGCTGTGGTTTGTAATAAACTTTTGAGCCGGTTCACGGGCTCGTCTGTCGCATGTATTTTCTGCGGAGAGGAGGAGACCGTGTTCCATGTGTATATGGAGTGTGAGCGGTTACTGCCCCTGTACCAATATCTGAAGGGGTTGTTCCTCAAGTTTTGGCTGCATTTTAGCCCCACAATCCTGGTGTTCGGACACATGGAAGGGAGTGGGGAGAGCCGAGTGTGGGGGGGGGGGGGGACTTACCTGTCGGTTTGCTCCTCAGCCTGGCTAAGGTGGCCATTCGTGGGTCCAGGCAGCGGGCGGTCGACGGTCAGGCGAGAGTCGGCTGCCTGCCCCTCTTTCGGGCCTACGTCCGTGCACGTGTGTCCCTGGAGATGGAACACGTGGTGTCCATGGGGACTCTGGAGGCCTTCCGTAAACGCTGGTCACCGCGTGGGAATGAGACTATTATAAATAATGAATGTACTGTTGTACTTCAATGATTTGTTCGTTATAGTGCAAATTTGATTATGTTTTGATGGTTTGTATTATATGTTTGTGTTGAATAAAGTTTTTGAAAAGAAAAAAAAAGAGAGAGAGAGAGAGAGAGCAAAGGGGGAGGGAGGGGGAGAGGGAGAGAGGGGGAGAGGGGAAGGGAGGGACGTAGGAAGGACGGAGGGAGGGAGGGGGAAAGAAGGGAGGGAGGGGGGAAGAAGGAAGGGAGGGAGGGAGTGATGGAGGGAGGGAGAGACATAAACAGTGTATACGGTTGCAGTGTTTTAATTTGTATTAATATTTAAGCTGACAGTGGCGACGAGGTGTTTATGAGTTTATGTTTACAACTTTATAAAGTTCATGAAGTTCCAAGAGCAGGAGAAAGTCTCCTCCACTCTCCTCTCCTCTCATCTCCTCCTCTCATCCCCTCCTCTCCCGTCCCCTCCCCTCCCCTCCACTCTCCTCTCCTCTCCTCTCCTCTCCTCTCCTCTCCTATCCTCCCCTTCCCTTCCCCCTTCTTCTCCTCTCCTCTCCTCTCCTCTCCTCTCCTCCCCTCCCCTCTCCTCTCCCGTCTGCACCTCCCCTCTTCTCTCCTCTCCTCTCTGGAGAGTATTGGCTTTGGGTCAGTTCTGGACCCTGATTCGCCTCCACTTCTTCTTGCCTATGTCGTGCACAGCCCAAAGTTGTAGGTTAACTCGTTCTATTTGATCTATTTGTTTGTGCACATTTG
This sequence comes from Raja brachyura, assembly GCA_963514005.1. The sequence continues at coordinate 102,352,290 of OY740786.1, forward strand.
GTTGATTGCATTAGTCGAAACAGCGTGGACCGCAATGAAGATTGCAATCTCCCACCCCTCTCCTCCACTCTCTGTCATTCTGCTCAGCTGGAGGGAATTTCTTCATGACGGGGGGGTCGCCCTAAATTATGAACATGAATTCAGGATAAAATACAGGAGACTTGTCATTGCTATAAATCACCACTGGGTGGGAGTGTTGACTTAAAATGTGAAAAGACGTAATTACGGCGGGGCACCACTGGGTGGGAGAGTTGAGCAGAGAATAACAGGACGTGTAATTGCGGCCAGACACCACTGGGTGGGAGAGTTGAGCAGAGAATAACAGGACGTGTAATTGCGGCCAGAGACCACTGGGTGGGAGTGTTGAGCAGGGAATAACAGGACTTGTCATTGTGCAGAAGGAGAGGGTCTGCAGTTAATGGCACAACCCTGAATAGCATCGATGTCCAGAGGGATCTTCGAGTCCAAGTCCATAACTCCCTGAAAGAAGCAACACAAGATGCTCGTACTCTGTTTTGAATAAACCTTTGCCTAATATATTGAACATGGAAATACCTTTTGTTCAATTAATTATTAGATAAATCAGGTTACTTTGACAATTGTGGCAATATACGTTTCTCTACTGCATACCTACTATTGTTTTTCTACTTTACATCTGTATATGGTGGCTGAGCGTTTTGATTTTTGTTAATGTTCAAGTTTAATCATTCCAAGTCGACTGTGGCACAGAGCTTATAACTTTATATCTTTATAAGTTCATTGAGTTCTAAGAGCAGAATTTAGGCGATTTCACAGTAGAATGGTGTTGAGAGGCAAAGATACATCAGCCATGATTGAATGGAAGAGTAGACGCGATGGGCTGAAAGGCCTAATTTTTCTCCTATCACTCATGAACATAAGTTAAACGATTGTGGATAAAATACAGGGGGCCTGTCATTGCGGCGGGACGCCACTGGGAGGGAGTGTTGACCACAAAATAATTAAGGGGGACGTCATTAAATATTTAAAGGAGGGCATTGTTAAATGGGAGGGTGGGAAAGAGAGAGAGGAAGGGAGGGGGATGGAGGGGGGCCTGGGGGAGAGAGAGATAGAGAGGGGGGGGAGAAGGGGAAATGGGGAGAGAGAGGGGGAGAGGGAGATGGGGAAGATAGAATGGGAGATGGGAGAGAGAGGGGGTGCGAAGAGGAAGATTTTTGTGGGGAGTGAGGGGCTTCTACACTGGCAAACATCGAACAGGTGTGATGGATGATATCCTCTCTCTCTCCCTCTTCACCTTCCTTCCTGCCCACCTCTGCCACACTCTTCACTGTCTCTCTCCCTCACCACCCTCCTCTCTCTGCCTTCACCCAACACTCTCCTTGATCCCTCAGCTCCACAACACTCCCTCTACTCCGTATTTCTCCCCACCCTCGCTCCCCCTCCTGGCAAATGGCGGCTCCTCCACGATGGACTACAAACCCCAACAGGCACTAGGGCCCTGTAGCCCATTCCCCTCTCAACACTCACTTATTCACCCCCTCAACTCACTCCCCTCCTTAATTCGCCCCTCCCCACCACCTCAACTCACTTCCTCCCCTCCTTCTGTCATCCCTCAACTCAGTCCCTCCCTTCTCCCATTGCCTCCCTTCCCCTCATTCCCTTCGTCTCTCCTCATTCGCACTTAATTGCTCCTGTCCCTCATTCACTCCCTCCCCTCCATCCTTCCCCCCACAACTCACTCCTCCCTCCATCATTCCCTCCCTTCCTCCCCTCTATGCTTCCTTCCTCACCCCCTTCCTCTCCCCTCAGTCACCCACTTTTCCTCCTACCTCCCTTCATTCCCTCCTCCCTCTTATTCACCCCCACTCTTCCGTCTTTCCCTCCCAATCCTCATTCACGCTCTCCCTCTCTCAGATTCCCTCCCTCTCTCCCCACAGTCAACCACTTCTTTCCTCCTTCCTTCCTTCCTCCCTCCCCTTTCTTCCCTTTCTTTCTCTCCCTCATTCCTCCCCTCATTCATTCACTCTGCTCTATCTTTCCCCCACTCATTCACTCCATCCATGCCCTCTTTCAGATTTCCCTCCATCCCGCTACACCCTTCTATCCCCTCTCTCCCTCCCCACATTCACTCCAACCCTCCAATCACTCCGCTAAACTAAAGTCCGCATTGCCGCCAAAGACCAGTCCATAGAAGATCAAAGTTGCTGAGGTCAGTGTTGTTCATTGTTCAAGAACGTGATTGATGTTTGGAAGAAGCAGAGAAGTCAAGAGTGACAAAGGTCACCCCACCTTCCATAACCCCCCCCCCTAGGATAGATTGCTGATTAGTCGGGTGTCATGGGTTATTGGGAGAAGGCAGGAGAATGGGGTTAGGAGGGAGAGATAGATCAGCCATGATTGAATGGGAGAGTAGAATTGATGGGCTGAATGGCCTAATCCTACTCCCATCACTTAAGAACATGAGCTTCAACCTCTCATTAAAATACAGGGGATCTGTCATTGCACGGGGACACCACTGGATGGGAGTGTTGACCACAAAATCATTAAGGGGGGGCACCATTAAATATTTAAAAGAGGGCGCCATTAAGTATTTCGGGAAGGGCATCATTAAATAGGTGAGAAAGAGGGAGGGAGGGATGGGAGAGAGTGAAGGGGAAGTGAGAGATAGAGGGGGAAAGCAGGGGGAGGGGAGAGTTTGAGGAGAGAAGGGGAGATGGGGAAAGAGAGGGGGAGTGGGGACAGAGAGGGGGAGAGAGTGGGGGGTGAAGAGGGGGAGTTGTGTGGGGAGTGGGGGTTCCTACTGACAAACAATGAACAGGTGTAATGGATGATATGCACTCTCTCTCCCTCCCTCTTCCCTCTTCCACCTGCCCACTACTGACACACTCTGTACCGACGTAGCCCCGAGCACCGACGAGTGGTCATTACCGTAAATTTCCGAGTTCAAAACAGGGTAAACTCGGGAGAACTCTTGGAATTAACTCGTACCGTGGAAGAGGGGTTTAATCTAGTTATCTACCTAGCTATCCAGTATGTAGCTCAGTCTTGCTATCTACCTAGTTATACAGGATGTAGCCATCTAGCTGGCTCAATCTAGCTGCTAACTGGTTAGCATGCGACTAAAGCTTTTCATTGTACATTGGTACACGTGAGAATAAATCAATGTGGGGGAAAGAATTATATGAGACTAGACTAGGTGGGACCCATTGCGTCCCATGTTCACATGGGAGGGCTGGTCCCCCGACGCAATATTCCACCTCTGCACCAATTCCAATATTGGTGGCCCGTGGGGGGGGGGGGGCTTTCTGGAGCGCTGGTATGGGTTCTTGGGGTGGCAGCTCAGTCCCTCAAACCTGATGTGCTGGCAACTCACTCATGGCTGGTGGGCTGGCAGTTGACTCACGGCTATTCCTTGAAATTCCATTTCAAGCAGGGTGCAAGGCCACCAAATTCTAGTGCAGTTTCCAACAACATCAAGCAGGGTGCAAGGTCACTGAATTCAAGTGCAGTTTCATTCCAGTTCAAGCAGGGTGCAAGGCCACCAAATTCAAGTGCCGTTTCATACCACCTCAAGCTGGATCCAAGGACACTGAATTCAAGTGCAGTTTTATACCACTTCAAGCATGGTGCAAGTCCACCAAATTCAAGTGCAGTTTCCAACCACTTCAAGCAGTGTGCAAGGCCACTGAATTCAAGTGCAGTTTCATACCATTTCAAGCAGGGTGAAACCACCATAAAACTACCACAGAAATCACACAAAACGCCAAACTCACAGTTCAGTAGAAATTCAGCATGTTCCGTTGATTCACAGCTCAGACAGTCGTGGCCTCTCCCTCCCCCATCATGCAGAGACTGAGCCACAGCCACACTTCCAGGTTTTATAACCCCTCCCCCTCCCACCGGAAAAGGTGTGGCCTTCATGGCATGATTGACAGGAGAGAGATTCTCAACATTTTTTAAACACTAATAACACTTTTATTTTTTTATTGATGGGAAGAATCCTCTGTACCTGCTGAGCGGAGGTGGACTGAGTAAGATGGCCAAAAATCACAGCCGTAAGTGGTAGCATTTCATCTAAAATCAATGTACAATGCATGCAGGAAGTTGTCCAGTGCACTCAAGCCACGATTTGCAGTGCCTTTTACTTCAACACAGTGCACCCAACCACCATTTGCAGTGCCTTTTACTTCAACCCAGTGCACCCAAACTACCATTTGCAGTACCTTTTACTTCAACTAAAAGCACCCAAGCCACCATTTGCAGTGCATTTTACTTCAACCCAAAGCACTCAAGCCACCATATGCAGTGCCTTTTACTTCAACTCAAAGCACCCAAGCCACCATTTGCAGTGCTTTTTACTTCAACCCAGTGCACCCAAACTACCATTTGCTGGGCCTTTTACTTCAACTAAAAGCACCCAAGCCACCATTTGCAGTGCCTTTTACTTCAACCCAAAGCACCCAAGCCACCATATGCAGTGCCTTTTACTTCAACTCAAAGCACCCAAGCCACCATTTGCAGTGCCTTTTACTTCAACTCAAAGCACACAAGCCACCATTTGCTGGGCCTTTTACTTCAACCCAAAGCACCCATCCACCATTTGCAGTGCTTTTTACTTCAACCTAAAACACCCAAGCCACCATTTGCAGTGTATTTTACTTCAACCCAAATAACTCAAGCCCCCATTTGCAGTGCTATTACTACAACCCAAAGCACCCAAGCCACCATTTACAGTGCATTTTACTTCAACTCAAAGCACCTAAACCACCATCTGCAGTGCCTTTTACTTCAACCCAAAGCACCCAAACCATCATTTGCTGTGCTTGTTACTTCAAACCAACCATATTTTCTTTTTCAAACCACATTAAGGGCATTGAAGGTCATTAAAACCACACTCATACTTTAGTAGACATGTGTTCAGCAGGGGCAGCAGCGAGAATGTCAACATTTTTAAAAACATTAATAAGTCTTGTATGTTTCATTGATGGGAAAACTCCTCTGGTCCAGCTCAGCGGAGCGGGACTCTGAGCAAGGTGGCCAAACATGATGTCCGTAAGTGGCGGTGTTCTCTCGGAAATCGAATCGCAGTGTCAAAAGCGGTCAAGATCTTACTTTTAGTAATAGATTCTTACGTGGATTGGTGTAACAACATACCAGTTGTTGTTGTAAAGCTTCAGTTGTTGTTGTTGTTGTTCATATTGTATTGCTCTTTTACAGGTGCTCTCCCCTAAATCTACCCTAAATTTACAGATGCCTTCCCTACTGCATGATAAAAGTTACCCTTCCCTAATTCACCATTTATAGATGACCTCCTAATTTAAGTTCCCCACTCCACCATTTAAAGGTACCTTCCCCTAAATCCCCCTCCCATTTACATGCCCTACCCTAAATCTACGTTTACAGGTGCCCTTCCCTAAACCCTCCCGATTTCGAGGCACCCTCACCTCTGTGTAGCCATCTAGCTAGCATTATGCGTCATGTAATTTTGTCTCTTTTCGTGTCCTGAATTTATGTCGCCTTTGACATTTTGAATTTTCGTTGCCTTTTGTGTCCTGAATTTTCTTCACTTTTCGAATGCTGAATTTTAATCGCTTTTTGTATGCTGAATTTTTGTCGCTTTTTGTGAGCTGACATTTCGGCACTCTCTGTGTGCTGAAATTTCGTCACTTTAAACGTCCTGAAATTGCGTCGCTTTTCACTCCCTGTATTTTTGTCGGTTTTCATGTGCTCAATTTTCGTCACTTTTCGTGTCCTGGAGGTGGCTTTTCACGTCTGAAGATTCATCACTTTTGGCGTTTTGTTGCTTCATGCGTCCTGAATTTTGTCGCTTTTCGTATCCTGAATTTCGTTGTTTTGGCTTTTTGATTTTTCGTCTCCTTTCGTGTCCTAAATTTTAGGCACTTTTCACCTGCTGAATTTTCGTCGCTTTTCTTGTGCTGAAATTTCGGTGCATTTCACGTCCTGAATTTTTGTTGCATTTCTTGTCCTGAATTTTTGTTGCGTTTAGCGTCCTGAATTGTCATCACTTTTTGCATCATGAAGATTCATCACTTTTCGTGTGCTGAATGTTTGTCTGTTTTCACATACTGAATTTTCGTCGCTTTTCGTGTGGTGAAATTTCGTCGCTTTTCACATTCTGAAATTTCGTCCGTTTATCCGTCCTGTAATTTAGTCGCTGTTCATGTCCTGAATTTACGTCACTTTTCGCATTTTGAGTTTTCGTCAACTTCGCATCCTGAATTTTCGTCACTTCTCGCTTGCTGAATTTTTGTCACTTTTCACATGCTGAATTTTCGTTGCTTTTAGTGTGCTGAAATTTCGGCACTTTACGTGTGCTGAAATGTCGTCACTTGTCATGTTCTGACAGTTCATCGCTTTTCGCATCCTGAATTTTCGTTGCTTTACATGTGCTGAATTTTAATTGCTTTTCACGTCCTGAAGGTTCATCACTTTTCATATGCCAAAATTTTGTTGCTTTTCGTGCCTTGAAACTTTGTCGCTTCATGCGACCTCAACTTTTGTCACTTTTCTCATCCTGAATTTACGTCGCTTTTGGTATTTTTAATTTTCGTCGCCTTTCGCATCCTGAAGGTTCATCACTTTTCACGTGCTGATTTTTCGTTGCTTCTCGCATGCTGAATTTTCATTGCTTTTCATGTGCTGAAATTTCGTCGTACATCACGTCCTGAAATTTCGTCGCTTTTTGAATCCTGAATTTACTTTTCTTTTGGCGTTTTGAATTTTTCTTGCTTTTGGCATTTTGAATTTTTGTCGCCTTTCGCAGCCTGAAGGTTATTCACTTTTCGCGTGCTGAATTTTCGTCACTTCTTGCATGCTGGAATTTCATCGCTTTTCATGTGCTGAAATTTCGTCACCTTACACGTCCTGAAATTTCATCTCTTTATGTGTGCTTCGTCTTCATTATTTTTCGCATCCTGATGGTTTGTTGATTTTCGCATGCTGAATTTTTGTCACTTTTTGTAGCTTTTCTTGTGCTGAAAATTAGTTGCATTTCGCGTCCTGAAATTGATTCGCTTTTAGCATCCTGAAATTTTTCCCTTTTTGCATTCTGAATTATGTCGTTTTGCATGTCCTCAATTTATATTGCTTTTTACGTGCTGAATTTTCGTGACTTTTCATGTGCTGAATTTTTGTTGCTTTCCGTGTGGTGAAATTTCTTTGCTTTTCATTTTCTGAAGGTTTGTAGCTCTCGCATGCTGAATTTTCACTTTCCTTGTGCTGAAATTTCGTTGCATTTCATGTCCTGAAATTTTGTTGCATTTCACGTCCTGAAATTGAGTTGCATTTCACGTCCTGAAATTTAGTTGCACTTCATGTCCTGAATTTTTGTCACATTTCATGTCCTGAATTTTCGTTGCATTTAGCGTCCTGAATTTTCATCGCATTTTGCATCCTGAAGGTTCGTCGCTTTTCGTGTGCTGAATTTTTGTCTCTTTTCACATGCTGAATTTTCATCGCTTTTCCTTTGCTGAAATGTTGTCGCTTATCGCTTCGTGAAATTTCGTCGCTTTTTGAATCCTGAATTTACATTTCTTTTGGTGTTTTGAATTTTTGTCGCTTTTTGCATACTGAATTTTCGTTGCATTTCATGTGCTGACTTTTCACATCCTGAATTTTCATCAATTAAGCGTCCTGAAGATTCGTCACTTTTCACATGCTGAGTTTTCATCGCTTTTCGCAGTCTGAATTTTCGTCGCTGTTCACGTGCTGAATTTTCGGCGCTTTTCACGTTCACGTCATATTTGTATGGAATTTTCATCACTCTTCGCGTGCTAAATTATCGTCGCTTTTCGAATCCTGAAGTTTCGTCACTTTTCGCGTGCTGAATTCTCATTGCTTTTCGCAGGCTGTATTTCATCGCTTATCATGTGCTGAAATTTTGTCACCTTTTCACGTCCTGAAAATGCATCGCTTTATGCGTCCTGAAGTTTTCTTGCCTTTCTTTTTTTTTTGTTTTGTTTATTTATTTGTTTATTTTATTGGAAGTTAATACAGTACAAAACAATACAGTGGCAACTAATCTAGTTTTTTTTAAAAAACATATTTTGGAAAATATATTGGGATCGCTAGAAATAAATATATTAATTGTGGTAAGAAAGTCATTTTTTTTGCGTTAATTCTTCTATCAATGAGAGCGGTAGCGTTTTCCAAAATGTAATCATAACTTTCAGTTTATTTAATAGTGGCATAAAATTGGCACTAAATAATGATGAGTGTCTCGCATCCTGTCAATTCAAAGACATAATTTTGCTTTTATTCCAATTTATTCTATATCCTGAAAAAAAACACAAATTCCTTGATTAGTGTTAATAAGGTGGGGATACTCGTTTGTGTATTAGTAATATATAAAAGAATATCGTCAGCATATAATAAAATTTTATTCTTTGAGTCCTTTGTACTTTATCCGTGAATATTCGGATGATTTCTAATCCTTTCAGCCAGCGGTTCTATCATAAGGGCAAATAGCAATGGTGATAAGGCACATCCCTGCCATTTACCCCTTGACAAATAAAATGTTGGAGATAACATGTTATTAGTTAATATTCTTGCCGTAGGTTTATCATAACATAATTTAACCCATCTAATAAAATGGGTTATTTTTGATTCAGCTAAGATTTCTGGTAGTTTATTTTTGGTGTAAGCCTGCTTGTATAAGTTGAATAATCTTGGTACAATTTACTCCTGAAATTGTTTATAAAATTCATTGCTAAAACCATCTGGTCCTGGGGTCTTCCCATTTTTCAATTAGTTTATTGTTTGTTTTATTTCTTCACTAGTAATCCATGCTCCTAATTCCTCTTGTTCTAAACTATCCAATTTAGGGAGGTTGCAATTATCTAAAACATTTGTAATTTTATTATCATCTGTATTTATTTTAGTTGTGTATAAATTATAATGAAATTGGGCAAACCTTTTATTAATATCCTTTGGTAGTGTTAGAAGCTCGCCCTTATCAGATTTAATTTTAGTGATAGTATTATCCTTTTCTTGTTGCTTCAGTCGCCTCGCTAATAATTTATGTGGCTTATCCCCAAATTCGAAGTGTGCCTGTTTTGTAATTTGGAATAGTCTTATTAGTCTTGCCGATAATATTCTATTGAGTTTATATTTCAATAAAGTTATCTTATTATGTTTATCTATGGTGGGGTCATTTGCATTGTCCAGTTCTAATAATTTTATTTCCTGTTCAATCCTCTGAAGTTCTCTTTTATTTTCTTTATTTTTAAAACTTTGATAAGAGATTATAGCACCACGGATGTATGCCTTAAAACATTTGTTTGTTCTTTTATATACTCATAACTCTGCGGGTTATTTAATATTTGTGCGTTGAATCTCCAAAAAAGGTTTTATATCCGGCATTCCCTCGATTTTAAGTATAAAAGTCAGTGGTGAATGATCGGAAATAATACTATTATGGTATGATGGTTGAGTCGTATATGGGATGAATTTTGTATCCAATAAGAAATAGTCAATTTGTGAGTACGTTTTATGAACCGATGAGTAAAACGAATATTCCCTTCCAATTGGTTATGCTTTTCTCCAAACATCAGTTATGTTATTAATTTTTAGTTAAGTATGTAAGAATTTACAGGTCTTAGTTTTATCAAGACACTTACCTACCTTTAATGATTTATATAAATATGTGTCTATAACACAATTGAAAGCTCCACCCATTATATTTTGATAATTATGCTCTGCAATTATATCTACTATTTTCTTAAAAAATTGGGGGTTATCAAAATTAGGCGCATAAATATTAATCATAGTTAATAGTATATTATCAATTTCTCCCGTGACTATAACGTATCTTCCCTCTTTATCAGATATAGACTTATTTAATTTAAAAGGTATACCTTTCCGAATTATAATGGCTGTGCCTCTTGCTTTAGAAGTGAATGCAGAGTAGTAAGTTTGGCCTATCCAGTTTGCCCTTAATCTGATCTGCGTTTCTTGTTTCAAATGTATTTATTGTAGAAAAGCAATGTCCGTGTTTAATGATTTTAATTGTGCCAGAATTTTACCCCTCTTAATTGGCTCATTTGCTCCTCTAATGTTCCAACTACAGAAAGTGAGATCTCCAGTGTTTATTCGACTATTATCATGCATTGGCTATTATTACCAGAATGTATGATTCATGTGATGCCGCCAAGTACCTCAAAATCCCGAGTCCAGGGTTGTTCTTCATAATTTCTGCACTAGATTTACATCTCCTGATTGAACATAATTAAGGGAAAGAGAAAAACATAAACTGAAGTGTTTATAAAGGTTGTTAAATCATACAACTCATAACAGTGAATAAACAAAAAAATGTGAGTGTAAGTTATCAAAAAAGCGATATCTTACATCAAAGCCACCTATGGTGGCTAAGATTAATTTTAAATTGACCTCCGTCGATGGAATTATGCACTGGGCTTTGCCCCCGTAGTAAAGTATCATCCAATGTTAGTCGGTTTCCTCCACTTATAATGAACATTATCATGTCAGTTTGATTAATAGCCAAAAAATGTTAAATAAAATAAAGGAAAAGCAGAAGATTTAAAATAAAATAAAATTGTGTTATTATGGGTTAAAGTACCACGTCAGCAATCACACTTTTCATTCGCCTACATGTTAGTTAATTTATAATTAATATTTAATATTTAGAATATCTGTCTAACCTCCCCCATCCTTCCTACTATATAGTTAGTCATGTTAGTATAATACATCAAATGTTTAGCATTAATTACATTTATTGCGTATATATAGTTAATTAGTTAGTTAGTTATACGCTGTATGTGTAAATAGTAGATCACATTGTACTGAGACAAAGGTAGATCATCAAAACTGTTTTAAATTCAAAAAAGAATAGTCCAATAATTATCAGAGCTGAAAAACTAGGTGCAGAGCCTGCGACCTTGAACATTCCATCTGTTGAGCTTCAGTTTTTCAGTTCAAGATGAAATTAGGTCTCTGTTATTAAAAACACATTATTGCCAGATTAGTCTGTCTGAGAGCCATCTGAACAATTCTAATGTCTCGTTTGAAACAAAAAAGCAAGCGTATGTCTTATTCATCTGTTTTTCCATGTTTGCCAGCTGAGTCCGGATCCGCGAATGAGCGTTGCTTAGCATTGCACGTAATTAGAAATTTTGCTCGATAGATAATACCGTAACGAACTCCAGGATGTCCTTGTAGAATACTGCTTGCACTTTTAAACTGGAGTCCTTTTGCTAGTATTTCCCAAGAGTAGTCTTTGTAAAATCTAACAATGTTATCAGCAAATGTAAGGTTTTCTCCATGGGGTATCTTCTTTAATAAATTTTCCAACGTCGAGATATCTAAGAACTTTACAATAATTTGACGTGGTGAAGCATTCACTCCTCTTTGGAAGCGACCAACATGATGAGCCACATCTATCTTTGGTTTTTCTGGCAGTTTGAAAACATCTTTAAGCAAATTAGTGATAAAATCACACATTTCACAGCCATGTTCTGCCCCCTCTTTAACTCCTATTATCCTCAGATTCTGCATCCTTGACCTGGCTTGCAAATCTTTACATTTCTCATTCAGGTTTTTCGTCCGCTCCAAATTTGCGTTGTATCCTTTTTTTAAACCAGTTATTTCCTGACCCATCTGCTGCATTTCACCCTCCATCTCTTCCATCAATGTTTCCGCTTTTGTTAATTACTTCAGCAGGGAGCCATGTTTATTGTTATAATCTCTCTGCTTCTTTCCAATTCCTTAGCAGTCCTCGACTCCAAATCTTTGAACTGCTGGTTCAGAGATACGTAAACCTCCTTTAATTTTCCGCAGCTAGTGTCGATTTTCTTGGAGAGGTTAACCTCCTTTGTGGAGAGGTTATTCTGCATTGTAGAAAGATTATTCTGCATTGTAGAATTCATTTTAGCAAATTGCTTCAGAAGATCTTTAGTAATGTCTTTAGTAATATTAATATTAGAGTAATATTAACTCTTACCGGTTCGTCCAAGCTTTTAGTTTCTTTCTCCCTTTCTTTCAACTCTTTTGTTTCAGCTCTTGCAGCCATTGGTTGTTGAGACGCCAGCTGTTGGTTGTTGAGACTCCAGCTCCTCTTCCAAACTTTCAAAAGTGGATTCAAGAGTTGTTTCAAGTTCATCCAGAGCTTTTTGGAGCTGGAGACATTGTAATCTTCTTGGATCCTCTCTGACCTCTTCGCTTTTTCAGCCAACTTTTACCGGTAAAATCGTTTTAAATCCCGATTCCACCAGCACCGTCTGATGATGAAAGTACCCATGACATTCAGCAATCACGGTAAGAGTTTTTAAGTCGATCCTGGCATAGAATCCAACTTTAAACATAATTTGTCGGGAGCAGAGCTCTGTGCAGCTGTCTTCACTGCTGTAGAGCAGCCACCAGAAGTCTTGTCGCCTTTCACGTCCTGAATTTATGTCGCATTTTGTGTGCTGATTTTCGTTGCTTTTCGTGGGCTGAAATGTTGTAGCTTTTCATTGCTTTTCTCGTCCTGAATTTACGTAACTTTTGGCGTTTGGAATTTTCGTTGTCTTTCGCGTGCTGAATTTTAATCGATTTTCGTGTGCTGAATTTTCGTCGCTTTTCGCATCCTGAATGTTCGTTGCTCTTCGCATGCTGAATTTTCATTGCTTTTCACATCCTGAAGGATGGTTGCTTTTCGTATGCTGAAATTTCGTCGATTTTTGCGTCCTGAATTGATGTCGCTTTCGGCGTTTTTAATTTTTGTCGTTTCTTGCATCCTGAATTTTCGTCTCTTTTCATGTGCTGAATTTTTGTCGCCTTTCTCGTGCTGAATTTTTGTCGCTTTTCACGTCGTGAAGGATTGTCGTTGATCGCGTGCTGAATTTTCATTGCTTTTCCCGTCCTGATGGTTCCTCGCTTTAAGCATGCCGAATTTTTGTCGTCTTTCACATGCGGATTTTTCGTCGCTTTTCATGTACTGTTATTTTGTCGATTTTCGTGACCTGAATTTGCGTAGCTTTTGGCGTTTTTAATTTTCGTCACTTTTTGTGTCCTGAATTTTCATCACTTTTCATGCGCTGAATTTTCGTCAATTTTTGCATGCTGATTTTTTGTCGCCTTTCGCGTGCTGAATTTTTTTCGCCTTTCGCGTCCTGATAGTTCGTTGCCTTTCGCGTGCATAATTTTCTGCCCTTTTCGCGTCCTAAAGGTTCTTCACTTTTCACGTGCTGAAGTTTCGTCGCTTTTCACATCCTGAATTTACGTCATTTTTGGCGTTTTGAACTTGCGTCGCGTTTTGCATCCAGAATTTTCTTCATTTTTCATGTGCTGAATTTTTGTCGCCATTCACGTGCTAAATTTTTGCCGGCTTTTGCATCCTGATAGTTTGTCGCTTTTCGCATGCTGAATTTTCATTGCTTTTCACATCCTGAAGGTTTGTTGCTTTTCATATGCTGAAATTTCGTCGGTTTTTGCATTCTGAATTTATGTCGCTTTCGGCGTGTTAAGTTTTGGTCGCCTCTTGCGTCCTGAATTTTCGTCTCTTTTCATGTGCTGAATTTTTGTCACCTTTCTCGTGCTGAATTTTTGTCGCTTTTCGCGTCGTAAAGGATTGTCGCTGATTGCGTGCTGAATTTTCATTGCTTTTCCCATCCTGATGGTTCCTCGCTTTAAGCATGCTGAATTTTTGTCGTCTTTCACATGCGGAATGTTTGTCGCTTTTCGTGTACTGAAATTTCGTTGCTTTTCGTGTCCTGAATTTCCGTAGCTTTTGGTGTTTTGAATTTTCGTCACCTTTCGTGTCCTGAATTTTCATCACTTTTCATGTGCTGAATTTTCTTCGCTATCCGCGTGCTGAAATTTTGTCGCCTTTCGCATGCTGAATTTTTCTCGCCTTTCGCGTCCTGATAGTTCATCGCCTTTTGCGTGCTGAATTTTATGCACTTTTCAGGTACTAAAGGTTCTTCTCCTTTCGCGTGCTGAATTTTCGTCGCTTTTCGTGTGCTGAAATTTAGTCGCTTTTCACTTCCTGAGGGTTTGTCGCTTTTCGTATGCTGAAATTTCATCGCCTTTTGTGCCCTGAATATTTGTTTTTTTTTTGTGTGCATAATTTTTGTCGCTTTTCGCATGCTAAATTTTCGTCATCAATTGTGTGCCGAAATGTTGTCGCTTTTCTTGTCCTGAACTTTTGTCGCTTTTCATGTCCTGAACCTTTTATCACTTTTCGCATGCTGAATTTACATCATTTTTGCCGTTTTGAACTTGCGTCGCGTTTCGCATGCAGAATTTTCTTCACTTTCCATGTGTGAATTTTCGTCGCTTTTTGCTTCCTGAATTTTTGTCGCATTTCATGTTCTGAAATTTATTCGCTTTTTGTGTCCTGAAATTTTGTCGCTTTTGTTGTTTTGAATTTTCGTTGTCTTTCGCATGCTGATTTTTTTTCGCTTTTCATGTGGCAAAATGTTGTCGCTTTTCGTGTCCTGAAATTTTGTCGCTTTATTCGACCTGAACTTTTGTCGCTTTTCCAATCCTGAATTTACATCGCCTTTGGTGTTTTGAATTAGTGTCGCCTTTCGCATCCTGAATTTTCCTCACTTTTTGCTTGCTGTATTTTTGTCACTTTTCATGTGCTGAAATGTTGTCATTTTTCGCGTACTGAATTCTCGTTGCTTATCCCTTCCTGAACTTTCATCGGTTTTTGCTTCCTGAATTACTTTTTACGTGCTGAAATTTCTTCGCTTTTCGTGTGCCGAATTTTGAATTAGTCGCCTTTCGCATCTTCAATTTTCATCACTTTTCTCGTGCTGAATTTCCGTTGCTTTTCGTGTGCTGCCACTTCGTCATTTTTCACATGCTGTAGTTTTGTCACGTGTCTAGTCCTGATTTTCCGTCGCTTTTCGCTTCCTAAATTTATGTTACTTTTGGCGTGTTGAGTTTGTCGCCTTTCGTATCCTGAATTTTCATCACTTTTCACCAGCTGAATTTTCGGCGCATTTCACAACCTGAATCTTTGTCGCTTTTCACGTCCTGAATTATCATCACTTGCAGCATCATGAAGGTTCGTTGCTTTTCACGTGATGAACTTTCATCGCTTTTCGGATCCAGAAGATTTGTCGCTTTATGCCTGCTGAATTTTTGTGGATTTCCGTGTGCTGAAATTTCATTGCTTGTCAGCTCCTGAATTTTCATTTCTTTTTCCGTCATGAATATATGTCGCTTTTGGAGTTTTGAATTTTTGTTTCCTTCCGCGAACTGAATTTTCATCACTTTTCGTGTGCTTAATGTTCGTTACTTTTCGCGTGCTGAAATTTAATCGCTTTTTGGTTCCAAAATTTTTGTTGCGTTTCGTTTCCTGAATTTTTGTTGCTTTTCTTGTCCTGAATTTATGTCGCTTTTGTTGTTTTGAATTTTTGTCATCTTTTGAATCATGAATTTTCATCACTTTTCATTTTTTAATTTATGGGGTGGAAGATTGAAAAGTCCTGAATTTTCAATACTTTTCATTTCATGGGGTGGAAGATTGCAACCTTCATGTGGTCCACCCTGTTTCAACTAATACAATCAACTCGAAGTGCATAAATGGAAGATCAAATAGAACAAGTTGTCCAACAACTTTGGGCTGTGCACGCCACACGAAAGAAGAAGAAAGTGACTTTTCATGTGCTGAATTTTTCTCATTTTGCGTGTGCTGAATTTTCATCACTTTTCGCGTCATGAAGGTTTGTCACTTCTCGCATGCTGAATTTTCATCGCTTTATGTGTCCTGAATTTTTGTCGCTTTTCTTGTCTTGAACTTTTGTTGCTTTTCTTGTCTTGAATTTTCATCACTTTTCTTGTCCTGAATTTTCATCACTTTTTGTGTCTTGAATTTTCGTCACTTTTCGTGCCTTGAATTTATGTTGATTTTGGCGTTTTTAATGTTTGTTACCTCTTGCGTCCTGAATTTTCATCTCTTTTCATGTGCTGAATTTTCATCACTTTTCCCGTGCTGAATTTTCATCGCTTTTCTCGTCCTGAATTTATGTCGCTTTTTGCATGCTGAATTTTCGTCGCTTTTTGTGTGCTGAACTTCTGGCGCTTCTGGTGTGCTGACGTTTCATCGCTCTTCGCGTCCTGAATTCTCGTCGCTTTTCTCATCCTGAATTTTTGCTGCTTTTCGTGTCCTGAATTTACATTGCTTTAGTTGTTTTGAATTTTCGTTGTCTTTCAAATGCTGACTTTTCTTCGCTGTTCATGTGCCTAAATGTTTACGCTTTTCCTGTCCTGAATTTATGTCGCTTTTGTTGTTTATAATTTTCGTCACCTTTCGCATCCTGAATTTTCATCACATTTCGTGTGCTGAATGTTCTTCACTTGTCATGTGCTGAATTTTTGTCGCTTTTCACATGCTGAATTTTCGTCGCATTTTGACCGCTGAATTTTCGCCACTTTTCGTGTGCTGACGTTTCGTCACTTTTTGCGTCCTGAATTCTCGGCGCTTTTCTCGTCCTGAATTGTTGTTGCTTTACATGTCCTGAATTTACGTTGCTTTTGTTGTTTTGAATTTTTGTCGCATTTCGTGTGCTGCCTCGTTTCGCGCCTCGAACGTTTGTCACTTCTCGCGTGCTGAATTTTCGCCGCTTTTTGTGTACAGAATTTCTGTCGCTTTTCTTGTCCTGAATTTTCGTCACTTTTCATGACCCGAATTTTCGTCACTTTTCGTGTCCTCAATTGATGTCGTGTTTGGCGTTTTGCATTTTTGTCACCTCTTGCATCCTGAATTTTCATCTCTTTTCATGTGCTGAATTTTCGTCACTTTCCTCGTGCTGACTTTTAATCGCTTTTCGCGTCCTGAATGTTTTTCGCTGATTGCGAGCCGAATTTTCGTTGCTTTTCACATCCTGAAAGTTCCTCAATTTTCGCGTGCTGAATTTTTGTCACTTTTTGTATGCTGCATTTTCGTCACTTTTCGTGTGCTGAAATGTCGTCGCTTTTGTGTTCTGAAATTTCATCACTTTATGCATCCTGTAATTTCGTTGCTTTTCAAGTCCTGAATTTACATCGCTTTTGGCTTTTTGAATTTTTGTTGCTTTACAAGTCCTCAAAGTTCCTCACATTTCACGTGCTGAATTTTTGTCACGTTTCGCATGCTGAATTTTCATCGCTTTTCGCGTCCAGAATGTTTGTCGCTGACTGCGAGCTGAATTTTCGTTGCTTTTCATATCCTGAAAGTTCCACACTGTTCTCGTGCTGAAGTTTTGGCACTTTTCGCATGCTGAATTTTCGTTGCCGTGTGCTGAATTTTCGGCACTTATCATGTGTTGAAATGTCATTGGTTTTCACGTCCTAAAATTTTGTCAGTTTTTGAGTCCAGAATTTTTGTCACTTTTCCGGTGCTGAATTTTCATTGCTTTTCACATGATGAAATTTCGTCACTTTTCACGTGCTGACATTTTGTCGCCTTTCGTATACTAAATTTTTGTCGTATTGCACGTGCTGAATTTTCGTCCATTTTTATTTGCTGAAATTTCGTCCCTTTTCAGTCCTGAATTTTCGTCACTTCTGACATTTTGAATTTTCGTCACCTTTCCTCTCCTGAATTTCTGTCTTTTTCATGTGCTGAATTTTCGTCAATTTTCTCGTGCTGAATTTTCGTTGCTTTTCGTGTCCTGAATTTTCGTCACTTTTCATGTCCTGATTTAATGTCGTGTTTGGCATTTTGCATTTTTGTCACCTCTTGCATCCTGAAATTTCATCTCTTTTCATGTGCTGAATTTTCATCTCTTTTCATGTGCTGAATTTTCGTCACTTTTCTCGTGCTGAATTTTCATTGATTTTCACGTCCTGAATGTTTGTTGCTGATTGCAAGCCGAGTTTTTGTTGCTTTCACATCCTGAAGGTTCTTCTCTTTCAGCGTGCTGAACTTTTGTCGCTTTTTGCATGCTGCATTTTCATCGCATTTCATGTGCTGAAATTTGGCACATTTTTAGCGTTCTGAATTTCATCGCTTTATGCATCCTGTTATTTTGTCATTTTCAATTCCTGAATTTACATTGCTTTTGTCTTTTTGCCTTTTCATTGCTTTTCACGTCCTAAAAGTTCCTCATTTTTCACGTGCCGAATTTTTGTCACGTTTCGCATGCTGAATTTTCATCGCTTTTCACATCCTGAATGTTTGTTGCTCATTGCGAGCTGACTTTTCATTGCTTTTCACATCCTGAAAGTTCCTCACTGTCCACGTGCTGAATTTCAGCACTTTCCGCATGCTGCATTTTCATCGCTGTGTGTTGAATTTTCGGCACTTTTCGTGTGCTGAAATGTCATTGGTTTTCGCGTCCTAAAATTTTGTCTGTTTTCGCATCCTGAATTTTCATCACTTTTCCTGTGCTGAATTTTCATTGCTTTTTGCAAGATAAAACTTCGTCACATTTTGCGTGCTGACTTTTTGTCACCTTTCGTATCCTGAATTTTTGTTGTATTGCACGTGCTGAAAAGCGATGACATTTCAGGACATGAAAAGCGACAAAATTTCAGGACACAAAAAGCGACGAAATTTCAGGACACGGAAAGTGAAAAAATTTCAGGATGCAATATGTGACTAAAAATCAGGACGTGAAATGTGACAAAAATTCAGGATGGAAGATAGACACATTTCAGGACGCGAGAAGCGATGACATTTCAGGACCCGAAAAGTGACAAAATTTCAGGACACGAAAAGCGACGAAATTTCAGGACATTGAAAGTGACGATATTTCAGGACACAAAAAGCGACAACATTTCAGGACACGGCAAATGACGAAATTTCAGGACGCAATAAGTGACTACAAATCAGGATGTGAAATGTGACAAAAATTCAGGACGGAAAATAGACACATTTCAGCACTCAAAAAGCGATGACATTTCAGGACACGAAAGGAGACAAAATTTCAGGACAAGAAAAGCGACAAAAATTCAGGACATGGAAAGTGACGAAATTTCAGAACACAAAAAGGGACGAAAGTTCACAGGCAAAAAGCAAAGAAAATTCAGCATGCATAAAGCTGAGAAATTTCAGTACATGAAAAATGATGAAAATTCAGCATGCGTAAAGTGACAGAAATTCAGCACATAAAAATGATGAAAATGCGGCATGTGAAATGCGATGAAAATTCAGCATGCTCAATGCGACGGAACTTCAGGAAGTAAAAAGCGACGAAAATTCAGGACGCAATAAGGGACTAAAAATCAGGACGTGAAATGTGACAAAAATTCAGGACGGAAAATAGACACATTTCAGGATGCGAAAAGCGATGACATTTCAGGACACGAAAAGCAACAACATTTTAGGGCACGGAAAGCGACAAAATTTCAGGACATGGAAAGTGACGAAATTTCAGAACACAAAAAGGGACGAAAGTTCACAGGCAAAAAGCAAAGAAAATTCAGCATGCATAAAGCTGAGAAATTTCAGTACATGAAAAATGATGAAAATTCAGCATGCGTAAAGTGACAGAAATTCAGCACATAAAAATGATGAAAATGCGGCATGTGAAATGCGATGAAAATTCAGAATGCTCAATGCGACGGAACTTCAGGAAGTAAAAAGCGACGAAAATTCAGGACGCAATAAGGGACTAAAAATCAGGACGTGAAATGTGACAAAAATTCAGGACGGAAAATAGACACATTTCAGGATGCGAAAAGCGATGACATTTCAGGACACGAAAAGCAACAACATTTTAGGGCACGGAAAGCGACGAAATTTCAGGACAGGAAAAGTGACGAAATTTCAGGGCACGAAAAACAACGAAATTTCAGGACGCAAAAAGCGACAAAAATTTAGCACGACATTTCAGCACATGAAAAGCGACAAAAATTCAAAACGCCAAAAGCGACTTAAATTCAGGATGCAAACAGCGACATAAGGTCAGGACACATGAAGCAACAACATTTCACGACACGAAAAGTGAAAATATTTCAGCACAAGAAAAGCAACAAACCTTCAGGATGCGAAAAGCGATGAAAATTCAGCACGCGAAAAGTGACAAAATATCAGCAAATGAAAAGCACTGAAATTTCAGCACACAAAAATTGATGAAAATTCAGGACATGAAAGATTACGAAAATTCAAAACGCCAAAGGTGAAGTAAATTCAGGACACAAAAAATGACAAAATTACAGGATGCATAAAGCGACGAAGTTTCAGCACGTGAAATGCGACAGAATTTCTACACACGAAAAGCCATGAAAATTCAACACACAAAAAGGGAACAAATTTCAAGATGCGAAAACAGAACAAATTTCAGGACAGGAAAAGTGACAACATTTCGGGACTTGGAATGAAACAAAATTTCAGCACACAAATAGCGACAAAAATTCACCACGAGAAAAGCGATGAAATTCAGCACGTGAAAAGCGAGGAAACTTCAGCGCATGAAATGTGAAGAAAACTCAGCACTCAATAAGCGACGAAATTTCAGCACACAAAATGCGACGAGATTTCAGCACAGGAAAAGTGATGAAAATTCAGGATGCAAAATGGGACGAAAGGTCAGGACACGAAAAGCGACAAAATTTCCGGACATGAAAAGCGACAAAATTTCAGGACACAAAAAGCAACAAAATTTCAGGACACGGAAAGTGACGAAATTTCAGGACGCAATAAGTGACGAAATTTCAGGGCACAAAAAGGGACGAAAATTCAGCATGCGTAAAGCTGAGAAATTTCAGTACACGAAAAACGACGAAAATTCAGGACATGGAATGCATCGAAAATTTAGGATATGAGAAACAATGAAATTTCAGGACGCGAAAAACGACAACATATCAGGACGTAAAAAGCAACGAAAATTCAGACGCCAAAGGTGAAGTAAATTCAGGACACAAAAAATGACAAAATTAGAGGATGCATAAAGTAACGAAATTTCGGAGCGTGAAACGCGACAGAATTTATATACACGAAAAGCCATGAAAATTCAGCACACAAAAAGGGAACAAAGTTCAAGACGTGAAAAAAGAACAAATTTGAGGACGGGAAAAGCGACAACATTTCAGGACTTAAAATTAAACAAAATTTCAAGACAAAAAAAGCGACAAAATTTCAGGACATGGAAAGTGACGAAATTTCAGGACACAATAAGTGACTAAAAAACAGGACGTGAAATGTGACAAACATTCAGGATGGAAAATAGACACATTTCAGAACGCGAAAAGCGATGAGATTTCAGGACACGAAAAGCGATGACATTTCAGGACACGAAAAGTGACAACATTTCAGGACACGAAAAGCGACAAAATTTCAGGACAGGTGAAGTGACGAAATTTGAGTACACATAAAACTACAAAAATTCAGGACGTGAAATGCAACAACATTTCAGGACGTGCAAAGCGACAAAATTTCAGGACGCAAAAAAGACAACATTTCAGAGCATGAAAAGCGTCGAAGTTTCAGGGCACGAAAAGCGACAAAAGTTCTGGACACGAAAAGGGATGAAAATTCAGCAGGCAAAAAGCGAAGAAAATTCAGCATGCATAAAGCTGAGAAATTTCAGTACATGAAAAACGACGAAAATTCAAGACATGGAATGCAGCGAAAATTCAAGACGTGAAAAACAACGAAAGTTCAGCACGAAAAAAGACAACATTTCAAGACGCAAAAAGCGACAAAAATTCAGACGCCAAAGGTGAAGTAAATTCAGGACACAAAAAACGACAAAATTACAGGATGCATAAAGCGACGAAATTTCAGAACGTGAAATGCAACAGAATTTCTATACACGAAAAGCCATGAAAATTCAGCACGCAAAAAGGGAACAAAATTCGAGACGCGAAAACAGAACAAATTTCAGAATGGGAAAAGCGACAACATTTCAGGACTTGAAATGAAACCAAATTTCAGCACACAAATAGCGACAAAAATTCACCACGAGAAAAGCGATAAAATTCAGCACGTGAAAAGCGAAGAACCTTCAGCACATGAAATGTGACAAAAACTCAACACTCAAGAAGAGACGAAATTTCAGCACACAAATTACGACGACATTTCAGCACAGAAATTCAGGACAGAAAATAGACACATTTCAGGACGCGTAAAGCGATGACATTTCAGGACACGAAAAGCGACAACCGGCCTGCGGTTATGAATTACTCATAGAGAAAGAGGAGGAATAATGGACATGAAGTTGTAGTTTTGTATTAAATAATAAAACTTTAATTATTCCCCTAACATAGTATTACTAATTATAATATTAATTATAATAGAAACTAGTAACTAGAAATTAGTAATATGAATAATAGAAATAACTACTAAGTATATAAAGTTAGTACCCCACCCCAATATACACAGTATCCTAGATAGGAGCTGGAACAATTAACATCTTTTTAAAAAAAACGGAAGCCATTAGATTAATAGCCACGTTAGTGTGGCTTCCACTAATGCACACTACACAATATACAAGTGTAGTTTCTTTTTTTTTCTGGGCACCCTATTAACACTCTTTACTCTTTTTTTATTTACATTTTTAACTATTTTTTATATATCAAATATTTGATCTTATATTATATATTATATGAATGTCGTTATGATCGATATTGTATAATTAGTTTAAGAAGACATGTATATGGATTAATGAAGATAGTAATTTTCATCAAATGGATGTTTGGGTTTAATGTTGAGCTGGAGGAGTCGAGTAGGGTACTCCAAAAAAAGCCACCCTAACAGTAAAATGCAAGACATGGATGTGAAGACTGGGGGTGATGGAATTACCTTCTGCAGTTGGAATGTTAAGGGAATTAATGAACCAATTAAAAGGGGAAAGATGTTAGCTCAGTTGAACAGATTGAAATCTGATGTTACTTTCCTTCAAGAGACTCATCTCAAAAAAGATGCTCAACATAGATTAACAGCTAAATGGATTTCAAAGGTGTATCATTCTTCATTTATACATAAATCTAGAGGAGTTGCAATAATTATTCGTAAAGGTATACCTTTTAAACAAAGTTCTATAATAGACGATAAAGAGGGTAGATATATAATAATTACAGGGGAATTATATTCAAAAAAAGTAATTCTTATGAATATATATGCCCCTAACTTTGATAACCCATTATTTTTAAGAGAATATTTAATAATATTCCCATATCCGCTCAATATAATTTAATAATTGGGGGTGATTTAAATTGTACTTTAGATAACTATCTAGACAGATCTTCTACAAAAAGGAAAGCTGCCTCTAAGTCAAGTAAACTAATAAATTATTTTATTAATACATCTAATGTTAATGCGTGGTGCAATAATATCAGCACAAGCATATTTTAATAAAGAAAATCGAAAGATGGAACAAAAGTTAGAAAATGAGATAAAACAACTAGATAATGAAAATATAAAACATCCTTCTAAAGAGTTAAGTAATAAAATTGCAATAGTAAAATACAGACTAAATAAAATATATTCTAACCAAGTCATTAAACTTTTTCAACAAACCGAACAAGTGCATTTTGAATTTGGAGACAAACCACAAAAGTTGCTAGCACGACAACTTAGAAAATTAGAAGATGAAAAAATGATACATGGAATTAAATCTGCGCATGGAAATATATTGACTATACCTAAAGATATTAATGACAGATTTCTACAATATTATCAAAATCTTTATTCATCGAAATTAACAGGACAAATAGATGGTATGGAAACATTCCTACAAGAATGTGAAATTAATAGTTTAGATCAGGAAGGTAGACACTTGTTAAATGCTGAAATAACAGTAAAAGATATTGAAGAATCAATTAGTTCGTTAAAGAATGGAAAAGCTGCGGGCCCTGATGGCCTGAGTGCAGAATTTTATAAAAAATTTCAAGATCTGATTTCCCCAAGATTACATACAGTGTATAGATATGCATATGAGCAAGGAAAATCTTAACTAATCAAATACTATCAGCTAAATTTAAGCTCTCTAGGGGATGCAGACAGGGATGTCCGTTATCGCCTTTATTATTTGCTTTGGTGATAGAGCCTCTGGCGGAAAGAATTAGATCTGAACCTGAAATATACGGCTATAATATTGACACAACAACTAATAAAATATCTTTATATGCAGATGACGTTTTGATTTATATTACAAAACCGGAAATTAGTATTCCCAAGCTGTTTAATGTTATAACTAAATTTGGCACATTTTCGGGATATAGGATTAATTGGAACAAAAGTGATATTATGCCTATAACTGGAATAAATTTAAATATATTACAACAATACCCACTAAAAATAGTTACAGACAAATTTAAATATTTAGGAATTAATGTAACTAAATCCTATAAGTTATTAATTAAATCTAATTATCCTCAACTACTAGATAAACTTAGAAACAATATTTTATATTGGAAAACACTTCCTATATCTATGATTGGTAGAATAAATGCTATAAAGATGGGTTTTTTTTTACCACAATTGTTATATTTGTTTCAGGCTATTCCTTTTTTTCTCCCGAAAACCTTTTTAAAAAAAATAGATAATATTGTTAATAGTTTTATTTGGGACTATAAAAATCATAGAATAAGTTTAAAAAATTATGTAAATCTAAGATAAATGGAGGATTAGCACTTCCAAATTTTTTATATTATTTCTGGGCTGTCCAGATTAAGAATATGATTTGCTGGTGGGTAAATATGGATCACGAACCAATGTGGTTAAACATGGAACAGGAAGACTGTTTACCTTTCAATGTAGGCTCGATTCTCTTTGCCCCAAAGGAAGTACAAAAAAAAAATTATAGGGACAACCCTATAATTTATAATAATAGACGTATTTGGAAACAAATAGTTAAGACTTTACATTTAGATAATCTCTCACTAAGACTACCAATTACGAATAACCCATTATTTAAATCCTCTATATTAGATGGGGGGTTTAGACATTGGGACGATTTAGGAATTAAAAGGATAGAGCACCTTTATAGAAAAGGAAAAATTATTTTATTCCAGGAGTTACAAGATATCTACGGATTGTCTCCACAACACTTGTTTAGGTACTTACAAATTAGAGATTATATTAAATCCAATACACAAGATTATAAAAATAAAGAACCAGGATTATTAGATGAACTGTTTAACTTGCACCCAAATACAGAAAAATTAATAGCTTATATATATAATATTATTTTGGATAAGGAGAATCCAATAACTGAAACATATCGTCAAGCATGGGAAAATGAAATTGGTTTATCTATAACAAAAGAAAATTGGGAAGAAAGTTTACAACGAATACATCGGTGTTCGTTAAATGCCAGACATACATTGATACAATTAAAAGTATTATATAGATTACATTATTCGAAAACTAAATTAAATAGTATCTTTCCTAATCTCTCCTCTATTTGTGATAAATGTAAGAATAGTTTTGTTACATGTCCCAAATTGAATCATTACTGGACAGAAATTTTTTAAGTTATTTCTGAAATTCTTAAAGTTAGATTGGACCCTGACCCAAAGTTAATACTATTTGGAATTCCGGACTCAAATTTGGTACTTACAGTAAATCAAATAAATTTCTTTGATCACTGTTTGATAATAGGGAAAAAAATCATATTGAAATTTTGGAAGGGAACATTATCCCCCACAATTAAAATGTGGGCAGCAGAGATGTTGGAGACGTTACATTTAGAAAGAATTAGATTTGTCCTATTGGACAAATATAATTCCTTCGAACAGATATGGTCTCCATATATACAGTATTTAGAGAAGTAACTGTTCTTGGCATCACAGCTCGGCGGGTAACCTACGGGATTTGATGAGAATAATTTATTTTCATACTAGGATTAATATGAATGTCTCTATTGATATTATTATTTGTAATAGTTTTATGTACAATATATTTTGTTGTTTTCATTTATATATATATATATTATATTTTTTCACTTTTTTGTTAACCTTTTTTCATTTCTCTTTTTTTTCTTATATATAATCAAATTATTATTTAATCACATCTTTATTGATTTATAACTGCTCTATCCTTTTTCTATCTTTATTTCCAAAAAAATAGAAGATAATAATTATCAATGTGTTATTTGTATAAATATTGAATTAAGTTGATGTTTGTAAATCTGTTTAAAACATTGAAAATTGGTTACTTCTAATAAAAAAATATTAAAAAAAAAAAAAAGAAAAGCGACAACATTTCAGGACATGAAAAGCAACAACATTTCAGGACATGAAAAGCGACGAAATTTCAGGACACGGAAAGTGACGAAATTTCAGGGCACCAAGAGCGACGAAATTTCAGGGCACGAAAAGCGACTAAATTTCAGAACACAAAAAGGGACGAAAGTTCAGCAGACAAAAAGCAAAGAAAATTCAGCATGCGTAAAGGTGAGAAATTTCAGTACACGAAAAATGACGAAAATTCAGGATATGAAAAGATAAAAATTCAGGACAAAAATTCTGCTTGCGAAAAGCGACAAATATTCAGGACGTGAAAAGCGATGAAAATTCAGCACGGGTAAATTGACGAAAATTCAGCACATAAAAAGTGACGAAAATGCAGCATGTGAAATGCAATGAAAATTCAGCACTCAAAGCGACGGACCTTCAGGAAGCGAAAAGCGACGACAATTCAGGACGCAATAAGGGACTGAAAATCAGGGCGTGAAATGTGACAAAAATTCATGACTGAAAATAGACACATGTCAGGACGCGAAAAGCGATGACATTTCAGGACACGAAAAGCGACAAAATTTCAGGGCACGAAAAGCGATGAAAGTTCAGGACACGAAAAGTGACGAAATTTCAGGGCACGAAAAGGGATGAAAATTCAGCAGGCAAAAAGTGAAGAAAATTCAGCATGCGAAAATTCAGCTGAGAAATTTCAGTACATGAAAAACGACGAAAATTCAGGACATGCAATGCAACGAAAATTCAGGACCGAAAATACACACATTTTCAGGATGCAAAATGCTAGAAAATTTCATGACGCGAAAAGCGATGACATTTAAGGACACGAAAAGCGATGACATTTCAGGACACGAAAAGTGATGACATTTCA
Source organism: Raja brachyura (assembly GCA_963514005.1). The sequence continues at coordinate 102,379,234 of OY740786.1, forward strand.
GGACACGAAAAGCGATGACATTTCAGGACGCGAAAAGCGACAAAATATCAGGACATGAAAAGCAACAACATTTCAGGACAAGGAAAGCGACGAAATTTCAGGACACGGAAAGTGACGAAATTTCAGGGCACCAAGAGCGACGAAATTTCAGGGCACGAAAAGCGACTAAATTTCAGAACACAAAAAGGGACGAAAGTTCAGCAGACAAAAAGCAAAGAAAATTCAGCATGCGTAAAGGTGAGAAATTTCAGTACACGAAAAATGACGAAAATTCAGGATATGAAAAGATAAAAATTCAGGACAAAAATTCTGCTTGCGAAAAGCGACAAATATTCAGGACGTGAAAAGCGATGAAAATTCAGCACGGGTAAATTGACGAAAATTCAGCACATAAAAAGTGACGAAAATGCAGCATGTGAAATGCAATGAAAATTCAGCACTCAAAGCGACGGACCTTCAGGAAGCGAAAAGCGACGACAATTCAGGACGCAATAAGGGACTGAAAATCAGGGCGTGAAATGTGACAAAAATTCATGACTGAAAATAGACACATGTCAGGACGCGAAAAGCGATGACATTTCAGGACACGAAAAGCGACAAAATTTCAGGGCACGAAAAGCGATGAAAGTTCAGGACACGAAAAGTGACGAAATTTCAGGGCACGAAAAGGGATGAAAATTCAGCAGGCAAAAAGTGAAGAAAATTCAGCATGCGAAAATTCAGCTGAGAAATTTCAGTACATGAAAAACGACGAAAATTCAGGACATGCAATGCAACGAAAATTCAGGACCGAAAATACACACATTTTCAGGATGCAAAATGCTAGAAAATTTCATGACGCGAAAAGCGATGACATTTAAGGACACGAAAAGCGATGACATTTCAGGACACGAAAAGTGATGACATTTCAGGACACGAAAAGCGATGACATTTCAGGACGCGAAAAGCGACAAAATATCAGGACACAAAAAGCGACGAAATTTCTGGACAAGGAAAGTGACGAAATTTCAGATCGCAATAAGTGACTAAAAATCAGGATGTGAAATGTGAAATAAATTCAGGACGGAAAATATACACATTTCACAAAATTACAGGATGCATAAAGTGATGAAATTTCAGAACTTGAAACGTGACAGAATTTCTATACATGAAAAGCCATGTAAATTCAGCACGCAAAAAGGGAACAAAATTCAAGACGCGAAAACAGATTTCAGGACGGGAAAAGCGACAACATTTCAGGACGAAATGAAACAAAAACCTTCAGCACATGAAATGTGACGAAAACTCAGCACTCAAGAAGTGACGAAATTTCAGCACACGTATTGCGACGAGATTTCAGCACAGAAATTCAGGACAGAAAATAGACACATTTCAGGACGAGAAAAGCGATGACATTTCAGACACAAAAAGTGACAATATTTCAGGACACGAAAAGCGACGTAATTTCAGGACACGGAAAGTGACAAAATTTCAGGGCACCAAGAGCGACGAAATTTCAGGGCACAAAAAGCGACTCAATTTCAGAACACAAAAAGGGACGAAAGTTCAGCAGGCAAAGAAAATTCAGCATGCGTAAAGCTGAGAAATTTCAGTACACGAAAAATTCAGAACATGAAAAGCGTAAAAAATTCTGCTTGCGAAAAGCGACAAATATTCAGGACGTGAAAAGCGATGAAAATTCAGCAGGGGTAAAGTGACAAAAATTCAGCACATAAAAAGTGACGAAAATGCGGCATGTGAAATGCGATGAACATTCAGCACACTCAAAGCGACGGACCTTCAGGAAGCGAAAAGAGATGAAAATTCAGGACGCAATAAGGGACTAAAAATCAGGGCGTGTAATGTGTCAAAAATTCAGGATGGAAAATAGACACATTTCAGGATGCGAGACGCGATGACATTTCAGGACACAAAAAGTGATAAAATTTCAGGGCTCGAAAAGCGATGAAATTTAAGGGCATGAAAAGTGACGAAATTTCAGGGCACAGAAAGTGACGAAATTTAAGGGCACAGAGAGCGACAAAATTTCAGGACACGAAAAGCGACAAAACTTCTGGACATGAAATGCAATGAAAATTCAGGGCGGAAAATCGACATATTTGATTGACACAAAAAACTACAAAATTTCAGTACGCGAAAAGCGATGACATTTCAGGACATGAAAAGAGATGACATGTCAGGACACGAAAAGCGATGACATTTCAGGACACGAAAAGCGATGACATTTCAGGACACAAAAAGCGACAACATTTCAGGACAGAAAAAGCGACGAAATTTCAGGACACGGAAAGTGACGAAATTTCAGGACACCATAAGTGACTAAAAATCAGGATGTGAAATGTGTCAAAAAATCAGGATGGAAAATAGACACATTTCAGGACGTGAAAAGCGATGACATTTCAGGACATGAAAAGCCACAACATTTAAGGACACGAAAAACGACAAAATTTCGGGACACGGAAAGTGACAAAATTTCAGGGCACCAAGAGCGACGAAATTTCAGGGCATAAAAAGCGACTACATTTCAGCACACAAAAAGGGACGAAAGTTCAGCAGGCAAAATGCAAAGAAAATTCAGCATGCGTAAAGCAGAGAAATTTCAGTACACGAAAAATGACGAAAATTCAGGACGTGAAAAGCGATGAAAATTCAGCATGCGTAAAATGATGAAAATTCAGCACATAAAAATGCGACGGACATTCAGGAAGCGAAAATGACTAATATTCAGGACGCAATAAGTGACAAAAAATCAGGAGGTGAAATGGGACAAAACTTCAGGACGGAACATAGAAACATTTCAGGACGCGAGAAGCGATGACATTTCAGGACACGAAAAGCGACAAAATTTCAGGACACGAAAAACAACGACATTTCAGGACATGGAAAGTGACAAAATTTCAGGGCACAAAAAGCGACGAAATTTCAGGGCACGAAAATCGACTAAATTTCAGAACACAAAAAGGGACAAAAGTTAGGCAGGGAAAAAGAGAAGAAAATTCAGCATGCATAAATCTGAGAAATTTCAGCACATGAAAAACGACGAAAATTCAGGATATGAAATGCAACGAAAATTCAAGACGGAAAATAGACACATTTTCAGGACGCAAAAAGCTACAAAATTTCATGACATGAAAAGCGACGACATTTCAGGACACGAAAAGCGATGACATTTCAGGAGACGAAAAGCGATGACATTTCAGGACATGAAAAATGATGACATTTCAGGACATGAAAAGCGACAAAATTTCAGGACACGAAAAGCGATGACATTTCAGGACACGAAAAGCGATGACATTTCACGACATGAAAAGCGACAAAATTTCAGGACACGGAGAGTGACGAAATTTCAGGACGCAATAAGTGACTAAAAATCAGGATGTGAAATGTGACAAAAATTCAGTACGGAAAATAGACACATTTCAGGACGCGAAAAGCGATGACATTTCAGGCCACGAAAAGCGACAACATTTCAGGACACGAAAAGCGATGACATTTCAGGACATGAAAAGCGACAAAATTTCAGGACACAAAAAACGACAAAATTTCAGGACATGGAGAGTGATGATATTTCAGGACGCAATAAGTGACTAAAAATCAGGATGTGAAATGCGACAAAAATTCAGGACGGAAAATAGACACATTTCAGGACGCGAAAAGCGATGACTTTCAGGACACGAAAAGCGACGAAATTTCAGGACATGGAAAGTGACGAAATTTCAGGGCACAAAGAGCGATGAAATTTCAGTGCACGAAAACGACTAAATTTCAGAACACAAAAAGGTCAAAAGCTCAGCAGGCAAAAAGCAAAGAAAATTCAGCATGCGTAAAGCTGAGAAATTTCAGTACACGAAAAATGATGAAAATTCAGGACGTGAAAAGCGATGAAAATTCAGCACGCATAAAATGACAACAATTCAGCACGTAAAAAGTGACAAAAATGAGGCATGTGAAATGCGATGAAAATGCAGCACGCTCAATGCGACGGACCTTCAGGAAGCGAAAAGCGACGAAAATTCAGAACGCAACAAGGGACTAAAAATCAGGACGTGAAATGTGACAAAAATTCAGGACGGAAAATAGACACATTTCAGCACGTGAAAGGCGATGACATTTCACGACATGAAAAGCCACAACATTTAAGGACACAAAAAACGACGAAATTTCGGGACGCTGAAAGTGACAAAATTTCAGTTGACAAAGAGCGACGAAATTTCAGGGCATAAAAAGCGATGAAATTTTAGAACACAAAAAGGGACGAAAATTCAGCAGGCAAAAAGCGAAGAAAATTCAGCATGCGTAAAGCTGAGAAATTTCAGTACACGAAAAATGACGAAAATTCAGGAAAAAAAAAGCGACGAAAATACAGCTTGCGAAAAGCGTCAAATCTTCAGGACGTGAAAAGCGATGAAAATTCAGCACACGTAAAGTGACGTAAATTCATCACATAAAAAGTGACGAAAATGCGGCATTTGAAATGTGATGAAAATTCAGCACGCTCAATGCGACGGACTTTCACGAAGCGAAAAGCGACGAAAATTCAGGACGAAATAAGGGACAGAAAATCAGGACGTGAAATGTGACAAAAATCCAGGACGGAAAATAGACACATTTCAGGATGCAAAAAGTGATGACATTTCAGGACACGAAAAGCAACAACATTTTAGGGCACGACAAGCGATGAAATTTCAGGACACGAAAAGTGATGAAATTTCAGGGCACGAAAAACAACAAAATTTCAGGACGCGAAAAACGACAACAATTCAGGATGCAAAAAGCGACGAAAATTCAGCACGTGAAAAACAGCGAAGATTCAGCACACGGAAAGTGATGAAAATTTGGCATGTGAAATGCGGCAAAGATTCAGCACACGAAACGCAACGGACCTTCAGGACGCGAAATCCAACAAAATTTCAGGACTCAAAACGCAACTAAAATTCAGGACCTGAAAGGCAACGAACATTCAGGATGCGAGTAGTGACGAAATTTCAAAACAAAAAAGGCCAGATTTGCGCGCACGGAGAGTGACAAAAATTCAGCATGGAAATCGCGACAAAAATTCAGGAAGCATAATGCGAAAAGGGAATGGATTTGAAATGCGACAAATTTTCAGCACGTGAAAAGTGACAAAAATACAAAACGCCAAAAGCGACTTCAATTCAGGTTGCAAACAGCGACAAAATGTCAGGACACATGAAGCGACAACATTTCAGGACACGAAAAGTGAAAATATTTCAGCACAAGAAAAGCGACAAACCTTCAGGACACGCAATGCGACGTAATTTCAGGACATGGAAAGTGACGAAATTTCAGGGCACAAAGAGCGACGAAATTTCAGGGCACGAAAACGACTAAATTTCAGAACACAAAAAGGACGAAAGTTCAGCAGGCAAAAAGCAAAGAAAATTCAGCATGCGTAAAGCTGAGAAATTTCAGTACAAGAAAAATGATGAAAATTCAGGACGTGAAAAGCGATGAAAATTCAGCACGCATAAAATGACGACAATTCAGCACATAAAAAGTGACAAAAAATGCGGCATGTGAAATGCGATGAAAATTCAGGACGCTCAATGCGACGGACCTTCAGGAAGTGAAAAGTGAAGAAAACTCAGGACGAAACAAGGGACTAAAAATCAGGATGTGAATTGTGAGAAAAATTCAGGATGGAAAATACACACATTTCAGGACACGAGAAGTGATTACATTTCAGGACACGAAAAGCGACAAAATTTCAGGGTACAAAAAGCGACTAAATTTCAGAACACAAAAAGGGACAAAAGTTCAGCAGTGAAAAAGAGAAGAAAATTCAGCATGCATAATGAGAAATTTCAGCACACGAAAAACGACAAAAATTCACGACATGAAATGCTAAGAAAACTCAGGACGGAAAATAGACACATTTTCAGGATGCAAAAAGCTACAAAATTTCATGACGTGAAAAGCGACGACATTTCAGAACACGAAAAGCGGCGACATATCAGGACTCGAAAAGCGATGACATTTCAGGACACGAAAAGCGATGACATTTCACGACATGAAAAGCGATAAAATTTCAGGACACGGAGAGTAACGAAATTTCAGGACGCAATAAGTGAATAAAAATCAGGATGTGAAATGTGACAAAAATTCAGGATGGAAAATAGACACATTTCAGGACTCGAAAAGCGATGACATTTCAGGCCACTAAAAGCGACAACATTTCAGGACACAAAAAGCGCTGACAATTCAGGACAAGAAAAGCGATGACAATTCAGGACACAACAAGCGACGAAATTTCAGGACACGGAGAGTGACGAAATTTCAGGACGCAATAAGTGACTAAAAATCAGGATGTGAAATGTGACAAAAATTCAGGACGGAAAGTAGACACATTTCAGGAGACAAAAAGTGATGACATTTCAGGCCACGAAAAGCGACAACATTTCAGGACACGAAAAGCGATGACATTTCAGGACATGAAAAGCGACGAAATTTCAGGACACAAAAAACTGCGAAATTTCAGGAAACGGAGAGTGATGAAATTTCAGGACGCAATAAGTGACTAAAAATCAGGATGTGAAATGCGACAAAAATTCAGGACGGAAAATAGACACATTTCAGGACGCGAAAAGCGATGACATTTCAGGACGTGAAAAGCGATGACATTTCAGGACGTGAAAAGCGATGACATTTCAGGACACGAAAAGCGACGAAATTTCAGGACATGGAAAGTGAAGAAATTTCAGGGCACAAAGAGCGACGGAATTTCAGTGCACGAAAACGACTAAATTTCAGAACACAAAAAGGACGAAAGTTCAGCGGGCAAAAAGCAAAGAAAATTCAGCATGCGTAAAGCTGAGAAATTTCAGTACAAGAAAAATGAAAAAAATTCAGGACGTGAAAAGCGATGAAAATTCAGCACGCATAAAATGACAACAATTCAGCACATAAAAAGTGACAAAAAATGCGGCATGTGAAATGCGATGAAAATTCAGGACGCTCAAAGCGACGGACCTTCAGGAAGTGAAAAGTGAAGAAAATTCAGGACGCAACAAGGGACTTAAAATCAGGATGTGAATTGTGAGAAAAATTCAGGATGGAAAATACACACATTTCAGGACACGAGAAGTGATTACATTTCAGGACACGAAAAGCGACAAAATTTCAGGGTACAAAAAGCGACTAAATTTCAGAACACAAAAAGGGACAAAAGTTCAGCAGTGAAAAAGAGAAGAAAATTCAGCATGCATAATGAGAAATTTCAGCACACAAAAAACGACAAAAATTCACGACATGAAATGCTAAGAAAACTCAGGACGGAAAATAGACACATTTTCAGGATGCAAAAAGCTACAAAATTTCATGACGTGAAAAGCGACGACATTTCAGGACACGAAAAGCGGCGACATATCAGGACTCGAAAAGCGATGATATTTCAGGACACGAAAAGCGATGACATTTCACGACATGAAAAGCGACAAAATTTCAGGACACGGAGAGTGACGAAATTTCAGGACGCAATAAGTGACTAAAAATCAGGATGTGAAATGTGACAAAAATTCAGGACGGAAAATAGACACATTTCAGGACGCGAAAAGCGATGACATTTCAGGCCACTAAAAGCGACAACATTTCAGGACATGAAAAGCGCTGACAATTCAGGACAAGAAAAGCGACGACATTTCGGGACACAACAAGCGACGAAATTTCAGGACACGGAGAGTGACGAAATTTCAGGACGCAATAAGTGACTAAAAATCAGGATGTGAAATGTGACAAAAATTCAGGACGGAAAGTAGACACATTTCAGGACACGAAAAGTGGTGACATTTCAGGCCACGAAAAGCGACAACATTTCAGGACACGAAAAGCGATGACATTTCAGGACATGAAAAGCGACGAAATTTCAGGACACAAAAAACTGCGAAATTTCAGGACACGGAGAGTGATGAAATTTCAGGACGCAATAAGTGACTAAAAATCAGGATGTGAAATGCGACAAAAATTCAGGATGGAAAATAGACACATTTCAGGACGCGAAAAGCGATGACATTTCAGGACACGAAAAGCAACAACATTTCAGGACACGAAAAGCGACAAAATTTCAGGACATGGAGAGTGACGAAATTTCAGGGCACAAAGAGCGACGAAATTTCAGTGCACGAAAACGACTAAATTTCAGAACACAAAAAGGACGAAAGTTCAGCGGGCAAAAAGCAAAGAAAATTCAGCATGCGTAAAGCTGAGAAATTTCAGTACACGTAAAATGATGAAAATTCAGGACGTGAAAAGCGATGAAAATTCAGCACGCATAAAACGATGACAATTCAGCACATAAAAAGTGACAAAAATGCGGAATGTGAAATTCGATGAAAATGCAGCACGCTCAATGCGACGGACCTTCCGGAAGCGAAAAGCGATGAAAATTCAGGACGCAACAAGGGACTAAAAATCAGGACGTGAAATGTGACAAAAATTCAGGACGGAAAATAGACACATTTCAGCACGTGAAAAGCGATGACATTTCAGGACGTGAAAAGCGACGACATTTCAGGACACGAAAATCGACGAAATTTCAGGAGACGAAAAGCGATGACATTTCAGGACACGAAAAGCGACAAAATTTCAGGACACGGAAAGTGACGAAATTTCAGGGCACAAAAAGCGACGAAATATCAGGGTATGAAAAGCGACTAAATTTCGGAACACAAAAAGGGCAAAAGTTCAGCAGGGAAAAAGAGAAGAAAATTCAGCATGCATAAAGCTGAGAAATTTCAGCACAAGAAAAACGACGAAAATTCAGGACATGAAATGCAACGAAAAGTCAGGACGGAAAATAGACACATTTTCAGGATGCAAAAACCTACAAAATTTCATGACGTGAAAAGCGACAACATTTCAGGACACGAAAAGCGACGACATTTCAGGAGACGAAAAGCGATGACATTTCAGGATACGAAAAGCGATGACATTTCAGGACATGAAAAGCAACAAAATTTCACGACACAAAAAGTGACGAAATTTCAAGACACGGAAAGTGACGAAATTTCAGGACGCAATAAGTGACTAAAAATCAGGATGTGAAATGTGACAAAAATTCTGGACGGAAAGTAGACACTTTTCAGGACGCGAAAAGCGATGACATTTCAGGCCACGAAAAGCGACAACATTTCAGGACACGAAAACCGATGACATTTCAGGACATGAAAAGCGACGAAATTTCAGGACACAAAAAACGACGAAATTTCAGGACACGGAGAGTGATGAAATTTCAGGACGCAATAAGTGACTAAAAATCAGGATGTGAAATGTGACAAAAATTCAGGACCGAAAATAGACACATTTCAGGACGCGAAAAGCGATGACATTTCAGGACACGAAAAGCGACAACATTTCAGGACACGCAATGCGACGAAATTTCAGGACATGGAAAGTGACGAAATTTCAGGGCACAAAGAGCGACGAAATTTCAGGGCACGAAAACGACTAAATTTCAGAACACAAAAAGGACGAAAGTTCAGCAGGCAAAAAGCAAAGAGAATTCAGCATGCGTAAAGCTGAGAAATTTCAGTACAAGAAAAATGATGAAAATTCAGGACGTGAAAAGCGATGAAAATTCAGCACGCATAAAATGACGACAATTCAGCACATAAAAAGTGACAAAAAATGCGGCATGAGAAATGCGATGAAAATTCAGGACGCTCAATGCGACGGACCTTCAGGAAGTGAAAAGTGAAGAAAATTCAGGACGCAACAAGGGACTAAAAATCAGTATGTGAATTGTGAGAAAAATTCAGGATGGAAAATACACACATTTCAGGACACGAGAAGTGATTACATTTCAGGACACGAAAAGCGACAAAATTTCAGGGTACAAAAAGCGACTAAATTTCAGAACACAAAAAGGGACAAAAGTTCAGCAGTGAAAAAGAGAAGAAAATTCAGCATGCATAATGAGAAATTTCAGCACACGAAAAACGACAAAAATTCAGGACATGAAATGCAAAGAAAATTCAAGACGGAAAATAGACACATTTTCAGGATGCAAAAAGCTACAAAATTTCATGACGTGAAAAGCGACGACATTTCAGGACACGAAAAGCGATGACATTTCAGGAGACGAAAAGCGATGACATTTCAGGACATGAAAAACGATGACATTTCACGACATGAAAAGCGATAAAATTTCAGGACATGAAAAGCGACGAAATTTCAGGACACAAAAAACGACGAAATTTCAGGACACGGAGAGTGATGAAATTTCAGGACGCAATAAGTGACTAAAAATCAGGATGTGAAATGTGACAAAAATTCAGGACCGAAAATAGACACATTTCAGGACGCGAAAAGCGGTGACATTTCAGGACACGAAAAGCGACAACATTTCAGGACACGCAATGCGACGAAATTTCAGGACATGGAAAGTGACGAAATTTCAGGGCACAAAGAGCGACGAAATTTCAGGGCACGAAAACGACTAAATTTCAGAACACAAAAAGGACGAAAGTTCAGCAGGCAAAAAGCAAAGAAAATTCAGCATGCGTAAAGCTGAGAAATTTCAGTACAAGAAAAATGATGAAAATTCAGGACGTGAAAAGCGATGAAAATTCAGCACGCATAAAATGACGACAATTCAGCACATAAAAAGTGACAAAAAATGCGGCATGAGAAATGCGATGAAAATTCAGGACGCTCAATGCGACGGACCTTCAGGAAGTGAAAAGTGAAGAAAATTCAGGACGCAACAAGGGACTAAAAATCAGTATGTGAATTGTGAGAAAAATTCAGGATGGAAAATACACACATTTCAGGACACGAGAAGTGATTACATTTCAGGACACGAAAAGCGACAAAATTTCAGGGTACAAAAAGCGACTAAATTTCAGAACACAAAAAGGGACAAAAGTTCAGCAGTGAAAAAGAGAAGAAAATTCAGCATGCATAATGAGAAATTTCAGCACACGAAAAACGACAAAAATTCAGGACATGAAATGCAAAGAAAATTCAAGACGGAAAATAGACACATTTTCAGGATGCAAAAAGCTACAAAATTTCATGACGTGAAAAGCGACGACATTTCAGGACACGAAAAGCGATGACATTTCAGGAGACGAAAAGCGATGACATTTCACGACATGAAAAGCGACAAAATTTCAGGACACGGAGAGTGACGAAATTTCAGGACGCAATAAGTGACTAAAAATCAGGATGTGAAATGTGACAAAAATTCAAGACGGAAAATAGACACATTTCAGGACGCGAAAAGCGATGACATTTCAGGCCACTAAAAGCGACAACATTTCAGGACACGAAAAGCGCTGACAATTCAGGACAAGAAAAGCGACGACATTTCGGGACACAACAAGCGACGAAATTTCAGGACACGGAGAGTGACGAAATTTCAGGACGCAATAAGTGACTAAAAATCAGGATGTGAAATGTGACAAAAATTCAGGACGGAAAGTAGACACATTTCAGGACACGAAAAGTGATGACATTTCAGGCCACGAAAAGCGACAACATTTCAGGACACGAAAAGCGATGACATTTCAGGACATGAAAAGCGACGAAATTTCAGGACACAAAAAACTGCGAAATTTCAGGAAACGGAGAGTGATGAAATTTCAGGACGCGATAAGTGACTAAAAATCAGGATGTGAAATGCGACAAAAATTCAGGACGGAAAATAGACACATTTCAGGACGCGAAAAGCGATGACATTTCAGGACGTGAAAAGCGATGACATTTCAGGACACGAAAAGCGACAAAATTTCAGGACATGGAAAGTGACGAAATTTCAGGGCACAAAGAGCGACGGAATTTCAGTGGACGAAAACGACTAAATTTCAGAACACAAAAAGGACGAAAGTTCAGCGGGCAAAAAGCAAAGAAAATTCAGCATGCGTAAAGCTGAGAAATTTCAGTACACGAAAAATGATGAAAATTCAGGACGTGAAAAGCGATGAAAATTCAGCACGCATAAAATGACGACAATTCAGCACATACAAAGTGACAAAATTGCGGAAGGTGAAATTCGATGAAAATGCAGCACGCTCAATGCGACGGAAGCGAAAAGCGATGAAAATTCAGGACGCAACAAGGGACTAAAAATCAGGACGTGAAATGTGACAAAAATTCAGGACGGGAAATAGACACATTTCAGCACGTGAAAAGCGATGACATTTCAGGACGTGAAAAGCGACGACATTTCAGGACATGAAAATCGACGAAATTTCAGGAGACGAAAAGCGATGACATTTCAGGACACGAAAAGCGACAAAATTTCAGGACACGGAAAGTGACGAAATTTCAGGGCACAAAAAGCGACGAAATATCAGGGTATGAAAAGCGACTAAATTTCGGAACACAAAAAGGGACAAAAGTTCAGCAGGGAAAAAGAGAAGAAAATTCAGCATGCATAAAGCTGAGAAATTTCAGCACAAGAAAAACGACGAAAATTCAGGACATGAAATGCAACGAAAAGTCAGGACGGAAAATAGACACATTTTCAGGATGCAAAAACCTACAAAATTTCATGACGTGAAAAGCGACAACATTTCAGGACACGAAAAGCGACGACATTTCAGGAGACGAAAAGCGATGACATTTCAGGATACGAAAAGCGATGACATTTCAGGACATGAAAAGCAACAAAATTTCACGACACAAAAAGTGACGAAATTTCAAGACACGGAAAGTGACGAAATTTCAGGACACAATAAGTGACTAAAAATCAGGATGTGAAATGTGACAAAAATTCTGGACGGAAAGTAGACACTTTTCAGGACGCGAAAAGCGATGACATTTCAGGCCACGAAAAGCGACAACATTTCAGGACACGAAAACCGATGACATTTCAGGACATGAAAAGCGACGAAATTTCAGGACACAAAAAACGACGAAATTTCAGGACACGGAGAGTGATGAAATTTCAGGACGCAATAAGTGACTAAAAATCAGGATGTGAAATGTGACAAAAATTCAGGACCGAAAATAGACACATTTCAGGACGCGAAAAGCGATGACATTTCAGGACACGAAAAGCGACAACATTTCAGGACACGCAATGCGACGAAATTTCAGGACATGGAAAGTGACGAAATTTCAGGGCACAAAGAGCGACGAAATTTCAGGGCACGAAAACGACTAAATTTCAGAACACAAAAAGGACGAAAGTTCAGCAGGCAAAAAGCAAAGAGAATTCAGCATGCGTAAAGCTGAGAAATTTCAGTACAAGAAAAATGATGAAAATTCAGGACGTGAAAAGCGATGAAAATTCAGCACGCATAAAATGACGACAATTCAGCACATAAAAAGTGACAAAAAATGCGGCATGAGAAATGCGATGAAAATTCAGGACGCTCAATGCGACGGACCTTCAGGAAGTGAAAAGTGAAGAAAATTCAGGACGCAACAAGGGACTAAAAATCAGTATGTGAATTGTGAGAAAAATTCAGGATGGAAAATACACACATTTCAGGACACGAGAAGTGATTACATTTCAGGACACGAAAAGCGACAAAATTTCAGGGTACAAAAAGCGACTAAATTTCAGAACACAAAAAGGGACAAAAGTTCAGCAGTGAAAAAGAGAAGAAAATTCAGCATGCATAATGAGAAATTTCAGCACACGAAAAACGACAAAAATTCACGACATGAAATGCTAAGAAAACTCAGGACGGAAAATAGACACATTTTCAGGATGCAAAAAGCTACAAAATTTCATGACGTGAAAAGCGACGACATTTCAGAACACTAAAAGCGGCGACATATCAGGACTCGAAAAGCGATGACATTTCAGGACACGAAAAGCGATGACATTTCACGACATGAAAAGCGATAAAATTTCAGGACACGGAGAGTGACGAAATTTCAGGACGCAATAAGTGACTAAAAATCAGGATGTGAAATGTGACAAAAATTCAGGATGGAAAATAGACACATTTCAGGACTCGAAAAGCGATGACATTTCAGGCCACTAAAAGCGACAACATTTCAGGACACAAAAAGCGCTGACAATTCAGGACAAGAAAAGCGATGACATTTCAGGACACAACAAGCGACGAAATTTCAGGACACGGAGAGTGACGAAATTTCAGGACGCAATAAGTGACTAAAAATCAGGATGTGAAATGGGACAAAAATTCTGGACGGAAAGTAGACACATTTCAGGACACGAAAAGTGATGACATTTCAGGCCACGAAAAGCGACAACATTTCAGGACACGAAAAGCGATGACATTTCAGGACATGAAAAGCGACGAAATTTCAGGACACAAAAAACTGCGAAATTTCAGTACACGAAAAATGATGAAAATTCAGGACGTGAAAAGCGATGAAAATTCAGCACGCATAAAATGATGACAATTCAGCACATAAAAAGTGACAAAAATGCGGAATGTGAAATTCGATGAAAATGCAGCACGCTCAATGCGACGGACCTTCCGGAAGCGAAAAGCGATGAAAATTCAGGACGCAACAAGGGACTAAAAATCAGGACGTGAAATGTGACAAAAATTCAGGACGGAAAATAGACACATTTCAGCACGTGAAAAGCGATGACATTTCAGGACGTGAAAAGCGACGACATTTCAGGACACAAAAATCGACGAAATTTCAGGAGACGAAAAGCGATGACATTTCAGGACACGAAATGCGACGAAATTTCAGGACACGGAAAGTGACGAAATTTCAGGGCACAAAAAGCGACAAAATATCAGGGTATGAAAAGCGACTAAATTTCGGAACACAAAAAGGGACAAAAGTTCAGCAGGGAAAAAGAGAAGAAAATTCAGCATGCATAAAGCTGAGAAATTTCAGCACTAAAAATCAAGATGTGAAATGTGACAAAAATTCAGGACGGAAAAAAGACACATTTCAGGACGTGAAAAGCAATGACATTTCAGGACACGAAAAGCGATGACTTTTCAGGACACGAAAAGCGATGACATTTCGGGACACGAAAAGCGACAAAGTTTCAGGACACAAAAAGCGACAAAATTTCAGGACACGGAAAGTGACGAAATTTCAGGGCACGAAAAGCGACTAAATTTCAGAACACAAAAAGGTACGAAAGTTCAGAAGGAAAAAAGCAAAGAAAATTCAGCATGCGTAAAGCTGAGAAATTTCAGTAGAAGAAAAATGACGAAAATTCAGGACGTGAAAAGCGATGAAATTTCAGCACGCGTAAAATAACGAAAATTCAGCACATAAAAAGTGACGAAAATGCAGCATGTGAAATGCGATGAAAATTCAGCACATTCAATGCGACGGACCTTCAGGAAGCGATAATGACTAAAATTCAGGACACAATAAGTGACTAAAAATCAGGACGTGAAATGTGACAAAAATTCAGGACGGAAATTAGACACATTTCAGGACGCGAGAAGCGATGACATTTCAGGACACGAAAAGAGACAACATTTCAGGACACGAAAAACGACGAAAATTCACGACATGAAATGCAAAGAAAATTCAGGACGGAAAATAGACACATTTTCAGGACACAAAACGCGACAAAATTTCATGACGTGAAAAGCGACGACATTTCAGGAGACGAAAAGCGATGACATTTCAGGACACGAAAAGCGATGACATTTCAGGACATGAAAAGTGACAAAATTTCAGGACGTGAAAAGTGATGACATTTCAGGACACAAAAAGCGACAACATTTCAGGACACGAAAGGCGACGGAATTTCAGGACACGGAAAGTGACGAAATTTCAGCACGCGAAAAAAGACGCAATTTCAGGACATGAAATGCAACGAAAACTCAGGACAGAAAATAGACACATTTTCAGGACACAAAAAGATACAAAATCTCATGACATGAAAAGCGACAACATTTCAGGACACGAAAAGTGACGACATTTCAGGAGACGAAAAGCGATGACATTTCAGGACATAAAAAGAGACAAAATTTCAGGACACAAAAAGGGACTAAATTTCAAGACACAGAAAGTGACGAAATTTCACGACGCAACAAGTGACTACAAATCAGGATGTGAAATGTGACAAAAATTCAGGACGGAAAATAGACACATTTCAGGACGCAAAAAGGTACAAAATTTCATGACGTGAAAAGCGACAACATTTCAGGACACGAAAAGTGACGACATTTCAGGAGACGAAAAGCGATGACATTTCAAGACACGAAAAGCGACAAAA
Source organism: Raja brachyura (assembly GCA_963514005.1). Next base: position 102,395,378 of record OY740786.1, read on the forward strand.
TTTCAGGACACAAAAAGCGGCGAAATTTCAGGACACGGACAGTGACGAAATTTCAGGACGCAATAAGTGACTAAATATCAGGATGTGAAATGTTGCAAAAATTAAGGACAGAAAATAGACACATTTCAGGACGCGAAAAGCGATGACATTTCAGGACACGAAAAGCGATGACATTTCAGGAGACGAAAAGCGATGACATTTCAGGACATGGAAAGCGATGACATTTCAGGACATGAAAAGCGACAAAATTTCAGGACACAAAAAGCGACAAAATTTCAGGACGGAATTTCAAGGCACAAAGAGCGACGAACTTTCAGGCGACGAAAACTCAGGAGGGAAAGTAGACACATTTTCGGGACGCAAAACGTACAAAATTTCATGACGTGAAAAGTGACGACATTTCAGGAAACAGAGAGTGACGAAATTTCAGGACGCAATGTGACGAAATTTCAGGGCAAAAAGAGCGACAAAATTTCAGGGCACGAAAAGCGACTAAATTTCTGAACACAAAAAGGGACGCAAGTTCAGCAGGCAAAAAGCAAAGAAAATTTCCGCATGAGTAAAGCTGAGAAATTTCAGTACACGAAAAATGACGAAAATTCAGGACGTGAAAACGATGAAAATTCAGCACGCGTAAAATGACGAATATTCAGCACATAAAAAGTGACGAAAATGCGGCATGTGAAATGCGATGAAAATTCAGCACACTCAATGTGACGGACCTTCAGGAAGCCAAAATGTCTAAAATATAGGACGCAGTAAGTGACTAAAAACCAAGACATGAAATGTGACAAAAATTCAGGACAGAAAATAGACACATTTCAGGACGCAAGAAGTGATGACATTTCAGGACACGAAAAGAGACAACATTTCAGGACACGAAAAACGACGGCATTTCAGCACTCGGAAAGTGACGAAATTTAAGGGCACAAAAAGCGACGAAATTTCAGGGTACAAAAAGCGACTAAATTTCAGAACACAAAAAGGGACAAAAGTTCAGCAGGGAAAAAGAGAAGAAAATTCAGCATGCATAAAGCTGAGAAATTTCAGCACACGAAAAACAACGAAAATTCAGGACATGAAATGCAACGAAAATTCAGGGCGTAAAATAGACACATTTTCAGGATGCAAAAAGCTACAAAATTTCATGACGTGAAAAGCGACGACATTTCAGGACACGAAAAGCGACGACATTTCAGGAGACGAAAAGTGATGACATTTCAGGACACGAAAAGCGATGATAGTTCAGGACATGAAAAGCGACAAAATTTCAGGACACAAAAAGTGACGAAATTTCAGGACACGGAATGTGACGAAATTTCAGTACGCAATAAGTGACCAAAAATCAGGATGTGAAATGTGATAAAAATTCAAGACGGAAAATAGACACATTTCAGGAGGTGAAAAGCAATGACATTTCAGAACACGAAAAGCGACGACATTTCAGGACACGAAAAGCGATGACATTTCAGGACACAAAAAGCGATGACATTACAGGACATTAAAAGCGACAACATTTCAGGACACAAAAAGCGACGAAATTTCGACACGCTAAGTGACGAAATTTCAGGACACGAAAAGTGATGACATTTCAGGACACGGAAGGTGACAAAATTTCAGGGCACAAAAAGCGACAAGATTTCAAGGTACGAAAAGTGACTAAATTTCAGAACAGAAAAAGGGACAAAACGTCACCAGGAAAAAGAAAAGAAAATTCAGCATGCATAAAGCTGAGAAATTTCAGCACACGAAAAATGATGAAAATTCAGGACGTGAAATGCGCTGAAAATTTAGCACGCATAAAATGACGACAATTCAGCACATAAAAAGTGACAAAATGCGGCATGTGAAATGCCTTGAAAATTCAGCACGCTCAATGCGACGGACCTTCAGGAAGCGAAAATCAACGAAAATTCAGGACGCAACAAGGGATTAAAAATCAGGACGTGAAAAGTGACAAAAATTCAGGACGGAAAATAGACACATTTCAGCACGTGAAAAGCGATGACATTTCAGGACACGAAAAGCGACAACATTTCAGGACACGAAAAGCGACGACATTTCAGTACACGAAAAGCGACGACATTTCAGGAGACGAAAAGCGATGACATTACAGGACACGAAAAGGAACAAAATTTCAGGACACAGAAAATGACAAAATTTCAGGGCACAAAGAGCGACGAAACCTCAGGGCACGAAAAGCATCTAAATTTCAGAACACAATAAGGGACAAATGTTCAACAAAGGAAAAGCGAAGAAAATTCAGCATGCATAAAGCTGAGAAATTTCAGTACACGAATAACTACGAAAATTCAGGACATGAAATGCAACGAAAATTCAGGACGTGAAAAACAACGAAATTTCAGTACGCGAGAAACGGCAACATTTCAGGGCACGAAAAGCAACCAAATTTCAGGGCACAAAAAGCGACGAAATTTCAGAACACAAAAAGCGACAAAAATTCAGCTTGCGTAAAGCGACAAATCTTCAGGACGTGAAAAGCAATGAAAATTCAGCATACGTAAAGTGACTAAAATTCAGCACATAAAAAGTGACGAAAATGCGGCATATGTAATGCGATGAAAATTCAGCACGCTCAGAGCGATGGGCCTTCAGGAAGCAAAAAGCGACGAAAATTCTGAATGCAATAAGGGACTAAAAATCAGGATGTGAAATGTGACAAAAATTCAGGATGGAAAATAGACACACATCAGGACGCGAGAAGCGATGACATTTCAGGACACAAAAAGCGACAAAATTTCAGTGCACGATAAGCAACGAAATTTCAGGACACGGAAAGTGACGAAATTTCAGGGCACAAAAAGTGATAAAAATTCAAGACGCAATAAGGGATTAAAAATCAGGACGTGAAATGTGACAAAAATTCAGGACAGGAAATAGACGCATTTCAGGATGATAAAGCGATGACATTTCAGGACACGGAAAGCGACAAAATCTCATGGCACGAAAAGTGACGAAAATTCAGGACAAGAAAAGCGACGAAATTTCAGGGCACAAAAAGGGAACGAAAATTCAGCAGGCAAAAAGCAAAGAAAATTCAGCATGCGTAAAGTTGAGAAATTTCCGTACACGTAAAACGGCAAAAATTCAGGACATGGAATGCACCGAAAATTCAGGACATGAAAAACGACAACATTTCAGGATGGAAAAAATGACGAAAATTCAGCACATGTAAAACACATGAAAAGATTCATCACACAATAAGGAATGAAAATTCGGCACGTGAAATGCGACGAACAATCAGCACGCGCATCGCAACGGACCTTCAGGATGCGAAATCAAACAAAATTTCAGGACTCAAAATGCAAACAAAATTCAGGACCAGAAAGGCGACGAAAATTCAGGATGCGAGTAGTGACGAAATTTCAGAACGAAAAAAGGCCAGATTTGCGCGCACGGAAAGTGACAAAAAAATTCAGGATGGAAATAGCGACAAAAATTCAGGAAGCATAATGCGAAAAGGGAATGAATTTGAAATGCGACAAAATTTCAGCACATGAAAAGCGACAAAAATTCAAAACGCCAAAAGCGACTTAAATTCAGGATGCAAACAGCGACAAAAGGTCAAGACACATGAAGCAACAACATTTCAGGACACCAAAAGTGAAAATATTTCAGCACAATAAAGCCACAAACCTTCAGGACGTGAAAAGCGATGAAATTTCAGCACACAAAAGTGATGAAAATTCAGGACATAAAAGATGATGAAAATTCAAAATGCCAAAGGTGAAGTAAATTCAGGACACAAAAAACGACAAAATTACAGGACGCATAAAGCGGCGAAATTTTAGAACATGAAATGCGCCAGAATTTCTATACACGAAAACCCATGAAAATTCAGCACGCCAAAAGTAAACAAAATTCATGACGCGAAAACAGAACAAATTTCAGGACGGGAAAAGCGACAACATTTCAGGACTTGAAATTAAACAAAATTTCAGCACACAAATAGTGACAAAAATTCACCACGAGAAAAGCGATGAAATTTAGCACGTGAAAAGCGAAGAACCTTCAGCGACGAAACTCAGCACTCAAGAAGCGACAAAATTTCGGCACACAAAATGCGATGATATTTCAGCACAGGAAAAGCGATGAAAATTCAGGATGCGAAATGCGACGAAATGTCAGGTCGTGAAAAGCAACAAAATTTCCTGAAATGAAAAGTGACTAAATTTCAGTACATGAAAAGCGACGAAAATTCAGCTTGCAAAAAGCGAAAAAATCTTCTGGACGTGAAAAACGATGAAAATTCAGGACATGAAGTGACTAAATTTCAGGACATGAAAAGCGACGAAAATTCAAAATGTGACAAAACTTCAGGACGTGAAAAGGGATGAAAATTCAGCACGAGTAAAATGACGAAAATTCAGCACATAAAATGTGACGAAAATGCGGCAAGTGAACTGCGATGAATTTTCAGCACGCTCAAAGTGACTGACCTTCAGGAAGCGAAAAGCGACGAAAATTCAAGACGCAATAAGTGACTAAAAATCAGGTCGTGAAATGTGACCAAAATTCAGGACGGAAAATAGACACATTTCAGGACGCGAGAAGCGATGACATTTCAGGACACGAAAAGGGACAAAATTTCAGGACAAGGAAAGTGACGAAATTTCAGGACACAAAAAATGACGAAATTTCAGGGCATGGAAAGTGACTAAATTTCAGAACACAAAAAGGGACAAAAGTTCAGCAGGGAAAAAGAGAAGAAAATTCAGCATGCATTAAGCTGAGAAATTTCAGCACACGAAAAACGACGAAAATTCAGGACATGAAATGCAACGAAAATTCAGGACAGAAAATAGACACATTTTCAGGACACAAAAAGCTACAAAATTTCATGACGTGAAAAGGGACGACATTTCAGGACAGGAAAAGCGATGACATTTCAGGACACGAAAAGCGATGACATTTCAGCACAATAAAGCGATGACATTTCAGGACACGAAAGGCGACAAAATTTCAGGACACAAAAGCGACGAAATTTCAGGACACAAAAAGGGACAAAAGTTCAGCAGCAGAAAAGCGAAGAAAATTCAACATGCATAAAGCTGAGAAATTTCAGCACACGCAAAACGACGAAAATTCAGGACATGAAATGCAAGGAAAATTCAGGACGGAAAATAGACACATTTTCAGGACGCAAAAAGCTACAAAATGTCATGACGTGAAAAGTGACGACATTTCAGGACAGGAAAAGCGATGACATTTCAGGACACGAAAAGCGACGAAATTTCAGGACACGGAAATAAACAAAATTTCAGGGCACAAAAAGCGACTAAATTTCAGAACACAAAAAGGGACAAAAGTTCACCAGGGAAAAAGTGATGAAAATTCAGCATGCATAAAGCTGAGAAATTTCAGCACATGAAAAACGACGAAAATTCAGGACATGAAATTCAGGACGGAAAATAGACACATTTTCAGGACGCAAAATGTACAAAATTTCATGACGTGAAAAGCGACGACATTTCAGGACGCGAAAAGCGACGGCATTTCAGGACACGAAAAGCGACAACATTTCAGGACACGAAAAGCGATGACATTTCAGGACACGAAAAGCGATGACATTTCAGGGCATAAAAAGCGACAAAATTTCAGGACACAAAAAGCGACAAAATTTCAGGACACGGAGAGTGATGAAATTTCACGATGCAATAAGTGACTAAAAATCAGGATGTGAAATGTGACAAAAATTCAGGACGGAAAATAGACACATTTCAGGATGCAAAAAGCAATGGCATTTCAGGACACGAAAAGCAGCGAAATTTCAGGACACGGAAAGTGACGAAATTTCAGGACACAAAGAGCGACGAAATTTCAGGGTACAAAAAGCGACTAAATTTCAGAACACAAAAAAGGGACAAAAGTTCAGCAGGGAAAAAGAGAAGAAAATTCAGCATGAATAAAGCTGAAAAATTTCAGCACACGAAAAACGACAAAATTTCAGGACATGAAATGCAACAAAAACTCAGGACGGAAAATAGACACATTATCAGGACGCAAAAAGGTACAAAATTTCATGACATGAAAAGCGACGACATTTCAGGACATGAAAACGACGACATTTCAGGACGCAAAAAGCGATGAAAATTCAACAAGTGAAAAACACTGAAGATTAAGCACACGAAAAGTGATGAAAATTCGGCACGTGAAATGCGACCGAGATTCAGCACACGCAACGTAACGGACCATCAGGAAGCAAAATCCTTGTTGAATATTTTTTATTAGAAGTATAAGTACAGGTTTAAGTACAAGTACATATAAAAACAAAATCCAACAAAATTTCAGGACTCAAAACTCAACTACAATTCTGGACCTGAAAGGCGAGGAAAATTCATGATGTGAGTAGTGACGAAATTTCAGAATGAAAAAAGGCCAGATTTGCGTGCACGGAAAGTGACAAAAATTCAGGACGGAAATAGCGACAAAAATTCAGGAAGCATAATGCGAAAAGGGAATTAATTTGAAATGCGACAAAGTTTCAGCACATGAAAGGTGACAAAAATTCAAAACGACAAAAGCGACAAATTCAGGATGCAAACAGCGACAAAAGGTCAGGACACATGAAGTGACAACATTTCATGACATGAAAAGTGAAAATATTTCAGCACAAGAAAAGTGACAAACCTTCAGGACGCGAAAAGCGATGAAAATTCAGCACACAAAAAGATGACGAAAATTCAAAACGCCAAAGGTGAAGTAAATTTAGGACACAAAAAATGACAAAATTACAGGATGCATAAAGCGACGAAGTTTCAGAACTTGAAATGCGACAGAATTTCAATACACGAAAAGCCATGAAAATTCAGCACGCAAAAAGGGTACAAAATTCAAGACGCGAAAACAGAACAAATTTCAGGACGGGAAAAGCAACAACATTTCGGGACTTGGAATGAAACAAAATTTCAGCACACAAATAGCCACAAAAATTAACCATGAGAAAAGCGATGAAATTCAGCACATGAAAAGCGAAGAACCTTCAGCACATGAATTGTGACGAAAACTCAGCACTCAAGAAGTGACGAAATTTCAGCACACAAATTGCAATGAGATTTCAGCACACGAAAAGTGATGAAAATTCATGATGCGAAATGCGACGAAATGTCAGGACACGAAAAGTGACAAAATCTCCGGACATGAAAAGTGACTAAATTTCAGGACATGAAAAGCGACGAAAATTCAGCTTGCGAAAAGCTACAAATCTTCAGGACATGGAAAACAATGAAAATTCAGGACATGAAAAGTGACTAAATTTCAGGACATGAAAAGCGACGAAAATTTAGCTTTCGAAAAGCGACAAATCTTCAGGATGTGAAATGCGATGAAAATTCAGCACGCTCAAAATGACGGACCTTCAGGAAGCGAAAAGCGACAAAAATTCAGGACGCAATAAGTGACTAAAAATCAGGACGTGCAATGTGACAAAAATTCAGGACGGAGAAGCGATGACATTTCAGGACACGAAAAGCGACAAAATTTCAGGACACGAAAAGCGACAAAATTTCAGGACACGGAAAGTGACGAAATTTCAGGGCACAAAAAGCGACGAAATTTCAGGGCACGAAAAGGAATAAATTTCAGAACACAAAAAGGGACAAAAGTTCAGCAGGGAAAAAGCGAAGAAAATTAAGCATGCGTAAATCTCAAAAATTTCAGTACACGAAAAACGACGAAAATTCAGGACATGAAATGCAACGAAAATTCAGGACGGAAAATAGACACATTTTCAGGACGCAAAAAGCTACAAAATTTCATGATGCGAAAAGCAATGACATTTCAGGACATGAAAAGCGATGACATTTCAGGACACGAAAAGCAACAAAATATCAGGACATGAAAAGCGACAAAATTTCAGGACATGGAAAGTGACGAAATTTCAGCACGCAATAAGTGACTAAAAATCAGGACGTGAAATGTGACAAAAATTCAGGATGGAAAATAGACACATTTCAGGACGTGAGAAGCGATGACATTTCAGGACACGAAAAGCGACAAATTTTCAGGACACAAACAGCGACGAAATTTCAGGACATGTAAAGTGACTAAAATTCAGCACATAAAAAGTGACGAAAATGCGGCATGTGAAATGCGATGAAAATTCAGCACGCGCAGAGCGACGGACCTTCAGGAACCAAAAAGCGACGAAAATTCTTGATGCAACAAGGGACTAAAAATCAGGATTTGAAATGTGACAAAAATTTAGAATGGAAAATAGATACATTTCAGGACGCGAGAAGCGATGACATTTCAGGACACGAAAAGCAACAAAATTTCAGTACACGAAAAGCGTTGAAATTTCAGGGCACAGAAAGCGATGAAATTTCAGAACACAAAAAGGGATGAAAATTCAGCAAGGGAAAAGTGAAGAAAATTCAGCATGCAGAAAGCTGAGATATTTCAGAACAAAAAAAGGGACAAAGGTTCAGCAGACAAAAAGCGAGGAAAATTTAGCATGCGTAAAGCTGCAAAATTTCAGTACACGAAAAACGACGAAAATTCAGGACATGAAATGCAACGAAAATTCAGGACGTGAAAAATTACAGTTCAGGATGTTTTTCGTGTACTGAAATTTTTCAGCTTTACGCATGCTGAATTTTCTTTGCTTTTTCCCTGCTGAACTTTTGTCCCTTTTTTTGTTCTGAAATATCTCAGCTTTCTGCATGCTGAATTGTCTTCACTTTTCCCCTGCTGAATTTTCATCCCTTTTTGTGTCCTGAAATTTAGTCGCTTTTCGTGCCCTGAAATTTTGTCACTTTTCGTGCCCTGAAATTTTGTCGATTTTCGTGTGCTGAAAATTTGTCGCTTTTCATGTCCTGAAATGTGTCTATTTTCCGTCCTGAATTTCTGTCACATTTCACGTCCTGATTTTTAGTTCCTTATTGCGTCCTGAATGTTTGTCGCTTTTCGCTTCCTGAAGGTCTGTCACTTTGAGCGTGCTGAATTTTCATCGCATTTCACATGCCGCATTTACGTCACTTTTTATGTGCTGAATTTTAGTCACTTTACGCGTGCTGAATTTTCATCGCTTTTCACGTCCTGAAGATATGTCGCTTTTCGCAAGCTGAATTTTCGTCGCTTTTTGTGTTGTGAAATTTTGTCGCTTTTTGTGCCCTGAAATTTCGTTGCTTTTCGTGCCCTGAAATGCTGTCGTTTTTCGTGTCCTGAAATTTTGTCGTTTTTGACGTCCTGAATTTTAGTCACTTTATGCGTGCTGAATTTTCATCGCTTTTGACGTCCTGAAGATATGTTGCTTTTTGCAAGCTGAAATTTAGTCGCTTTTCGTGTCCTGAAATTTCGTTGCTCTTTGTGCCCGTAATTTCTTCACTTTCGGTGTCCTGAAATGTTGACGCTTTTCACGTTCTGAAATGTCATCTCTTTTTGCGTCCTGAAATGTGTCTATTCTCCGTCCTGAATTTTTTTCACATTTCACATCCTGATTTTTAGTCACTTATTGCATCCTGAAATTTCGTCACTTTCCGTGTCCTGAAATTTCGTCACTTTTCGTGTCCTGAAATTTTGTTGCTTTTCGTGTCCTGAACTGTCATCGCTTTTCGTGCCCTGAAATTTTGTCGCTTTTTGTGCCCTGAAATTTCGTCACTTTCTGTGTCCTGAAATCTCGTTGCTTTTCGTGTACTCAAATTTTGTCGCTTTTCGTGTCCTGAAATGTCATCGCTTCTCCGTCCTGATTTTCGTTGCATTTCATGTCCTGAATTTTCCTTGTTTTTCGTGTACTGAAATATTTCAGCTTTACGCATGCTTAATTTTCTTCGCTTTTTCCCTGCTGAACTTTTGTCCCTTTTTGAGTTCTGAAATTTAGTCGCATTTTGTGCCCTTAAATTTTGTTGCTTTGTGTTCCCTGAAATATTGTCACTTTCCGTGTCCTGAAATTTTGTCGATTTTAGTGTCCTGAAATTTTGTCGCTTTTCGTGTCCCAGAAATGTCATCTCTTCTCGCGTGCTGAAATATGTCTATTTTCCATCCTGAATTTTTGTCACATTTCACGTCCTGATTTTAGTCACTTATTGCATGCTGAAATTTCATACCTTTCCGTGTCATGAAATTTTATCGCTTTTAATTTCCTGAAATTTTGTCTCTTTTCGTGTCCTGAAATGTCATCGCTTTTCATGTCCTGAAATGTCGTTGCTTTTCATATCATGAAATTTTGTAGCTTTTTGCATCCAGAAAATGTGTCTATTTTCCGTCCTGAATTTTTGTTGCATTTCCTGTCCTGAATTTTCATTGTTTTTCATATACTGAAATTTCACAGCTTTATGCATGCTGAATCGTCTTCACTTTTTCCCTGCTAAACTTTTGTCCCTTTTTGTGTTCTGAAATTTAGTCGCTTTTCGTGCCCTGAAATTTCCTCACTTTTTGTTCCCTGAAATGTTGTCTCTTTTCGTGTCCTGAAATGCTGTCGCTTTTCATGTCTTGAAATGTCGTTGCTTTTCGCGTCATGAAATTTTGTAGCTTTTTGCGTCCTGAAAATGTGTCTATTTTCCGTCCTGGACATTCGTTGCATTTCATGTCCTGAATTTTCGTTGTTTTTCGTGTACTGAAATATCTCAGCTTTACGCATGCTTTTTCCCTGCTGAACATTTGTCCCTTTTTGTGTTCTGAAATTTAGTCGCTTTTCTTGCCCTGAAATGTCGTCGCTTTTTGTGCCCTGAAATTTCGTCACTTTCTGTGTCCTGAAATTTCGTCGCTTTTCATGTCCTTAAATGTTGTTGCTTTTCGTTTCCTGAAACGTCATCGCTTTTTGTGTCCTGAAATGTGTCTATTTTCCGTCCTGAATTTTTGTCACATTTCACGTCCTGATTTTTAGTCACTTATTGCATCCTGAAATATTGTCACTTTCCGTGTCCTGAAATTTCGCAGCTTTCTGAGTCCTGAAATTTTGTCGCTTTTCGTGTCCTGAAATGTCATCGCTTTTTTCGTCCTGAAATGTGTCTATTTTCTGTCCTGAAATTTTGTCACATTTCACGTCCTGATTTTTAGACCCTTATTACTTCCTGATTTTTCGTCGCTTTTCGCTTCCTGAACGTCCATCGCTTTGAGCCAGCTGAATTTTCATCGCATTTCACATACCGCTTTTTATGTGCTGAATTTTCATCATTTTACACGTGCTGAATTTTGATCGCTTTTCATGTCCTGAAGATTTGTCGCTTTTCGTAAGCTGAATTTTCGTCGCTTTTGATGTCTTGTATTTTCATCATTTTTCATCTACTGAAATTTCTCAGCTTTACGCATGCTTAATTTTCTTTGCCTTTTGCCTGCTAAATTTTCATCCCTTTTTGTGTTCTGAAATTTCATCGCTTTTTGTGCCCTGAAAATTCGTCGCTTTTCGTGCACTGAAATGTTGTCGTTTTTCGCGTCCTCAAATTTGGTCGTTTTTCACTTCCTGAATTTTTGTTGTATTGATGTCCTGAATTTTTGTAGTGTTTCAGGATGGAAAATAGACACATTTCAGGACGCGCGAAATGATGACATTTCAGGACACGAAAAGCGACAACACTTCAGTACACGAAAAGTGATGAAATTTCAGGACACGGAAAGTGACAAAATTTCAGGGCACAAAAAGCGACGGAATGTCAGAACACAAAAAGGGACCAAAGTTCAGCAGGCAAAAAGTGAAGAAAATTCATCATTCGTAAAGCTAAGAAATTTCAGTGCACGAAAAACGACGAAAATTCAGTACATGAAATGCAACGACAATTCAGGAGGGAAAATAGACACATTTTCAGGATGCAATGTTCATTTTCAGGACGGAATGTCAGAACACAAAAAGGGACGAATATTCAGCAGCCAAAAAGCGAAGAAAATTCAGCATGTGTAAAGCTGAGAAATTTCAGAACACAAAAAATGACGAAAATTCAGGACATGAAAAGCGGCGGAAATTCAGCAAGCGTAAAGTGACGAAAATTCAGCACATAAAAAGTGACAAAAATGTGGCATGGTAATGCTATGAAAATTCAGCACGCTCAAAGCGATCGACCTTCATGAAGCGAAAAGCGATGAAAATTCAGGACGCAATAAGGGACAAACAATCAGGACATGAAAGAGGACAAAAAACAGGATGGAAAATAGACACATTCCAGGATGCGAAAAGCGATGAAATTTCAGGACTCGAAAAGTGACGAAATTTCAGAGCACGTAAAGCGATGAAATTTCAGGGCACAAAAAGGGACAAAAATTCAGCAGGCAAGAAGCAAAGAAAATTCAGCATGCGTAAAGCTGAGAAATTTCACTACACAAAATACGACGAAAATTCAGAACATGGAATGCAGCGAAAATTCAGGATGTGAAAATCAACGAGATTTCAGGACGCGAAAAATGATAACATTTCAGGACGCAAAGAGCGACAAAAATTCAGCACGTGAAAAACACCGAAGATTCAGCACACGCAATGCAACGGAGCTTCAGGACGCGAAATCCAACAAAATTTCATGACTTAAAATGCAACTAAAATTCGGAACCTGAAAGGCGATGAAAATTCAGGATGCGAGTAGTGATGAAATTTCAGAACGATAAAGGCCAGATTCGAAATGCGACAAAATTTCAGCACATAAAAAGTGACAAAAATTAAAAACGCCAAAAGCGACTTAAATTCAGGACGCAAACAGCGACAAAAGGTCAGGACACATGAAGCGACAACATTTCAGGACACCAAAAGTGAAAATATTTCAGCACAAGAATGCGACAAACCTTCTGGACGCGAAAAGCAATGAAAATTCTGCACACGAAAAGTGACGAAATTTCAGCAAATGAAAAGCACCGAAATTTCAGCACACAAAAAGTGACGAAATTCAGGACATGAAAGATGACGAAAGTTCAAAACGCTAAAAGTGAAGTAAATTCAGGACACAAAAAACGACAAAATTACAGGATGCATAAAGCGACGAAATTTCAGAACATGAAACGCGACAGAATTTCTATACAGTACACAAAAAGGGTACAAAATTCAAGACGCGAAAAGAGAACAAATTTCAGGACGGGAAAAGCGACAACATTTCAGGACATGAAATGAAACAAAATTTCAGCACACAAATAGCAACAAGAATTCACCACGAGAAAAGTGATGAAATTCAGCACGTGAAAAGCAAAGAACCTTCAGCACATGAAATGTGACGAAAACTCAGCACTCAAGAAGCGACAAAATTTCAGCACACAAATTGCGACGAGATTTCAGCACATGAAAAGTGATGAAAATTCAGGATGTGAAATGCAACTAAATGTCAGGACGCGAAAAGCAATAAAATTTCCGGACATGAAAAGTGACTAAATTTCAGGACAAGAAAAGCGACAAAAATTCAGCTTGCGAAAAGCGACAAATCTTCATGACATGAAAAACGATGAAAATTCAGGACATGAAATGTGACTAAATTTCAGAACATGAAAAGCGATGAAAATTCAGCTTTCAAAAAGCGACAAATCTTCAGGACGTGAAAAGTGATGAAAATTCAGCACGCCTATAGTGACGAAAATTCAGCACATAAAAAGTGATGAAAATGTAGCAGGTGAAATGCGATGAAAATTCATTAAGCTCAAAGTGACTGACCTTCAGGAAGGGAAAGCGATGAACATTCAGGACGCAATAAGTGACTAAAAATCAGGACGTGAAATGTGACAAAAATTCAGGACGGAGAAGCGATGACATTTCAGGACACGAAAAGCGACAACATTTCAGGACAAGGAAAGTGACGAAATTTCAGGGCACAAAAAGCGATGAAAATTCTGAACACAAAAAGGGACGAATATTCAGTAGGCAAAAAGCGAAGAAAATTCAGCATGTGTAAAGCTGAGAAATTTCAGAACACGAAAAACTACGAAAATTCAGGTCTTGAAATGTAACGAAAATTCAGGATGTGATAAACGATGAAATTTCAGGACACGAAAAACGCCAACATTTCAGGGCATGAAAAGCAACGAAATTTCAGAAGACAAAAAGCGACGAAAATTCAGCTTGTGAAAAGTGACAAATCTTCAGGATGTGAAAAGCATTGAAAATTCAGCATGCGTAAAGTGACGAAACTTCAGCACATAAAAAGTGATGAAAATGCGGCATGTGAAATGCGATGAAAATTCAGCACGCTCAAATCGATGGACCTTCAGGAAGCTAAAAGCGATAAAAATTGAGGACGCAATAACGGACTAGAAATCAGGACGGAAAATGTGACAAAAATTCAGGACAGAAAATAGACAAAGTTTCAGGGCACATAAAGGGACGACAATTCTGCAGGCAAAAAGCGAAGAAAATTCAGCATGCGTAAAGCTGAGAAATTTCAGTACACAAAAAATGACGAAAATTCAGGACATGGAATACAGCGAAAATTCAGGACGTGGAAAACAACGAAATTTCAGGATGTGAAAAACGACAACATTTTAGGATGCATAAAGAGACGAAAATTCAGCACGTGAAAAACACCGAAGATGCAGCACACGAAAAGTGATGAAAATATGGCACGTGAAGTGAGACGAAGATTCAGCACACGCAACACAATGGACCTTCAGGACGCGAAATCCAACAAAATTTCAGGACACAAAATGCAACTAAAATTCGGGAACTGACAGGCAACGAAAATTCAGGATGCGAGTAGTGACGAAATTTCAGAATGAAAAAAGGCCAGATTTGCGGGCACGGAAAGTGACAAAAATTCAGGACGGAAATAGCGACAAAAATTCAGGAAGCATAATGCGAAAAGGGAATGAATTTGAAATGCGACAAAATTTCAGCACATGAAAAGCGACAAAAAATCAAAACGCCAAAAGCGATGAAAATTCAGCACGCGAAAAGTGATGGAATTTCAGCAAATGAAAAGCACCGAAATTTCAGCACACAAAAAGTGACGAAAATTCAGGACATAAAAGATGATGAAAATTCAAAATGCCAAAGGTGAAGTAATTTCAGGACACAAGAAATGACAAAATTACAGGATGCATAAAGCCATGAAATTTCAGAACGTGAAACGCGACAGAATTTCTATACACAGAAAGCCATGGAAATTCAGCACGCCAAAGTAAACAAAATTCATGACGCGAAAACAGAGCAAATTTCAGGACGGGAAAAGCAACAACATTTCAGGACATGAAATGAAACAAAATTTCAGCACACAAATAGCAACAAAAATTCACCACGAGAAAAGCGATGAAATTCAGCACATGAAAAGCAAAGAACCTTCAGCACAAGAAATGTGACGAAAACTCAGCACTCAAGAAGTGACGAAATTTCAGCACACAAATTGCAATGAGATTTCAGCACACGAAAAGTGATGAAAATTCAGGATGCGAAATGCGACGAAATGTCAGGACACGAAAAGTGACAAAATCTCCGGACATGAAAAGTGACTAAATTTCAGGACATGAAAAGCGACGAAAATTCAGCTTGCGAAAAGCGACAAATCTTCAGGATGTGAAAAGTGATGAAAATTCAGCACGCCTATAGTGACGAAAATTCAGCACATAAAAAGTGACGAAAATGCAGCAGGTGAAATGCGATGAAAATTTATTACGCTCAAAGTGACAGACCTTCAGGAAGTGAAAAGCGGCGAAATTTCAGGACGCAATAAGTGACTAAAAATCAGGACGTGAAATGTGACAAAAATTCAGGACGGAGAAGCGATGACATTTCAGGACACGAAAAGCGACGAAATTTCAGGACACGAAAAGCGACGAAATTTCAGGTCACGGAAAGTGACTAAATTTCAGGGCAGAAAAAGCGACGAAATTTCAGGGCACGAAAAGGAATAAATTTCAGAACACAAAAAGGGACAAAGTTCAGCAGGGAAAAAGCGAAGAAAATTAAGCATGCGTAAACCTGAGAAATTTCAGTACACGAAAAACGACGAAAATTCAGGTCATGAAATGCAACAAAAATTCAGGATGGAAAATAGACACATTTTCAGGACGCAAAAAGCTACAAAATTTCATAACGCGAAAAGCGACAAAATTTCAGGACACGAAAAGCGGTGACATTTCAGGACACGAAAAGCAGTGACATTTCAGGACACAAAAAGCGATGACATTTCAGGACACAAAAAGCGACGAAATTTCAGGACGCAATAAATGACTACAAATCAGAACGTGAAATGTGAAATGTGAATTCAGGATGGAAAATAGACATTTCAGGACGCGAAAAGCGATGGCATTTCAGGAGGAGAAAAGCTTGACATTTCAGGACACGAAAAGTGACAACATTTCAGGACACGGAAAGTGACAAAATTTCAGGACATGGAAAATGACGAACTTTCAGGGCACAAAGAGCGACGAAATTTCAGGGCACGAAAAGCAACTAAATTTCACAACACAAAAAGGGACAAAAGTTCAGCAGGGATAAATCGAAGAAAATTTAGCGTGCATAAAGCTGAGAAATTTCAGTGCATGAAAAACAACGAAAATTCAGGACATGAAATGCAACAAAAATTCCGGACGGAAAATAGACACATTTTCAGGACGCAAAAAGCTACAAAATTTCATGACCTGAAAAACGACGACATTTCAGGACAGGAAAAACGATGACATTTCAGGACACGAAAAGCGGTGACATTTCAGCACATGAAAAGCAATGACATTTCAGGACATGAAAGGTGACAAAATTTCAGGACACAAAAGCGACGGAATTTCAGTACACGAAAAGTGACAAAATTTCAGGGCACAAAAAGTGACGAAATCTCAGGGCATGAAAAACGACTAAATTTCAGAACACAAAAAGGGACAAAAGTTCAGCAGCAGAAAAGCGAAGAAAATTCAGCATGCATAAAGCTGAGAAATTTCAGTACACAAAAAACTATGAAAATTCAGGACATGAAATGCAACGAAAATTCAGGACGTGATAAACGACGAAATTTCAGGACACAAAAAACGACAACATTTCAGGGCATGAAAAGCAACGAAATTTCAGGGCACAAAAAGTGATGAAATTTCAGAAGACAAAAAGCGACGAAAATTCAGCTTGCGAAAAGCGACAAATCTTCAGGACGTGAAAAGCAATGAAAATTAGGCACGCATAAAGTGACAAAAATTCAGCACATAAAAAGTGCCAAAAATGCGGTATGTGAAATGCGATGAAAATTCAGCACGCTCAAAGCGACGGACCTTCAGGAAGCTAAAAGCGACAAAAATTCAGGACGCAATAAGGGACTAGAAATCAGGACGTGAAATGTAACAAAAATTCAGGACAGAAAATAGACACATTTCAGAATGCGAAAAGTGATGACATTTCAGGATACGAAAAGCGACAAAAGTTCGGGGCACGAAAAGCGACAAAATTTCAGAATACGAAAAGTGATGAAATTTCAGGGCACGAAAAGCAAAGAAATTTCAGGGCACAAAAATGGACGAAAATTCAGAAGGGAAAAAGCGAAGAAAATTCAGCATGCGTAAAGCTGAGAAATTTCAGTACACGAAAAACAACGAAAATTCAGGACATAGAATGCAGCGAAAATTCAATACATGAAAAACAACAAAATTTCAGGACGTGAAAAACGACAACATTTCAGGACGCAAAAAGAGACGAAAATTCAGCACGTGAAAAACACCGAAGATTCAGCACATGCAACG
Organism: Raja brachyura; assembly: GCA_963514005.1. The sequence continues at coordinate 102,412,955 of OY740786.1, forward strand.
CAATGGACCTTCAGGATGCGAAATCCAACAAAATTTCAGGACTCAAAATGCAAAATAATATTCAGGACCTGACAGGCGACGAAAATTCAGGATGTGAGTAGTGATGAAATTTCAGAACGAAAAAAGGCCAGATTTGCATGCACGGAGAGTGACAAAAATTCAGAACGGAAATAGCGACAAATATTTAGGAGGCATAATGCGAAAAGGGAATGAATTTGAAATGCGACAAGATTTCAGCACATGAAAAGCGACAAAAATTCAAAACGCCAAATGCGACTTAAATTCAGGATGCAAACAGCGACAAAAGGTCAGGGCACATGAAGCAACAACATTTCAGGACACAAAAAGTGAAAATATTTCAGCACAAGAAAGCAACAAACCTTCAGGACGTGAAAAGCAATGAAAATTCAGCACGCGAAAAGTGATGAAATTTCAGCAAATGGAAAGCACCGAAATTTCAGCACACAAAAAGTGACGAAAATTCAGGACATGAAAGATGATGAAAATTCAAAATGCCAAAGGTGAAGTAAATTCAGGACACAAAAAACGACAAAATTACAGGATGCATAAAGCAACGAAGTTTGAGAACGTGAAACGTGACAGAATTTCAATACACGAAAAGCCATGGAAATTCAGCATGCAAAAAGGGTACAAAATTCAAGACGTGAAAACAGAATAAATTTCAGGACGGGAAAAACGACAACATTTCAGGACTTGAAATGAAACAAAATTTCAGCACACAAAGAGCAACAAAAATTCACCACGAGAAAAGCGATGAAATTCAGCACGTGAAAAGGAAAGAACCTTCAGCACATGAAATGTGACGAAAACTCAGCACTCAAGAAGTGACGAAATTTCAGCACACAAAATGCGACGAGAGTTCCGCACAGGAAAAGTGATGTAAATTCAGGATGCGAAATGCGATGAAATGTCAGGTCGTGAAAAGCGACAAAATTTCCGGACATGAAAAGTGACTAAATTTCAGGACATGAACTGCGACGAAAATTCAGCTTGAGAAAAGTGAAAAAATCTTCAGGACATGAGAAATGATGAAAATTCAGGACATGAAAAATGAGGAAAATTCAGGAAATGAAATGCGACGAAAATTGAGCTTTCGAAAATCGTCAAATCTACAGGACATGAAAAGCGATGAAAATTCAGCACGCCTAAAGTGACGAAAATTCAGCACATAAAATGTGATGAAAATGCGGCATGTGAAATGCGATGAAAATTCAGCACGCTCAAAGTGACGGACCTTCAGGAAGCAAAAAGCAACGAAAATTCAGGACGCAAAAAGTGACTAAAAATCAGGACGTGAAATGAGACAAAAATTCAGGACGGAAAATAGACACATTTTCAGGACACAAAAAGCTACAAAATTGCACGACGCAAAAAGCGACGACATTTCAGGACACGAAAAGCGATGATATTTCAGGACACGAAAAGTGACGACATTTCAGGACACGAAAAGCGATGACATTTCAGGATACGAAAAGTGATGACATTTCAGGACACGAAACGCGATGACATTTCAGGACACGAAAAGCGACAAAATTTCAGCACACGGAAAGTGACGAAATTTCAGGACGCAATAAGTGACTAAAAATCAGGACAGGAAATGTGACAAAAATTCAGGATGGAAAATAGACACATTTCAGGACGTGAGAAGCGATGACATTTCATGACACGAAAAGCGACAACATTTCAGTACACGAAAAGCGACGGAATTTCAGGACACGGAAAGTGACAAAATTTCATGGCACAAAAAGCGACGAAATTTCAGGGCATGAAAAGGACTAAATTTCAGAACACAAAAAGGGACAAAAGTTCAGCACGGAAAAGAGAAGAAAATTTAGCATGCGTAAAGCTGAGAAATTTCAGAACACGAAAAACGATGAAAGTTCAGGACATCAAATGCAACGAAAATTCAGGACAGAAAATAGACACATTTTCAGGACGCAAAAAGCTACAAAATTCCATGACGCGAAAAGCAACGACATTTCAGGACAAGAAAAGCGATGACATTTCAGGACACGAAAAGCGATGACATTTGAGGACACGAAACGCGATGACATTTCAGGACACGAAAATCGACAAAGTTTCAGGACACGAAAAGCGACCAAATTTCAGGACACGGAAAGCAACGAAATTTCATAACACAAAAAGGAACAAAAGTTCAGCAGGGAAAAAGCGAAGAAAATTTAGCATACGTAAAGCTGAGAAATTTCAGTACACGAAAAACTATGAATAATCAGGACATGAAATGCAACGAAAATTCAGGACGGAAAATAGAGACATTTTCAGGACACAAAAAGCTACAAAATTGCATGATGCTAAAAGCAACGACATTTCAGGACACGAAAAGCAATGAAATTTCAGAACACGAAAAGCAATGACATTTCAGGACATGAAAAGCGATGACATTTCAGGATACGACAAGCGACAAAATTTCAGGACACGAAAAGTGACGAAATTTCAGCACACTTAAAGTGACGAAATTTCAGGACGCAGTAAGTGACAAAAAATTAGGACGTGAAATATCACAAAAATTCAGAATGGAGAGTAGATACATTTCTGGACGCGAGAAGTGATGACATTTCATGACATGAAAAGCGACAAAATTTAAGAACACGAAAATAGACGAAATTTCATGGCACAAAAAGCGACAAAATTTCAGAGCACGAAAAGCAACTAAATTTCAGAAGAAAAAAAGGGACAAAAGTTCAGCAGGGAAAAAGCGAAGAAAATTTAGCATGCGTAAAGCTGAGAAATTTCAGTACACGAAAAACAACGAAAATTCAGTACGGAAAATAGACACATTTTCAGGACACAAAAAGCTACAAAATTTCATGACGCGAAAAGCGACGACTTTCAGGACACGAAAAGCGACGACATTTCAGGACATGAAAAGCGATGACATTTCACGACACGAAAAGCGATGAAATTTCAGGACACGAAAAGCGATGAAATTTCAGCACAAGGAATTTGACGAAATTTCAGGATGCAATAAGTGACTAAAAATCAGGACGTGAAATGTGACAAAAATTCAGGATGGAAAATAGACACATTTCAGGACACGAGAAGCGATGACATTTCAGGACACGAAAAGCGACAAAATTCCAGTACACTAAAAGCGACGAAATTTCAGGACACGGAAAGTGTCTAAATTTCAGGGCACAAAAAGCGACAAAATTTCAGGGCATGAAAAGCGACTAAATTTCAGAACACAAAAAGGGACAAAAGTTCTGCAGGGAAAAAGTGAAGAAAAGCTGAGAAATTTCAGTACATGAGAAAACGCAAATTCAGGACATGAAATGCAACGGATATTCAGGACGGAAAATAGACACATTTTCAGGACGCAAAAAGCTACAAAATTTCATGACATGAAAAATGACTACATTTCAGGACACGAAAAGCGATGATATTTCAGGACACGAAAAGCGATGAAATTTCAGGACATGGAAAGTGACGACATTTCAGCGCACAAAAAGCGAAAAAATTTCAGGGCATGAAAAGCAACTAAATTTCAGAACACAAAAAGGGAAAAAAACCAGCAGGGAAAAAGCGAAGAAAATTTAGCATGCGTAAAGCTGAGAAATTTCGGTACACGAATAACGATGAAAATTCAGGACGAAGTGCAACGAAAATTGAGGACGGAAAATAGACACAATTTCTGGACACAAAAAGCTACAAAATTTCACGACGCGAAAAGCGACGACACTTCAGGACACGAAAAGCGATGACATTTCAGGAGACGAAAAGCGATGACATTTCAGGACACGATAAGCAATGACATTTCAGGACAAGAAAAGCAATGCAAATTCAGGACATGAAATGCAACGAATATTCAGGACGGAAAATAGACACATTTTCAGGATGCAAAAAGCTACAAAATTTAATCACGTGAAAAGCAACGACATTTCAGGACACGAAAAGCGATGACATTTCAGGACATGAAAAGAGACAAAATTTCAGGAAATTAAAAGCGATAAAATTTCATGACACGGAAAGTGATGAAATTTCAGCATGCAATAAGTGACTAAAATCAGGACGTGAAATGTGACAAAAATTCAGGATGGAAAATACACATATTTCAGCACGCGAGAAGCGATGACATTTCAGGACACGAAAAGCGACAACTTTTCGGGACACGAAAAGCGACAAAATCTCAGGACACGGAAAGTGACAATATTTCAGGGAACAAAAAGCGATGAAATTTCAGGGCACGAAACGCGACTAAATTTCAGAACTCAAAAAGGGCCAAAAGTTCAGCAGGGAAAAAGCGAAGAAAATTAAGCATGCGTAAAGCTGAAAAATTTCAGTACACGAAAAACAAGGAAAATTCAGGACATGAAATGCAACGAAAATCAGGACGGAGAAGCGATGACATTTCAGCTCAAGAAAAGCGACAAAATTTGAGTACACGAAAAGCAACGAAATTTCAGGAAAATGAAAGTGACGAAATTTCAGGGCACAAAAAGCGACAAAATTTCAGGGCACGAAAAGCGATGACATTTCAGGACACAAAAAGCAACAAAATTTCAGGACATGAAAAGCGCCGAAATTTCAGGACACGGAAAGTGACGAAATTTCAGGATGCAATAAGTGACTAAAAATCAGGATGTGAAATGTGAAAAAAATTCAGGACGGAAAATGGACACATTTCAGGACGTGAAAAGAGATGACATTTCAGGACGCGAAAAGCGTCAACATTTCAGGACACAGAAAGTGAAGAAATTTCGGGCACAAAGAGCGACAAAATTTCAGGGCACGAAAAGCGACTAAATTTCAGCTTGCAAAAAGCAATATGTCTTCAGGACGTGAAAAGCGATGAAAATTCAGCACGCGTAAAGTGACTAAAATTCAGCATATAAAAAGTGACAAAAATGCGGCATGTGAAATGCGATGAAAATTCAGCACGCTCAAAGTGACAGACCTTCAGGAAGCGAAAAGCGACCAACATTCAGGGCGCAATGAGGGACTAAAAATCAGGACGTGAAATGTGACAAAAATTCAGCACGGAAAATAGACACATTTCAGGACACGAAAAGCGACAAATTTTCAGGACACGAAAATCGACAATATTTCAGGGCACGAAAAGTGACGAAATTTCAGGGCAAGAAAAGCGACTAAAATTTAGGACACAAAAAGGGATGAAAATTCAGCAGGGGAACAGTGAAGAAAATTCGGCATGCAGAAAGCTGAGATATTTCAGAACAAAGAAAGGGACAAAAGTTCAGCAGGGAAAAAGCAAAGAAAATTCAGCATGCGTGAAGCTGAAAAATTTCAGTACACGAAAAATATCCTGAACTGTCATTTTTCACGTCCTGAATTTTCGTTGCATTTCATGTCCTGAATTTTCATCGTTTTTCGTGTACTGAAATTTTGCAGCTTTACGCATGCTGAATTTTCCTCGCTTTTTGTCTGCTGAACTTTTGTCCCTTTTTTTGTTCTGAAATATCTCAGCTTTCTGCATGCTGAATTTTCTTCACTTTTCCTCTGCTGAATTTTCAACCCTTTTTGTGTTCTGAAACTTCATCTCTTTTTATGCCCTGAAATTTCGACACTTTTCGTGTCCTGAAATTTTGTTGCTTTTCGTGTCCTGAAATGTCATCGCTTCCCGCGTCCTGAAATGTGTCTATTTTCCATCCTGAATTTTTGACACATTTCAAGTCCTGATTTTTAGTCACTTGTTGCATCCAGAATTTTTGTCGCTTTTTGCTTCCTGAAGGTCCGTCGCTCTGAGCGTGCTGAATTTTCATCGCATTTCACGTGCCGCATTTTCGTCACTTTTTATGTGCTGAATTTCAGTCACTTTACGCATGCTGAATTTTCATCGCTTTTCACGTCCTGAAGATTTGTCGCTTTACACAAGCTGAATTTTTGTCGCTTTTTGTGTTCAGAAATTTCGTCGCTTTTTGTGCCCTGAAATTTCATTGCTTTTCGTGCCCTGAAATGTTGCCGTTTTTCGCGTCCTGAAATTTCGTCGTTTTTCACGCCCTGAATTTTTGTTGCATTTCGTGTCCTGAATTTTTGTAATTATTCGTGTACTGAAATTTCTCAGCTTTACGCATGCTGAATTTTCTTCGCTTTTCCCCTGCTGAACATTTGTCCCTTTTTGTGTTCTGAAATTTAGTCACTTTTCATGCCCTGAAATGTCATCACTTATTGTTCCCTGAAATTTTGTCACTTTCTGTGTCCTCAAATTTCGTCGCTGTTCGTGTCCTGAAAATTTGTCGCTTTTCGTGTCCTGAAATGTAATTGCTTCTCGCGTCCTGAAATGTCATCGTTTTTTTGTCCTGAAATGTCATCGCTTTTCGTGTTCTCAAATGTCATCGCTTTTCGCGTCATGAAATTTTGTAGCTTTTTGCGTCCTGAAAATGTGTCTATTTTCCGTCCTGAATTTTCGTTGCATTTCATGTCCTGAATTTTCGTCATTTTTCGTGTACTGAAATTTTCAGATTTACGCATGCTTAATTTTCTTCGCTTTTTCCCTGCTGAACTTTTGTCCCTTTTTGTGTTCTGAAATTTCGTCCTTTCGTGCCCTGAAATTTCGTCGCTTTTTGTGCCCTGAAATTTCGTCACTTTCCGTGTGCTGAAATTTCGTCGCTTTTCGTGTTCTGAAATTTTGTCGCCTTTCGTGTCCTGAAATGTCATCGCTTCTCCGTCCTGAATTTTTGTCACATTTCACGTCCTGATTTTTAGTCACTTATTGCGTCCTGAATTTTTGTCGCTTTTTGCTTCTTGGTCCGTCACTTTGAGCGTGCTGAATTTTCATCGCATTTCACATGCTGCATTTTCATCACTTTATATGTGCGGAATTTTCGTCACTTTAGTCGTGCTGAATTTTCATCACTTTTCACGTCCTGAATATTTGTCGCTTTTCGAAAGCTGAATATTCGTCGCTTTTCATGTCCTGAAATTTAGCCACTTTTCATGTCCTGAATTTTCATTGTTTTTCACCTCCTGAAGATTTGTAGCTTTTCGCAAGCTGAATTTTCGTCGCTTTTCATGTCCTGAAATTTTGTCACTTTTCATGTCCGGAAATTTTGTCACTTTCCGCGTCCTGACATTTCGTTGCATTTCGCATCCAGAATTTTCATCACTTTTCTTGTGCTGAAATCTCGTCGCATTTTGTGTGCTGAAATTTCGTCACTTCTTGAGTGCTGAGTTTTCGTCACAATTCATGTGCTGAAGATTCTTCGCTTTTTACGTGCTGAATTTCATCGCTTTTCTCATGGTGAATTTTTCTCGCTATTTGTGTGCTGAAATTTTGTTTCATTCCAAGTCCCGAAATGTTGTCGCTTTTCCCGTCCTGAAATTTGTTCTGTTTTTGCGTCTTGAATTTTGTACCCTTTTTGCGTGCTGAATTTTCATGGCTTTTCGTGTATTGAAATTCTGTCGCATTGCACGTTCTGAAACTTCGTCGCTTTATGCATCCTGTAATTTTGTCATTTTCTGTGTCCTGAAATTACTTCACCTTTGGCGTTTTGAATTTTCGTCATCTTTCATGTCCTGAATTTTCGTCACTTTTTGTGTGCTGAAATTTTGGTGCTTTTCATTTGCTGAAATTTCGTCATTATTCGCGTGCTGAATTTTCATCGCTTTTCGCGTCCTGAAGGTTTGTCACTTTTCTTGTGCTGAAATATTTTCCCTTTTCGCGTCATGAAATGTTGTCACTTCATGTGTCCTGACCTTTTGTCGCTGTTTGCATCCTGAATTTGTCGCTTTTGTCGTTTTGAATTTTTGTCACTTTTCATGTGCTGAAATTTTGTCGCATTTCAAAATCATTCCCTTTTCGCATATGCTTCCTGAATTTTTGTCGTTATTTCCGTCCTGAATTATTGTCACTTTCTGTGTGCGCAAATCAGGCCTTTTTTCGTTCTGAAATTTCGTCACGACTCGCATCCTGAATTTTCGTTGCATTTCAGGTCCTGAATTGTAGTTGTGTTTTGTGTCCTGAAATTTTGTTGGATTTCACGTCCTGATAGTCCATTGCGTTGCGTGTGCTGAATCTCGGTCGCATTTCACGTGCCGAATTTTCATCACTTTTCGTGTGCTGAATCATCGGTGTTTTTCATGTGCTGAATTTTCATCGCTTTTTGCGTACAGAGATGTTGTCGTTTTTCGCGTCCTGAAATTTTGTTGTTTTTTGTGTCCTGAAACGTCATCGCTTTTTATCTCCTGAAATGTCGTCGCTTTTCGTGTCCTGAAATGTCGTCGCTTTTCCCGTCATGAAATTTTGTATCTTTTTGCGTCCTGAAAATGTGTCTATTTTCCATCCTGAGTTTTCGTTGCATTTCATGTGCTGAATTTTCGTTGTTTTTTGTGTGCTGAAATTTCTCAGCTTTATGCATGCTGAATTTTCTTCTCTTTTTTCCTGCTGATCTTTTGTTCCTTTTTGTGTTCTGAAATTTAGTCGCTTTTTGTACCCTGAAATTTCGTCGCTTTTTGTGCCCTGAATTGTCGTCACTTTCCGTCTCCTGAAACTTCGTCGTTTTTCGTGTCCTGAAATGTTGTCTCTTTTTGTGTCCTGATATGTCATCGCTTCTCGTGTCCTGAAATGTGTCTATTTTCCATCCTGAATTTTTGTCACATTACACGTCCTGATTTTTAGTCACTTATTGCGTCCTGAATTTTAGTCAATTTCACTTCCTCAAGGTCCATCACATTGAGCGTGCTGAATTTTCATCGCATTTCACATGCCGCATTTTCGTCACATTTTATGTGCTGAATTTTCGTCATTTTACGTGTGCTGAATTTTCATCGCTTTTCACGTCCCGAATTTTCGTCATTTTCCTGTACTGAAATTTCTCCGCTTTATGCATGCTGAATTTTCTTCTCTTTTTCCCTGCTAAAATGTTGTCCCTTTTTGTGTTCTGAAAATTAGTCGCTATTCGTACCCAGAAATTTCGTTGCTTTTTGTGCCCTGAAACGTCATCACTTTCCGTGTCCTGAAATTTCGTCACTTTTCATATCCTGAAATGTTGTCGCTTTTCGTGTCCTGAAATGTCATCGCTTTTCGCGTCCTGAAATGTGTCTATTTTCCATCCTGAATTATTGTCACATTTCACATCCTGATTTTTAGTCACTTATTGCGTCCTGAAACTTCGTCATTTTCCGTATCCTGAAATTTTGTTGCTTTTCATCTCCTGATATTTTATCGCTTTTCGTGTCCTGAAATGTCATCGCTTTTCATGTCCTGAAATGTCATCGCTTTTTTGTCCTGAAATGTCATCACTTTTCGTGTCCTGAAATGTCATCGTTTTTCGCGTCATGAAATTTTGTAGCTTTTTGCGTCCTGAAAATGTGTCTAGTCCTGAATTTTCGTTGCATTTCCTGTCCTGATTTTTCGTCGTTTTTTGTGTACTGAAATTTTTCAGCATGCTTAATTTTATTCTCTTTTTCCCTGCTGAACTTTTGTCCCTTTTTGTGTTCTGAAATTTAGTCCTTTTCGTGCCCTGAAATTCCGTCGCTTTTTGTGCCCAAAAATTTCGTCACTTTCCATGTCCTGAAATTTCGTCGCTTTTCGTGTCCTGAAATCTTGTCGCTTATTGTGTCCTGAAATGCCATTGCTTTTCGCGTCCTGAAATGTGTCTATTTTCTGTCCTGAATTTTTGTCACATTTGACATCCTGGTTTTTAGTCACTTATTGCATCCTGAAATTTCGTCACTCTCCGTGGCCTGACATTTCGTCGCTTTTTGTGTCCTGAAATTTTTTCGCTTTTAATGTACTGAAATGTCATCGCTTTTCGTCTCCTGAAATGTCATCGCTTTTCGTGTCTTGAAATGTCATCGCTTTTTGTGTCCTGAAAAGTTGATGCTTTTCGTGTCCTGAAATGTCATCGCTTTTCACGTCCTGAAATGTGTCTACTTTCCGTCCTGAATTTTTGTCACATTTCACACCCTGATTTTTAGTCACTTATTGCATACTGAAATTTCATCACTTTCCGTGTCCTGAAATTTCGTCGCTTTGTGTGTCCTGAAATTTTGTCGCTTTTCATGTCCTGAAATGTCATTGCTTTTCGTGTCCTGAAATGTCATCGCTTTTCGTTTTCTGATATGTCGTCGTTTTTCGTGTCCTGAAGTGTCGTCGCTTTTCACGTCATGAAATTTTGTAGCTTTTTGCGTCCTGATAATGTGTCTATTTTCCGTACTGAGTTTTCGTTGCATTTCATGTCCTGAATTTTCGTCGTTTTTCGTGTACTGAAATTTCTCAGCTTTATGAATGCTGAATTTTCTTCTATTTTTCCCTGCTGAACTTTTGTAACTTTTTGTGTTCTGAAAATTAGTCGCTTTTCGTACCCTGAAATTTAGTCGCTTTTTGTGCCCTGAAATTTCGTCACTTTCCGTGTCCTGAAATTTTGTCGCTTTTCGTGTCCTGAAATGTTGTCTCTTTTCGTGTCCTGAAATGTTATCACTTCTTGTGTCCTGAAATGTGTCTATTTTCAGTCCTGAATTTTTGTCAAATTTCACATCCTGATTTTTAGTCACTTACTGCGTCCTATATTTTAGTCAGTTTGGCTTCCTGAAGGCCCATCGCATTGAGCGTGCTGAATTTTCATCGCATTTCACATGCAGCATTTTCTTCATTTTTTATGTACTGAAATTTCTCAGCTTTACGCATGCTGAATTTTCTTTGCTTTTTTCCTGCTGAACTTTCGTCCCTTTTTGTGTTCTGAAATTTAGTCGTTTTTCGTGCCCTGAAATTAAGTCACTCTTTGTGCCCTGAAATTTCGTCACTTTCCTTGTCCTGAAATTTCATCGCTTTTCGTGTCCTGAAATGTTGTCGCTTTTCGTGTTCTGAAATGTCATCGCTTTTCACGTCCTGAAATGTGTCTATTTTCCGTCCTGAATTTTTGTCACATTTCACATCCTGATTTTTAGTCACTTATTGTGTCCTGAAATTTCGTCACTCTCCCTGTCCTGAAATCTCGTCGCTTTTCGTGTCCTGAAATGTCATTGCTTTTCGTCTGCTGAAATGTCGTCGCTTTTCATGTCATGAAATTTTGTAGCTTTTTGCGTCCTGAAAATGTGACTATTTTACGTCCTGAATTTTCGTTGCATGTCATGTCCTGTATTTTTGTTGTTTTTCGAGTGCTGAAATTTCTCAGCTTTATGCATGCTGAATTTTCTTCTCTTTTTCCCTGCTGATCTTTTGTCCCTTTTTGTGTTCTGAAATTTAGTCGCTTTTCGTACCCTGAAATTTCGTCGCTTTTTGTGCCCTGAAATTTCGTCACTTTCCGTGTGCTGAAATGTCGTCGTTTTTTGTGTCATGAAATGTTGTCTCTTTTCTTGTCCTGAAATGTCATCACTTCTTGTGTCCTGAAATGTGTCTATTTTCCTTCCTGAATTTTTGTCACATTTCACGTCCTGATTTTTAGTCACTTACTGCGTCCTATATTTTAGTCATTTTGGCTTCCTGAAGGCCCGTCGCATTGAGCGTGCTGAAGTTTGATCGCATTTCACATGCCGCATTTTCGTCACTTTTTATGTGCTGAATTTCGTCATTTTACGCGTGCTGAATTTTCATCGTTTTCACGTCCTGAATTTCCGTCATTTTTCGTGTACTGAAATTTCTCAGCTTTACGCATGCTGAGTGTGCTGAATTTTCATCGCATTTCACATGCTGCATTTTCGTCACTTTTTATGTGCTGAATTTTCGTCATTTTACGCGTTCTGAATTTTCATCGTTTTCACGTCCTGAATTTTCGTCATTTTTCGTGTACTGAAATTTCTCAGCTTTATGCATGCTGAATTTTCTTTGCTTTTTGCCAGCTGAACTTTCTTCCCTTTTGGTGTTCAGAAATTTAGTTGCTTTTCATGTCCTGAAATTTCGTCGCTCTTTGTGCCCTGAAATTTCGTCACTTATTGCGTCCTGAAATTTCGTCACTCTCCGTGTCCTGGAATGTCGTCGCTTTTCACGTCATGAAATTTTGTACGTTTTGCGTCCCGAAAATTTGTCTAATTTCCGTCCTGAAATTTCATCGTCTGAAATTTCGTCGCTCTTTGTGCCTTGAAATTTCGTCACTTTCCGTGTCCTGAAATTTCATCGCTTTTCATGTCCTGAAATGTTGTCGCATTTCGTGTCCTGAAATGTCATCGCTTTTCGCATCCTGAAATGTGTCTATATTCCGTCCTGAATTTATGTCACATTTCACATCCTGATTTTTAGTCACTTATTGCATACTGAAATTTCGTCACTTTCCATGTCCTGAAATTTAGTCGCTTTTTGTGTCCTGAAATTTTGTCACTTTTCATGTCCTGAAATATCATCGCTTTCCGTGTCCTGAAATGTCATCGCTTTTTGTCTCCTGAAATGTCATCGCTTTTCGTGTCCTGAAATGTCATCGCTTTTCGCATCCTGAAATGTGTCTATTTTCTGTCCTGAATTTTTGCAACATTTCACATCCTGATTTTTAGTCACTTATTGCGTCGTGAAATTTCGTCACTTTCCGTGTCTTGAAATTTAGTCGCTTTTTGTGTCCTGAAATTTTGTCGCTTTTCGTGTCCTGAAATGTCATCGCTTTCCGTGTCCTGAAATGTCATCGCTTTTCGTCTCCTGAAATGCCGTCGCTTTTCGTGTCCTGAAATGTTTTCGCTTTTCACGTCATGAAATTTTGTAGCTTTTTGCGTCCTGAAAATGTGTCTATTTTCCGTCCTGAGTTTTCGTTGCATTTCATGTCCTGAAAATTCGTCTTTTTTCGCCTACTGAAATTTCGTCACTTTCCGTGTCCTGAACTTTCGTCACTTTTCGTGTCCTGAAATGTTGTCGCTTTTCGTGTCCTGAAATATCATCGCTTTTCACGTCCTGAAATGTGTCTATTTTCCGTCCTGAATTTATGTCACATTTCACATCCTGATTTTTAGTCACACATTGCGTACTGAAATTTTGTCACATTCCGTGTCCTGAAATTTTGTCGCTTTTTGTGTCCTGAAATTTTGTCGCTTTTCATGTCCTGAAATATCATCGCTTTTCGTGTCCTGAAATGTCGTCGCTTTTCGTCTCCTGAAATGTCGTCGCTTTTCTTGTCCTGAAATGTCGTTGCTTTTCAAGTCATGAAATTTTGTAGCTTTTTGTGTCCTGAAAATGTGTCTATTTTACGTCCTGAATTTTCGTTGCATTTCATCTCCTGAATTTTCGTTGTTTTTCGTGTGCTGAAATTTCTCAGCTTTATGCATACTGAATTTTCTTCTCTTTTTCCCTGCTGAACTTTTGTCCCTTTTTGTGTTCTGAAATTTAGTCGCTTTTCGTACCCTGAAATTTCGTCGCTTTTTGTGCCCTGAAATTTCGTCACTTTCCGTGTGCTGAAATGTCATAGTTTTTCGTGCCCTGAAATGTTGTCTCTTTTCGTGTCCTGAAATGTGTCCTGAAATGTGTCTATTTTCCGTCCTGAATTTTTGTCACATTTCACGTCCTGATTTTTAGTCACTTACTGCGTCCTATATTGTAGTCAGTTTGGCTTCCTGGAGGCCCATCGCATAGAGCGTGCTGAATTTTCATCGCATTTCGCATGCCGCATTTTTGTCACTTTTTATGTGCTGAATTTTCGTCATTTTACGCGTGCTGAATTTTCTCAGCTTTACGCATGCTGAGCGTGCTGAATTTTCATCGCATTTCACATGCCGCATTTTCGTCACTTTATATGAGCTGAATTTTCGTCATCTTACGCGTGCTGAATTTTCATCGTTTTCACGTCCTGAATTTTCGTCATTTTTCGTGTACTGAAATTTCCCAGCTTTACGCATGCTGAATTTTCTTTGCTTTTTGCCTGCTGAGCTTTCATCCCTTTTTGTGTTCAGAAGTTCAGTCGCTTTTCGTGCCCTGAAATTTCCTCGCTCTTTGTGCCCTGAAATTTTGTCACTTATTGAGTCCCGAAATTTCGTCACTTTCCCTGTCCTGAAATGTCGTCGCTTTTCACGTCATGAAATTTTGTACATTTTGCATCCCGAAAATTTGTCTACTTTCCATCCTGAGTTTTCGGCGCCTGAAATTTCGTCGCTCTTTGTTCCTTGAAATTTCGTCACTTTCCGTGTCCTGAAATTTAATCGCTTTTCGTGTCCTGAAATGTTGTCGCTTTTCGTGTCCTGAAATGGCATCGCTTTTCGCGTCCTGAAATGTGTCTATATCATCCGTCCTGAATTTTTGTCACATTTCACATCCTGATTTTTAGTCACTTATTGCATCCTGAAATTTCGTCACTTTCCGTGTCCTGAAATTTAGTCGCTTTTTGTGTCCTGAAATTTTGTCGCTTTTCATGTCCTGAAATGGCATCGCTTTCCGCGTCCTGAAATGTCATCGCTTTTCGTCTCCTGAACTGTCATCGCTTTTCGTGTCCTGAAATGTCATCGCTTTTCGCTTCCTGAAATGTGTCTATTTTCTGTCCTGAATTTTTGCAACATTTCACATCCTGATTTTTAGTCACTTATTGCGTCCTGAAATTTCGTCACTTTCCGTGTCCTGAAATGTTGTCGCTTTTTGCGTCCTGAAATTTTGTCACTTTTCATGTCCTGAAATGTCATCGCTTTTCGTGTCCTGAAATGTCATCGCTTTTCGTCTCCTGAAATGTCGTCACTTTTCGTGTCCTGAAATGTTGTCGCTTTTCACGTCATGTAATTTTGTAGCTTTTTGCGTCCTGAAATGTGTCTATTTTCCGTCCTGAGTTTTCGTTGCATTTCATGTCCTGAATTTTCGTCGTTTTTCGTGTATTGAAATTTCTCAGCTTTATGCATGCTGAATTTACTTCTCTTTTTCCCTGCTGAACTTTTGCAACTTTTTGTGTTCTGAAAATTAGTCGCTTTTCGTACCCTGAAATTTAGTCACATTTTGTGCCCTGAAATTTCGTCACTTTCCGTGTCCTGAAATGTTGTCTCTTTTCTTGTCCTGAAATGTTATCACTTCTTGTGTCCTGAAATGTGTCTATTTTCAGTCCTGAATTTTTGTCAAATTTCACGTCCTGATTTTTAGTCACTTACTGCGTCCTATATTTTAGTCAGTTTCGCTTCCTGAAGGCCCATCGCGTTGAGCGTGCTGAATTTTCATCGCATTTCACATGCCGCATTTTCGTCACTTTTTATGTGCTGAATTTTCGTCATTTTACGCGTGCTGAATTTTCATCGCTTTTCACGTCCTGAATTTTCTTCATTTTTCATGTACTGAAATTTCTCAGCTTTACGCATGCTGAATTTTCTTTGCTTTCTTCCTGCTGAACTTTCGACCCTTTTTGTGTTCTGAAATTTAGTCGCTTTTCGTGCCCTGAAATTAAATCGCTCTTTGTGCCCTGAAATTTCGTCACTTTCCTTGTCCTGAAATTTCGTCGCTTTTCGTGTCCTGAAATGTTGTCGCTTTTCGTGTTCTGAAATGTCATCGCTTTTCACGTCCTGAAATGTGTCTATTTTCCATCCTGAGTTTTTGTGACATTTCACATCCTGATTTTTAGTCACTTATTGTGTCCTGAAATTTCGTCACTCTCCGTGTCCTGAAATCTCGTCGCTTTTCGTGTCCTGAAATGTCATCGCTTTTCGTGTCCTGAAATGTCATCGCTTTTCGTCTCCTGAAATGTCGTCGCTTTTCACGTCATGAAATGTTGTAGCTTTTTGCGTCCTGAAAATGTGTCTATTTTCCGTCCTGAATTTTCGTTGCATTTCATGTCGTGAATTTTCGTCGTTTTTCGTGTGCTGAAATTTCTCAGCTTTATGCATGCTGAATTTTTTTCTCTTTTTCCCTGGTGAACTTGTGTCCCTTTTTGTGTTCTGAAATTTCGTCGCTATTCGTGCCCTGAAATTTCGTTGTTTTTCGTGTCCTGAAATGTTGTCTCTTTTCGTGTCCTGAAATATCATCGCTTCTCGCGTCCTGAAATCTGTGTATTTTCCGTCCTGAATTTTTGTCATATTTCACGTCCTGATTTTACTCACATTGCATCCTGAATTTTTGTCACATTTCACATCCTGACTTTTAGTCACTTATTGCATCCTGAAATTTCGTCCTTCCGTGTCCTGAAATTTCGTCGCTTTTCTTGTCCTGAAATGTTGTCGCTTTTTGTGTCCTGAAATGTCATCGCTTTTCACGCCCTGAAATGTGTCTATTTTCCGTCCTGAATTTGTTTCACATTTCACATCCAGATTTTTAGTCACTTATTGTGTCCCGAAATTTCATCACTTTCCATGTCCTGAAATTTTGTCGCTTTTTGTGTCCTGAAATTTTGTCGCTTTTTGTGTCCTGAAATGTTGTCGCTTTTCATGCCCTGAAATGTCGTCGCTTTTCGTGTCCTCAAATGTCGTCGCTTTCCACGTCATGAAATTTTGTAGCTTTTTGCGTCCTGAAAATGTGTCTATTTTCTGTCCTGAATTTTCGTTGCATTTCATGTCCTGCATTTTCGTCATTTTTCGTATGCTGAAATTTCTCAGCTTTATGCATGCTGAATTTTCTTCTCTTTTTCCCTGCTGAACTTTTGTCCCTTTTTGTGTTCTGAAATTTAGTCGCTTTTCGTACCCTGAAATTTCGACGCTTTTTGTGCCCTGAAATTTCGTCGCTTTTTGTGCCCTGAAATTTCGTCACTTTCCGTGTCCTGAAATGTCATCGATTTTTGTGTCCTGAAATGTTGTCTCTTTTCGTGTCCTGAAATGTCATCGCTTCTCGCGTCCTGAAATGTGTCTATTTTCCATCCTGAATTTTTGTCACATTTCACGTCCTGATTTTTAGTCGTTCATTGTGTCTTGAATTTTAGTCAATTTCTCTTCCTGAAGGTCTGTAGCATTCAGCATGCTGAATTTTCATTGCATTTCACATGCCGCATTTTCGTCACTTTTTATGTGCTGAATTTTCGTCATTTTACGCGTGCTGAATTTTCATTGCTTTTCACGTCCTGAATTTTCGTCATTTTTCGTGTACTGAAATTTCTCAGCTTTGTGCTTGCTGAGTTTTTTTTGCTTTTATCATGCTGAACTTTCGTCCCTTTTTGTGTTCTGAAATGTAGTCGCTTTTCGTGTCCTGAAATGTCATCGCTGTTCATGTCCTGAAATGTTGTCGTTTTTCGTGTCCTGAAATGTCATCGCTTTTCACGTCATGAAATTTTGTTGCTTTTTGCATTCTGTAAATGTGTCGATTTTTCATCCTGAGTTTTCGTTGCATTTCATGTCCTGAATTTTCGTCGTTTTTCGTGTCCTGAAATGTTGTCTCTTTTCGTGTCATCGCTTGTCATCGCTTTTCGCATCCTGAAATGTGTCTATTTTCCGTCCTGAATTTTTGTCACATTTCACATCCTGATTTTTAGTCACTTATTGCGTCCTGAAATTTTGTCACTCTCCGTGTCCTTAAAATTCGTCGCTTTATGTGCCCTGAAATTTTGTCGCTTTTCATGTCCTGAAATGTCATCGCTTTTCGTGTCCTGAAATGTCATCGCTTTTCGTCTCCTGAAATGTCGTCGCTTTTCGTGTCCTGAAATGTCGTCGCTTTTCACGTCATTAAATTTTGTAGCTTTTTGCGTCCTGAAAATGTGTCTATTTTCCATCCTGAATTTTCATTGTAGTTCATGCCCTGAATTTTCGTCATTTTTCGTGTGCTGAAATTTCTCAGCTTTATGCATGCTGAATTTTCTTCTCTTTTTCCCTGCTGAACTTTTGTTCCTTTTTGTGTTCTGAAATTTAGTCGCTTTTCGTACCCTGAAATTTTGTCGCTTTTTGTGTCCTGAAGTTTTGTCACTTTCCATGTCCTGAAATTTTGTCGCTTTTCGTGTCCTGAAATTTTGTCACTTTTCGTGTCCTGAAATGTCGTCGTTTCTCGCGTCCTGAAATGTGATTATCTTCCATCCTGAATTTTTGTCACATTTCACGTCCTGATTTTTATTCACTTATTGCGTCCTGAAATTTTTCACTTTCCGTGTCCTGAAATTTCATCGCTTTTTGTGTCCTGAAATTTTGTCGCTTTTCATGTCCTGAAATGTCATCGCTTTTCAGCACATGCAATACAACAAAAATTCAGGATACGAAAGGCGACAAAAAGTCAGCACGCAAAAAGTGACTAAGTTTTATCATGCAAAAAGCAATGAAAATTCAGCACAGGAAAAGTGATGAAAATTCAGGACGCGAAAACCGACAAAATTTTAGGATGCCAAATCCAATGACATTTCAGCACATGAAAAGTGCCGAAAATTCAACGCACAGCGATGAAAATGCAGCATGCGAAAAGTGCTTAAATTTCAGCACGTGGACAGTTAGGAACTTACAGGACGTGAAAAGCAATGGAATGTCAGCTCGCAATCAGCGACAAACATTCAGGATGTGAAAAGCGATGAAAATTCAGCATGCGAAACATGACAAAAATTCAGCACGTGAAAAGTGAGGAACTTTTAGGACGTGAAAAGCAACGAAAAGGCAAAAAGACAAAAGCAATGTAAATTCAGGAATTGAAAACGACAAAATAACAGGATGCATAAAGCGATGAAATTCAGAACGCTAAAAATGTGACAAAATTTCAGCACACGAAAAGCAACGAAAATTCAGCATGAGAAAAGTGACTAAAATTCAGCACATGAAAATGACAGAAATTCAGGACAGGAAAGGTGATGAAAATTCAAAATGTCAAAAGTGACGAAAATTCAGGACTGAAAAGGGACGAAATTTCACCAAATAAAAATGGACGAAAATTCAGCACGTGCAATACGACAAAAATTTAGGATACGAAAGGCGACAAAATGTCAGCACGTGAAAAGTGACGAAATTTCATCATGTGAAAAGCAATGAAAATTCAACACCGGAAAAGTGACAAAAATTCTGGACTCAAAAACTGACAAAATTTTAGGACGTGAAAACCAATGACATTTCAACACACGAAAAGTGCCGAAAATTCAACACACGGCGACGAAAATTCAGCATGCGAAAAGTGCCGAAATTTCAGCACGCGAACAGTGTGGAACTTTCAGGATGTGAAAAGCAACGAAAATTCAGCTCACAGTCAGCGACAAACATTCAGGACGTGAAAAGGGATGAAAATTCAGCATGCAAAACGTGACAAAAATTCATCACGTGAAAAGTGAGGAACTTTCAGGACGTGTAAAGCAACAAAAATTCAAAAAGCCAAAAGCGATGTAAATTCAGGACTTGAAGAGCAACGAAATTACAGGATGCATAAAGTGATGAAATTTCAGAACACGAAAAGCGACGACATTTCAGCACACGAAACGTGATGAAAATGCAGCACGCAAAATGCGACAAAAATTCAGCACGCGAAAATTGAGGAACTTTCATGATGTGAAAAGCAACGAAAATTCGGCTCGCAATCAGCAACAAACATTCAGGACGCGAAAAGCGATTAAAAGTCAGCACGAGGAAAGTGACGAAAATTCAGCACATGAAAAGAGATGAAAATTCAGGATGCAAGAGGTGACAAAAATGCAAAACGCCAAACATGACAAAAATTGAGGACACGAAAAGTGACGAAAATTCGGGTCATGAAAAGTGACGAAAATTCAGGACAAGGAAAGCGACAGAAATTCTGGACACAAAAAGCGGCAAAAATTCAGCACGCGAGAAGTGACAAACATTCGAAAATTCAGCACATGAAACGTGACAAAAATTCAAAACAACAAAAGCAACGTAAATTCAGGACATGTAAAGCAACAACAATTCAGGACGAGAAAAGCGCCGAGAATTCAGGACACAAAATGTAACGAAACGTCAGCACATGAAAAGTGCCGAAAATTCAGCACTCAAAATGCGACGAAAATTCAGCATGTGAAAAGCGACGAAAATTCAGCACATGAAAAGTGAAGAACATTCAGCACACAAAATGTGATGAAAATTCAGGATGCGAAAGGTGACGAAAATTATAAACAACAAAAGTGACATAAATTCAGGACAGGAAAAGTGTAAACATTTAGGCACACGATCAGCGAAGTAAAGTCAGCATGTGAAAGACAACGAAAGTTCAAAACAACTAAAGCAATGTAAATTCAGGACACGAAAAGCAACAAAAATTCAGGATGAGAAAAGCGACAAGAATTCAGGATGCAAAGAGCGATGAAACATCAGCACACCAGAAGCGCCAGAAATTCAGCACACAAAAAGCGACGAAAATTCAGCATGCAAAAAGCGACATAAATTCATGATCTGAAAAGTGATGAAAGTTCATCACGTGAAAAGCAACGAACCTTCATGATGCTGCAAGTGATGATAATTCAGGACGTGAAAAGCGACAAAGATTCAGGACGTGAAATGCGACGAAAATTCAGCTGGTGAAAAGTGATGAAAATTCAGGATAAATTCAGCACGCAAAAAGCAATGAAAATTCACACATGGAAAGTGATGAAAATTCTGGATGCGAAACGCGACGCAAGTTCAAAATACCAAAAATGACATAAATTCAGCATGCGAAAAGTGACAAAAGGACAAGAAAAGCAACAAAAGTTCAGGTCAAGAAAAGCAACAAAATTTCGGCACACGAATGGCGACGAAAATTCAGCATGCGAAAAGCGACAAAATTTCAGGACAAGAAAAGCAACAAAAGTTCAGGACAAGAAAAGCAACAAAAGTTCAGGACAAGAAAAGCGATAAAATTTCGGCACACGAATGGCGACGAAAATTCAGCATGCGAAATGCGACGAAAATTATGCACACAAAAAAAAACAAATATACAGGGCACAAAAGGCGACAAAATTTCAGAATACGGAAAGCGACAAAATTTCAGGACAAGAAAAGCAACAAAAGTTCAGGACAAGAAAAGCGACAAAATTTCGGCACACGAATGGCGACGAAAATTCAGCATGCGAAAAGCGACGAAAATTATGCACACAAAAAAAAAACAAATATACAGGGCACAAAAGGCGACGAAATTTCAGAATACGGAAAGCGACAAACCTTCAGGATGTGAAAAGCGATGACAATTCAGCATGCAAAAAGCGACGAACCTTCAGCATGCGAAAAGCGACAAAAATTCAGCACACGAAAAGCGACTTAATTTCAGCACACGAAAAGCGACGAAAATGCAGCACGCGAAATGCAAAGAACCTTCAGGACCTGAAAAGGGCAGAAAATTCAGCACGCAAAAGTCGATGAACTATCAGGACGCGAAAGGCGAGAAAAATTCAGCATGCGAAAGGCGACAAAAATTCAGCACGCGAAAAGCGATGAAAATTCAGCACATGAAAAGTGATGAAAATTCAGAACACGAAAGGTGACGAAAATTCAAAACGCCAAAAGCTACGGAAATTCAGGACACGAAAAGCAACGAAATTTCAGTACACGAAAAGCGACAAACATTCCGCATGTGAAAGGCAACAAAAATTCAGCATGCTTAAAGCGAGGAACCATCAGGATGGGAAAAGCAACAAAAATTCAGCACACGATCAGCACGAGAAAGGCGATGAAAATTAAGCACATGAAAAGAGACGAAAATTCAGGATGCAAGAGGCGACAAAAATTAAAAACGCCGAAAGCGACATCAATTCAGAAGGCAAAAATTCATGAAATTTCAGCAAATGAGAAGGAACAAGCCTTCAGCATGAGAAAAGCGATGAAAATTCAGCATGCAAAAAGCGATGAACCTTCAGGAATGGAAAAGCGACGAAACTTCAGCACGCGAAAAGTGAAGAACCTTTAGGACCCGAAAATGGGTGAAAATTCAGCACGCGAAAGGCGACAAACTATCAGGATGAGAAAGGCGACAAAAATTCAGCATGTGAAAGCCGACAAAAATTCAGCACATGAAAAGTGAAGAAAATTCTGGATGCGAAACGCGACGCAAGTTCAAAACACCAAAAATGACGTAAATTCAGCATGCGAAAAGCGACAAAAGTTCAGGACAAGATAAGCAACAACATAACGGCACACGAATGGTGACGAAAATTCAGTATGCAAAAAGCGATGAAAATTATGCACACAAAAGAATAACAAATATTCAGGGCACAAAAGGCGACGAAATTTCAGCATACGAAAAGTGCCAAACCTTCAGGATGTGAAAAGTGATGAAAATTCAGCATGCAAAAACGACAAACCTTCAGGATGTGAAAAGCGATGACAATTCAGCATGCAAAAAGCGATGAACCTTCAGGATGCGAAAAGCGGCGAAATTTCAGCACGCGAAAAACGAAGAACTTTTAGGACCTAAAAAGGGCTGAAAATTCAGCACGCGAAAGGCGCCGCATTTTTCACGAAAAGCGAAAATTTAGTTTGCAGAAGGAAATGAAAATTCAAAACTCCAAAAGTGACATATATGCATGACGCAAAAAAAAAAACGAAAATTCAGGACCTGACAAGCAATGAAATTTCAGCACACAGAAATCCACAAAAATTCAGCCGGCGTAAAGCGACGAATCTTCTGGACCCGAAAAGTGATGAAAGTTCATCACGTGAAAAGCAACGAACCTTCATGATGGTGCAAGCGATGAAAATTCAGGACGTGAAAAGCGACAAAGATTCAGGACGTGAAATGCAACGAAAATTCAGCTCGTTTAAAGTGATGAAAATTCAGGATATGAAAGGCGACAAATTCAACACACCAAAAGCGACGTAATTTCAGGAAGCGAAAAGCGACGAAAAATCAGGACTAGACACGTGACAAAACTACAGTATGTGAAAAATGAAGTGGCAGCACACGAAAAGCAACGAAAATTCAGCACGAGAAAAGTGATGCAAATTCAGGATGCGAAAGGCGACTAATTCAAAATGCCAAAGGCGATATATCTTCAGGATTGGAAAAGCGTCAAAAGTTCAGGTCGCATGAAGCGACAAAATTTCAGGCCACAAAACACGACAAAATTTCGGCTCACAAAAAGCGAAGAAATTTCAGCATGTACAAAGTAATTCAGGAAGCAAAAAGCGACGAAAATACAGGACGGGATAAGCAACGAGAGTTCAGTATGCGAAAAATGGCAACGTTTCAGCACACAAAAAGTAATGAAATTTCAGCAAGCAAAAAGTGAGGAAAATTCAGGATGCAAAAGGCGACACTAATTCAAAATGCCAAAGGCGATGTAAATTCAGGATTGGAAAAGCGACAAAAGTTCAGGTCGAATAAAGCGACAAAATTTCAGGACACGAAAAGCGACAACATTTTGCCACATGAAAAGCGAAAAAAAATCAGCATGCGAAAGACGACGAAAATTCAAAACAACAAAAGCGACAAAATTTCAGGACACAAAAAGCGAATAAATTTCAGAACATGAAATGCGACAAATATTCAGGACGCAAAAAGCAACGAAAATTAACACATGGATAGTGAAGAAAATTCTGCATGCGTAACGCGACGCAAGTTCAAAACGGCGAAAATGACGTAAATTCAGCATGTGAAAAGTGACAAAAGGTTCAGGACAAGAAAAGCAACAAAAGTTCAGGACAAGAAAAGCGACAAAATTTCGGCACGCGAATGATGACAAAAATTCAGCATGCAAGAAGCGACAAAAATTATGCACCCAAAAAAAAAACAAATATTCAGGTCACAAAAGGCGACGAAATTTGAGCATACGAAAAGCGACAAACCTTCAGGATGTGAAAAGCGATGATAATTCAGCATGCAAAAAGCGACGAACCTTCAGGATGCGAAAAGCGACAAAAATTCAGCACAAGAAAAGCGACTAAATTTCAGCACACGAAAAGCGACGAAAATTCAGCACGCGAAAAGCGAAGAACCTTCAGGACCTGAAAAGGGCAGAAAATTCAGCACGCAAAAGGCGATGAACTATCAGGACGCGAAAGGCGAGAAAAATTCAGCATGCGAAAGGCGACAAAAATTCAGCACGCGAAAAGCGACGAAAATTCAGCACATGAAAAGTGATGAAAATTCAGGACACGAAAGGTGACGAAAATTCAAAACGCCAAAAGCTACGGAAATTCAGGACACGAAAAGCAACGAAATTTCAGTACACGAAAAGCGACAAACATTCTGCATGTGAAAGGCGACAAAAATTCAGCATGCTTAAAGCGAGGAACCATCAGGATGGGAAAAGCAACAAAAATTCAGCACACGATCAGCGACAAACCTTCACGATGCAAAAAGCGACAAAAATTCAGCATGAGAAAGGCGATCAACATTAAGCACATGAAAAGAGACGAAAATTCAGGATGCAAGAGGCGACAAAAATTAAAAACGCCGAAAGCGACATCAATTCAGAACGCAAAAATTGATGAAATTTCAGCATACGAGAAGGAACAAGCCTTCAGCATGAGAAAAGCGATGAAAATTCAGCATGCAAAAAGTGACGAACCTTCAGGATGCGAAAAGCGACGAAACTTCAGCACGCGAAAAGCGAAGAACCTTTAGAACCCGAAAAGGGATGAAAATTCAGCACGAGAAAGGCGACAAACTATCAGGACGCGAAAGGCGACAAAAATTCAGCTTGTGAAAGGCGACAAAAATTCAGCAAATGAAAAGTGAAGAAAATTCTGGATGCGAAACGCGACGCTAGTTCAAAACGCCAAAAATGACGTAAATTCAGCATGCGAAAAGCAACAAAAGTTCAGGACAAGATAAGCGACAACATAACGGCACACGAATGGTGACGAAAATTCAGTATGCAAAAAGCGACGAAAATTATGCACACAAAAGAATAACAAATATTCAGGGCACAAAAGGCGACGAAATTTCAGCATACGAAAAGCGCCAAACCTTCAGGATGTGAAAAGTGATGAAAATTCAGCATGCAAAAACGACAAACCTTCAGGATGTGAAAAGCGATGACAATTCAGCATGCAAAAAAGCGATGAACCTTCAGGATGCGAAAACCGGCGAAATTTCAGCACGCGAAAAGCGAAGAACCTTTAGGACCTAAAAAGGGCTGAAAATTCAGCACGCGAAAGGCGCCGCATTTTTCACAAAAAGCGAAAATTTAGTTTGCGGAAGGAAATGAAAATTCAAAACTCCAAAAGTGACATATATGCATGACGCAAAAAGAAACGAAAATTTAGGACCTGACAAGCAATGAAATTTCAGCACACGGAAATCCACAAAAATTCAGCAGGCGTAAAGCGACGAATCTTCTGGACCCGAAAAGCGATGAAAGTTCATCACGTGAAAAGCAACGAACCTTCATGATGGTGCAAGCGATGAAAATTCAGGACGTGAAAAGCGACAAAGATTCAGGACGTGAAATGCGACGAAAATTCAGCTCGTTTAAAGTGATGAAAATTCAGGATACGAAAGGCGACAAATTCAACACGCCAAAAGCGACGTAATTTCAGGAAGCGAAAAGCGACGAAAAATCAGGACTAGACACGTGACAAAACTACAGTATGTGAAAAATGAAGTGGCAGCACACGAAAAGCAACGAAAATTCAGCACGAGAAAAGTGATGCAAATTCAGGATGCGAAAGGCGACTAATTCAAAATGCCAAAGGCGATATATCTTCAGGATTGGAAAATCGTCAAAAGTTCAGGTCGCATGAAGCGACAAAATTTCAGGCCACAAAACACGACAAAATTTCGGCTCACAAAAAGCGAAGAAATTTCAGCATGTACAAAGTAATTCAGGAAGCAAAAAGCGACGACAATTCAGGACGGGATAAGCAACGAGAGTTCAGTATGCGAAAAATGGCAACGTTTCAGCACACAAAAAGTAATGAAATTTCAGCAAGCAAAAAGTGAGGAAAATTCAGGATGCAAAAGGCGACACTAATTCAAAATGCCAAAGGCGATGTAAATTCAGGATTGGAAAAGCGACAAAAGTTCAGGTCGAATAAAGCGACAAAATTTCAGGACACGAAAAGCGACAACATTTTGCCACATGAAAAGCGAAAAAAAATCAGCATGTGAAAGACGACGAAAATTCAAAACAACAAAAGCGACAAAATTTCAGGACACAAAAAGCGAATAAATTTCAGAACATGAAATGCGACAAAAATTCAGGACGCAAAAAGCAACGAAAATTCACACATAGATAGTGAAGAAAATTCTGCATGCGAAACGCGACGCAAGTTCAAAACGGCAAAAATGACGTAAATTCAGCATGTGAAAAGTGACAAAAGGTTCAGGACAAGAAAAGCGACAAACGTTCAGGACAAGAAAAGCGACAACATTTCGGCACACGAATGATGACAGAAATTCAGAATGCAAGAAGCGACAAAAATTATGCACCCCAAAAAAACCCAAATATTCAGGGCACAAAAGGCGACGAAATTTCAGCATACGAAAAGCGACAAACCTTCAGGATGTGAAAAGCGATGATAATTCAGCATGCAAAAAGCGACCAACCTTCAGGATGCGAAAAGCGACAAAAATTCAGCACACGAAAAGCGACTACATTTCAGCATACGAAAAGCAACGAAAATTCAGCACGCGAAAAGCGAAGCACCTTTAGGACCTGAAAAGTGCAGAAAATTCAGCACGAAAAAGGCGACAAAAATTCAAAACACCAAAAGCTATGGAAATTCAGGACACGAAAAGCAATGAAATTTCAGTACACGAAAAGCGACAAACATACCGCATGTGAAAGACGACAAAAATTCAACATGCTTAAAGCGAGGAACCATCAGGATGGGAAAAGCAATGAAAATTCAGCACGCAATCAGCGACAATCCTTTACGACGCGAAAAGCGACAAAAATTCAGCACGAGAAAGGCGACAAAAATTCAGCACATGAAAAGAGACGAAAGTTCAGGACGCAAGAGGCGAGCAAAATTTAACACGCCGAAAGCGACATAAATTCAGAATGCAAAAACCGACGAAATTTCAGCATATGAAAAGCAACAAACCTTCAGGATGTGAAAAGCAATGAAAATTCAGCATGCGAAAAGCGACGAACTATCAGGATGCAAAAGGCGGCAAAAATTTAGCACGTGAAAGGCGACAAAAATTCAGCATGGAAAATGCGACGAGAATTCAGCACATGAAAAATGAAGAAAATTCTGGATGCGAAACGCGACGCAAGTTCAAAACGCCAAAAATGACGTAAATTCAGGATGTGAAAAGCGACGAAACTTCAGCACGTGAAAAGTGAAGAACCTTTCGGACTCGAAAAGGTCTGAAAAATATGCACGTGAAAGGCAACGAACTATGAGGACGCGAAAGGCGAAAAACATCCAGCACGCAAAAGGAGAAAAAAAATCAGCACGCAAAAAGTGACGAAAATTTAGCACATGAAAGCTGATAAAAATTCAGGACGCGAAAGGTGATGAAAATTCCAAATATCAAAAGCTACGGAAATTCAGGTCACGAAAAGCGACAAAATTTCATTACACGAAAAGCGACAAAAATTCCGCATGTGAAAGGCAACAAAAATTCAGCATGATTAAAGCGAGGAACCATCAGGATGGGAAAAGCAACTAAAATTTAGCACGCGATCAGCGACAATCCTTCACGACGCGAAAAGCGAAAAAAATTCAGCACGAGGAAGGCGACAAAAATTCAGCACATGAAAAGAGACGAAAATTCAGGACACAAGAAGCGACAAAAATTAAAAACGCCGAATGCGACATAAATTCATAACGCAAAAATCGACGAAATTTCACCATACGAAAAGCAACAAACCATCAGGATATGAAAAGCGATGAAAATTCAGCATGCGAAAAGTGAAGAACATTTAGGACCCGAAAAGGGCTGAAAATTCAGCAAGCGAAAGGCAACGAACTATCAGGACGCGAAAGGCAAAAAAAATTCAGCATGCGAAAGGCAACAAAAAATCAGCATGCAAAAATTGATGAAAATTCAGGACACAAAAGGTGACGAAAATTCAAAACGCCAAAAGCTACGCAAATTCAGGTCACGAAAATCGACAAAATTACAGTACACGAAAAGCGACAAAAATTCCGCATGTGAAAGACGACAAAAATTCAGCATGCTTAAAGCGAGGAACCATCAGGACGGGAAAAGCAATGAAAATTCAGCACGCGATCAACGACAATCCTTCACGACACGAAAAGCGACAAAAATTCAGCACGGGAAAGGCGACAAAAATTCAGCACATGAAAAGAGATGAAAATTCAGGACGCAAGAAGCGACAAAAATTAAAAACGCCGAAAGCGACATAAATTCAGGATGCAAAAATCGACAAAATTTCAGCATACGAAAAGCAACAAACCTTCAGGATGTGAAAAGCGATGAAAATTCAGCATGCGAAAAGCGACGAACCTTCAGGATGAGAAAAGCGACAAAAATTCAGCACACGAAAAGTGGCAAAAATTCAGCATGCAAAAAGCGACGAAAATTCAGCACACGAAAATCGATTAAAATTCAGCACGCGAAAGACAACAAAAATTCCAAACGACAAAAGTTACGTAAATTCAGGACGCAAAAAGCAATGAAAAGCTACAACATTTCAGCCCACAAAAAGCAACGGAAATCAGCACACCAAATGCAACATAAATTCAGGACGTGAAAGGCGACAAGACTTCCGATGGCTGCTCTACAGCAGTGAAGACAGCTGCACAGAGCTCTGCTCCCGACAAATCATGTTTAAAGTTGGATTCTATGCCAGGATCGACTTAAAAACTCTTACCGTGATTGCTGAATGTCATGGGTACTTTCATCATCAGACGGTGCTGGTGGAATCGGGATTTAAAATGATTTTACCGGTAAAAATTGGATGAAAAGCGAAGAGGTCAGAGAGGATCCAAGAAGATTACAATGTCTCCAGCTCCAAAAAGCTCTGGATGAGCTTGAAACAACTCCTGAATCCACTTTTGAAAGTTTGGAAGAGGAGCTGGAGTCTCAACAACCAACAGCTGGAGTCTCAACAACCAATGGCTGCAAGAGCTGAAACAAAAGAGTTGAAAGAAAGGGAGAAAGAAACTAAAAGCTTGGACGAACCGGTAAGAGTTAATATTACTAAAGACATTACTAAAGATCTTCTGAAGCAATTTGCTAAAATGAATTCTACAATGCAGAATAATCTTTCTACAATGCAGAATAACCTCTCCACAATGGAGGTTAACCTCTCCAAGAAAATCGACACTAGCTGCGGATAATTAAAGGAGCTTTACGTATCTCTGAACCAGCAGTTCAAAGATTTGGATTCGAGGACTGCTAAGGAATTGGAAAGAAGCAGAGAGATTATAACAATAAACATGGCTCCCTGCTGAAGTAATTAACAAAAGCGGAAACATTGATGGAAGTGATGGAGGGTGAAATGCAGCAGATGGGTCAGGAAATAACTGGTTTAAAAAAAGGACACAACGCAAATTTGGAGCGGACGAAAAACCTGAATGAGAAATGTAAAGATTTGCAAGCCAGGTCAAAGATGCAGAATCTGAGGATAATAGGAGTTAAAGAGGGTCAGAGCATGGCTCTCAAATGTGTGATTTTATCACTAATTTGCTTAAAGATGTTTTGAAACTGCCAGAAAAACCAAAGATAGATGTGGCTCATCATGTTGGTCGCTTCCAAAGAGGAGCGAATGCTTCACCACGTCAAATTATTGTAAAGTTCTTAGATATCTCGACGTTTGAAAATTTATTAAAGAAGATACCCCATGGAGAAAACCTTACATTTGCTGATAACATTGTAAGATTTTACAGAGACTACCCTTGGGAAATACTAGCAAAAAGACGCCAGTTTAAAAGTGCAAGCAGTATTCTACAAGGACTTCCTGGAGTTCGTTACGGTATTATCTATCGAGCAAAATTTCTAATTACGTACAATGCTAAGCAACGCTCATTCGCGGATCCGGACTCAGCTGGCAAACATGCCAAGGAGATTTTAAATAAAATTCTAGGTAAAACAGATTAGTAAGACATACGCTTGCTTTTTTGTTTCAAACGAGAGATTGGAATTGTTCAGATGGCTCTCAGACAGACTAATCTTGCAATAATGTGTTTTTTAATAACAGAGACCTAACTTTAACTTTAACTGAAAAACTGAAGCTCAACAGATGGAATGTTCAAGGTCGCAGGCTCTGCACCCAGTTTTTCAGCTCTGATAATTATTGGACTGTTCTTTTTTGAATTTAAAACAGTTTTGATGATCTACCTTTGTCTCAGTACCATGTGATCTACTATTTACACATACAGCATATAACTAACTAATTAACTATATATACGCAATAAATGTAATTAACGCTAAACATTTGATGTATTATACTAACATGACTAACTATATAGTAGGAAGGATGGGGGAGGTTAGACAGATATTCTAAATATTAAATATTAATTATGAATTAACTAGCATGTAGGCGAATGAAAAGTGTGATTGCTGACGTGGTACCTTAACCCATAATAACTCAATTTTATTTTATTTTACATTTTCTGCTTTTCTTTTATTTTATATAACATTTTTTGGCTATTAATCGAACTGACATGATAATTTTCATTATGTGGAGGAAACCGACTAACATTGGATGATACTTTACTACGGGGGCAAAGCCCAGTGCATAATTCCATCGACGGAGGTCAATTTAAAATTAATCTTAGCCACCATAGGTGGCTTTTTTGTAAGATATCGCTTTTTTGATAACTTACACTCACATTTTTTTGTTTATTCACTATTATGAGTTGTATGAATTAACTACCTTTATAAACACTTCAGTTTATGTTTTTCTCTTTCAATTATTGAAACATCTCTTTCAATAATTATGTTCAATAGTGTCAGGAGATGTAAATCTAGTGCAGAAATTATGAAGAACAACCCTGGACTCGGGATTTTGAGGTACTTGGCGGCATCACATGAATCATACATTCTGGTAATAATAGCCAATGCAAGATAATAGTCGAATAAACACTGGAGGTCTCACTTTCTGTAGTTGGAACATTAGAGGAGCAAATGAGCCAATTAAGAGGGGTAAAATTCTGGCACAATTAAAATCATTAAACACGGACATTGCTTTTCTACAAGAAATACATTTGAAACAACAAACTCAGATCAGATTAAGGGCAAACTGGATAGGCCAAACTTACTACTCTGCATTCACTTCTAAAGCAAGAGCCACAGCCATTATAATTCAGAAAGGTATACCTTTTAATTAAATAAGTCTATATCTGATAAAGAGGGAAGATACGTTATAGTCACGGGAGAAATTTATAATATACCATTAACTATGACTAATATTTATGCGCCTAATTTTGATAACCCCCAATTTTTTAAGAAAATAGTAGATATAATTGCACAGCATAATTATCAAAATATAATGGGTGGAGCTTTCAATTGTGTTATAGACCCATATTTATATAAATCATTAAAGGTAGGTAAGTGTCTTGTTAAAACTAAGACCTGTAAATTCTTACATACTTAAATAAAAAATAATAACATAACTGATGTTTGGAGAAAAGCATAACCAATTGGAAGGGAATATTCGTTTTACTCATCGGTTCATAAAACTTACTCATGAATTGACTATTTCTTATTGGATACAAAATTCATCCCATATACGACTCAACCATCATACCATAATAGTATTATTTCCGATCATTCACCACTGACTTTTATACTTAAAATCGAGGGAATGCCGGATATAAAACCTTTTTTGGAGATTCAACGCACAAATATTAAATAACCCAAATTATGAGTATATAAAAGAGCAAACAAATTTTTAAGGCATACATCCGTGGTGCTATAATCTCTTATCAAAGTTTTAAAAATAAAGAAAATAAAAGAGAACTTCAGAGGATTGAACAGGAAATAAAATTATTAGAACTGGACAATGCAAATGACCCCACCATAGATAAACATAATAAGATAACTTTATTGAAATATAAACTCAATAGAATATTATCGGCAAGACTAATAAGACTATTCCAAATTATAAAACAGGCACACTTCGAATTTGGGGATAAGCCACATAAATTATTAGCGAGGCAACTGAAGCAACAAGAAAAGGAAAATACTATCACTATAATTAAATCTGATAAGGGCGAGCTTCTAACACTACCAAAGGATATTAATAAAAGGTTTGCCCAATTTTATTATAATTTATACACAACTAAAATAAATACAGATGATAATAAAATTACAAATGTTTTAGATAATTGCAACCTCCCTAAATTAAGTAGTATAGAACAAGAGGAATTAGGAGCATGGATTAATAGTGAAGAAATAAAACAAACAATAAACTAATTGAAAAACGGGAAGACCCCCGGACCGGATGGTTTAAGCAATGAATTTTATAAACAATTTCAGGAGTAAATTGTACCAAGATTATTCAAATTATACAAGCAGGCTTACACCAAAAATAAACTACCAGAAACCTTAGCTGAATCAACAATAACCCATTTTATTAGATGGCTTAAATTATGTTATGATAAACCTACGGCAAGAATATTAACTAATAACATGTTATCTCCAACATTTTATTTGTCAAGGGGTAATAGGCAGGGATGTGCCTTATCACCATTGCTATTTTCCCTTAGGATAGAACCGCTGGCTGAAAGGATTAGAAATCATCCGAATATTCACGGATAAAGTACAAAGGACTCAAAGAATAAAATGTCATTATATGCTGACGATATTCTTTTATATATTACTAATACACAAACGAGTATCCCCACCTTATTAAGATTAATCAAGGAATTTGTTTTTTTTTTCAGGATATAGAATAAATTGGAATAAAAGCGAAATTATGTCTTTGAAACAACAGGATGCGAGACACTCATCATTATTTAGTGCCAATTTTATGCCACTATTAAATAAACTGAAAGTTATGATTACATTTTGGAAAACGCTACCGCTCTCATTGATAGGGAGAATTAACGCTATAAAAATGACTTTCTTACCACAATTAATATATTTATTTCTAGCGATCCTTATATATATTCCAAAATATGTTTTAAAAAAAACTAGATTAGGTGCCACTGTATTGTTTTGTACTGTATTAACTTCTAATAAAATAAACAAATAAATAAACAAAAACAAAAAAAAAGAAAGGCAAGAAAACTTCAGGACGCATAAAGCGATGCATTTTCAGGACGTGAAAAGGCATCAAGATTTCAGCACATGATAAGCGATGAAATTCAGCCTGCGAAAAGCAATGAAAATTCTGCACGCGAAAAGTGACGAAACTTCAGGATCCGAACAGCGACGATAATTTAGCACGCGAAGAGTGATGAAAATTCCATACAAATATGATGTGAACATGAAAAGCGACGAAAATTCTGCACGTGAACAGCGACGAAAATTCAGACTGCGAAAACCGATGAAAACTCAGCACGTGAAAAGTGACGAATCTCCAGGACGCTTAATTGATGACAATTCAGAACGTGAAAAGTCAGCACATGAAATGCGACGAAAATTCAGTATGCAAAAAGAGACAAAAATTCAAAACACCAAAAGAAATGTAAATTCAGCATTCAAAAAGCGACGAAATTTCACGAAGCGATAAGCGACAACATTTCAGCAAAGGAAAAGCGATGAAAATTCAGCATGTGAAAAGAGACAAAAATTCAGCACACGAAAAGTGACGAACCTTCAGGATGCAAAATGCGATGAAAATTCAGGACGCTAAATGCAACGAAAATTCAGGACATGAAATGCGACAAAAGTTCAGGACGTGAAATGCAACAAAATTTCAGGACAGGAAATGCAACGAAATTTCAGCACAAGGAAAGTGATGAAAATTCAGCACGCGAGAAGCTACAAACCTTCAGAAAATGAAAAGCGTAGAAATTTCACCACACGGAAAGCAACGAAAATTCAGCACGTGAAATGTCACGAAAATTCAGCACGTAAAAAGCAACATAAATAGAGGACATGAAAAACGACGTAATTCAGAACGCAAAAAGGGAAAAATTTCAGGATGCTAAAAGCGAATCAATTTCAGGACGCGAAATGCAACTAATTTTCAGCAGAAGAAAAGCTACAAAAAGTGACAAAAATTCAGCATGCGAAAATCAACAAACCGTCAGGATGCGAAAAATGATGAAGATGAAGCACACATAAAGAGACGAAATTTCAGGACATGTAAGGTGACGAAATTTCAGCACATGAAAAGCGACGAAATTCCAGCATGCAAGAAGTGACGAAAATTCAGCACGCGAAAAGTGAATAACCTTCAGGCTGCGAAAGGCGACGAAAATTCAAAATGCCAAAAGCAAGAAAAATTCAAAACGCCAAAAGAAAAGTAAATTCAGGATTCAAAAAGCGACAAAATTTCAGGACGTGATATACGATGAAATTTCAGCACATGAAAAGCAATGAAAATTCAGCATGCGAGAAGTGACGAAAATTCAGCACGCGAAAAGTGATGAACCTTCAGGATGCGAAAGGCGACGAAAATTAAAAATACCAAAAGCGACGTAAATTCAGGATGAGAAAAGTGACAAAAGTTGAGGTCGCAAAAGTTGAGAAGCGACAAAGTTTCAAGACACGAAAAGCAACAAAATTTTGGCATATGAAAAGTGACGAACCTTCAGGACGTGAAAAGCAATTAAAATTCAGCACATGTAAAGCAACGAAAATTCAGGATGCGAAAAGCGAAGAAGTGTCAGAACATGACAAGTGACGACATTTCAGCACACGTAAAGTGCCGAAATTTCAGCACACTAAAAGAAACGAAAATTCAGCCTGCGAAAAGTGACGAAAATTCAGCAAGCGAAAAGTGATGAAAATTCAGGACGCGAAGTTGACGAAAACTCAAAATGCGAAAAGTGACGTAAATTCAGGACATTAACAGTGACTAAATTACAGGACGGATAAACGGACGAAATTTCAGAACGGGAAAAGCGACGAAATTTCACCACACAAAAAGCGACGAAAATGCAGTATGCGAAAACCGCCAAACATTCAGCGCACGAAAAGTGACGAATCTTCAGGATGCGAAAAGTGATGACAATTCAGGATGCTAAACGCGACAAAAATTCAGGACATGAAATGCGACAAAAATTCAGGACGTGAAATGCACCGAAATTTCAGCACAAGAAAAGCGACGAAAATTCAGCAGGTGAAAAGTGCCGAAAATTTAGGACACAAAAGGCCACAAAAGATCAAAACGCCAAAACAACGAAATTCAGGATACGAAAAGCGACAAAGGTTCAGGACGCATGAAGCAACAAAACGCCAAAAGTGATGAATCTTCAGACGTGAAAAGCAACAGAAATTCAGCACATGAAAAGTGCGAACCTCCAGGACACGAAAAGTGACGAAAATTCAGCACATGAAAAACGACAAAAATGCAGGGCGTGAAAAGCGACGCAATTTCAGGACGTGAAAAGTGACAAAATTTCAGCACACAGAGAGTGCCGAAATGTCAGCTCACAAAAAGCGACAAAAATTCAGCATGCAAAAAGCGATGAAAATTCAGTATGCGAAAAGTGAAGAAAATTCAGGACACAAAAGGCGACGAAAATTCAAAATGCCAAAGGCGACGTAAATTAAGGACACGAAAAGCGACAAAATTACATGACGCATAATGCTAGCTAGATGGCTACACAGAGGTGAGGGTGCCTCGAAATAGGGAGGGTTTAGGGAAGGGCACCTGTAAACATAGATTTAGGGTTGGGCATGTAAATGGGAGGGGGATTTAGGGGAGTGCACCTTTAAATGGTGCAGTGGGGAATTTAAATTAGGAGGGCATCTATAAATGGTGAATTAAGGAAGGGCACCTTTCATGGTGCAGTAGGGAAGGCATCTGTAAATTTAGGGTAGATTTAGGGGAGAGCACCTGTGAAAGAGCAATACAATATGAGCAACAACAACTGAAGCTTTACAACTACAACTGGTGTGTTGTTACACCAATCCATGTAAGAATCTATTACTAAAAGTAAGATCTTGACCGCTTTTGACTCACTGCGATTCGATTTCTGAGAGAACGCCGCCACTTACGGACTTCATGTCTGGCCCCCTTGCTCAGAGTCCCCCTCCGCTGAGCTGGACCAGAGGATTTTTCCCATCAATGAAACATAAAGGACTTATTAATGTTTTTAAAAATGTTGACATTCTCGCTGCTGCCCCTGCTGGTGGGAGGCGGGAGGAACTATAAAACTCGGAAGTGTTGTGCCTCAGTCAGTCTCTGCACGATGGACGAAGTGAGAGAGTCATGTCTCTCAGTCTGAGCTGTGAATAACAGTGAACACATGTCCACTAAAGTATGAGTGTGGTTTTAATGACCTTCAATGCCCTTAATGTGGTTTGAAAATGAAAATATGGTTGGTTTGAAGTAACAAGCACAGCAAATGGTGTTTTGGGTGCTTTGGGTTGAAGTAAAAGGCACTGCAGATGGTGGTTTAGGTGCTTTGCGTTGAAGTAAAAGGCACTTTAAATGGTGGCTTGGGTGCTTTGGGTTGTAGTAATAGCGCTTCAAATGGTGGCTTGAGTGATTTGGGTTGCAGTAAAAGGCACTGCAAATGGTGGCTTGGTTGTTTTGGGTTGAAGTAAAAAGCACTGCAAATGGTGGCTTGTGTGTTTTAGGTTGAAGTAAAAAGCACTGCAAATGGTGGCTTGTGTACATTGGGTTGAAGTAAAAGGCACTGCAAATGGTGGCTTGGGTGTTTTGGGTTGAAGTAAAAGGCACTGCAAATGGTGGCTTGGGTGCTTTGGGTTGAAGTAAAAGCTACTGCAAATGGTGGCTTGGCTGCACTGGGTTGAAGTAAAAGGCACTGCACATGGTGGTTGGGTGCACTGGGTTGAAGTAAAAGGCATTGCAAATGGTGGCTTTGGTGCACTGGACAACTTCCTGTATGCATTGTATATTGATTTTAGATAAAACGCTACCACTTACGGCTGTGATTTTTGGCCATCTTACTCAGCCCCCCTCCTCTCACCAGGTGCAGAGGATTCTTCCCATCAATAAAAAATAAAAGTGTTATTAGTGTTTAAAAAATGTTGAGAATCTCTCTCCTGTCAATCATGCCATGAAGGCCACACCATTTCCGGTGGGAGGGGGAGGGGTTATAAAACCCAGAAGTGTGGCTGTGGCTCAGTCTCTGCATGATGGGGGAGGGAGAGGTCACCACTGTCTGAGCTGTGAATCGACGGAACATGCTGAATTTCTACTGAACTGTGAGTTTTGTGTGTTTTTTTGTGGTAGTTTTATGGTGGTTTCACCCTGCTTGAAATGGTATGAAACTGCACTTGGATTCAGTGGCCTTGCACACTGCTTAAAGTGGTTGGAAACTGCACTTGAATTTGGTGGCCTTGCACCCTGCTTGAAGTGGTATGAAACTGCACTTGAATTCAGTGTCCTTGCACCCTGCTTGATGTTGTTGGAAACTGCACTAGAATTTGGGGGCCTTGCACCCTGCTTGAAATGGTAGGAACATGGATTTTAATTTGGTGGCCTTGCACCCTGCTTGAAATGGAATTTCAAGGAATAGCCGTGAGTCAACTGCCAGCCCACCAGCCATGAGTGAGCTGCCAGCACATCTGGTTTGAGGGACTGAGCTGCAACACTAAGAACCCATACCAGCACTCCAGAAAGCCCCCCCCCCCCCCACCGGCCACCAATATTGGAATTGGTGGAGAGGTGGAATATTGCGTCGGGGGACCAGCCCTCCCGTGTGAACATGGGACACAATGGGTCCCACCTCGTCTCGTCTCATATAATTCTTTCCCCCACATTGATTTATTCTCACGTGTACCAATGTACAATGAAAAGCTTTAGTCGCATGCTAACCAGTTAGCAGCTAGATTGAGCCAGGTAGATGGCTACATCCTGTATAACCAGGTAGATAGCAAGACTGAGCTACATACTGGATAGCTAGTTAGCTAACTGGATTAAACCCCTCTTCCACGATACGAGTTCTTTCCAAGAGTTCTCCCGAGTTTCCCCTGATTCAAACTCGGAAATTTACGGTAATGGCCACTCGACGGTGCTCGGGGCTACATCGGTACAGAGTGTGTCAGTAGTGGGCAGGTAGAAGAGGGAAGAGGGAGGGAAAGAGAGAGCATATCATCCATTACACCTGTTTATTGTTTGTCAGTAGGAACCCCCCACTCCCCACACAACTCCCCCTCTTCACCCCCCACTCTCTCCCCCTCTCTGTCCCCACTCCCCCTCTCTTTCCCCATCTCCCCTTCTCTCCTCATACTCTCCCCTCCCACTGCTCTCCGCCTCTATCTCTCCTTTCCCCTTCACTCTCTCCCATCCCTCCCTCCCTCTCTCTCTCCTATTTAATGGTGCCCTTCCCGAAATATTTAATGGTGCCCTCTTTTAAATATTTAATGGTGCCCCCCCTTAATTATTTTGTGGTCAACACTCCCACCCAGTGGTGTCCCCCTGCATTGACAGATGCCCTGTATTTTAATGAGAGGTTGAAGTTCATGTCCTTAAGTGATGGGAGTAGGATTGGGCTATTCAGCCCATCAATTCTACTCTCCCATTCAATCATGGCTGATCTATCTCTCCCTCCTAACCCCATTCTCCTGCCTTCTCCCAATAACCCCTGACACCCGACTAATCAGCAATCTATCCTGGGGGTGGGGGTGATGGAAGGTGGGGGTGACATATGTCACTCTTGACTTCTCTGCTTCTTCCAAACATCAATCACTTTCTTGAACAATGAACAATACCGACCTCAGCAACTTTGATCTTCTATGGACTGGTCTTTGGTGGCAATGCGGACTTTTGTTTAGTGGAGTGATTGGAGGGATGGAGTGAATGTGGGGAGGGATAGAGGGGATAGAAGGGTGTAGCGGGATGGAGGGAAATCGGAAAGAGGGCATGGATGGAGTGAATGAGTGGGGGAAGGGAAAGATAGAGCAGAGTGAATGAATGAGGGGAGGAATGAGGGAGAGGAAGAAAGGAAAGAAAAGGGAGGGGGGAAGGAAGGAAGGAGGAAAGAAGTGTGTGACTGTGGGGAGACAGGGAGGGAATCTGAGAGAGGGAGGGCGTGAATGAGGATTGGGAGGGAAAGAGGGAAGAGTGGGGTTGAATAAGAGACAGGAGGGAATGAAGGGAGGGAGGAGGAAAAGTGGGTGACTGAGGGGAGAGGGAGGTGGTGAGGAAGGGAAGCATAGAGGGGAGGAAGGGAGGGAATAAGGGAGGGGGGAGTGAGTTGTGGGTGGGAAGGATGGAGGGGAGGGTGTGAATGAGGGACAGGAGCAATTAAGTGTGAATGAGGAGAGACAAAGGGAATGAGGGGAAGGGAGGCAATGGGAGAAGGGAGGGACTGAGTTGAGGGATGACTGAAGGGGGGAGGAAGTGAGTTGAGGTGGTGGGGAGGGGCGAATTAAGGAGGGGAGTGAGTTGAGGGGATGAATAAGTGAGTGTTGAGAGGGGAATGGGCTACAGGGTCCTAGTGCCTGTTGGGGTTTGTAGTCCATCGTGGAGGAGCCGCCATTGGCCAGGAGGGGGAGCGAGGGTGGGGAGAAAAATGGAATGAGAAATGGAGAGGGGGAGGGGGAGAGGGCACGATGTTGTGGAAAGATGGAATGTGGGATAGAGGGAGTGTTGTGGAGCTGAGGGATCACGGAGAGTGTTGGGTGAAGGCAGAGAGAGGAGGGAGGTGAGGGAGAGAGACAGAGAAGAGTGTGGCAGAGGTGGGCAGGAAGAAGGGTGAAGAGGGAGAGAGAGGATATCATCCATCACACCTGTTCAATGTTTGCATG
Organism: Raja brachyura; assembly: GCA_963514005.1. Next base: position 102,452,346 of record OY740786.1, read on the forward strand.
TGTAGGAGCCCCCCACTCCCCACAAAAATCTTCCTCTTCGCACCCCCTCTCTCCCGCATCTCCCCTTCTACCTTCCCCATCTCCATCTCCCCCTCTCTCTCCCCATTTCCCCTTCTCCCCCCTCTCTATCTCTCTCTCCCCCTGGCCCCCCTCCATCCCCCCTCCCTTCCTCTCTATCTTTCCCACCCTCCCATTTAACAATGCCCTCCTTTAAATATTTAATGTTGTCCCCCTTAATTATTTTGTGGTCAACGCTCCCTCCCAGTGGCGTCCCGCCGCAATGACAGGCCCCCTGTATTTTATCCACAATCGTTTAATTTATGTGCATGAGTGATAGGAGAAAAATTAGGCCATTCAGCCCATCGCGTCTACTCTTCCATTCAATCACGGCTGATGTATCTTTGCCTCTCAACACCATTCTCCTGTGAAATCGCCTAAATTCTGTTCTTAGAACTCAATGAACTTATAAAGATATAAAGTTATACGCTCTGTGCCACAGTCGACTTGGAATGATTAAACTTGAACATTAACACAAATCAAAACGCTCAGCCACCATATACAGATGTAAAGTAGAAAAACAATAGTAGGTATGCAGTAGATAAACGTATGTTGCCACAATTGTCAAAGTAAGCTGATTTATCTAATAATTAATTGAACAAAAGGTCTTTCCATGTTCAACATATTAGGCAAAGGTTTATTCAAAACAGAGCAAGAGCATCTTGTGTTGCTTCTTTCAGGGAGTTATGGACTTGGACTCGAAGATCCCTCTGGACATCGATGCTATTCAGGGTTGTGCCATTAACTGCAGACCCTCTCCTTCTGCACAATGACAAGTCCTGTTATTCCCTGCTCAACACTCCCACCCAGTGGTCTCTGTCCGCAATTGCACGTCCTGTTATTCTCTGCTCAACTCTCCCACCCAGTGGTGTCCGGCCGCAATTACACGTCCTGTTATTCTCTGCTCAACTCTCCCACCCAGTGGTGCCCCGTCGTAATTACGTCTTTTCACTTTTTAAGTCAACACTCCCACCCAGTTGAGATTTACAGCAATGACAAGTCTCCAGTATTTTATCCTCAATACATGTTCATAATTTAGGGCGACCCCCCCGTCATGAAGAAACTCCCTCCAGCTGAGCAGAATGACAGAGAGTGGAGGAGAGGGGTGGGAGATTGCAATCTTCATTGCGGTCCACGTTGTTTCGACTAATGCAATCAACCCAATGTGCACAAACAAATAGATCAAATAGTACAAGTTAACCTACAACTTTGGGCTGTGCACGCCATACGCAATTAGAAGAAGTTGAGGCGAATCAGGGTCCAGAACTGACCCAAAGCCAATACTCTCCAGAGAGGAGAGGAGAGAAGAGGGGAGGTGCAGATGGGAGAGGAGAGGGGAGGGGAGGAGAGGAGAGGAGAGGAGAGTGAAGGAGACATTCTCCTGCTCTTGGAACTTCATGAACTTTATAAAGTTGGAAACAAAAACTCATAAACACCTCGTCGCCACCATCAGCTTGAATATTAACACAAATTAAAACACTGCAACCGTATACACAGTTTATGTCTCTCCCTCCCTCCATCTCTCCCTCCCTCCCTTCCTTCTTCCCCCCTCCCTCCCTTCTTCCCCCCTCCCTCCCTCCTTCCTCCGTCCCTCCCTTCCCCTCTCCCCCTCTCCCCCTCTCCCCCTCCCTCCCCCTTTGCTCTCCTCTCTCTCTCTCTCTCTCTCATTTTTTTTCAATTTCCAAAAACTTTATTCAACAAAATCATATGATACAAAACATAAAAACATAATCAAAATCACACTATAACGAACAAATCATTGTAGTACAACAGTACATTCATTGTTTATAATAGTCTCAACCCCACGCGGTGAGCAGCTTTGACGGAAGGCCTCCAGAGTCCCCGTGGACACCGCGTGTTCCCTCTCCAGGGCCACACGTGCACGAACGTAGGCCCGAAAGAGGGGCAGGCAGCCGACTCTAGCCTGACCATCGACCGCCCGCTGCCTGGACCCGCGAATGGCCATCTTGGCCAGGCCAAGGAGCAAACCGACAGGTAAGTACCCCCCCCCCCCACACTCGGCTCTCCCCACTCCCTGCCATGTGCCCGAACACCAGGATTGTGGGGCTAAAATGCAGCCAAAACATGAGGAACAACCCCTTCAGATATTGGTACAGGGGCAGTAACCTCACACACTCCATATACACATGGAACACGGTCTCCTCCTCTCCGCAGAAAATACATGCGGCGGACGAGCCCGTGAACCGGCTCAAAGGTTTATTACAACCCACCACTCCATGCAACACTCTCCACCCCAGGTCCCCAATATAAAGGGGTACGACTCCCTTATAGAAGGACCCCCACTGGGGACCACCCCTGCCTTCGGATGGTAACACCGTCCGCCATGGTGAGTCGGGACGGGAGACGAAGGCACGGAGGTTCAGAATGTGCAGGAGCATCCTATACAGTGCACGTCTCTTTGCCTCACGAAATGGCATGCTGGTCATCTCATAAAGGCAGCTCAGATTATGTGGAGCCGGAGGCCGAGAAATATCCCGGAGCCTAGGCTCGATTAGCAGATCTGACGGAGCGGGGGTAAGCTCTATCTGAACCACTCTAGGCTCACGCCTCTCCTCGACACCCACCATGACAGGGTGAGGACCGGCCACACCCGCAGCCACAACATCCCCCTCTCCTCGTGGAACAACACTCTGGCTGAAAACAGCCAAATTCCTCACTCTTAGCACATCCCTGTAGAAGACAGGCAGGCCCCTTAGAGCGGGTCGACTGATGCCCGCCACCTGGAGCCGTGAGACCCCCCTTAGCCAACGACCCTGACGGAAAAAATATGTGGCCAGAGCGTGCCATCTGGGAGGGTTCTCTACATACATGTATCTCCGCAGAGTCCTAAGACGGAGAGCCGCCACCTGGGTACGCACGCATACCAAGGACTGGCCGCTCTCCTCTAACGGGAGACTCAGGACCGCCGCGGAAATCCAGTGCTTCCTATTTCCCCAAAAGGAATCTACCAGCTTCTTCTGTATAGCAGTTACAAATATAGAGGGTGGGACAAGAGTAGCCAGCCGGTACCATAACATGGAGGCCACCAGCTGGTTTATAACCAGCACCCTCCCCCGAAAGGAGAGAACTCCAAGCAGGCCTGACCAGCGCCCCAGCCGGGCAACCACTTTCGTCTCCAACTCCTGCTAGTTTGCCGGCCAAGCATCCTCAGTGGGACTCATGAACACCCCCAGATAGAGGAGGTGCGTGGTACTCCATGCATACAATGCCATTTCCTCCGGCAGGGAGTCTACCTGCCACTGACCCACTAAAAGTCCCGAGCACTTACTCCAGTTAATCCTAGCGGAAGAAGCAGCTGAGAAAATCTCCTGGCAGTCACGCATCCTCCACGGGTCATCAGGATCAGTGAACATAAGAAGTATGTCATCGGCATAAGCCGATAGAATCACGTCAACCCGCGGGCCAGGTAGGGCCAGGCCTGTCAACCTCCTCCGAAGAAGACACAGGAACGGCTCCACAAAGACCGAGTACAACTGGCCCGACATAGGGCACCCCTAGCGGACCCCCCTCCCAAAATGAAAAGTAGACAACAATGCGCCATTAACCTTCACAAGGCACTCCGCAACAGCGTACAAAAGCCGGACCCGGGCCACGAAAAGCGGGCCAAACCCAAACGCTTGCAACGTCCCAAATAGGTATTCATGCTCTACCCTATCAAAAACCTTCTCCTGATCAAGAGACAGAAAAGCAGCTGACTCACCAGTACCCTGGGCTAAATGAATCAGGTCCCTAACCAGGTGGATGTTATCCTGGATGGACCGGCCAGGGACTGTATAAGATTGGTCAGCATGAGTCAGTTGATGCAGCACGGAGCCCAGGCGATTAGCCATTGCCCGTGCAAAAATGTTATATTCTCTGCATAGGAGAGAGACTGGACGCCAGTTCTTCAACAAACGAAGTTCGCCCTTCTTCGGCAGCAAGACAACAACTGTCCTACGCCACGAGAGAGGCATCACCCCAGTCGCCATGCTCTCCCCCAGAACCAACATGTAGTCAACCCCTAGGATATCCCAGAAAGCTCTAACAAACTCCACCGTCAACCCATCCACCCCGGGGGACTTACCCCTCCTGAGCTGATGCAAGGCGCGAGTCAACTCCTCCAAAGATAAGGGGCCATCAAGAAGATCAGCCACCTCCCTATCTACAGTCGGTAGACCCTCCCACAGATCTTGCTGAGCCTCCACGCTGAATCCATCCGCAGAGAACAGGGACCAATAAAAGGACCTAACCAAGGCATTGATCCTCTCTGGAACAGTGACAGAGGAGTCGTCATCCGCAAGCAACTCCACGAGCTGTTTTCGAGCTCAACGCCCCTTCTCCAGACAGAAAAAGAAAGGCGAAGCTCGGTCCAGATCGTGCAGCATCTGGACCCGAGACCTCACGTAAGCGCCTCGGGACCGCTCAAGCAGCAGGCTCCTCAAAACCTCCTTCTTCCTCTGAAACTCTCCCCATTCGCAGGAGTGTTCACCAAACTGACCCAGGCGAGAGTCAGCGTCCAGTATCTCCCTCTGAAGCTTCTCGACCGCTGAGTCCCACCTTCCAGTCGACCCCCATGTATAGTCCTTGCAAAAGAGATGGATGTGAGCTTTACCCACATCCCACCATTGCCTAAGGGAAGAGAAGCACCTCTGCCTCTCTCTCCACTTCACCCAAAACCGACTGAATGACTCCCGGAAACACCGATCCTCCAGCAGCCTGTTGTTGAAGTGCCAGTACGTGGACTCAGCCCGGGCGCACGCTGGATTAAAATCCACACGCACCAGACAGTGGTCCGAGCACGGCACCAGCCGCATTGAGGCCGCTGAGACACGGGAAACAAACGCTCGGGACATATAAAAACGATCAATGCGGGAACCACCACCCTCAGACCTCCGCGAAAAAGCAGTGGAATCCGGGTGAAGGTCCCTCCAAGCATCAACCAACTCAAAGGAGTCAATCAACCCTCTCAGCTTCTTTGCTACAGCAGGCGCACACTGAGTACCAGAACAGTCCACACCAAGGAAGACCCACTATCCCCTATCAATAGCACCCAACAGAACATTCACCTCCTGAAGTAGGCCGGCCTGCATCGTGCCGGAGCTAGGGGCATACACGTTAATGAAATGCAACGGCATGCCATTCAGGCTCACGGCCAGCTGGAGCAAACGTCCTGGCACCACTTCCTCCACTTTTAAAACGCTTGGCAGAAAATTCGGAGCCAACAGAAAAGCCACCCCACTCGAATTTGAGCTGAGATGGCTCATATAAACCCCCCTTCCCACTCCAGTCGCCAGGTGGGTTCGTCACGAACAACGGTATGTGTCTCTTGCAGAAAACACACCGCAAATTTCCCCTCTCTTAGGGCTGATAAGAGCTGAAATCTACGAAAACTCGCTCTACTCTCATTTAAATTTAATGTAGCTACTGTGAATGTGTAGGCACACTAGATTGAGATCCTCACACTCCGCTTAGACTCAAGAACTCTTCCTCTGAGGAACTGCAAAAAATCCCCAAACTGTCTCTTCTCAGAGTCAGGAAGACCACTATCCTTGTTGCCAAGGATAGCCTCGAGACTCTTAATCAAAGCTGGCCAGTCCTCCCACCGTCTTTTAGCAGCCTCCTTTTTGGTTCTGCTGGAACGGCTCGTTTTTAGGAACTCTCGCACCTCAAGGATAACACTTGTCTGAGACACGGCCTTGGAGCCTGGGCGCGCAGCCAACCCGCTCCACCTGAATCAACAAGCTCAAAAAGACCAGAACTCTCTGACGAATTGCTATCCTGACTACACACACTGGCCCCATCACTCTCCCCCTCCTCTGCCACGACACCACCCCCAGGATCAATGCCAGGGAAGGGTCCCGAAACCCCTGACTGAGACACACAGCCCACTGAATGGCTGAGCTCCTGCACGCTACCATCACCCTCCACGTATGGGCCTGGGGAAGCAAAAACAAGAGGCATCCCCAGGGCCTGTCGTGCACTGGCACCCTCGGAGTTTCAATGAGGATCACGACCCAAAACAGCCCCAACCTCCACATCATCTAGAGTGCCCTCTCCACAGGCATCACCCAGAGAATCTCCACCTGATTTTAAACTCTCCCCAGGCAACTCATCTGGTGAGGCATCACTTCCCCCAGCACCTCTACTGGCACTGATATGGAGCACAGACTTGAACGACAATACCCCCGAACCTCACCCCTCGGGCTGACTCTGCTCATCCCCCGTCACAGGAGGCACACAACCAGGGGAGCCAACCACGTCAACTAGCGTGCTAGCACCCTCAGTAGGCCTCTGGAACGAGGGGACCTCGTCTGACCCAGAGGCCACACACCCAAGGGAGCTAACCCCAACACCCGATGACATAACTGCCTCGGAGGGCCCCTGAGATGAAGGGACAAACTCCCGCCCAGAGGACACAACTCCACTGGAATCAACCCCAGCACCTGGTCTTGTGACACCCACTGAAGATCCATGAAAAGAAGGCCCAACCACCGACCCAGAAGACACCAGTTCAAGACCACTTTCAGCCACATCAGTGGTGGAAAGCCCGGAGAAAGACATCCCCCTATCTTTGGACCCACGCCCTTGCTCATCCTCACCAGGCAAATGCCTCCTTTTTGTCCTGCTAGCATGCGGAGGTACGGTAACCTCCATAAGGGAAGGGTCATCAGCCTCCACATTACCCCCAACCACTTTGCCACCCGCACGTTTTAGCTTCCCGGCCCCCTTCTGAACCACCTCAGCTCCTTGCTGGGCCCCAGCAGGTGCAGTCTGCACCTCACTGGTGCTGCCAGGCGCCCCTTGGGTGGTCACAGAACTCGGCAGGTGCACACCCGATTGCATTTTACTCACCCGGGCGGCCTTTTTCCTCTACTTCCTCTTGATCTTCTTCCCCTGCTTCTCCCAAATCGCCCCCTCTTCACTTCCCTCCTCCTGTGCCCCACCTTTATCCGCCACCACAGGCGCAGGACGTGGGGGGCGTGGGCTTTCGCTGCCCAGGGTCCCCAAATCGGAACCTGTGGACCCGGATGGATTATCACTGCCGCCCGGATCACCAAGGCAGAGCTGGCAGCCATAGCCGGGTCAGCAGTACCACCCCGCGCCACTGAGGTTTTACGAGCCACCCCATATGGGCCAGCAGTGCATTCCTGGGCCACTGCGCTGGAACCCCTAGCAGTGACCCCGCGAATAAGGCACTCCCTACGGAGATGTCCAAATTCGCCGCACGCATGACACCGTGCCTTTCCCCAACTCCAACGCACGGTTCTGGGGATACCCTTATACTCCACCTCAAAATTCCCCTCAGCACCATCCCCCTCACCCACCTTCATGAACACCCTCCTCTTGAAACTGTAGACCCCTTTTTCCTCCGGGTCCCCCCCCCCGGGATGCAAGAGCCTAAAGCATTTAGACCGCACCTCCCCAAACTTGGACGGGTGTGGAATAAGTAACGCATCCGAGATATAAGTGGGGCAGCTCCGCAGAAGAACCGGTCTCACCCTAGATACCCTCGGATCCACCTGTATGTGGACCCCCCCCCCCCCCCCACTGAGATCCCCGTCTCCAACGCTAGGGCCACACACTCCCGGGTCTTAAGTATCACCTCAACCTTTCCTCTTTTGAGCTCGGAAGAGACAATACCCCCTCCCAAGAAGTTCATTCATGGCCTTCGTCATTGCCCCCCTAGACATCATAGGCCCAGTTTGAACCGAGATACCAAAACTGTCCCCATCCAAGTCAACATGAGGCTCAAGCTCAGATGGCCTCGTACCCGCCACTGATGCCATCGCTGCGTAGGTCCGGACCTTCAGCCGCGCCCCTTCCATCGCCATCCTGACAGAGGCACAATCCAACTCCAGGCACCCCAGCAGCTCAGCTCCAAGTTAAGTCCCAAAGACCGTCACAGTCAAAGACAGGCAGCAGAAAACAGAAACCTCCAGCTGAAGCAGGAAAGTCCCCAAGTTCGTCCACAGCCAAGAGCAGCTTTTGGGAAGCTCTATCCCAGTCTCGCCGGAAACAAAAGTACCTTCTTCACATTGAGCCAGGCAGCCGCACTGAGCAAAATGACTTTAGGGCAGAGAAACAGTGCCAAAAACGACAAAGACACCGCAAACTTCTTACCCTCGAATTCCAGGCACCCTTGGCAGTCCGCCAACGACAACCGCACCCTCGACAATGTAGAGAAAACTCAGGAATTTTCACACTGGTGGAGGCTTCCCAGACCAGAGGAAAGCTTAAACAGCCCAACGATAACTTAAACTATGAAGCCCCCCTGTGTCTGTGCCCTCTCCAACGGCAAAATCCTTGAAAGGCTGCTTCAATCCTTCTCAACTGCAGAGCTGAGAAGAAAACACGACCTCTCTTTTTTTTTCCAAAAACTTTATTCAACACATTCATAAAATACAACACATCAAAACATAATCAAAATCACACTATAACGAACAGATCTTTGTAGTACAACAGTACAATCATTGTTTATAATAGCCTCAACCCCACGCGGTGACCAGCGTTGACGGAAGGTCTCCAGCGTCCCCATGGACACCGCGTGTTCCCTCTCCAGGGACACACGTGCACGGACGTAGGCCCGAAAGAGGGGCAGGCAGCTTACTCTCGCCTGACCGTCGACCGCCCGCTGCCTGGACCCGCGAATGGCCATCTTAGCCAGGCCGAGGAGCAAATTGACAGGTAAGTCTCCCCCCCCCCCCCCCCCACACTCGGCTCTCCCCACTCCCTGCCTTGTGTCCGAACACCAGGATCGTGGGGCTAAAATGCAGCCAAAACTTGAGGAACAACCCCTTCAGATAATGATACAGGGGCAGTAACCTCTCACACTCCATATACACATGGAACACGTTCTCCTCCTCCCCGCAGAAAATACAAGCGGCAGACGAGCCCGTGAACCGACTCAAAAGTTTATTACAAACCACCGCTCCATGCAACACTCTCCACCCCAGGTCCCCAATATAAAGCGGTACAACTCCCTTATAGAAGGACCCCCACTGGGGACCCCAGCCTTCGGCTGGTAACACCGTCCTCCATGGTGAGTCAGGACGGGAGACGAAGGCAGGTTGGTTCAGAATGTGCAGGAGCATCCTATACAGTGCGCGTCTCTTTGCCTCATGAAATGGCATGCTGGTCATCTCAGAAAGGCAGCTCAGATTATGTGGAGCCGGAGGCCGAGAAATATCCCGGAGCCTAGGCCCGATGAGCAGATCTGACGGAGCGGGGGTAAGCTCTATCTGAACCACTCTAGGCTCGCGCCTCTCCTCGACACCCACCATGACAGGATGAGGACCAACCACACCCGCAGCCATAACATCCCCCTCTCCTCGTGGAACAACACTCTGGCTGAAAACAGCCAAATTCCTCACTCTGAGCACATCCCTGTAGAAGACAGGCAAGCCCCTCAGAGCGGGTCGACTGATGCCCGCCACCGGGAGCCGCGAGACCCCCCTTAGGCAACGACCCTGACGGAAAAGATACGTCGCCAGAGCGTGCCATCTGGGAGGGTTCTCTACATACATGTATCTCCGCAGAGTCCTGAGACTGAGAGCCGCCACCTGGGTACGCACGCATACCAAGGACTTGCCGTCCTCCTCTAACGGGAGACTCAGGACCGCAGCGGAAATCCAATGCTTCCTATTTCCCCAAAAGAAATCTACCAGCTTCTTCTGTAAAGCAGTTACAAATATAGAGGGTGGGACAAGAGTAGCCAGCCGGTACCATAACATGGAGGCCACCAGCTGGATTATAACCAGCACCCTCCCCCGAAAGGAGAGAACACCAAGCAGGCCTGACCAGCGCCCCAGCCGGGCAACCACTTTCGTCTCCAACTCCTGCCAGTTTGCCGGCCAAGCATCCTCAGTGGGGCTCAGGTACACCCCCAGATAGAGGAGGTGCGTGGTGCTCCACGCATACAATGCCATCTCCTGCGGCAGGGAGTCTACCTTCCACTGACCCACTAAAAGTCCAGAGCACTTACTCCAGTTAATCCTAGCAGAAGATGCAGCCGAGAAAATCTCCTGGCAGTCACGCATCCTCCGCAGTTCACCAGGATCAGTGAACATAAGAAGTACGTCATCGGCATACGCCGATAAAATCACCTCAACCCGCGGGCCAGGTAGGGCCAGGCCTGTCAACCTCCTCCGAAGAAGACACAGGAACGGCTCCACACAGACCGAGTACAACTGGCCCGACATAGGGCACCCCTGGCGGACCCCCCTCCCAAAATGAAAAGGAGATAGCACCGCGCCATTAACCTTCACAAGGCACTCCGCAGCAGCGTACAAAAGCCGGACCCGGGCCACGAAATGCGGTCCAAACCCAAACACTTGCAACGTCCCAAATAGGTATTCATGCTCAACCCTATCAAAAGCCTTCTCCTGATCAAGAGACAGAAAAGCAGCTGACTCACCAGTACCCTGCACTAAATGAATCAGGTCCCTAACCAGGTGGATGTTATCCTGGATGGACCGGCCAGGGACTGTATAAGATTGATCAGGATGAATCAATTGATGCAGCACGGAGCCCAGGCGGTTTGCCATTGCCCGAGCAAAAATTTTATATTCTGTACATAGGAGAGAGACTGGACGCCAGTTCTTCAACAAACGGACTTCGCCCTTCTTAGGCAGCAAGACAACAACCGTCCTACGCCACGAGAGAGGCATCACTCCAGTCGCCAGGCTCTCCCCCAGAACCAACATGTAGTCATCCCCTAGGATATCCCAGAAAGCTCTAACAAACTCCACCGTCAACCCATCCAGCCCAGGGGACTTACCCCTCCTGAGCTGATGCAAAGTGCGAGTCACCTCCTCCAAAGATAAGGGGCCATCAAGAAGATCAGCCTCCTCCCTATCTACAGTCGGTAGACCCTCCCACAAAACTTGCTGAGCCTCCACGCTGAAACCCTCCGCAGAGAACAGGGACCCATAAAAGGACCTAACCATGGCACTGATCCTCTGCAAGCAAATCCACGAGCTGTCTACGAGCTCCCCGCCCTTTCTCCAGAGAGAAAAAGAAAGGCGACGCTCAGTCCAGATCATGCAGCATCTGAACCCGAGACCTCACGTATGCGCCTCGGGACCGCTCAAGCAGCAGACTCCTCGAAGCCTCCTTCTTCCTCTGAAACTCTCCCCATTCACTGGAATCTTCACCAAACTGACCCAGGCGAGACTCAGCGTCCAGTATCTGCCTCTGAAGCTTCTCGACCGCTGAGTCCCACCTTCCAGTCGACCCCCATGTATAGTCCTTGCAAAAGAGATGGATGTGAGCTTTACCCACATCCCACCATTGCCTAAGGGAAGAGAAGCACCTCTGCCTCTCTCTCCACTTCACCCAAAACCGAGTGAATGACTCCCGGAAACCCCGATCCTCCAGCAGCCTGTTGTTGAAGTGCCAGTACGCGGACCCAGCCCGAGCGCACGCTGGATTAAAATCCACACGCACCAGACAGTGGTCCGAGCACGGCACCAGCCGCATTGAGGCCGCTGAGACACGGGAAACAAACGCTCGGGAAATATAAAACCGATCAATGCGGGAACCACCACCCTCAGACCTCCGCGAAAAAGCAATGGAATCCGGGTGAAGGTCCCTCCAAGCATCAACCCACTCAAAAGCGTCAATCAAGTCTCTCAGCTTCTTTGCTACAGCAGGCGCACACTGAGTACCAGAACGGTCCCGCACCTCAAGTGTGCAATTAAAGTCCCCACCAAGGAAGACACACTCTCCCCTATCAATAGTGCCCAACAGAGCATTCATCTCCTGAAGTAGGCCAGCCTGCATCGTGCCGGAGCTAGGGGCATACACGTTAATGAAATGCAACGGCATGCCATCCAGGCTCACGGCTAGATGGAGCAAACGGCCCGGCACCACTTCCTCCACTTTTAAAACGCTTGGCAGAAAATTTGGGGCCAACAGAAAAGCCACCCCACTCGAAGTCGAGCTGAGATGGCTCATATAGACCCCCCCTTCCCACTCCACTCGCCAGGTAGGTTCGTCACTAGCAACGGTATGCGTCTCTTGCAGATAACAAACCGCAAATTTCCCCTCTCTTAGGGCTGATAAGAGCTGAAATCTACGAAAACTCGCTCCCATTTAAATTTAATGTAGCTACTGTGAATGTGCAGGCACACCAGATTGAGAACCTCACACTCCCCGTAGACCCAAGAACTTCTTTTCTGAGGAACTTCAAAAAACCCCGAAACTGCCCCAAATCAGAGTCAGGAAGACCACTATCCTTGTTGCCAAGGATAGCCTCGAGACTCGCCAACAAATCTAGACAGTCCCCCCACCGCCTTTTAGCAGCAACCCACTTTGTTTTGGGGCAGCGTCTTGTTTTCAGAAAATCTCGCAGCTCAACAATAAGATTTGCCTCAGACACGGCCTTGGAGTCTGGGCTCGCAGCCAACCCGCTCGCACCTGAAACAACAAGCTCAGAAAGGCCAGAACTCTCTGACAAAACACTCTCTGTGCTACACCCACTGGCCGCAACGCTTTCCCCCTCCTCAGCCATGACACCACCCCCAGGATCAATGCTGGGGGTGGGTCCCGACACCCCTGACTGAAACTCGCAGCCCACTGAATGGCTGGGCTCCTGCACGCTACCATCACCCTCCACGTCTGGGCCTGGGGAAGCAACAACAAGAGGCATCCCCAGGGCCTGTGGATCACTGGCACCCTCAGAGTCTGAAAGAGAATCACGACCCAAAACAGCCCTGACCTCCACATCATCCAGAGTACCCTCTCCACAGGCATCACCCAGAGAATCGCCACCTGCTATTAAACTCACCCCAGACAACTCATCCGGTGAGGCATCACGCCCCCCAGCACCTCCACTGGCACTGATATGGAGCACAGACTTGAACGACAACACCCCCGAACCACCCCCCTCGGGCTGTCTCTGCTCATCCCCCGCCTCAGGGGGCACACTACCAGTGGAGCCAACCACGTCACCTAGCGTGCTAGCACCCTCAGTAGGCTTCTGAAACGAGGGGACCTCGTCCGACCCAGAGGGTACGCACCCAAGGGAGCTAACCTCAACACCCGATGAGATAACTCCCTCGGCGGGCACCTGAGATGAAGGGACAAACTCCCGCCCAGAGGACACAACTCCACCGGAATCAACCCCACCACCTGGTCCTGTGACACCTGCTGTAGATCCATGAAGAGAAGGCCCAACCACCGACCTAGAAGACACCAGGTCAAGACTACTTTCAGCCACATCGGTGGTGGAAAGCCCGGAGAAAGACAACCCCTTAGCTCTGGACCTAAGCCCTTCCTCATCATCACCAGGCAAATGCCTCCTTTTTGTCCCACTCGCATGCGGAGGTACGGTAACCTCCATAAGGGAAGGGTCATCCACCTCCACATTACCCCCATCCACTCTGCCACCCACACGTTTAGGCTTCCTTACCCCCTTCCGAACCACCTCAACTCCTCCCTGGGCCCCAGCAGGTGCAGTCTGCACCTCACTGGAGCATCCAGGCGCCCCTCGGGTGGTCACAGAACTCGGCAGGTGCACACCCGATTGCATTTTCTTCGCTCGGGTGGCCTTTTGCCTCTCCCTCTTCCTGATGTGCTTCCCCTGCTTCTCCCAAATTCCCCCCTCATCACTTCCCTCCTCCTGAGCCCCACCCTCATCCGCCGCCACAGGCGCAGGACGCGGGGGGCGTGGGCTTTCGCTGCCCAGGGTCCCCAAAGCGGACACCGCGGACCCAGATGGATTATCACTGCCGCCCCGGATCCCCAAGGCAGAAGTGGCAGCCCTAGCCGGGTCAGCAGTACCACCCCGCGCCACTGAGGTTTGATAAGCCACCCCAGATGGGCCAGCAGTGCATTCCTGGGCCACTGCGCTAGAACTTCCAGCAGTGACCCCGCGAATAAGACACTCCCTACGGAGATGTCCAAATTCACCGCACACATGACACCGTGCCTTACCCCAACTCCAACGCACGGTTCTGGGGATACCCTTATACACCACCTCAAAACTCCCCTCAGCACCATCCCCCTCACCCACCTTCATGGACACCCTCCTCTTGAAACTGAAGACCCCTTTCTCCTCCGGGTACCCCCCGGGATGCAAGAGCCTAAAGCATTTAGACCGCACCTCCCCAAACTTGGACAGATGCGGAATAAGTAATGCATCCGAAATATATGTGGGGCAGCTCCGCAGGAGAACCGGTCTCACCCTAGAAACCCACGGATCCACCTGTATGTGGACCCCCCCCCACTGAGATCCCCAACTCCAATGCTCGGGCCACACACTCCCGGGTCTTAAGTATCATCTCAACCTTTCCTCTTTCGAGCTGGGAAGAGACAATAGCCCCCCTCCCAAGAAGTTCATTCATGGCCTTCGTAATTGCACCCCTAGACATCATAGGCCCAGTTTGAACAGAGATACCAAAACTGTCCCCATGCAAGTCAACATGAGGCTCATGCTCAGATGGCCTCGTACCCGCCACTGATGCCAACGCTGCGTAGGTCCGGACCTTCGGCTGCGCCCCCTCCATCGCCATCCTCACAGAGGCACAAACCAGCTTCAGGCACCTCAGCAGCACAGCTCCAAGTTAAGTCCCAGAGACAGTCACAGTCAAAGACAGGCAGCAAAAAACAGAAACCTCCAGCTGAAGCAGGAAAGTCCCCAGGATCGTCCACAGCCAAGAGCAGCTTTTGGGAAGCTCAAATCCCAGTCTCGCCGGAAGCAAAAGTACCTTCTTCACATTAAGCCAGGCAGCCGCACTGAGGAAAAATGACTTTAGGGCAGAGAAATGGCGCTAAAAACGACAAAACACCGCGATCTTCATACCCACTCACAGGCACTATTGGCAATCCGCCAACGACAACCGCACCCTCGACAATGTGGAGAAAACTCAGGAATTCTCTCACTGGTGGAGGCTTCCCAGACCAGAGGAAAGCTTCAACAGCCCAACGATAAGTTAAACTATGAAGCCCCCCTGTGTCTTTGGCCTCTTCGACGACAAAAACCTTGAAAGGCTGCTTCAATCCTTCTCTTTGCAGAGCTGAGAAGAAAACACGACCTCTCTCTCTCTCTCTCTCTCTCTCTCTCTCTCTTTTTTTTTTTTTTTTTTCATTTCAAAAACTTTATTCAACACAAATCATAAAATACAACACATCAAAACACAATCAAAAATCACACTATAATGAACAGATCATTGTAGTACAGCAGTACATTCATTTATAAGCGCCTCAACCCCACGCGGCGACCAGCGCTGACGGAAGGCCTCCAGAGTCCCCGTGAACACCGCGTGTTCCCTCTCCAGGGACACACGTGCACGGACGTAGGCCCGAAAGAGGGGCAGGCAGCCGACTCTCGCCTGACCGTCGACCGCCCGCTGCCTGGACCCACGAATGGCCATCTTGGCCAGGCCAAGGAGCAAACCGACAGGTAAGTCCCCCCCCCACACTCGGCTCTCCCCACTCCCCGCCTTGTGTCCAAACACCAGGATTGTGGGGCTAAAATGCAGCCAGAACTTGAGGAACAGCCCCTTCAGATATTGGTACAGGGGCAGTAACCTCACACACTCCATATACACATGGAATACGGTCTCCTCCTCTCCGCAGAAAATACATGCGGCAGACGAGCCCGTGAACCGACTCAAAAGTTTATTACAAACCACCGCTCCATGCAGCACTCTCCACCCCAGGTCCCCAATATAAAGGGGTACAACTCCCTTATAGAAGGACCCCCACTGGGGCCCCCCGCCGCCTTCGGATGGTAACACCGTCCTCCATGGTGAGTCAGGACGGGAGACGAAGGCACGGTGGTTCAGAATGTGCAGGAGCATCCTGTACAGTGCGCGTCTCCTTGCATCACAAAATGGCATGCTGGTCATCTCAGAAAGGCAGCTCAGATTATGCGGAGCCGAAGGCCGAGAAATATCCCGAAGCCTAGGCCCGATGAGCAGATCTGACGGAGCAGGGGTAAGCTCTATCTGAACCACTCTAGGCTCGCGCCTCTCCTCGACAACCACCATGACAGGATGAGGACCAGCCACACCCGCAGCCACAACATCCCCCTCTCCTCGTGGAACAACACTCTGGCTGAACACCACCAAATTCCTCACTCTTAACACATCCCTATAGAAAACAGGCAAGCCCCTTAGAGCGGGTCGACTGACACCCGCCACCGGGAGCCGCGAGACCCCCCTTAGGCAACGACCCTGGCGAAAAAAATACGTGGCCAGAGCGTGCCATCTGGGAGGGTTCTCTACATACATGTATCTCCGCAGAGTCCTGAGACGGAGAGCCGCCACCTGGGTGCGCACGCACACCAAGGACTGGCCGCCCTCCTCTAACGGAAGACTCAGGACCGCCGCGGAAATCCAATGCTTCCTATTTCCCCAAAAGAAATCCACCAGCTTCTTCTGTATAGCAGTTACAAATATAGAGGGCGGGACAAGAGTAGCCAGCCGGTACCATAACATAGAGGCCACCAGCTGGTTTATGACCAGCACCCTCCCCCGAAAGGAGAGAACTCCAAGCAGGCCTGACCAGCGCCCCAGCCGAGCAACCACCTTCGTCTCCAACTCTTGCCAGTTTGCCGGCCAAACATCCTCAGTGGGACTCAGGTACACCCCCAGATAGAGGAGGTGCGTGGTACTCCACGCATACAATGCCATCTCCTCCGGCAGGGAGTCTACCCGCCACTGACCCACCAAAAGTCCAGAGCACTTACTCCAGTTAATCCTAGCAGAAGATGCAGCCGAGAATATCTCCTGGCAGTCACGCATCCTCCGCAGGTCACCAGGATCGGTGAACATAAGAAGTACGTCATCGGCATACGCCGATAGAATCACCTCAACCCGCGGGCCAGGTAGGGCCAGGCCTGTCAACCTCCTCCGAAGAAGACACAGGAACGGCTCCACACAGACCGAATACAACTGGCCCGACATAGGGCACCCCTGGCGGAACCCCCTCCCAAAATGAAAAGGAGATAGCACCGCGCCATTAACCTTTACAAGACACTCCGCAGCAGCGTACAAAAGCCGGACCCGGGCCACGAAGTGTGGTCCAAACCCAAACGCTTGCAACGTCCCAAATAGGTATTCATGCTCTACCCTATCAAAAGCCTTCTCCTGATCAAGAGACAGAAAAGCAGCTGACTCACCAGTACCCTGGACTAAATGAATCAGGTCCCTAACCAGGTGGATGTTATCCTGGATGGACCGGCCAGGGACTGTATAAGATTGATCAGGATGAATCACTTGATGCAGCACGGAGCCCAGGCGATTTGCCATTGCCCGTGCAAAAATTTTATATTCTGTGCAAAGGAGAGAGACTGGACGCCAGTTCTTCAACAAACGGAGTTCGCCCTTCTTAGGCAGCAAGACAACAACCGTCCTACGCCACGAGAGAGGCATCACTCCAGTCGCCAGGCCCTCCCCCAGAACCAACATATAGTCACCCCCTAGGACGTCCCAGAATGCTCTAACAAACTCCACCGTCAACCCATCCAGCCTGGGGGACTTACCCCTCCTGAGCTGATGCAAGGCGCGAGTCAACTCCTCCAAAGATAAGGGGCCATCAAGAAGATCAGCCTCCCCCCTATCTACGGTCGGTAGACCCTCCCACAGATCTTGCTGAGCCTCCACACTGAATCCTTCCGCAGAGAACAGGGACCCATAAAAGGACCTAACCAAGGCATTAATCCTCTCTGGATCAGTGACAGAGGAGCCGTCATCTGCAAGCAACTCCACGAGCTGTTTTCGAGCTCCCCGCCCCTTCTCCAAAGAGAAAAAGAAAGGCGACGCTCGGTCCAGCTCGTGCAGCATCTGGACCCGAGACCTCACATAAGCGCCTCGAGATCGCTCAAGCAGCAGACTCCTCAAAACCTCCTTCTTCCTCTGAAACTCTCCCCATTCGCTGGAGTCTTCACCAAACTGACCCAGGCGAGACGCAGCGTCCTGTATCTCCCTCTCCAGCTTCTCGACCGCTGAGTCCCGCCTCCCAGTCGACCCCCATGTATATTCCTTACAAAAGAGACGGATGTGAGCTTTACCCACATCCCACCACTGCCTAAGGGAAGAGAAGCACCTCTGCCTCTCTCTCCACTTCACCCAAAACCGAGTGAATGACTCCCGGAAACACCGATCCTCCAGCAGCCTGTTGTTAAAGTGCCAGTACGCGGACCCAGCCCGAGCGCACGCTGGATTGAAATCCACACGCACCAGACAATGGTCCGAGCACGGCACCAGCCGCATTGAGGCCGCTGAGACACGGGAAACAAACGCTCGGGAAATATAAAACCGATCAATGCGGGAACCACCG
This sequence comes from Raja brachyura, assembly GCA_963514005.1. The sequence goes on from OY740786.1 coordinate 102,470,688, forward strand.
CCCTCAGACCTCCGCGAAAAAGCAGTGGAATCAGGGTGAAGGTCCCTCCAAACATCAACCAACTCAAAGGAGTCAATCAAGCCTCTCAGCTTCTTCGCTACAGCAGGCGCACTGAGTACCAGAACGGTCCCGCACCTCAAGTGTGCAATTAAAGTCCCCACCAAGGAAGACACACTCTCCCCTATCAATAGTGCCCAACAGAGCATTCACCTCCCGAAGCAGGCCGGCCTGCATCGTGCCGGAGCTAGGGGCATACACGTTAATGAAATGCAACGGCATGCCATCCAGGCTCACGGCCAGATGGAGCAAACGTCCTGGCACCACTTCCTGCACTTTTAAAATGCTTGGCAGAAAATTTGGGGCCAACAGAAAAGCCACCCCACTCGAATTTGAGCTGAGATGGCTCATATAAACCCTCCCTTCCCACTCCAGTTGCCAGGTAGGTTCATCACTAGCAACGGTATGTGTCTCTTGCAGATAACAAACTGCAAATCTCCCCTCCCTTAGGGCTGATAAGAGCTGAAATCTTCGAAAACTCGCTCTACTCCCATTTAAATTTAATGTAGCTACTGTGAATGTGTAGACACATTAGATTGTGACCCTCACACTCCCTGTAGTCACAGGAGCTCCATTTTTGAGGACCTTCAACAAACCCCAAAACTGCCCCAAATCCGAGTCAGAAAGACCACTATCCTTGTTACTAAGGATAGCCTCGAGACTCGCCTGCACATCTAGCCAATCCTCCCACCGCCTTGTAGCGGCAAACCATAATGTTTTGGGAGCACGGCTTATTTTTAAGAACTCTCGCACCTCAACAATAAGCTTCGCCTCAGACACGGCCTTGGAGTCTGGGCTCGCAGCCAACCCGCTCGCACCTGAATCAACAACCTCAGAAAGACCAGAACTGTCTGACAAATCACTCTCTGTGCCCCCCCCCCCCACTGGCCGCATCGCTGTCCTCCTCCACAGCCATGACACGACCACCCGGATCAATGCTGGGGGTGGGTCCCAACACCCCTGCCTGAAACTCGCAGCCCTCTGAATGGCTGGGCTCCTGCACGCTACCATCACCCTCCTCCTCTGGGCCTGGGGAAGCAACAACAAGAGGCATCCCCAGGGCCTGTGGAACACTGGCACCCTCGGAGTCTGAAAGAGGATCACGTCCCATAACAGCCCTGACCTCCACATCATCCAGAGTGCCCTCTCCACAGGCATCACCCAGAGAATCACCACCTGCCATTAACCTCACCCCAGACAACTCATCCGGTGAGGCATCCCGCCCCCCAGCACCTCCACTGGCACTGATATGGAGCACAGACTTGAACGACAACACCCCCGAAACTCCCCCCTCAGCCTGACTCTGCGCATCCCCCGTCACAGAGGGCACACTACCAGAGGAGCCAACCACGTCACCTAACGTGCTAGCACCCTCAGTAGGCCTCTGAAACGAGGGGACCTCATCCGACCCAGAGGGTACACCCCCAAGGGAGCTAACCACAGCACCCGCCGAGATAACTCCCTCAGAGGGCCCCTGAGATGAAGGGACAGACTCCCGCCCAGTGGACCTACCTCCACCGGAATCAACTTCAGCACCCAGTCCGGTGACACCCGCTGTAGATCCATGAAGAGAAGGCCCAACCACCGACCCAGAAGACACCGGGTCAAGACCACTTTCAGCCACCTCAGTGGTGGAAAGCCCGGAGAAAGACATCCCCTTCGCTCTGGACCCACGCCCTTCCTCCTCTTCACCAGGCAGATGCCTCCTTTTAGTCCCACTCGCATGCGGAGGTGCGGTAACCTCCATAAGGGAAGGGTCATCCGCCTCCACATTACCCCCAACCACTTTGCCACCCACACGTTTAGGCTTCTTTACCCCCTTCCGAGCCACCACAACTCCCCCCTGGGCCCCAGCAGGTGCAGTCTGCACCACACTGGAGCTAAACTCACCCGATTGCACTTTCTTCGCTCGGGCGGCCCTATCCCTCTCCTTCTTCTTATTGTGCTTCCCCTGCTTCTCCCAAAACCCCCCCTCAACACTCCCCTCCTCCTGCGCCCCACCTCCATCCACCGCCACAGGCGCAAGACGTAGGGGACGTGGGGGGCTTGGGCTCTCACTGCCCAGGGTCCCCAAAGCGGAACCTCTGGACCCAGAAGGCTTAGCACTGCCGCCCCGGGTCACCAAGGCAGAACTGGCAACCTCAGCCGGGTCAGCAGTACCACCCCGCGCCGCTGAGGTTTGACAAGCCACCCCAGATGGGCCAGCAGTGCTTTCCTGGGCCACTGCACTAGAACCTCTAGCAGTGCCCCCGCGAAAAAGACACTCCCTGCGGACATGTCCAAATTCGCCGCACGCATGACACCGTGCCTTGCCCCAACTCCAACGCACGGTTCTGGGTACACCCTTATGCACCACCTCAAAACTCCCCTCGGCACCATCCCCCTCACCCACCTTCATGAACACCCTCCTCTTGAAACTAAAGACCCCTTTTTCCTCCGGGTCCCCCCCGGGATGCAAGAGACGAAAACATTTAGACCGCACCTCCCCGAACTTGGACAGGTGTGGAATAAGCACTGCATCCGAAAAATAAGTGGGGCAGCTCCGCAGGAGAACCGGTCTCACCCTGGATACCCACGGATCCACCTGTACGTGGACCCCCCCCACTGAGATCCCCTCCTCCAACGCTCGGGCCACACACTCCCGGGTCTTAAGTATCATCTCCACCTTTCCCCTTTCAAGCTCAGAAGAGACAATAGCCCCCCTCCCAAGAAGTTCATTCATGGCCTTCGTAATTACCCCCCTCGACATCATAGGCCCAGTTTGAACAGAAATACCAAAACTGTCCCCATCCAAGTCAACATGAGGCTCAAGCTCAGATGGCCTCGCACCCGCCACTGATGCCGTCGCTGCGTAGGTCCGGACCTTCGGCCGCGCCCCTTCCATCGCCATCCTCACAGAGGCACAAACCAGCTCCAAGCCCCTCAGCAGCACAGCTCCAAGTTAAGTCCCAGAGACAGTCACAGTCAAAGACAGGCAGCAGAAAACAGAAACCTCCAGCTGAAGCAGGAAAGTCCCCAGGTTCGTCCACAGCCAAGAGCAGCTTACGGGAAACTCGATCCCAGTCGCGCTGGACGCAAAAGTACCTTCTTCACATTAAGCCAGGCAGCCGCACTGAGCAAAATGACTTTAGGGCAGAGAAGCGGTGCCAAAAACGACAAAGACACCGCACAACTTCAACCCACTGAGATCACAGGCACTCTTGGCAATCCGCCAACGCCAACCGCACCCTCGACAATGTGGAGAAACTCAGGAATCTTCACACAGATGGAGGCTCCCCAGACCAGAGAAAAGCTTCAACAGCCCAACAATAAGTTGAACTATGAAGCCCCCCTGGGTCTGTGCCCTCTCCAACGGCAAAATCCTGGAAAGGCTGCTCCAATCCTTCTCAACTGCAGAGCTGAGAAGAAAACACGACCTCTCTCTCTCTCTCTTTTTTTTTTTTTTTTTTTTTTTTCATTTCAAAAACTTTATTCAACACAAATCATAAAATACAACACATCAAAACACAATCAAAAATCACACTATAATGAACAGATCATTGTAGTACAGCAGTACATTCATTTATAATCGCCTCAACCCCACGCGGCGACCAGCGCTGACGGAAGGCCTCCAGAGTCCCCGTGAACACCGCGTGTTCCCTCTCCAGGGACACACGTGCACGGACGTAGGCCCGAAAGAGGGGCAGGCAGCCGACTCTCGCCTGACCGTCGACCGCCCGCTGCCTGGACCCACGAATGGCCATCTTGGCCAGGCCAAGGAGCAAACCGACAGGTAAGTCCCCCCCCCCACACTCGGCTCTCCCCACTCCCCGCCTTGTGTCCAAACACCAGGATTGTGGGGCTAAAATGCAGCCAGAACTTGAGGAACAGCCCCTTCAGATATTGGTACAGGGGCAGTAACCTCACACACTCCATATACACATGGAATACGGTCTCCTCCTCTCCGCAGAAAATACATGCGGCAGACGAGCCCGTGAACCGACTCAAAAGTTTATTACAAACCACCGCTCCATGCAGCACTCTCCACCCCAGGTCCCCAATATAAAGGGGTACAACTCCCTTATAGAAGGACCCCCACTGGGGCCCCCCGCCGCCTTCGGATGGTAACACCGTCCTCCATGGTGAGTCAGGACGGGAGACGAAGGCACGGTGGTTCAGAATGTGCAGGAGCATCCTGTACAGTGCGCGTCTCCTTGCATCACAAAATGGCATGCTGGTCATCTCAGAAAGGCAGCTCAGATTATGCGGAGCCGAAGGCCGAGAAATATCCCGAAGCCTAGGCCCGATGAGCAGATCTGACGGAGCAGGGGTAAGCTCTATCTGAACCACTCTAGGCTCGCGCCTCTCCTCGACAACCACCATGACAGGATGAGGACCAGCCACACCCGCAGCCACAACATCCCCCTCTCCTCGTGGAACAACACTCTGGCTGAACACCACCAAATTCCTCACTCTTAACACATCCCTATAGAAAACAGGCAAGCCCCTTAGAGCGGGTCGACTGACACCCGCCACCGGGAGCCGCGAGACCCCCCTTAGGCAACGACCCTGGCGAAAAAAATACGTGGCCAGAGCGTGCCATCTGGGAGGGTTCTCTACATACATGTATCTCCGCAGAGTCCTGAGACGGAGAGCCGCCACCTGGGTGCGCACGCACACCAAGGACTGGCCGCCCTCCTCTAACGGAAGACTCAGGACCGCCGCGGAAATCCAATGCTTCCTATTTCCCCAAAAGAAATCCACCAGCTTCTTCTGTATAGCAGTTACAAATATAGAGGGCGGGACAAGAGTAGCCAGCCGGTACCATAACATAGAGGCCACCAGCTGGTTTATGACCAGCACCCTCCCCCGAAAGGAGAGAACTCCAAGCAGGCCTGACCAGCGCCCCAGCCGAGCAACCACCTTCGTCTCCAACTCTTGCCAGTTTGCCGGCCAAACATCCTCAGTGGGACTCAGGTACACCCCCAGATAGAGGAGGTGCGTGGTACTCCACGCATACAATGCCATCTCCTCCGGCAGGGAGTCTACCCGCCACTGACCCACCAAAAGTCCAGAGCACTTACTCCAGTTAATCCTAGCAGAAGATGCAGGCGAGAATATCTCCTGGCAGTCACGCATCCTCCGCAGGTCACCAGGATCGGTGAACATAAGAAGTACGTCATCGGCATACGCCGATAGAATCACCTCAACCCGCGGGCCAGGTAGGGCCAGGCCTGTCAACCTCCTCCGAAGAAGACACAGGATCGGCTCCACACAGACCAAATACAACTGGCCCGACATAGGGCACCCCTGGCGGAACCCCCTCCCAAAATGAAAAGGAGATAGCACCGCGCCATTAACCTTTACAAGACACTCCGCAGCAGCGTACAAAAGCCGGACCCGGGCCACGAAGTGTGGTCCAAACCCAAACACTTGCAACGTCCCAAATAGGTATTCATGCTCTACCCTATCAAAAGCCTTCTCCTGATCAAGAGACAGAAAAGCAGCTGACTCACCAGTACCCTGGACTAAATGAATCAGGTCCCTAACCAGGTGGATGTTATCCTGGATGGACCGGCCAGGGACTGTATAAGATTGATCAGGATGAATCACTTGATGCAGCACGGAGCCCAGGCGATTTGCCATTGCCCGTGCAAAAATTTTATATTCTGTGCAAAGGAGAGAGACTGGACGCCAGTTCTTCAACAAACGGAGTTCGCCCTTCTTAGGCAGCAAGACAACAACCGTCCTACGCCACGAGAGAGGCATCACTCCAGTCGCCAGGCCCTCCCCCAGAACCAACATATAGTCACCCCCTAGGACGTCCCAGAATGCTCTAACAAACTCCACCGTCAACCCATCCAGCCCGGGGGACTTACCCCTCCTGAGCTGATGCAAGGCGCGAGTCAACTCCTCCAAAGATAAGGGGCCATCAAGAAGATCAGCCTCCCCCCTATCTACGGTCGGTAGACCCTCCCACAGATCTTGCTGAGCCTCCACACTGAATCCTTCCGCAGAGAACAGGGACCCATAAAAGGACCTAACCAAGGCATTAATCCTCTCTGGATCAGTGACAGAGGAGCCGTCATCTGCAAGCAACTCCACGAGCTGTTTTCGAGCTCCCCGCCCCTTCTCCAAAGAGAAAAAGAAAGGCGACGCTCGGTCCAGCTCGTGCAGCATCTGGACCCGAGACCTCACATAAGCGCCTCGAGATCGCTCAAGCAGCAGACTCCTCAAAACCTCCTTCTTCCTCTGAAACTCTCCCCATTCGCTGGAGTCTTCACCAAACTGACCCAGGCGAGACTCAGCGTCCTGTATCTCCCTCTCCAGCTTCTCGACCGCTGAGTCCCGCCTCCCAGTCGACCCCCATGTATATTCCTTACAAAAGAGACGGATGTGAGCTTTACCCACATCCCACCACTGCCTAAGGGAAGAGAAGCACCTCTGCCTCTCTCTCCACTTCACCCAAAACCGAGTGAATGACTCCCGGAAACACCGATCCTCCAGCAGCCTGTTGTTAAAGTGCCAGTACGCGGACCCAGTCCGAGCGCACGCTGGATTGAAATCCACACGCACCAGACAATGGTCCGAGCACGGCACCAGCCGCATTGAGGCCGCTGAGACACGGGAAACAAACGCTCGGGAAATATAAAACCGATCAATGCGGGAACCACCGCCCTCAGACCTCCGCGAAAAAGCAGTGGAATCAGGGTGAAGGTCCCTCCAAACATCAACCAACTCAAAGGAGTCAATCAAGCCTCTCAGCTTCTTCGCTACAGCAGGCGCACTGAGTACCAGAACGGTCCCGCACCTCAAGTGTGCAATTAAAGTCCCCACCAAGGAAGACACACTCTCCCCTATCAATAGTGCCCAACAGAGCATTCACCTCCCGAAGCAGGCCGGCCTGCATCGTGCCGGAGCTAGGGGCATACACGTTAATGAAATGCAACGGCATGCCATCCAGGCTCACGGCCAGATGGAGCAAACGTCCTGGCACCACTTCCTGCACTTTTAAAATGCTTGGCAGAAAATTTGGGGCCAACAGAAAAGCCACCCCACTCGAATTTGAGCTGAGATGGCTCATATAAACCCTCCCTTCCCACTCCAGTTGCCAGGTAGGTTCATCACTAGCAACGGTATGTGTCTCTTGCAGATAACAAACTGCAAATCTCCCCTCCCTTAGGGCTGATAAGAGCTGAAATCTTCGAAAACTCGCTCTACTCCCATTTAAATTTAATGTAGCTACTGTGAATGTGTAGACACATTAGATTGTGACCCTCACACTCCCTGTAGTCACAGGAGCTCCTTTTTTGAGGACCTTCAACAAACCCCAAAACTGCCCCAAATCCGAGTCAGAAAGACCACTATCCTTGTTACTAAGGATAGCCTCGAGACTCGCCTGCACATCTAGCCAATCCTCCCACCGCCTTGTAGCGGCAAACCATAATGTTTTGGGAGCACGGCTTATTTTTAAGAACTCTCGCACCTCAACAATAAGCTTCGCCTCAGACACGGCCTTGGAGTCTGGGCTCGCAGCCAACCCGCTCGCACCTGAATCAACAACCTCAGAAAGACCAGAACTGTCTGACAAATCACTCTCTGTGCCCCCCCCCCCCACTGGCCGCATCGCTGTCCTCCTCCACAGCCATGACACGACCACCCGGATCAATGCTGGGGGTGGGTCCCAACACCCCTGCCTGAAACTCGCAGCCCTCTGAATGGCTGGGCTCCTGCACGCTACCATCACCCTCCTCCTCTGGGCCTGGGGAAGCAACAACAAGAGGCATCCCCAGGGCCTGTGGAACACTGGCACCCTCGGAGTCTGAAAGAGGATCACGTCCCATAACAGCCCTGACCTCCACATCATCCAGAGTGCCCTCTCCACAGGCATCACCCAGAGAATCACCACCTGCCATTAACCTCACCCCAGACAACTCATCCGGTGAGGCATCCCGCCCCCCAGCACCTCCACTGGCACTGATATGGAGCACAGACTTGAACGACAACACCCCCGAAACTCCCCCCTCAGCCTGACTCTGCGCATCCCCCGTCACAGAGGGCACACTACCAGAGGAGCCAACCACGTCACCTAACGTGCTAGCACCCTCAGTAGGCCTCTGAAACGAGGGGACCTCATCCGACCCAGAGGGTACACCCCCAAGGGAGCTAACCACAGCACCCGCCGAGATAACTCCCTCAGAGGGCCCCTGAGATGAAGGGACAGACTCCCGCCCAGTGGACCTACCTCCACCGGAATCAACTTCAGCACCCAGTCCGGTGACACCCGCTGTAGATCCATGAAGAGAAGGCCCAACCACCGACCCAGAAGACACCGGGTCAAGACCACTTTCAGCCACCTCAGTGGTGGAAAGCCCGGAGAAAGACATCCCCTTCGCTCTGGACCCACGCCCTTCCTCCTCTTCACCAGGCAGATGCCTCCTTTTAGTCCCACTCGCATGCGGAGGTGCGGTAACCTCCATAAGGGAAGGGTCATCCGCCTCCACATTACCCCCAACCACTTTGCCACCCACACGTTTAGGCTTCTTTACCCCCTTCCGAGCCACCACAACTCCCCCCTGGGCCCCAGCAGGTGCAGTCTGCACCACACTGGAGCTAAACTCACCCGATTGCACTTTCTTCGCTCGGGCGGCCCTATCCCTCTCCTTCTTCTTATTGTGCTTCCCCTGCTTCTCCCAAAACCCCCCCTCAACACTCCCCTCCTCCTGCGCCCCACCTCCATCCACCGCCACAGGCGCAAGACGTAGGGGACGTGGGGGGCTTGGGCTCTCACTGCCCAGGGTCCCCAAAGCGGAACCTCTGGACCCAGAAGGCTTAGCACTGCCGCCCCGGGTCACCAAGGCAGAACTGGCAACCTCAGCCGGGTCAGCAGTACCACCCCGCGCCGCTGAGGTTTGACAAGCCACCCCAGATGGGCCAGCAGTGCTTTCCTGGGCCACTGCACTAGAACCTCTAGCAGTGCCCCCGCGAAAAAGACACTCCCTGCGGAGATGTCCAAATTCGCCGCACGCATGACACCGTGCCTTGCCCCAACTCCAACGCACGGTTCTGGGTACACCCTTATGCACCACCTCAAAACTCCCCTCGGCACCATCCCCCTCACCCACCTTCATGAACACCCTCCTCTTGAAACTAAAGACCCCTTTTTCCTCCGGGTCCCCCCCGGGATGCAAGAGACGAAAACATTTAGACCGCACCTCCCCGAACTTGGACAGGTGTGGAATAAGCACTGCATCCGAAAAATAAGTGGGGCAGCTCCGCAGGAGAACCGGTCTCACCCTGGATACCCACGGATCCACCTGTACGTGGACCCCCCCCACTGAGATCCCCTCCTCCAACGCTCGGGCCACACACTCCCGGGTCTTAAGTATCATCTCCACCTTTCCCCTTTCAAGCTCAGAAGAGACAATAGCCCCCCTCCCAAGAAGTTCATTCATGGCCTTCGTAATTACCCCCCTCGACATCATAGGCCCAGTTTGAACAGAAATACCAAAACTGTCCCCATCCAAGTCAACATGAGGCTCAAGCTCAGATGGCCTCGCACCCGCCACTGATGCCGTCGCTGCGTAGGTCCGGACCTTCGGCCGCGCCCCTTCCATCGCCATCCTCACAGAGGCACAAACCAGCTCCAAGCCCCTCAGCAGCACAGCTCCAAGTTAAGTCCCAGAGACAGTCACAGTCAAAGACAGGCAGCAGAAAACAGAAACCTCCAGCTGAAGCAGGAAAGTCCCCAGGTTCGTCCACAGCCAAGAGCAGCTTACGGGAAACTCCATCCCAGTCGCGCTGGACGCAAAAGTACCTTCTTCACATTAAGCCAGGCAGCCGCACTGAGCAAAATGACTTTAGGGCAGAGAAGCGGTGCCAAAAACGACAAAGACACCGCACAACTTCAACCCACTGAGATCACAGGCACTCTTGGCAATCCGCCAACGCCAACCGCACCCTCGACAATGTGGAGAAACTCAGGAATCTTCACACAGATGGAGGCTCCCCAGACCAGAGAAAAGCTTCAACAGCCCAACAATAAGTTGAACTATGAAGCCCCCCTGGGTCTGTGCCCTCTCCAACGGCAAAATCCTGGAAAGGCTGCTCCAATCCTTCTCAACTGCAGAGCTGAGAAGAAAACACGACCTCTCTCTCTCTCTCTTTTTTTTTTTTTTTTTTTTCATTTCAAAAACTTTATTCAACACAAATCATAAAATACAACACATCAAAACACAATCAAAAATCACACTATAATGAACAGATCATTGTAGTACAGCAGTACATTCATTTATAATCGCCTCAACCCCACGCGGCGACCAGCGCTGACGGAAGGCCTCCAGAGTCCCCGTGAACACCGCGTGTTCCCTCTCCAGGGACACACGTGCACGGACGTAGGCCCGAAAGAGGGGCAGGCAGCCGACTCTCGCCTGACCGTCGACCGCCCGCTGCCTGGACCCACGAATGGCCATCTTGGCCAGGCCAAGGAGCAAACCGACAGGTAAGTCCCCCCCCCACACTCGGCTCTCCCCACTCCCCGCCTTGTGTCCAAACACCAGGATTGTGGGGCTAAAATGCAGCCAGAACTTGAGGAACAGCCCCTTCAGATATTGGTACAGGGGCAGTAACCTCACACACTCCATATACACATGGAATACGGTCTCCTCCTCTCCGCAGAAAATACATGCGGCAGACGAGCCCGTGAACCGACTCAAAAGTTTATTACAAACCACCGCTCCATGCAGCACTCTCCACCCCAGGTCCCCAATATAAAGGGGTACAACTCCCTTATAGAAGGACCCCCACTGGGGCCCCCCGCCGCCTTCGGATGGTAACACCGTCCTCCATGGTGAGTCAGGACGGGAGACGAAGGCACGGTGGTTCAGAATGTGCAGGAGCATCCTGTACAGTGCGCGTCTCCTTGCATCACAAAATGGCATGCTGGTCATCTCAGAAAGGCAGCTCAGATTATGCGGAGCCGAAGGCCGAGAAATATCCCGAAGCCTAGGCCCGATGAGCAGATCTGACGGAGCAGGGGTAAGCTCTATCTGAACCACTCTAGGCTCGCGCCTCTCCTCGACAACCACCATGACAGGATGAGGACCAGCCACACCCGCAGCCACAACATCCCCCTCTCCTCGTGGAACAACACTCTGGCTGAACACCACCAAATTCCTCACTCTTAACACATCCCTATAGAAAACAGGCAAGCCCCTTAGAGCGGGTCGACTGACACCCGCCACCGGGAGCCGCGAGACCCCCCTTAGGCAACGACCCTGACGAAAAAAATACGTGGCCAGAGCGTGCCATCTGGGAGGGTTCTCTACATACATGTATCTCCGCAGAGTCCTGAGACGGAGAGCCGCCACCTGGGTGCGCACGCACACCAAGGACTGGCCGCCCTCCTCTAACGGAAGACTCAGGACCGCCGCGGAAATCCAATGCTTCCTATTTCCCCAAAAGAAATCCACCAGCTTCTTCTGTATAGCAGTTACAAATATAGAGGGCGGGACAAGAGTAGCCAGCCGGTACCATAACATAGAGGCCACCAGCTGGTTTATGACCAGCACCCTCCCCCGAAAGGAGAGAACTCCAAGCAGGCCTGACCAGCGCCCCAGCCGAGCAACCACCTTCGTCTCCAACTCTTGCCAGTTTGCCGGCCAAACATCCTCAGTGGGACTCAGGTACACCCCCAGATAGAGGAGGTGCGTGGTACTCCACGCATACAATGCCATCTCCTCCGGCAGGGAGTCTACCCGCCACTGACCCACCAAAAGTCCAGAGCACTTACTCCAGTTAATCCTAGCAGAAGATGCAGCCGAGAATATCTCCTGGCAGTCACGCATCCTCCGCAGGTCACCAGGATCGGTGAACATAAGAAGTACGTCATCGGCATACGCCGATAGAATCACCTCAACCCGCGGGCCAGGTAGGGCCAGGCCTGTCAACCTCCTCCGAAGAAGACACAGGAACGGCTCCACACAGACCGAATACAACTGGCCCGACATAGGGCACCCCTGGCGGAACCCCCTCCCAAAATGAAAAGGAGATAGCACCGCGCCATTAACCTTTACAAGACACTCCGCAGCAGCGTACAAAAGCCGGACCCGGGCCACGAAGTGTGGTCCAAACCCAAACGCTTGCAACGTCCCAAATAGGTATTCATGCTCTACCCTATCAAAAGCCTTCTCCTGATCAAGAGACAGAAAAGCAGCTGACTCACCAGTACCCTGGACTAAATGAATCAGGTCCCTAACCAGGTGGATGTTATCCTGGATGGACCGGCCAGGGACTGTATAAGATTGATCAGGATGAATCACTTGATGCAGCACGGAGCCCAGGCGATTTGCCATTGCCCGTGCAAAAATTTTATATTCTGTGCAAAGGAGAGAGACTGGACGCCAGTTCTTCAACAAACGGAGTTCGCCCTTCTTAGGCAGCAAGACAACAACCGTCCTACGCCACGAGAGAGGCATCACTCCAGTCGCCAGGCCCTCCCCCAGAACCAACATATAGTCACCCCCTAGGACGTCCCAGAATGCTCTAACAAACTCCACCGTCAACCCATCCAGCCCGGGGGACTTACCCCTCCTGAGCTGATGCAAGGCGCGAGTCAACTCCTCCAAAGATAAGGGGCCATCAAGAAGATCAGCCTCCCCCCTATCTACGGTCGGTAGACCCTCCCACAGATCTTGCTGAGCCTCCACACTGAATCCTTCCGCAGAGAACAGGGACCCATAAAAGGACCTAACCAAGGCATTAATCCTCTCTGGATCAGTGACAGAGGAGCCGTCATCTGCAAGCAACTCCACGAGCTGTTTTCGAGCTCCCCGCCCCTTCTCCAAAGAGAAAAAGAAAGGCGACGCTCGGTCCAGCTCGTGCAGCATCTGGACCCGAGACCTCACATAAGCGCCTCGAGATCGCTCAAGCAGCAGACTCCTCAAAACCTCCTTCTTCCTCTGAAACTCTCCCCATTCGCTGGAGTCTTCACCAAACTGACCCAGGCGAGACTCAGCGTCCTGTATCTCCCTCTCCAGCTTCTCGACCGCTGAGTCCCGCCTCCCAGTCGACCCCCATGTATATTCCTTACAAAAGAGACGGATGTGAGCTTTACCCACATCCCACCACTGCCTAAGGGAAGAGAAGCACCTCTGCCTCTCTCTCCACTTCACCCAAAACCGAGTGAATGACTCCCGGAAACACCGATCCTCCAGCAGCCTGTTGTTAAAGTGCCAGTACGCGGACCCAGCCCGAGCGCACGCTGGATTGAAATCCACACGCACCAGACAATGGTCCGAGCACGGCACCAGCCGCATTGAGGCCGCTGAGACACGGGAAACAAACGCTCGGGAAATATAAAACCGATCAATGCGGGAACCACCGCCCTCAGACCTCCGCGAAAAAGCAGTGGAATCAGGGTGAAGGTCCCTCCAAACATCAACCAACTCAAAGGAGTCAATCAAGCCTCTCAGCTTCTTCGCTACAGCAGGCGCACTGAGTACCAGAACGGTCCCGCACCTCAAGTGTGCAATTAAAGTCCCCACCAAGGAAGACACACTCTCCCCTATCAATAGTGCCCAACAGAGCATTCACCTCCCGAAGCAGGCCGGCCTGCATCGTGCCGGAGCTAGGGGCATACACGTTAATGAAATGCAACGGCATGCCATCCAGGCTCACGGCCAGATGGAGCAAACGTCCTGGCACCACTTCCTGCACTTTTAAAATGCTTGGCAGAAAATTTGGGGCCAACAGAAAAGCCACCCCACTCGAATTTGAGCTGAGATGGCTCATATAAACCCTCCCTTCCCACTCCAGTTGCCAGGTAGGTTCATCACTAGCAACGGTATGTGTCTCTTGCAGATAACAAACTGCAAATCTCCCCTCCCTTAGGGCTGATGAGAGCTGAAATCTTCGAAAACTCGCTCTACTCCCATTTAAATTTAATGTAGCTACTGTGAATGTGTAGACACATTAGATTGTGACCCTCACACTCCCTGTAGTCACAGGAGCTCCTTTTTTGAGGACCTTCAACAAACCCCAAAACTGCCCCAAATCCGAGTCAGAAAGACCACTATCCTTGTTACTAAGGATAGCCTCGAGACTCGCCTGCACATCTAACCAATCCTCCCACCGCCTTGTAGCGGCAAACCATAATGTTTTGGGAGCACGGCTTATTTTTAAGAACTCTCGCACCTCAACAATAAGCTTCGCCTCAGACACGGCCTTGGAGTCTGGGCTCGCAGCCAACCCGCTCGCACCTGAATCAACAACCTCAGAAAGACCAGAACTGTCTGACAAATCACTCTCTGTGCCCCCCCCCCACTGGCCGCATCGCTGTCCTCCTCCACAGCCATGACACGACCACCCGGATCAATGCTGGGGGTGGGTCCCAACACCCCTGCCTGAAACTCGCAGCCCTCTGAATGGCTGGGCTCCTGCACGCTACCATCACCCTCCTCCTCTGGGCCTGGGGAAGCAACAACAAGAGGCATCCCCAGGGCCTGTGGAACACTGGCACCCTCGGAGTCTGAAAGAGGATCACGTCCCATAACAGCCCTGACCTCCACATCATCCAGAGTGCCCTCTCCACAGGCATCACCCAGAGAATCACCACCTGCCATTAACCTCACCCCAGACAACTCATCCGGTGAGGCATCCCGCCCCCCAGCACCTCCACTGGCACTGATATGGAGCACAGACTTGAACGACAACACCCCCGAAACTCCCCCCTCAGCCTGACTCTGCGCATCCCCCGTCACAGAGGGCACACTACCAGAGGAGCCAACCACGTCACCTAACGTGCTAGCACCCTCAGTAGGCCTCTGAAACGAGGGGACCTCATCCGACCCAGAGGGTACACCCCCAAGGGAGCTAACCACAGCACCCGCCGAGATAACTCCCTCAGAGGGCCCCTGAGATGAAGGGACAGACTCCCGCCCAGTGGACCTACCTCCACCGGAATCAACTTCAGCACCCAGTCCGGTGACACCCGCTGTAGATCCATGAAGAGAAGGCCAAACCACCGACCCAGAAGACACCGGGTCAAGACCACTTTCAGCCACCTCAGTGGTGGAAAGCCCGGAGAAAGACATCCCCTTCGCTCTGGACCCACGCCCTTCCTCCTCTTCACCAGGCAGATGCCTCCTTTTAGTCCCACTCGCATGCGGAGGTGCGGTAACCTCCATAAGGGAAGGGTCATCCGCCTCCACATTACCCCCAACCACTTTGCCACCCACACGTTTAGGCTTCTTTACCCCCTTCCGAGCCACCACAACTCCCCCCTGGGCCCCAGCAGGTGCAGTCTGCACCACACTGGAGCTAAACTCACCCGATTGCACTTTCTTCGCTCGGGCGGCCCTATCCCTCTCCTTCTTCTTATTGTGCTTCCCCTGCTTCTCCCAAAACCCCCCCTCAACACTCCCCTCCTCCTGCGCCCCACCTCCATCCACCGCCACAGGCGCAAGACGTAGGGGACGTGGGGGGCTTGGGCTCTCACTGCCCAGGGTCCCCAAAGCGGAACCTCTGGACCCAGAAGGCTTAGCACTGCCGCCCCGGGTCACCAAGGCAGAACTGGCAACCTCAGCCGGGTCAGCAGTACCACCCCGCGCCGCTGAGGTTTGACAAGCCACCCCAGATGGGCCAGCAGTGCTTTCCTGGGCCACTGCACTAGAACCTCTAGCAGTGCCCCCGCGAAAAAGACACTCCCTACGGAGATGTCCAAATTCGCCGCACGCATGACACCGTGCCTTGCCCCAACTCCAACGCACGGTTCTGGGTACACCCTTATGCACCACCTCAAAACTCCCCTCGGCACCATCCCCCTCACCCACCTTCATGAACACCCTCCTCTTGAAACTGAAGACCCCTTTTTCCTCCGGGTCCCCCCCGGGATGCAAGAGACGAAAACATTTAGACCGCACCTCCCCGAACTTGGACAGGTGTGGAATAAGCACTGCATCCGAAAAATAAGTGGGGCAGCTCCGCAGGAGAACCGGTCTCACCCTGGATACCCACGGATCCACCTGTACGTGGACCCCCCCCACTGAGATCCCCTCCTCCAACGCTCGGGCCACACACTCCCGGGTCTTAAGTATCATCTCCACTTTTCCCCTTTCGAGCTCAGAAGAGACAATAGCCCCCCCTCCCAAGAAGTTCATTCATGGCCTTCGTAATTACCCCCCTCGACATCATAGGCCCAGTTTGAACAGAAATACCAAAACTGTCCCCATCCAAGTCAACATGAGGCTCAAGCTCAGATGGCCTCGCACCCGCCACTGATGCCGTCGCTGCGTAGGTCCGGACCTTCGGCCGCGCCCCTTCCATCGCCATCCTCACAGAGGCACAAACCAGCTCCAAGCCCCTCAGCAGCACAGCTCCAAGTTAAGTCCCAGAGACAGTCACAGTCAAAGATAGGCAGCAGAAAACAGAAACCTCCAGCTGAAGCAGGAAAGTCCCCAGGTTCGTCCACAGCCAAGAGCAGCTTACGGGAAACTCGATCCCAGTCGCGCTGGACGCAAAAGTACCTTCTTCACATTAAGCCAGGCAGCCGCACTGAGCAAAATGACTTTAGGGCAGAGAAGCGGTGCCAAAAACGACAAAGACACCGCACAACTTCAACCCACTGAGATCACAGGCACTCTTGGCAATCCGCCAACGCCAACCGCACCCTCGACAATGTGGAGAAACTCAGGAATCTTCACACAGATGGAGGCTTCCCAGACCAGAGGAAAGCTTCAACAGCCCAACAATAAGTTGAACTATGAAGCCCCCCTGGGTCTGTGCCCTCTCCAACGGCAAAATGCTGGAAAGGCTGCTCCAATCCTTCTCAACTGCAGAGCTGAGAAGAAAACACGACCTCTCTTTTTTTTTTTTTTTTTTTTTTTTCATTTCAAAAACTTTATTCAACACAAATCATAAAATACAACACATCAAAACACAATCAAAAATCACACTATAATGAACAGATCATTGTAGTACAGAAGTACATTCATTTATAATCGCCTCAACCCCACGCGGCGACCAGCGCTGACGGAAGGCCTCCAGAGTCCCCGTGAACACCGCGTGTTCCCTCTCCAGGGACACACGTGCACGGACGTAGGCCCGAAAGAGGGGCAGGCAGCCGACTCTCGCCAGACCGTCGACCGCCCGCTGCCTGGACCCACGAATGGCCATCTTGGCCAGGCCAAGGAGCAAACCGACAGGTAAGTCCCCCCCCCACACTCGGCTCTCCCCACTCCCCGCCTTGTGTCCAAACACCAGGATTGTGGGGCTAAAATGCAGCCAGAACTTGAGGAACAACCCCTTCAGATATTGGTACAGGGGCAGTAACCTCACACACTCCACATACACATGGAATACGGTCTCCTCCTCTCCGCAGAAAATACATGCGGCAGACGAGCCCGTGAACCGACTCAAAAGTTTATTACAAACCACCGCTCCATGCAGCACTCTCCACCCCAGGTCCCCAATATAAAGGGGTACAACTCCCTTATAGAAGGACCCCCACTGGGGCCCCCCGCCGCCTTCGGATGGTAACACCGTCCTCCATGGTGAGTCAGGACGGGAGACGAAGGCACGGTGGTTCAGAATGTGCAGGAGCATCCTGTACAGTGCGCGTCTCCTTGCATCACAAAATGGCATGCTAGTCATCTCAGAAAGGCAGCTCAGATTATGCGGAGCCGGAGGCCGAGAAATATCCCGAAGCCTAGGCCCGATGAGCAGATCTGACGGAGCAGGGGTAAGCTCTATCTGAACCACTCTAGGCTCGCGCCTCTCCTCGACAACCACCATGACAGGATGAGGACCAGCCACACCCGCAGCCACAACATCCCCCTCTCCTCGTGGAACAACACTCTGGCTGAACACCACCAAATTCCCCACTCTTAACACATCCCTATAGAAAACAGGCAAGCCCCTTAGAGCGGGTCGACTGACACCCGCCACCGGGAGCCGCGAGACCCCCCTTAGGCAACGACCCTGACGAAAAAAATACGTGGCCAGAGCGTGCCATCTGGGAGGGTTCTCTACATACATGTATCTCCGCAGAGTCCTGAGACGGAGAGCCGCCACCTGGGTGCGCACGCACACCAAGGACTGGCCGCCCTCCTCTAACGGAAGACTCAGGACCGCCGCGGAAATCCAATGCTTCCTATTTCCCCAAAAGAAATCCACCAGCTTCTTCTGTATAGCAGTTACAAATATAGAGGGCGGGACAAGAGTAGCCAGCCGGTACCATAACATAGAGGCCACCAGCTGGTTTATGACCAGCACCCTCCCCCGAAAGGAGAGAACTCCAAGCAGGCCTGACCAGCGCCCCAGCCGAGCAACCACCTTCGTCTCCAACTCTTGCCAGTTTGCCGGCCAAACATCCTCAGTGGGACTCAGGTACACCCCCAGATAGAGGAGGTGCGTGGTACTCCACGCATACAATGCCATCTCCTCCGGCAGGGAGTCTACCCGCCACTGACCCACCAAAAGTCCAGAGCACTTACTCCAGTTAATCCTAGCAGAAGATGCAGCCGAGAATATCTCCTGGCAGTCACGCATCCTCCGCAGGTCACCAGGATCAGTGAACATAAGAAGTACGTCATCGGCATACGCCGATAGAATCACCTCAACCCGCGGGCCAGGTAGGGCCAGGCCTGTCAACCTCCTCCGAAGAAGACACAGGAACGGCTCCACACAGACCGAATACAACTGGCCCGACATAGGGCACCCCTGGCGGAACCCCCTCCCAAAATGAAAAGGAGATAGCACCGCGCCATTAACCTTTACAAGACACTCCGCAGCAGCGTACAAAAGCCGGACCCGGGCCACGAAGTGTGGTCCAAACCCAAACGCTTGCAACGTCCCAAATAGGTATTCATGCTCTACCCTATCAAAAGCCTTCTCCTGATCAAGAGACAGAAAAGCAGCTGACTCACCAGTACCCTGGACTAAATGAATCAGGTCCCTAACCAGGTGGATGTTATCCTGGATGGACCGGCCAGGGACTGTATAAGATTGATCAGGATGAATCACTTGATGCAGCACGGAGCCCAGGCGATTTGCCATTGCCCGTGCAAAAATTTTATATTCTGTGCAAAGGAGAGAGACTGGACGCCAGTTCTTCAACAAACGGAGTTCGCCCTTCTTAGGCAGCAAGACAACAACCGTCCTACGCCACGAGAGAGGCATCACTCCAGTCGCCAGGCTCTCCCCCAAAACCAACATATAGTCACCCCCTAGGACGTCCCAGAATACTCTAACAAACTCCACCGTCAACCCATCCAGCCCGGGGGACTTACCCCTCCTGAGCTGATGCAAGGCGCGAGTCAACTCCTCCAAAGATAAGGGGCCATCAAGAAGATCAGCCTCCCCCCTATCTACGGTCGGTAGACCCTCCCACAGATCTTGCTGAGCCTCCACACTGAATCCTTCCGCAGAGAACAGGGTCCCATAAAAGGACCTAACCAAGGCATTAATCCTCTCTGGATCAGTGACAGAGGAGCCGTCATCTGCAAGCATCTCCACGAGCTGTTTTCGAGCTCCCCGCCCCTTCTCCAAAGAGAAAAAGAAAGGCGACGCTCGGTCCAGCTCGTGCAGCATCTGGACCCGAGACCTCACATAAGCGCCTCGAGATCGCTCAAGCAGCAGACTCCTCAAAACCTCCTTCTTCCTCTGAAACTCTCCCCATTCGCTGGAGTCTTCACCAAACTGACCCAGGCGAGACTCAGCGTCCTGTATCTCCCTCTCCAGCTTCTCGACCGCTGAGTCCCGCCTCCCAGTCGACCCCCATGTATATTCCTTACAAAAGAGACGGATGTGAGCTTTACCCACATCCCACCACTGCCTAAGGGAAGAGAAGCACCTCTGCCTCTCTCTCCACTTCACCCAAAACCGAGTGAATGACTCCCGGAAACACCGATCCTCCAGCAGCCTGTTGTTAAAGTGCCAGTACGCGGACCCAGCCCGAGCGCACGCTGGATTGAAATCCACACGCACCAGACAATGGTCCGAGCACGGCACCAGCCGCATTGAGGCCGCTGAGACACGGGAAACAAACGCTCGGGAAATATAAAACCGATCAATGCGGGAACCACCGCCCTCAGACCTCCGCGAAAAAGCAGTGGAATCAGGGTGAAGGTCCCTCCAAACATCAACCAACTCAAAGGAGTCAATCAAGCCTCTCAGCTTCTTCGCTACAGCAGGCGCACACTGAGTACCAGAACGGTCCCGCACCTCAAGTGTGCAATTAAAGTCCCCACCAAGGAAGACACACTCTCCCCTATCAATAGTGCCCAACAGAGCATTCACCTCCCGAAGCAGGCCGGCCTGCATCGTGCCGGAGCTAGGGGCATACACGTTAATGAAATGCAACGGCATGCCATCCAGGCTCACGGCCAGATGGAGCAAACGTCCTGGCACCACTTCCTGCACTTTTAAAATGCTTGGCAGAAAATTTGGGGCCAACAGAAAAGCCACCCCACTCGAATTTGAGCTGAGATGGCTCATATAAACCCTCCCTTCCCACTCCAGTTGCCAGGTAGGTTCATCACTAGCAACGGTATGTGTCTCTTGCAGATAACAAACTGCAAATCTCCCCTCCCTTAGGGCTGATAAGAGCTGAAATCTTCGAAAACTCGCTCTACTCCCATTTAAATTTAATGTAGCTACTGTGAATGTGTAGACACATTAGATTGTGACCCTCACACTCCCTGTAGTCACAGGAGGTCCTTTTCTGAGGACCTTCAACAAACCCCAAAACTGCCCCAAATCCGAGTCAGAAAGACCACTATCCTTGTTACTAAGGATAGCCTCGAGACTCTCCCGCACATCTAGCCAATCCTCCCATCTCCTTGTAACGGCCCACCATAATGTTTTGGGAGCACGACTTATTTTTAAGAACTCTCGCACCTCAACAATAAGCTTCGCCTCAGACACGGCCTTGGAGTCTGGGCTCGCAGCCAACCCGCTCGCACCTGAATCAACAACCTCAGAAAGACCAGAACTGTCTGACACATCACACTCTGAGCCCCCCCCACTGGCCGCATCGCTATCCTCCTCCACAGCCATGACACGACCACCCGGATCAATGCTGGGGGTGGGTCCCAACACCCCTACCTGAGACTCGCAGCCCTCTGAATGGCTGGGCTCCTGCACGCTACCATCACCCTCCTCCTCTGGGCCTGGGGAAGCAACAACAAGAGGCATCCCCAGGGCCTGTGGAACACTGGCACCCTCGGAGTCTGAAAGAGGATCACGTCCCATAACAGCCCTGACCTCCACATCATCCAGAGTGCCCTCTCCACAGGCATCACCCAGAGAATCACCACCTGCCATTAACCTCACCCCAGACAACTCATCCGGTGAGGCATCCCGCCCCCCAGCACCTCCACTGGCACTGATATGGAGCACAGACTTGAACGACAACACCCCCGAAACTCCCCCCTCAGCCTGACTCTGCACATCCCCCGTCACAGAGGGCACACTACCAGAGGAGCCAACCACGTCACCTACCGTGCTAGCACCCTCAGTAGGCCTCTGAAACGAGGGGACCTCATCCGACCCAGAGGGTACACACCCAAGGGAGCTAACCACAGCATCCGCCGAGATAACTCCCTCAGAGGGCCCCTGAGATGAAGGGACAGACTCCCGCCCAGTGGACACAACTCCACCGGAATCAACTTCAGCACCCAGTCCGGTGACACCCGCTGTAGATCCATGAAGAGAAGGCCCAACCACCGACCCAGAAGACACCGGGTCAAGACCACTTTCAGCCACCTCAGTGGTGGAAAGCCCGGAGAAAGACATCCCCTTCGCTCTGGACCCACGCCCTTCCTCCTCTTCACCAGGCAAATGCCTCCTTTTAGTCCCACTCGGATGCGGAGGTGCGGTAACCTCCATAAGGGAAGGGTCATCCGCCTCCACATTACCCCCAACCACTTTGCCACCCACACGTTTAGACTTCTTTCCCCCCTTCCGAGCCACCACAACTCCCCCCTGGGCCCCAGCAGGTGCAGTCTGCACCACACTGGAGCTAAACTCACCCGATTGCACTTTCTTCGCTCGGGCAGCCCTATCCCTCTCCTTCTTCTTATTATGCTTCCCCTGCTTCTCCCAAAACCCCCCCTCAACACTCCCCTCCTCCTGCGCCCCACCTCCATCCACCGCCACAGGCGCAAGACATAGGGGACGTGGGGGGCTTGGGCTCTCACTGCCCAGGGTCCCCAAAGCGGAACCTCTGGACCCAGAAGGCTTAGCACTGCCGCCCCGGGTCACCAAGGCAGAACTGGCAACCTCAGCCGGGTCAGCAGTACCACCCCGCGCCGCTGAGGTTTGACCAGCCACCCCAGATGGGCCAGCAGCGCTTTCCTGGGCCACTGCACTAGAACCTCTAGCAGTGCCCCCGCGAAAAAGACACTCCCTACGGAGATGTCCAAATTCGCCGCACGCATGACACCGTGCCTTTCCCCAACTCGAACGCACGGTTCTGGGTACACCCTTATGCACCACCTCAAAACTCCCCTCGGCACCATCCCCCTCACCCACCTTCATGAACACCCTCCTCTTGAAACTGAAGACCCCTTTTTCCTCCGGGTCCCCCCCGGGATGCAAGAGACGAAAACATTTAGACCGCACCTCCCCGAACTTGGACAGGTGTGGAATAAGCACTGCATCCGAAAAATAAGTGGGGCAGCTCCGCAGGAGAACCGGTCTCACCCTGGATACCCACGGATCCACCTGTACGTGGACCCCCCCCCACTGAGATCCCCTCCTCCAACGCTCGGGCCACACACTCCCGGGTCTTAAGTATCATCTCCACCTTTCCCCTTTCGAGCTCAGAAGAGACAATAGCCCCCCTCCCAAGAAGTTCATTCATGGCCTTCGTAATTACCCCCCTAGACATCATAGGCCCAGTTTGAACAGAAATACCAAAACTGTCCCCATCCAAGTCAACATGAGGCTCAAGCTCAGATGGCCTCGCACCCGCCACTGATGCCGTCGCTGCGTAGGTCCGGACCTTCGGCCGCGCCCCTTCCATCGCCATCCTCACAGAGGCACAAACCAGCTCCAAGCCCCTCAGCAGCACAGCTCCAAGTTAAGTCCCAGAGACAGTCACAGTCAAAGACAGGCAGCAGAAAACAGAAACCTCCAGCTGAAGCAGGAAAGTCCCCAGGTTCGTCCACAGCCAAGAGCAGCTTACGGGAAACTCGATCCCAGTCGCGCTGGACGCAAAAGTACCTTCTTCACATTAAGCCAGGCAGCCGCACTGACAAAATGACTTTAGGGCAGAGAAGCGGAGCCAAAAACGACAAAGACACCGCACAACTTCAGCCCACTGAGATCACAGGCACTCTTGGCAATCCGCCAACGCCAACCGCACCCTCGACAATGTGGAGAAACTCAGGAATCTTCACACAGATGGAGGCTCCCCAGACCAGAGAAAAGCTTCAACAGCCCAACAATAAGTTGAACTATGAAGCCCCCCTGGGTCTGTGCCCTCTCCAACGGCAAAATCCTGGAAAGGCTGCTCCAATCCTTCTCAACTGCAGAGCTGAGAAGAAAACACGACCTCTCTCTCTCTCTCTCTCTCTCTCTCTCTCTCTCTCTCTCTCTCTCTCTCTCTCTCTCTCTCTGCCTGTCTGTCTGCCTGTCTCTGTCTCTGTCTCTGTCTCTGTCTCTGTCTCTTTCTCTGTCTCTGTCTCTTTCTCTCTCTCTCTTTCTCTCTCTCTCATTCTGTAATTCAATAAAGGGCCTGTCCTACCAGCATCCGACTCCATGTGGTGAGTGCAACCAAACTGGAAGCGGGGGCCGCGCGAAGTCGAGTGATCCCTGTACAGGGCCAATCCCACCAGCATGCGCCTGCATGCGGCGAGCGCAACCAAACCGGCAGCGGGGGGCCGTGCGGATGTCAGGTGAGTGGGCGACGTGGCGCGAAGTTGGAGTGAAGTCCACAAGGTAAGTTCTCAAGGACAGAGAGGGACACACAGAGAGGGGCACGGGGGCACACAGAGAAAGGGTCACAGAGGCATATATACAGAGGGTCATGGAGGCACAACGTCGAGGCGGTGCGTAATGCGTCGAGGCGACTGCTGGCCGACAGGCCGTTGCTGCACGGAATATTTGAACACAGTCAGTTTTTTGGAGCCCCGCTCGATGTCGGGACCAGCTCTGCACGACTCTGCATAGTTCTGGCGATGGAAGTGGGACCGGCCCCGCGAGGCCAGACGGCTCAAGCGACCATATTAGGTTCCACTCACCGCATGGAGTCGTATGCTGGTAGGACAGGCCCTTAATTCTCCTACACAGAACACACCAATCAGTGATGTGGAATGTGACCCTAGTTGGTAGGAAGAGGGAGGGATTGAAGGAGAGAGGAAGGGAGGGAGGGAGAGAAGTAGGGAGATTTAGCACACGAAAGGCGCCGAAAATTCAGCACGTGCAAAATGACGAAAATTCAGGACGTGAAAAACGATGATAGTTCAGCAAACGAAAAGTGATGAAAATTGTACACTGCACAATGACAATTCAAGATTGAATTGAATTGAAAATTCAGGTGGCGAAAGTCGATGAAAATCTGAAACGCCAAATTTGACATAAATTCAGTATGCAAAAAGTGATGAAAAATTCAGCACTAGAAAAGCGACGAAGCCACGTAAAAGGCAACGGCAATTCAAAACTTTAAAAGTTTTGAAAATTCAGGATGCGAAAAGCGACGGAATTTCAGAACGCAAAAAGCGATGAAATTTCAGGACATGAAAAGTGACTAAATTTCAGGACATGAAAAGCGTTGAAAATTCAGCTTGTGAAAAGCGACAAATTTTCAGGACGTGAAAAGCGATTAAAATTCAGCATGCGTAAAGTGACGAAAATTCAGCACACAAAAAGTGATGAAAATGCGGCATGTGAAGTGCAATGAAAATTCAGGACGCAATAAGAGACAAAAAATCATGACATGGAATGCAACGAAAATTCAGGACGGAAAATAGACACATTTTCAGGATGTAAAAAGCTACAAAATTTAATGACGCGAAAAACGATGACATTTCAGGACACGAAAAGCGATGACATTTCAGGACATGCATAGCGATGACATTTCAGGACACGAAAAGCGACAAAATTTCAGGACACAAAAAGGGACAAAATACAGCAGGCAAAAAGCAAAGAAAATTCAGCATGCGTAAAGCTATGAAATTTCAGTACACGAAAAAGACTAAAATTCAGGATGTGGAATGTAGTGAAAATTCAGGACGTGAAAAACTATGAAATTTCAGCACGCGAAAAGCACCGAAGATTTAGCACACAAAAAGTGATGAAAATTCGGCATGTGAAATGCGACGAAGATTGAGCACACGCAACGCAACGGACCTTCGGGACATGAAAACCAACGAAATTTCAGGACTCAAAACGCAACTAAAATTCAGGACCTGATAGGCGACGAAAATTCAGGACGCGAATAGCGACAAAATTTCAGAACAAAAAAAGGCCAGATTTGAGCGTACGGAAAGTGACAAAAATTCAGGACAGAAATGGTGACAAAAATTCAGGAAGCATAATGCAAAAAGAGAATAAATTTCAGAACGCAAAAAACGAGTTGAAATGCGACGAAATGTCAGCAGGACACATGAAGTGACAACATTTCAGGACACAAAAAGCGAAAATGACAAACCTTCAGGACGCGAAAAGCGATGAAAATTCAGCACGCGAAAAGTGATGAACCTTCAGGATGTGAAAAGCACCGAAATTTCAGGATGTTTATTATGACGAAATGTCAGCAAATGAAAAGCACCGATATTTCAGCACACAAAAAGTGACGAAAATTCAGGACACGAAAGGCGATGAAAATCCAAAACGCCAAAAGCGAAGTAAATTCAGGACACAAAAAGCAATGAAATTACAGGACGCTTAAAGTGACGAAATTTCAGAATGTGAAACGTGAATTTCTACACACGAAAAGCAATGAAAATTCAGCACGCACAATGGGAAAAAAATTCAAGATGCGAAAAGAGAATAAATTTCAGGACGGGGAAAGTGACAACATTTCAGGACGTGGAATGCAACAACATTTCAGCACACAAATAGCGCCAAAAATTCACCACGAGAAAAGCGATGAAAATTCAGCATGCGAAATGCAACGAACCTTCAGCACATGAAATGTAATGAAAACTCAGCACACAAGAAGCGACAAAATTTCAGCGCACAAAATGCGACTAATTTTAAGGACACAAAATGTGACGAAATTTCAGGATGCAATAAGTGACTAACCTTCACGGCACGAAAAGCGACAAAAAATCAGCAGACAAAAAGCAACAAAATTTCAGCTTTTGAATAGCGACGAATCTTCAGGACGTGAAAAGCGACTAAAATTCAGGACGTGAACTGCGATGAAAATTCAGAACGGAAAATAGACAAATTTTCATGACGCATAGAGCGACAAAATTGCAGCACGTGAAAAGTAAACTAGAATTCAGCACATGAAAAGCGAAGAACCTTCAGGTCGCGAAAGTCGACAAAAATCCATAACGCCAAAAGCGATGTAAATTCTGAACGAGAAAAGAAACAAAATTTCAGAATGCTAAAAGCGACAAAATTTCAGGACGTGAAATGTGACAAAAGTTCAGGACGTGAAATGCAACAAAATTTCAGGACGTGAAAAGCAACAAAATTTCAGCACAATAAAAGCGACAAAAATTCACCACGCGAAAAGCAACGAAAATTCAGCATGCGAAAAGCAACTAACGTTCAGGACATGAAATGCGACAAAAATTCAGCATGCAAAAAGCAATGAAAATTCAGCACGCAAAAAGCGACAAACCCTGAGGATACGAAAGGTGATGAAAATTCAGCACACGAAAAGTGACAAAAATTCTGGTAGCGAAAAGCGACGAAAATTAAAAATGCCAAAAGCGACGAAATTTCAGGACGCGATACGCGACAAAATTTCAACACAGGAAAATCGACGAATCAAGATGTGAAATGCAATGAAAATTCAGCATTCGGAAAACGAAGAACCTTCAGGACTTGAAATGTGACAAAAATTCAGCACACGAAAAGCAACGAAAATTCAGCATGCAAAAAGCAAGAAAAAATTCAGAACGCAAAAAGCGACTAAATTTCAGGATGCAAAATTTGATGAAATTTCAGAATGCGAAAAGGGATTAAATTTCATCACACATAGTTGACGAAAATTCAGCACGCGAAAGGCGCAGAAAATTCAGCATGCGCAAAATGATGAAAATTCAGCATGAAAAGTTACGAAAATTCATGAAAGGCGACAAAAGTTAAAAACGCAAAATGCAAAGTAAATTCAGAACACGAAAAGCATTGAAAATTTAGGGCGAGAAAAGAGACAAAAATTTACGGAAATTCTGCCTGTGAAAAGCAACAAAAATTCAGATTGCAAAAAGCGACAACATTTCAGGACGTGAAAAACGATGATAGTTCAGCAAACGAAAAGTTACGAAAATTGTACACTGCACAATGACAATTCAAGATTGAATTGAATTGAATTAAAAATTCAGGTGGCGAAAGTCGATGAAAATCCAAAACGCCAAATGTGACATAAATTCAGGATGCAAAAAGCGACAAAAGGTCAGGACACATGAAGCAACAACATTTCAGGAAACAAAAAGCGAAAATGACAAACCTTCTGGACGCGAAAAGCGACGAAAATTCAGGACGCAATAAGAGACTAAAACCCAGGACATGAAATGCAACAAAAATTCAGGATGGAAATAGACACATTTTCAGGACGCAAAACAGCTACAAAATTTTATGACGCGAAAAGCGACGACATTTCAGGACACGAAAAGCGATGACATTTCAGGACACGAAAAGCGATGACATTTCATGACACGAAAAGTGACAAAATTTCAGCAGACATAAAGAGACGAAAATTCAGCAGGCAAAAAGCAAAGAAAATTCAGCATGCGTAAAGTTATGAAATCTCAGTACACGAAAAACAACTAAAATTTAGGATGTGGAATGCAGCGAAATTTCAGGACAGGAAAAACGATGAAATTTCAGCACACAAAAAGCACCGAACATTTAGCACATGAAAAGTGATGAAAATTCGGCACATGAATAGCAACGAAGATTCAGCACACGCAACGCAACGGACCTTCAGGACGTGAATGACATTTCAGTACTCAAAACGCAACTAAAATTCAGGTCCTGAAATTTTGTCGCTTTTCGTGTGCTGAAAATTTGTCGCTTTTTGTGTCCCGAAATGTCATCGATTTTCGTGTCCTGAAATGTCATCGCTTTTCGTGTCCTGAAATGTCATTGCTTTTCACGTCATAAAATTTTGTAGCATTTTGCATCCTGAAAATTTGTCTATTTTCCATCCTGAATTTTCGTTGCATTTCATGTCCTGAATTTTCGTTGTTTTTCGTGTACTGAAATTTCTCAGCATTACGCATGCTAAATTTTCTTCGCTTTTTCCCTGCTGAACTTTTGTCCCTTTTTGGATTTTGAAATTTAGTCGCTTTTTGTGCCCTGAAATTTCGTCACTTTCTGTGTCCTGAAATTTTGTCGCTTTTAGTGTCCTGAAATGTCATCGCTTTTCGTGTCCTGAAATGTCATCGCTTTTCGTGTACTGAAATGTCATCGCTTTTCGTGTCTTGAAATGTCCTCGCTTTTCGCGTCATGAAATTTTGTAGCTTTTTCTGTCCTGAAAATGTGTCTATTTTCTGTCCTGAATATTCTTTGCATTTCATGTCCTGAATTTTCGTCGTTTTTCGTGTACTGAAATTTCTCCGCTTTTTGCATGCTGAATTTTCTTCACTTTTTCCCTGCTGACCTTTTTGTGTTCTGAAATGTTGTTGCTTTTCGTGCCCTGAAATTTTGTCGCTTTTTGTACCATGAAATTTCGTCACTTTCAGTGTCCTGAAATTTCGTCGCTTTTCGTGTACTGAAATTTTGTCGCTTTTCGTGTTATGAAATGTCATCGCTTATCTCGTCCTGAAATGTGTCTATTTTCCATCCTGAATTATTCTCACATTTCACGTCCTGATTTTTAGTCACTTATTGAGTCCTGAAATTTCGTCACTCTCCGTGTGCTGAAATTTTGTCGCTTTTCGTGTCCTGAACTTTTGTTGCTTTTCGTGTCCTGAAATGTCATCGCTTTTCATGTCCTGAAATGTCATTGCTTTTCTTGTCCTGAAATTTAATCGCTTTTCGTGCCCTGAAATGTTGTCGCTTTTTGTGTCCTGAAAATGTGTCTATTTTCCATCCTGAATTTTCGTTGCACTTCATGTCCTGAAATTTCGTTGTTTTTCGTGTACTGAAATTTCTCAGCATTACGCATGCTAAATTTTCTTCGCATTTTCCCTGGTGAACTTTTGTCCCTTTTTGTGTTCTGAAATTTACTCGCTTTTCGTGCCCTGAAATTTCGTCACTTTCCGCGTCCTGAAATTTTGTCGCTTTTCTTGTCCTGAAATTTTGTCGCTTTTTGTGCCCTGAAATATCATCGCTTTTCGTGTCCTGAAATGTCATCACTTTTCGTGTCCTGAAATGTCATCGCTTTTTGTGTCCTGAAATGTCGTTGCTTTCCGTGTCATGAAATTTTGCAGCTTTTTGCGTCCTGAAAATGTGTCTATTTTCCGTCCTGAATATTCTTTGCATTTCATGTCCTGAATTTTCGTCGTTCTTCGTGTACTGAAATTTCTACGCTTTTTGCATGCTGAATTTTCTTCACTATTTCCCTGCTGAACTTTTGTCCCTTTTTGTGTTCTGAAATTTTGTTGCTTTTCGTGTTATGAAATGTCATCGCTTATCGCGTCCTGAAATGTGTGAATTTTCCATCCTGAATTATTGTCACATTTCACGTCCTGATTTTTAGTCACTTGTTGCGTCCTGAAATTTTGTCACTCTCCGTGTGCTGAAATTTTGTCGCTTTTCGTGTCCTGAAATTTTGTCGCTTTTCATGTCCTGAAATGTCATCGCTTTTCATGTCCTGAAATGTCATTGCTTTTCTTGACCTGAAATTTCATCACTTTTCATGCCCTGAAATGTCGTCGCTTTTCGCGTCATAAAATTTTGTAGCTTTTTGTGTCCTGAAAATGTGTCTATTTTCCATCCTGAATTTTCGTTGCATTTCATGTCCTGAAATTTCGTTGTTTTTCGTGTACTGAAATTTCTCAGCTTTACGCATGCTAAATTTTCTTCACATTTTCCCTGGTGAACTTTTGTCCCTTTTTGTGTTCTGAAATTTACTCGCTTTTCGTGACCTGAAATTTTGTCGCTTTTTGTGCCCTGGAATTTCGTCACTTTCCGTATCCTGAAATTTTGTCGCTTTTAGTGTCCTGAAAAGTCATCGCTTTTCGTGTCCTGAAATGTCATCGCTTTTCGTGTCCTGAAATGTCATTGCTTTTCGTGTCTTGAAATGTCGTCGCTTTTCGCATCATGAAATTTTGTAGCTTTTTCTGTCCTGAAAATGTGTCTATTTTCCATCCTGAATTTTCGTTGCATTTCATGTCCTGAAATTTTGTTGTTTTTCATGTACTGAAATTTCTCAGCTTTACGCATGCTAAATTTTCTTCGCATTTTCCCTTTTGAACTTTTGTCCCTTTTTGTGTTCTGAAATTTACTCGTTTTCGTGCCCTGAAATTTCACCCCTTTTATGCCCTGAAATTTCGTCACTTTCCGTGTCCTGAAATTTTGTCGCTTTTAGTGTCCTGAAATGTCATCGCTTTTCGTGTCCTGAAAGGTCATCGCTTTTCGTGTCTTGAAATGTCGTCGCTTTTCGCATCATGAAATTTTGTAGCTTTTTCTGTCCTGAAAATGTGTCTATTTTCCGTCCTGAATTTTCGTTGCATTTCATGTCCTGAATTTTCGTTGTTTTTCGTGTACTGAAATTTCTCAGCTTTGCGCATGCTAAATTTTCTTCGCTTTTTCCCTGCTGAACTTTTGTCCCTTTTTGTGTTCTGAAATTTAGTCGCTTTTCTTGCCCTGAAATTTTGTCGCTTTTCTGCCCTGAAATTTCGTCACTTTCTGCATCCTGAAATTTCGTCGCTTTTCTTGTCCTGAAATTTTGTCACTTTTCGTGCCCTGAAATATCATCGCTTTTCGTGTCCTGAAATGTCGTTGCTTTTCGTGTCATGAAATTTTGTAGCTTTTTGCATCCTGAAAATGTGTCTATTTTCCGTCCTGAATATTCTTTGCATTTCATGTCCTGAATTTTTGTCGTTTTTCGTGTACTGAAATTTCTCCGCTTTTTCCATGCTGAATTTTCTTCACTTTTTCATGCTGAACTTTTGTCACTTTTTGTGTTCTGAAATTTTGTCGCTTTTCATGCCCTGAAATTTTGTCGCTTTTTGTGCCATGAAATTTTGTCGCTTTTTGTGCCATGAAATTTTGTCACTTTCCGTGTGCTTAAATGTTGTCGCTTTTCGTGTCCTGAAATTTTGTCGCTTTTCGTGTCCTGAAATGTCATCACTTTTCATGTCCTGAAATGTCATTGCATTTCTTGACCTGAAATTTCATCGCTTTTCGTGCCCTGAAATGTCGTCGCTTTTCGCGTCATAAAATTTTGTAGCTTTTTGTGTCCTGAAAATGTGTCTATTTTCCATCCTGAATTTTCGTTGCATTTCATGTCCTGAAATTTCGTTGTTTTTCGTGTACTGAAATTTCTCAGCTTTACGCATGCTAAATTTTCTTCACATTTTTCCTGGTGAACTATTGTCCGTTTTTGTGTTCTAAAATTTACTCGCTTTTCGTGCCCTGAAATTTTGTTGCTTTTTGTGCCCTGAAATTTTGTCACTTTCCGTGTCCTGAAATTTTGTCGCTTTTAGTGTCCTGAAATGTCATCGCATTTCGTGTCCTGAAATGTCATCGCTTTTCGTTTCCTGAAATGTCATCGCTTTTCGTGTCTTGAAATGTCGTCGCTTTTCGCATCATGAAATTTTGTAGCTTTTTCTGTCCTGAAAATGTGTCTATTTTCCGTCCTGAATTTTCGTTGCATTTCATCTCCTGAAATTTCGTTGTTTTTCGTGTACTGAAATTTCTCAGCTTTACGCATGCTAAATTTTCTTCACATTTTCCCTGGTGAATTTTTGTCCGTTTTTGTGTTCTAAAATTTACTCGCTTTTCGTGCCCTGAAATTTTGTTGCTTTTTGTGCCCTGAAATTTCGTCACTTTCCGTGTCCTGAAATTTTGTCGCTATTAGTGTCCTGAAATGTCATCGCATTTCGTGTCCTGAAATGTAATCGCTTTACGTTTCCTGAAATGTCATCGCTTTTCGTGTCTTGAAATGTCGTCGCTTTTCGCATCATGAAATTTTGTAGCTTTTTCTGTCCTGAAAATGTGTCTATTTTCCGTCCTGAATTTTTGTTGCATTTCATGTCCTGAATTTTCGTTGTTTTTCGTGTACTGAAATTTCTCAGCTTTGCGCATGCTAAATTTTCTTCGCTTTTTCCCTGCTGAACTTTTGTCACTTTTTGTGTTCTGAAATTTAGTCGCTTTTCGTGCCCTGAAATTTAGTTGCTTTTGGTGCCCTGAAATTTTGTCACTTTCCGCGTCCTGAAATTTTGTCGCTTTTGTTGTCCTGAAATTTTGTAGCTTTTCGTGTCCTGAAATATCATCGCTTTTCGTGTCCTGAAATGACGTTGCTTTTCGTGTCATGAAATTTTGTAGCTTTTTGCATCCTGAAAATGGGTCTATTTTCCGTCCTGAATATTCTTTGCATTTCATGTCCTGAATTTTCGTCGTTTTTCGTGTACTGAAATTTCTCCGCTTTTTGGATGCTGAATTTTCTTCACTTTTTCCCTGCTGAACTTTTGTCACTTTTTGTGTTCTGAAATTTTGTCGTTTTTCGTGCCCTGAAATTTTGTCGCTTTTTGTGCCATGAAATTTCGTCACTTTCCGTGTCCTGAAATTTCGTCGCTTTTCGTGTACTGAAATTTTGTCGCTTTTCGTGTTATGAAATGTCATCGCTTATCACGTCCTGAAATGTGTCTATTTTCCATCCTCAATTATTGTCACATTTCACGTCCTGATTTTTAGTCACTTATTGCGTCCTGAAATTTCGTCACTCTCCGTGTGCTGAAATTTTGGCGCTTTTCGTGTCCTGAAATTTTGTCGCTTTTCGTGTCCTGAAATGTCATTGCTTTTCTTGTCCTGAAATTTCATCGCTTTTCGTGCCCTGAAATGTCGTCGCTTTTCGCGTCATGAAATTTTGTAGCTTTTTGTGTCCTGAAAATGTGTCTATTTTCCATCCTGAATTTTCGTTGCACTTCATGTCCTGAAATTTCGTTGTTTTTCGTGTACTGAAATTTCTCAGCTTTACGCATGCTAAATTTTCTTCGCATTTTCCCTGGCGAACTTTTGTCCCTTTTTTGTTCTGAAATTTACTTGCTTTCCGTGCCCTGAAATTTTGTCGCTTTTTGTGCCCTGAAATGTCGTCACTTTCCGTGTCCTGAAATTTTGTCGCTTTTAGTGTCCTGAAATGTCATCGCTTTTCGTGTCCTGAAATGTCATCGCTTTTCGTGTCCTGAAATGTCATCACTTTTCGCATCCTGAAACGTGTGTATTTTCTGTCCTGAATTTTTTCACATTTCACGTCCTGATTTTTAGTCACTTATTGCGTCCTGAATTTTCGTCGCTTTTTATGTGCTGAATTATCGTCACTTTAGGCTTGCTGAATTTTCATCGCTTTTCATGTCCTGAAGATTTGTCGCTTTTCGAAAACTGAATTTTCATCGCTTTTCATGTGCTGAAATTTAGTCACTTTTTATGTCCTGAATTTTCATCGTTTTTCGCGTCCTGAAGATTTGTCACTTTTTGCAAGCTGAATTTTCGTTGTTTTTCATGTCCTGACATTTAGTCACTTTTCATTTCCAGAAATTTCGTCACTTTTCACGGCCTGACATTTCGTCGCATTTTGCATCGTGAATTTTCATCACTTTTCCTATGCTAAAATCTCGTCGCATTTTGTGTGCTGAAATTTCGTCGCTTCTTGAGTGCTGAGTTTTCGTCACATTTCATGTGCTGAAGGTTCTTTGCTTTCCAATTGCTGAATTTCATCGCTTTTCTCGTGGAGAATTTTTCTCGCTATTTGTGTGCTGAAATTTCGTTTCATTTCAAGTCCTGATTTATTGTTGCTTTTCCCGTCCTGAAATTTGTTCTGTTTTCACGTCTTGAATTTTGTTCCCTTTTTGCGTGCTGAATTTCCATGGCTTTTCATGTATAGAAATTCTGTGGCATTTCACGTTCTGAAATTTCGTCGCTTTTTGCATCCTGTAATTTTGTCGTTTTTTGTGTAATGTATTTACTTCACCTTTGGCGTTTTGAATTTTCATTATCTTTCATGTCCTGAATTTTCATCACTTTTTGTGTGCTGAAATTTCTGTGCTTTTCATTTGCTGAAATTTTGTCACTTTTCGCGTGCTGAATTTTCATCGCTTTTCGCGTCCTGAAGGTTTGTCGCCTTCTTGTGCTGGAATATTTTCACTTTTCGTGTCCTGAAATGTTGTCGCTTCATGTGTCCTGATCTTTTGTTGCTGTTTGCATCCTGAATTTAAGTTGCCTTTGGCGTTTTGAATTTTTGTCGCTTTTCATGTGCTGAAATTTTGTCGCATTGTCGCAGAATTTTCATCACTTTTCGTGTGCTGAAACTTCGGTGTTTTTCATGTGCTGAATTTTCGTCGCTTTTTGCATCCTAAAATGTTGTCGTTTTTCACATCCTGAAATCTCGTTGTTTTTCATGTCCTGAATTTTCGCTGCATTCCATGTCGTGAATTTTCGTTGTTTTTTGTGTACTGAAATTTCTCAGCTTTAAGCATGCTGAATTTACTTCACTTTTTGCCTGCTGAATTTTCATCCCTTTTTGTGTCCTGAAATTTCATTGCTTTTCATGCCCTGAAATATCGTCACTTTTCGTGTCCTGAAATTTCGACGCTTTTCATGTCCTGAAATGTCATCGCTTTTCGCATCCTGAAATGTGTCTATTTTCTGTCCTGAATTTTTGTCACATTTCACGTCCTGATTTTTGGTCCCTTATTGCGTCCTGAAGGTTCGTCGCTTTTTGCTTCCTGAAGGTCCGTCGCTTTGTGCGTGCTGAATTTTCATCGCATTTCACATGCACCATTTTCGTCACTTTTTATGTGCTTAATTTTAGTCACTTTACGCGTGCTGAATTTTCATCCCTTTTGATGACCTGAAGATTTGTCACTTTTCGCATGCTGAATTTTTGGCGCCTTTCATGTCCTGAATTTTCATCATATTTCATGTACTGAAATATCCCAGCTTTACGCATGCTGAATTTTCTTCTCTTTTTCCCTGCTGAACTTTTGTCCCTTTTTGTGTTCTGTAATTTAGTCGCTTTTTGTACCCTGAAATTTTGTCGCTTTTTGTGCCCTGAAATTTCGTCACTTTCCGTGTCCTGAAATGTCGTTGTTTTTCGTGTCCTGAAATGTTGTCTCTTTTCGTGTCCCAAAATGTCATTGCTTCTGGCGTCCTGAAATGTGTCTAGTGTCCGTCCTGAATTTTTGTCACATTTCACGTCCTGATTTTCAGTTACTTAATGCATCCTGAATTTTAGTCATTTTCACTTTCTGAAGGTCCGTCGCATTGAGCGTGCTGTATTTTCATCGCATTTCACATGCCGCATTTTCGTCACTTTTTATGTGCTGAATTTTCGTCATTTTACGCGTGCTGAATTTTCATCGTTTTCATGTCCTGAATTTTCGGCATTTTTCGTGTACGTAAATTTCTCAGCTTTACGCATGCTGAATTTTCTTTGCTTTTTGCCTGCTGAATTTTTGTCTCTTTTTGTGTTCTGAAATTTAGTCGCTTTTCGTGCCCTGAAATTTCGGCGCTCTTTGTGCCCTGAAATTTCATCGCTTTTTGTGTCCTTAAATTTTGTCGATTTTCATGCCCTGAAATGTCATTGCTTTTCATGTCCTGAAATGTCATCGCTTTTCGTGTCCTGAAATATTGTCACTTTTCGTGTCCTGAAATGTCATCATTTTGCACGTCCTGAAATGTGTCTATTTTCCGTCCTGAATTTTTGTCACATTTCACATCCTGATTTTTAGTCATTTATTGCATACTGAAATTTTGTCACTCACCGTGTCCTGAAATCTTGTCACTTTTCGTGTCCTGAAATTTTTTCGCTTTTCATGTCCTGAAATGTCATTGCTTTTCGTGTCCCGAAATGTCATCGCTTTTCGTCTCCTGATATGTAGTCGTTTTTCGTGTCCTGAAATGTCGTCGCTTTTCACGTCATGAAATGTCATTGCTTTTCGTGTCCCGAAATGTCATCGCTTTTCGTCTCCTGATATGTAGTCGTTTTTGGTGTCCTGAAATGTCGTCGCTTTTCACGTCATGAAATTTTGTAGTTTTTTGCGTCCTGAAACTGTGTTTATTTTCCGTCCGGAGTTTTCGTTGCATTTCATGTCCTGAATTTTCGTCGTTTTTCGTGTGCTGAAATTTCTCAGCTTTATGCGTGCTGAATTTTCTTCTCTTTTTCCCTGCTGAACTTTTGTCCCTTTTTGTGTTCTGAAATTTAGTCGCTTTGCGTGCCCTGTAATTGCGTCGCTGTTTGTGCCCTGAAATTTCGTCACTTTCCTTGTCCTGAAATGTTGTCGCTTTTCGTGTCTTGAAATGTCATCGCTCCTCCGTCCTGAATTTTTGTCACATTTCACGTCCTGATTTTTAGTCACTTATTGCGTCCTGAATTTTCGTCGCTTTCCCTTCCTGAAGGCCCGCCACTTTGAGCTTAATGAATTTTCATCGCATTTCACCTCCTGAAGATTTGTCGCTTTTCGAAAGCTGAATTTTCGTCGCTTTTCGAAAGCTGAATTTTCGTCGCTTTTCATGTCCTGAAATTTAGTCACATTTCATGTCCTGAATTTTCATCATTTTTCACGCCCTGAAGATTTGTCGCTTTTCGCAAGCATGTCCGGAAATTTTGTTGCTCTTCACGTCCTGACATTTCGTCGCATTTCGCATCCTGAATTTTCATCACTTTTCGTGTGCTGAAATCTCGTTGCAATTTGTGTGCTGAAATTTCGTAGCTGATTGAGTGCTGAGTTTTCATCACATTTCATGAGCTGAAGGTTCTTCGCTTTTCACATGCTGAATTTCATCGCTTTTCTCGTGGTGAATTTTTGTTGCTATTTGTGTGCTGAAATTTTGTTTCATTTCATGTCCTGAAATGTTGTCGCTTTTCCCGTCCTGAAATTTGTTCTCTTTTTGCGTCTGGAATTTTGTACCCTTTTTGTGTGCTGTATTTTCATCGCTTTTCATGTATAGAAATTCTGTCGCTTTATGCATCCTGTAATTTTGTCGTTTTTTGTGTCCTGAATTTACTTCACCTTTGGCGTTTTGAATTTTCGTCATCTTTCATGTCCTGAATTTCGTCACTTATTGTGTGCTGAAATTTCGGTGCTTTTCATTTGCTGAAATTTCGTCTCTTTTCGCGTGCTGAATTTTCATTGGTTTTCGCGTCCAGAAGGTTTGTCGCTTTCTTCTGCTGAAATATTTTCACTTTTGGTGTCCTGAAATGTTGTCGCTTCATGTGTCCTGACCTTTTGTCGCTGTTTGCATCCTGAATTTAAGTCGCTTTTGGCGTTTTTAATTTTTGTCGATTTTCATGTGCTGAAATTTTGTCGAATTTCAAATCTGGCCTTTATCGTTCTGAAATTTCATCACTACTCGCATCCTGAATTTTCATCGCCTTTCAGGTCCTGAATTTTAGTTGCATTTTGAGTCCTGAAATTTTGTTGGATTTCGTGTCCTGAAGGTCCGTTGCATTTCGTGTGCTGAATCTTTGGTGTTTTTCACGTGTTGAATTTTCGTCGCTCTTTGGGTCCTGAAATGTTGTCGTTTTTCGCGTCCTGAAACCTCGTTGATTTTCACGTCCTGAATTTACGCTGCATTCCATGTTCTGAATTTTCGTCGTATTTCGTGTAGTGAAATTTCTCAGCTTTACGCATGCTGAATTTTCTTTGCTTTTTGCCTGCTGAATTTTTGTCCCTTTTTGTGCCCTGAAAGTTCATCGCTTTTCTTGCCCTGAAATTTCGTCACTTTTCGAGTCCTGAAATTTTGTCGCTTTTCGCATCCTGGAATGAATTTTCCATCCTGTTTTTTGTCCCCTTTCACGTGCTGATTTTTTGTCCCTTATTGCGTCCTGAATTTTCGTCGCTTTTCGCTTCCTGAAGGTCCATCGCTTTGAGCGTGCTGAATTTTCATCGCATTACACATGCCACATTTTTGTCACTTTTTATGTGCTGAATTTTCGTCACTTTACACTTGCTGAATTTTCATCGCTTTTCATGTCCTGAAGATTTGTTGCTTTTCGC
Organism: Raja brachyura; assembly: GCA_963514005.1. The sequence goes on from OY740786.1 coordinate 102,509,009, forward strand.
ATGCTGAATTTTCGTCGCTTTTCATGTCCTGAATTTTTGTCATTTTTTGTGTTCTGAAATTTCTCAGCTTTACACATGCTGAATTTTCTTCGCTTTTTGCCTGCTGAATATTCGTCCCTTTTTGTGTTCAGAAATTTCATAGCTTTTTGTGCCCTGAAATTTCGTCGCTTTTCGTACTCTGAAATTTCGTCGCTTTTTGTGCCCTGAAATTTCGTCACTTCCCGTGTCCTGAAACTTCGTCGTTTTTCGTGTCCTGAAATGTTGTCTCTTTCGTGTCCTGAAATGTCATCGCTTCTCGCGTCCTGAAATGTGTCTATTTTCCGTCCTGAATTTTTGTCACATTTCACGTCCTGATTTTTAGTCATTTATTGCGTCCTGAATTTTAGTCAATTTCGCTTCCTGAAAGCATTGATCGTACTGAATTTTCATTGCATTTCACATGCCGCATTTTCGTCACTTTTTACGTGCTGAATTTTCGTCATTTTACGCGTGCTGAATTTTCATCGCTTTTCACGTCCTGAATTTTCATCATTTTTCTTGTACTGAAATTTCTCAGCTTTATGCATGCTGATTTTTTTTTGCATTTTTCCTGCTGAACTTTCGTCCCGTTTTGTGTTCTGAAATTTAGTCGCTTTTTGTGGACTGAAATTTCGTCGCTCTTTGTGCCCTGAAATTTCGTCTCTTTCCGTGTCCTGAAATTTCGTCGCTTTTCGTGTCCTGAAATGTTGCCGCTTTTCGGGTCCTGAAATGTCATCGCTTTTCACGTCCTGAAATGTGTCTATTTTCCGTCCTGAATTTTTGTCACATTTCACATCCTGATTTTTAGTCACTTATTGCGCCCTGAATTTTAGTCATTTTCGCTTCCTGAAGGTCCGTCTCATTGAGCGTGTTGAATTTTCATCGCATTTCACATGCCGCATTTTCGTCACTTTTTATGTGCTGAATTTTCGTCATGTTACGCGTGCTGAATTTTCATCGATTTCACGTCCTAAATTTTCGTCATTTTTCGTGTACTGAAATTTCTCAGCTTTACGCATGCTGAATTTTCTTTGTTTTTTGCCTGCTGAACTTTCTTCCCTTTTTGTGTTCTGAAATTTAGTCGCTTTTCGTGCCCTGAAATTTTGTCGCTCTTTATGCCCTGAAATTTCGTCACTTCCCGTGTCCTGAAATTTTGTCGCTTTTCGTGTCCTGAAATGTCATTGCTTTTCGCGTCCTGAAATGTTTCTATTTTCCGTCCTGAATTTTTGTCCCATTTCACATCCTGATTTTTAGTCACTTATTGCATCCGGAAATTTCGTCACTTTCCGTGTCCTGAAATTTCGTCACTTTTTGTGTCCTGAAATTTTGTCGCTTTTCATGTCCTGAAATGTCATTGCTTTTCGTGTCCTGAAATGTAATTGGTTTTCGTCTCCTGATATGTTGTCGTTTTTCATGTCCTGAAATGTCGTCGCTTTTCACGTCATGAAATTTTGTAGCTTTTTGCGCCCTGAAAATGTGTCTATTTTCCGTCCTGAGTTTTCGTTGCATTTCATGTCCTGAACTTTCGTCGTTTTTCGTGTGCTGAAATTTCTCAGCTTTATGCATGCTGAATTTCCTTCTCTTTTTCCCTGCTGAACTTTTGTCCCTTTTTGTGTTCTGAAATTTAGTTGCTTTTCGACCCCTGAAATTTCTTCGCTTTTTGTGCCCTGAAATTTCGTCACTTTCCGTGTCCTGAAATGTCATCGCTTTTCGTGTCCTGAAATGTCATCGCTTTTCGTCTCCTGAAATGTCGTCGCTTTTCATGTCCTGAAATGTCATCGCTTTTCGTGTCCTGAAATGTCATCGCTTTTCGTCTCCTGAAATGTCGTCGCTTTTCATGTCCTGAAATATTGTCGCTTTTCGTGTCCTGAAATGTCATCGCTTTTCGTATCCAGAAACGTGTCTATTTTCCGTCCTGAATTTTTGTCACATTTCACATCTTGAATTTTAGTCACTTATTGCGTCCTGAAATTTCGTCACTCTCCGTGTCCTGAAATTTTGTTGCTTTTGTTGTCCTGAAATTTTGTCGCTTTTCATGTCCTGAAATGTCATCGCTTTTCGTGTCCTGAAATGTCATCGCTTTTCGTGTGCTGAAATGTTGTCGCTTTTCGTGTCCTGAAATGAGTCTATTTACCGTCCTGAATTTTTATCACATTTCACATCCTGATTTTTAGTCACTTATTGCGTTCTGAAATTTCGTCACTTTCCATGTCCTGAAATTTTGTCGCTTTTTGTGTCGTGAAATTTTGTTGCTTTTCATGTCCTGAAATGTCATCACTTTTTGTGTCCTGAAATGTCATCTCTTTTCGTCTCCTGAAATGTCATCGCTTTTCGTGTCCTGAAATGTCATCGCTTTTCGTGTCCTGAAATGTCATCGCTTTTCGTCTCCTGAAATGTCGTCGCTTTTCGTGTCCTGAAATGTCGTCGCTTTTCGTGTCCTGAAATGTCGTCGCTTTTCACGTCATGAAATTTTGTTGCTTTTTACGTCCTGAAAATGTGTCTATTTTCTGTCCTGAATTTTCGTTGCATTTCATGTCCTGAATTTTCGTTGTTTTTCATTTGCTGAAATTTCTCAGCTTTATGCATGCTGAATTTTCTTCTCTTTTTCCCTGCTGAACTTTTGTCCCTTTTTGTGTTCTGTAATTTAGTCGCTTTTTGTACCCTGAAATTTTGTCGCTTTTTGTGCCCAGAAATTTCGTCACTTTCCGTGTCCTGAAATGTCGTTGTTTTTCGTGTCCTGAAATGTTGTCTCTTTTCGTGTCCCAAAATGTCATTGCTTCTGGCGTCCTGAAATGTGTCTAGTGTCCGTCCTGAATTTTTGTCACATTTCACGTCCTGATTTTCAGTTACTTAATGCATCCTGAATTTTAGTCATTTTCACTTTCTGAAGGTCCGTCGCATTGAGCGTGCTGAATTTTCATCGCATTTCACATACCGCATTTTCGTCACTTTTTATGTGCTGAATTTTCGTCATTTTACGCGTGCTGAATTTTCATCGTTTTCATGTCCTGAATTTTCGGCATTTTTCGTGTACGTAAATTTCTCAGCTTTACGCATGCTGAATTTTCTTTGCTTTTTGCCTGCTGAATTTTTGTCTCTTTTTGTGTTCTGAAATTTAGTTGCTTTTCGTGCCCTGAAATTTCGGCGCTCTTTGTGCCCTGAAATTTCATCGCTTTTTGTGTCCTTAAATTTTGTCGATTTTCATGCCCTGAAATGTCATTGCTTTTCATGTCCTGAAATGTCATCGCTTTTCGTGTCCTGAAATATTGTCACTTTTCGTGTCCTGAAATGTCATCATTTTGCACGTCCTGAAATGTGTCTATTTTCCGTCCTGAATTTTTGTCACATTTCACATCCTGATTTTTAGTCATTTATTGCATACTGAAATTTTGTCACTCACCGTGTCCTGAAATCTTGTCGCTTTTCGTGTCCTGAAATTTTTTCGCTTTTCATGTCCTGAAATGTCATTGCTTTTCGTGTCCCGAAATGTCATCGCTTTTCGTCTCCTGATATGTAGTCGTTTTTCGTGTCCTGAAATGTCGTCGCTTTTCACGTCATGAAATGTCATTGCTTTTCGTGTCCCGAAATGTCATCGCTTTTCGTCTCCTGATATGTAGTCGTTTTTGGTGTCCTGAAATGTCGTCGCTTTTCACGTCATGAAATTTTGTAGTTTTTTGCGTCCTGAAACTGTGTTTATTTTCCGTCCGGAGTTTTCGTTGCATTTCATGTCCTGAATTTTCGTCGTTTTTCGTGTGCTGAAATTTCTCAGCTTTATGCGTGCTGAATTTTCTTCTCTTTTTCCCTGCTGAACTTTTGTCCCTTTTTGTGTTCTGAAATTTAGTTGCTTTGCGTGCCCTGTAATTGCATCGCTGTTTGTGCCCTGAAATTTCGTCACTTTCCTTGTCCTGAAATGTTGTCGCTTTTCGTGTCTTGAAATGTCATCGCTCCTCCGTCCTGAATTTTTGTCACATTTCACGTCCTGATTTTTAGTCACTTATTGCGTCCTGAATTTTCGTCGCTTTCCCTTCCTGAAGGCCCGCCACTTTGAGCTTAATGAATTTTCATCGCATTTCACCTCCTGAAGATTTGTTGCTTTTCGAAAGCTGAATTTTCGTCGCTTTTCGAAAGCTGAATTTTCGTCGCTTTTCATGTCCTGAAATTTAGTCACATTTCATGTCCTGAATTTTCATCATTTTTCACGCCCTGAAGATTTGTCGCTTTTCGCAAGCATGTCCGGAAATTTTGTTGCTCTTCACGTCCTGACATTTCGTCGCATTTCGCATCCTGAATTTTCATCACTTTTCGTGTGCTGAAATCTCGTTGCAATTTGTGTGCTGAAATTTCGTAGCTGATTGAGTGCTGAGTTTTCATCACATTTCATGAGCTGAAGGTTCTTCGCTTTTCACATGCTGAATTTCATCGCTTTTCTCGTGGTGAATTTTTGTTGCTATTTGTGTGCTGAAATTTTGTTTCATTTCATGTCCTGAAATGTTGTCGCTTTTCCCGTCCTGAAATTTGTTCTCTTTTTGCGTCTGGAATTTTGTACCCTTTTTGTGTGCTGTATTTTCATCGCTTTTCATGTATAGAAATTCTGTCGCTTTATGCATCCTGTAATTTTGTCGTTTTTTGTGTCCTGAATTTACTTCACCTTTGGCGTTTTGAATTTTCGTCATCTTTCATGTCCTGAATTTCGTCACTTATTGTGTGCTGAAATTTCGGTGCTTTTCATTTGCTGAAATTTCGTCTCTTTTCGCGTGCTGAATTTTCATTGGTTTTCGCGTCCAGAAGGTTTGTCGCTTTCTTCTGCTGAAATATTTTCACTTTTGGTGTCCTGAAATGTTGTCGCTTCATGTGTCCTGACCTTTTGTCGCTCTTTGCATCCTGAATTTAAGTCGCTTTTGGCGTTTTTAATTTTTGTCGATTTTCATGTGCTGAAATTTTGTCGAATTTCAAATCTGGCCTTTATCGTTCTGAAATTTCATCACTACTCGCATCCTGAATTTTCATCGCCTTTCAGGTCCTGAATTTTAGTTGCATTTTGAGTCCTGAAATTTTGTTGGATTTCGTGTCCTGAAGGTCCGTTGCATTTCGTGTGCTGAATCTTTGGTGTTTTTCACGTGTTGAATTTTCGTCGCTCTTTGGGTCCTGAAATGTTGTCGTTTTTCGCGTCCTGAAACCTCGTTGATTTTCACGTCCTGAATTTACGCTGCATTCCATGTTCTGAATTTTCGTCGTATTTCGTGTAGTGAAATTTCTCAGCTTTACGCATGCTGAATTTTCTTTGCTTTTTGCCTGCTGAATTTTTGTCCCTTTTTGTGCCCTGAAAGTTCATCGCTTTTCTTGCCCTGAAATTTCGTCACTTTTCGAGTCCTGAAATTTTGTCGCTTTTCGCATCCTGGAATGAATTTTCCATCCTGTTTTTTGTCCCCTTTCACGTGCTGATTTTTTGTCCCTTATTGCGTCCTGAATTTTCGTCGCTTTTCACTTCCTGAAGGTCCATCGCTTTGAGCGTGCTGAATTTTCATCGCATTACACATGCCACATTTTTGTCACTTTTTATGTGCTGAATTTTCGTCACTTTACACTTGCTGAATTTTCATCGCTTTTCATGTCCTGAAGATTTGTTGCTTTTCGCATGCTGAATTTTCGTCGCTTTTCATGTCCTGAATTTTTGTCATTTTTTGTGTTCTGAAATTTCTCAGCTTTACACATGCTGAATTTTCTTCGCTTTTTGCCTGCTGAATATTCGTCCCTTTTTGTGTTCAGAAATTTCATAGCTTTTTGTGCCCTGAAATTTTGTCGCTTTTCGTACTCTGAAATTTCGTCGCTTTTTGTGCCCTGAAATTTCGTCACTTCCCGTGTCCTGAAACTTCGTCGTTTTTCGTGTCCTGAAATGTTGTCTCTTTCGTGTCCTGAAATGTCATCGCTTCTCGCGTCCTGAAATGTGTCTATTTTCCGTCCTGAATTTTTGTCACATTTCACGTCCTGATTTTTAGTCATTTATTGCGTCCTGAATTTTAGTCAATTTCGCTTCCTGAAAGCATTGATCGTACTGAATTTTCATTGCATTTCACATGCCGCATTTTCGTCACTTTTTACGTGCTGAATTTTCGTCATTTTACGCGTGCTGAATTTTCATCGCTTTTCACGTCCTGAATTTTCATCATTTTTCTTGTACTGAAATTTCTCAGCTTTATGCATGCTGATTTTTTTTTGCATTTTTCCTGCTGAACTTTCGTCCCGTTTTGTGTTCTGAAATTTAGTCGCTTTTTGTGGACTGAAATTTCGTCGCTCTTTGTGCCCTGAAATTTCGTCTCTTTCCGTGTCCTGAAATTTCGTCGCTTTTCGTGTCCTGAAATGTTGCCGCTTTTCGTGTCCTGAAATGTCATCGCTTTTCACGTCCTGAAATGTGTCTATTTTCCGTCCTGAATTTTTGTCACATTTCACATCCTGATTTTTAGTCACTTATTGCGCCCTGAATTTTAGTCATTTTCGCTTCCTGAAGGTCCGTCTCATTGAGCGTGTTGAATTTTCATCGCATTTCACATGCCGCATTTTCGTCACTTTTTATGTGCTGAATTTTCGTCATGTTACGCGTGCTGAATTTTCATCGATTTCACGTCCTAAATTTTCGTCATTTTTCGTGTACTGAAATTTCTCAGCTTTACGCATGCTGAATTTTCTTTGTTTTTTGCCTGCTGAACTTTCTTCCCTTTTTGTGTTCTGAAATTTAGTCGCTTTTCGTGCCCTGAAATTTCGTCGCTCTTTATGCCCTGAAATTTCGTCACTTCCCGTGTCCTGAAATTTTGTCGCTTTTCGTGTCCTGAAACTTCGTCGTTTTTCGTGTCCTGAAATGTTGTCTCTTTCGTGTCCTGAAATGTCATCGCTTCTCGCGTCCTGAAATGTGTCTATTTTCCGTCCTGAATTTTTGTCACATTTCACGTCCTGATTTTTAGTCATTTATTGCGTCCTGAATTTTAGTCAATTTCGCTTCCTGAAAGCATTGATCGTACTGAATTTTCATTGCATTTCACATGCCGCATTTTCGTCACTTTTTACGTGCTGAATTTTCGTCATTTTACGCGTGCTGAATTTTCATCACTTTTCACGTCCTGAATTTTCATCATTTTTCTTGTACTGAAATTTCTCAGCTTTATGCATGCTGATTTTTTTTTGCATTTTTCCTGCTGAACTTTCGTCCCGTTTTGTTTTCTGAAATTTAGTCGCTTTTTGTGGACTGAAATTTCGTCGCTCTTTGTGCCCTGAAATTTCGTCTCTTTCCGTGTCCTGAAATTTCGTCGCTTTTCGTGTCCTGAAATGTTGCCGCTTTTCGTGTCCTGAAATGTCATCGCTTTTCACGTCCTGAAATGTGTCTATTTTCCGTCCTGAATTTTTGTCACATTTCACATCCTGATTTTTAGTCACTTATTGCGCCCTGAATTTTAGTCATTTTCGCTTCCTGAAGGTCCGTCTCATTGAGCGTGTTGAATTTTCATCGCATTTCACATGCCGCATTTTCGTCACTTTTTATGTGCTGAATTTTCGTCATTTTACGCGTGCTGAATTTTCATCGCTTTTCATGTCCTGAATTTTTGTCATTTTTCATGACTGAAATTTCTCATTTTTACACATGCTGAATTTTCTTTGTTTTTTTCCTGCTGAACTTTCGTCCCTTTTTGTGTTCTGAAATTTAGTCGCTTTTCGTGCACTGAAATGTCATCGCATTTCGTGTCCTGAAATGTTGTCGCTTTTCGTGTCCTGAAATGTCATCGCTTTTCACGTCCTGAAATTTGTCTACTTTCCGTCCTGAATTTTTGTCACTTTTCACATACTGAAATTTCGTCGCTCTTTGTGCCCTGAAATTTCGTCTCTTTCCGTGTCCTGAAATTTCGTCGCTTTTCGTGTGCTGAAATGTTGCCGCTTTTCGTGTCCTGAAATGTCATCGCTTCTCGCGTCCTGAAATGTGTCTATTTTCCGTCCTGAATTTTTGTCACATTTCACGTCCTGATTTTTAGTCATTTATTGCGTCCTGAATTTTAGTCAATTTCGCTTCCTGAAAGCATTGATCGTACTGAATTTTCATTGCATTTCACATGCCGCATTTTCGTCACTTTTTACGTGCTGAATTTTCGTCATTTTACGCGTGCTGAATTTTCATCGCTTTTCACGTCCTGAATTTTCATCATTTTTCTTGTACTGAAATTTCTCAGCTTTATGCATGCTGATTTTTTTTTGCATTTTTCCTGCTGAACTTTCGTCCCGTTTTGTGTTCTGAAATTTAGTCGCTTTTTGTGGACTGAAATTTCGTCGCTCTTTGTGCCCTGAAATTTCGTCTCTTTCCGTGTCCTGAAATTTCGTCGCTTTTCGTGTCCTGAAATGTTGCCGCTTTTCGTGTCCTGAAATGTCATCGCTTTTCACGTCCTGAAATGTGTCTATTTTCCGTCCTGAATTTTTGTCACATTTCACATCCTGATTTTTAGTCACTTATTGCGCCCTGAATTTTAGTCATTTTCGCTTCCTGAAGGTCCGTCTCATTGAGCGTGTTGAATTTTCATCGCATTTCACATGCCGCATTTTCGTCACTTTTTATGTGCTGAATTTTCGTCATTTTACGCGTGCTGAATTTTCATCGCTTTTCATGTCCTGAATTTTCGTCATTTTTCATGTACTGAAATTTCTCATTTTTACACATGCTGAATTTTCTTTGTTTTTTTCCTGCTGAACTTTCGTCCCTTTTTGTGTTCTGAAATTTAGTCGCTTTTTGTGCACTGAAATGTCATCGCATTTCGTGTCCTGAAATGTTGTCGCTTTTCGTGTCCTGAAATGTCATCGCTTTTCACGTCCTGAAATTTGTCTACTTTCCGTCCTGAATTTTTGTCACTTTTCACATTCTGATTTTTAGTCACTTATTGCGTCCTGAAATTTCGTCACTTTCCGTGTCCTGAAGTTTCGTCGCTTTTTGTGTCCTGAAATTTTGTAGCTTTTAATGTCCTGAACTGTTATCGCTTCTCATGTCCTGAAATGTCATCGCTTTTCGTGTCCTGAAATGTTGTCACTTTTCGTGTCCTGAAATGTCATCGCTTTTCACGTCCTGAAATGTGTCTACCTTCCGTCCTGAATTTTTGTCACATTTCACATCCTTATTTTTAGTCACTTATTGAGTCCTGAAATTTCGTCACTCTCCATGTCCTGAAATCTCGTCGCTTTTCGTGTCCTGAATTGTCATCGCTTTTTGTGTCCTGAAATGTCATCGCTTTTCACGTCATGAAATTTTGTAGCTTTTTGCATCCTGAAAATGTGTCTATTTTCCGTCCTGAGTTTTCGTTGCATTGCATGTCCTGCATTTTCGTCGTTTTTCGTGCGCTCAAATTTCTCAGCTTTATGCATGCTGAATTTTCTTCTCTTTTTCCCTGCTGAACTTTTGTCCCTTTTTGTGTTCTGAAATTTAGTCGCTTTTCATGGCCTGAAATATCGAGCTTTTTGTGCCCTGAAATTTCGTCGCTTTTTGTGCCCTGAAATTTCGTCACTTTCCGTGTCCTGAAATGTCATCGCTTCTCGCGTCCTGAAATGTCTCTATTTTCCGTCCTGAATTTTTGTCACATTTCACGTCCTGATTTTTAGTCACTTATTACGTCCTGAATTTTAGTCCATTTCGCTTTCTGAATGTCTGTAGCATTCAGCGTGCTGAATTTTCATCGCATTTCACATTCCGCATTTTCGTCACTTTTTATGTGCTGAATTGTCATCATTTTATGCGTGCTGAGTTTTCATCGCTTTTCACGTCCTGAATTTTCATCATTTTTCGTGTACTGAAATTTCTCAGCTTTATGCATGCTGAGTTTTTTTTGCTTTTTTCCTGCTGAACTTTCGTCTCTTTTTGTGTTCTGAAATTTAGTCGCTTTTCGTACCCTGAAATGTCGTCATTTTTTGTGTCCTGAATTGTTGTTTCTTTCGTGTCCTGAAATGTCATCGCATCTTGCATCCTGAAATGTGTCTATTTTCCGTCCTGAATTTTTGTCACATTTCACGTCCTGATTTTTAGTCACTTATTGCGTCCTGAATTTTAGTCAATTTCACTTCTTGAAAGCATTGATCGTACTGAATTTTCATCATTTTTCACATGCCGCATTTTCGTCACTTTTTATGTGCTGAATTTTCATCGCTTTTCACGTCCTGAATTTTCGTCATTTTTCGTGTACTGAAATTTCTCAGCTTTATGCATGCTGATTTTTTTTTGCATTTTTCCTGCTGAACTTTCGTCCCGTTTTGTGTTCTGAAATTTAGTTGCCTTTCGTGGACTGAAATTTCGTCGGTCTTTGTGCCCTGAAATTTCGTCACTTTCCGTGTCCAGAAATTTCGTCGCTTTTCGTGTCCTGAAATTTCATCGCTTTTCGTGTCCTGCAATGTCATCGCTTTTCACGTCCTGAAACGTGTCTATTTTCCATCCTGAATTTTTGTCACATTTCACATCCTGATTTTTAGTCACATATTGCGTCCTGAATTTTAGTCATTTTCGCTTCCTGAAGGTCCGTCTCATTGAGCGTGTTGAATTTTCATCCCATTTCACATGCCGCATTTTCGTCACTTTTTATGTGCTGAATTTTCGTCATTTTACACGTGCTGAATTTTCATCGCTTTTCATGACCTGAATTTTCGTCATTTTTCATGTACTGAAATTTCTCATCTTTACACATGCTGAATTTTCTTTGTTTTTTTCCTGCTGAACTTTCATCCCTTTTCGTGTTCTGAAATTTAGTTGCTTTTCGTGCACTGAAATGTCATCGCTTTTCGTGTCCTGTAATGTTGTCGCTTTTCGTGTCCTGAAATGTCATCGCTTTTCACGTCCTGAAATTTGTCTACTTTCCGTCCTGAATTTTTGTCACTTTTCACATTCTGATTTTTGGTCACTTATTGCGTCCTGAAATTTCGTCACTTTCCGTGTCCTGAAATTTCGTCGCTTTTTGTGTCCTGAAATTTTGTCGCTTTTAATGTACTGAACTGTCATCGCTTTTCGTGTCCTGAAATGTCATCGCTTTTCGTGTCCTGCAATGTTGTCGCTTTTCGTGTCCTGAAATGTCATCGCTTTTCACGTCCTGAAATGTGTCTACTTTCCGTCCTGAATTTTTGTCACATTTCACATCCTTATTTTTAGTCACTTATTGAGTCCTGAAATTTTGTCACTCTCCGTGTCCTGAAATCTCGTTGCTTTTCGTGTCCTGAATTGTCATCGCTTTTTGTGTCCTGAAATGTCGTCGCTTTTCACGTCATGAAATTTTGTAGCTTTTTGCGTCCTGTGTCTATTTTCCGTCCTGAGTTTTCGTTGCATTTCATGTCCTGCATTTTTGTCGTTTTTCGTGTGCTCAAATTTCTCAGCTTTTTGCCTGCTGAACTTTTGTCCCTTTTTGTATTCTGAAATTTAGTCGCTTTTTGTACCCTGAAATTTCGACGCTTTTTGTACCCTGAAATTTCGTCGCTTTTTGTGCCCTGAAATTTCATCACTTTCCGTGTTCTGAAATGTCGTTTATCGTGTCCTGAAATGTTGTCTCTTTTCGTGTCCTGAAATGTCGTCGTTTTTCGTGTCTTGAAATGTTGTCTCTTTTCGTGTCCTGAAATGTCATTGCTTCTCGCGTCCTGAAATGTCTCTATTTTCCGTCCTGAATTTTTGTCACATTTCACGTCCTGATTTTTAGTCACTTATTGCGTCCTGAATTTTTTGTCAATTTCGCTTCCTGAAGGTCTGTAGCATTCAGCGTGTTGAATTTTCATCGCATTTCACATGCCGCATTTTCGTCACTTTTTATGTGCTGAATTTTCGTCATTTTACGCGTGCTGAATTTTCATCGCTTTTCACGTCCTGAATTTTCGTCATTTTTCATGTACTGAAATTTCTCTTCTTTACGCATGCTGAATTATCTTTGCTTTTTTCCTGCTGAACTTTCGTCCCTTTTTGTGTTCTGAAATGTAGTCGCTTTTCGTGGCCTGAAATTTCGTCACTTTCCGTGTCCTGAAATGTTGTCTCTTTCGTGTCCTGAAATGTCATCGCTTTTCGCGTCCTGAAATGTGTCTATTTTCCGTCCTGAATTTTTGTCACGTTTCACATCCTGATTTTTAGTCACTTATTACGTCCTGAAATTTCGTCACTTTCCGTGTCCCGAAATTTCGCCGCTTTTCGAGTCCTGAAATGTTGTCGTTTTTCGTGTCCTGAAATGTCATCGCTTTTCGTGTCCTGAAATGTGTCAATTTTCCGTCCTGAATTTTTGTCACGTTTCACATCCTGATTTTTAGTCACTTATTGCGTCCTAACATTTTGTCACTTGCCGTGTCCTGAAATTTCGTCGCTTTTTGTGTCCTGAAATTTTGTCGCTTTTCATATCCTGAAATGTCATCGCTTTTCATGTCCTGAAATGTCATCGCTTTTTGTCTCCTGAAATGTCGTCGCTTTTCATGTCCTGAAATGTCGTCGCTTTTCATGTCATTAAATTTTGTAGCTTTTTGCGTCCTGAAAATGTTTCTATTTTCCGTCCTGATTTTTTGTCCCATATAACTTCCTGATTTTTAGTCACTTATTTGGTCCTGAACTTTCGTCACTCTCCGCGTCCTGAAATTTCGTTGCTTTTTGTGTCGTAAAATTTAGTCGCTTTTCATGTCCTGAAATGTCATCGCTTTTCGTGTCCTGAAATTTCATTACTTTTCGTGTCCTGAAATGTTGTTGTTTTTCATGTCCTGAAATGTCACCACTTTTCACGTCATGAAATTTTGTTGCTTTTTGCGTCCTGTAAATGTGTCTATTTTCCGTCCTGATTTTTCATTGCATTTCTTGTCCTGAATTTTCATCGTTTGTTGTGTGCTGAAATTTGTCAGCTTTATGCATGCTGAATTGTCTTCTCTTTTTCCCTGCTGAACTTTTGTCCCTTTTTGTGTTCTAAAATTTAGTCGCTTTTCGTACCCTGAAATTTCGAAGCTTTTTGTGCCCCAAAATTTCGTCGCTTTTTGTGCCCTGAAATTTCGTCACTTTCCATGTCCTGAAATGTCTCTATTTTCCGTCCTGAATTTTTGTCACATTTCACGTCCTGATTTTTAGTCACTTATTATGTCCTGAATTTTTGTCAATTTCGCTTCCTGAAGGTCTGTAGCATTCAGCGTGTTGAATTTTCATCGCATTTCACATGCCGCATTTTCGTCACTTTTTATGTGCTGAATTATCGTCATTTTACGCGTGCTGAATTTTCATCGCTTTTCATGTCCTGAATTTTCGTCATTTTTCATGTACTGAAATTTCTCATCTTTACGCATGCTGAATTTTCTTTGCTTTTTTCCTGATGAACTTTCGTCCCTTTTTGTGTTCTGAAATTTAGTCGCTTTTCGTGGCCTGAAATTTCGTCGCTCTATGTGCACTGAAATTTCGTCACTTTCCTTGTCCTGAAATTTCGTTGCTTTTTGTGTCCTGAAATTTTGTCGCTTTTCATGTCCTGAAATGTAATCGCTTTTCGCGTCCTGAAATGTTGTTGTTTTTCGTGTCCTGAAATGTCATCGCTTTTCACGTCATGAAATTTTGTTGCTTTTTGCGTCCTGTAAATGTGTCTATTTTCCATCCTGAGTTTTCGTTGCATTCCTTGTCCTGAACTTTCGTCGTTTTTCGTGTGCTGAAATTTGCCAGCTTTATGCATGCTGAATTTTCTTCTCTTTTTCCCTGCTGAAATTTTGTACCCTATTGTGTTCTAAAATTTAGTCGCTTTTTGTAACCTGAAATTTCTATGCTTTTTGTGCCCTGAAATTTCGTCGCTTTTTGTGCCCTGAAATTTCGTCACTTTCCGTGTCCTGAAATGTCGTCGTTTTTCGTGTCCTGAAATGTTGTCTCTTTTCGTGTCCTGAAATGTCGTCGTTTTTCGTGTCTTGAAATGTTGTCTCTTTTCGTGTCCTGAAATGTCATCGCTTCTCGCGTCCTGAAATGTCTCTATTTTCCGTCCTGAATTTTTGTCACATTTGTCACTTATTGGGACCTGAACTTTCGTCACTCTCCATGTCCTGAAATTTCGTTGCTTTTTGTGTCGTAAAATTTTGTCGCTTTTCATGTCCTGAAATGTCATCGCTTTTCGTGTCCTGAAATGTTGTCGCTTTTCGTGTCCTGAAATGTCATCGCTTTTCACGTCCTGAAATGTGTCTACTTTCCGCCCTGAATTTTTGTCACAATTCACATCCTGATTTTTAGTCACTTATTACGTCCTGAAATTTTGTCACTTTCCGTGTCCTGAAATTTCGTCGCTTTTTGTGTCCTGAAATTTTCTTGCTTTTAATGTCCTGAAATGTCATCGCTTTTCGTGTCCTGAAATGTCATCGCTTTTCGTGTCCTGAAATGTCATCGCTTTTCGCATCCCGAAATTTGTATATTTTCCATCCTGAATTTTTGTCACATTTCACATCCTGATTTTTCGTCACTTATTGCGTCCTGAAATTTCGTTACTCACCGTGTCCTGAAATTTCATCGCTTTTTGTGTCCTGAAATTTTGTCGCTTTTCATGTCCTGAAATCTCATTGCTTTTCGTGTCCTGAAATGTCATCGCATTTTGTGTCCTGAAATGTTGTCGCTTTTCGTGTCCTGGAATGTCATCGCTTTTCACGTCCTGAAATGTGTCTATTTTTCGTCCTGAATTTTTGTCACATTTCACATCCTGATTTTTAGTCACTTATTTGGTCCTGAAATTACGTCACTCTCCGTGTCCTGAAATCTCGTTGCTTTTTGTGTCCTGAAATGTCATCGCATTTCGTGTCCTGAAATGTCATTGCTTTTCACCATACTCCAGATTTGGTCTCACCAATGCCCTGTACAATTTTAACATTACATCCCAGCTTCTATACTCAATGCTCTGATTTATAAAGGCCAGCATACCAAAAGCTTTCTTTAGCACCCTATCTATATGAGATTCCACCTTCAAGGATCTATGCAAGGTTATTCCCAGATCCCTCTGATCAACTGTATTCTTCAATTCCCTACCGTTTACAATGTACGTCCTATTTTGATTTGTCCTGCCAAGGTGTATCACTTCACATTTATCAGCATTAAACTCCATCTGCCATCTTTAAGCCCATTTTTCCAACTGGCCTAAATCATTCTGTAGACTTTGGAAATCCTCTTCATTATCCACCCCCTATCTTGGTATCATCTGCATACTTACTAATCCAATTTACCACCCCTTCATCCAGATCATTGATGTACATGACAAACAACAAAGGACCCAACACAGATCCCTGAGGAACCCCACTAGTCACCTGCCTCCAACCCGACAAACAGCCATCCACCATTACCCTCTGGCTTCTCCCATTCAGCCACTGTTGAATCCATCTTGCTATTCCTGCATTTATACCCAACAGTTGAACCTTCTTAACCAACCTTCCATGAGGAACCTTGTCAAAGGCCTTACTGAAGTCCATATAGACAACATCCACTGCTTTACCGTCGTCAATTTCCCTAGTAACCTCTTCAAAAAATTCAAGATTAGTCAAGCATGACCTTCCAGGCATAAATCCATGTTGACTGGTCCTAATTAGACCCTCTTTATCCAGATACTTATATATATTATCTCTACGTATTCGTTTCAATTTTCGTTGCATTTCATGTCCGGAATTTTCGTCGTTTTTCTTGTACTGAAATTTCTCAGCTTTACGCATGCTAAATTTTCTTTGCTTTTTCCCTGCTGAACTTTTGTCCGTTTTTGTGTTCTGAAATTTATTCCCTTTCGTGCCCTGAAATTTAATCGCTTTTTGTGCCCTGATATGTAGTCACTTTCCGTGACTTGAAATTTCGTCGCTTTTCGTGTCCTGAAATGTTGTCGCTTTTCATGTCCTGAAATGTCATCGCTTCTCCGTCCTGAATTTTTGTCACATTTCACGTCCTGATTTTTAGTCACTTATTGCGTCCTGAATTTTCGTCGCTTTTCGCTTCCTGAAGGTCCGTCACTTTGAGCGTAATAAATTTTCATCGCATTTCACCTGCTGCATTTTTGTCACTTTTTATGCTGAATTTTCGTCTCTATAGGCGTGCTGAATTTTCATCACTTTTCACTTCCTGAAGATTTGTCGCTTTTCGAAAGCTGAATTTATGTTGCTTTTCATGTCCTGAAATTCAGTCACATTTCATGTCCTGAATTTTCATGGTTTTTCACGTCATGAAGATTTGTCGCTTTTCGCAAGCTGAATTTTCGTCGCTTTTCATATCCTGAAATTTAGTCACTTTTCATGTCCGGAGATTTTGTCCCTTTTCGTGACCTGACATTTCGTCGCATTTCGCATCCTGAATTTTCATCACTTTTTGTGCGCTGAAATCTCGTCGCAATTTCTTTGCTAAAATTTTGTCGCTTTGTGAGTGCTGAGTTTTCATCACATTTCATGTGCTGAAGGTTCTTCACTTTTCACATGCTGAATTTCATCGCTTTTCTCGTGGTGAATTTTTGTTGCTATTTGTGTGCTGAAATTTTGTTTCATTTCATGTCCTGAAATGTTGTCGCTTTTCCCATCCTGAAATTTGTACTCTTTTCGCGTCTTGAAATTTTCTCTTTCGTGTCCTGAAATGTCTTCGCTTTTCACGTCATGAGATTTTGTAGCCCTTTCCGTTACATTTCATGTGCTGAATTTTCGTTGTTTTTCGTGTACTGCAATTTCTCAGCTTTACGCAAGCTAAATTTTCTTCGCTTTTCCCTGCTGAACTTTTGTCCCTTTTTGTGTTCGGGAATTTAGTCCTTTTCGTGCCCTGAAATTTTGTCGCTTTTTGTGCCATGAAATTTTGTCACTTTCCGTGTCCTGAAATTTCGTCGCTTTTCGTGTACTGAAATTTTGTCACTTTTCGTGTCATGAAATGTCATCGCTTCTCACGTCCTGAAATGTGTCTATTTTCCATCCTGAATCTTTGTCACATTTCCTTTCCTGATTTTTAGTCACTTATTGCGTCCTGAAATTTCGTCACTTGCCGTGTGCTGAAATTTCGTCACTTTTCGTGTCCTGAAATTTTGTCGCTTTTCGTGTCCTGAAATGTCATCGCTTTTCATGTCCTGAAATGTCATCGCTTTTCGGGTCCTGAAATGTCATCGCTTTTCGGGTCCTGAAATGTCGTCGCTTTTCGTGTCCTGAAATATCAGCGCTTTTCGTGTCCTGAAATGTCATTGCTTTTCGTGTCCTGAAATTTCATCGCTTTTCGTGTCCTGAAATGTCGTCGCTTTTTGCGTCATGTAATTTTGTAGCTTTTTGTGTCCTGAAAATGTGTCTATTTTCCGTCCTGAATTTTCGTTGCATTTCATGTCCTGAATATTCATAGTTTTTCGTGTACAGAAATTTCTCAGCTTTATGCATGCTGAATTTTCTTCACTTTTTCCCTGCTGAACTTTCGTCACTTTTTGTGTCCTGAAATTTTGACGATTTTCGTGTTCTTAAATTTTGTTGCTTTTCATGTCATGAAATGTCATCACTTCTCACGTCCTGAAATGTGTCTATTTCCATTCTGAATTTTTGTGACATTTCACGTCCTAATTTTTATTCACTTATTGTGTCCTGAAATTTCGTCACTTTAAGTGTGCTGAAATTTCGTCACTTTTCGTATCCTGAAATTTTGTCGCTTGTCGTGTCCTGAAATGTCATCGCTTTTCGTGTCCTGAAATTGCATCGCTTTTCGTGTCCTGAAATGTCATCGCATTTCGTGTCCTCAAATGTCATCGCTTTTCGTGACCTGAAATGGCATCGCTTTTCTTGTCCTGAAATGTCGTTGCTTTTCGCGTCATGAAATTTTTGTAGCTTTTTGCGTCCTGAAATGTCATCGCATTTCGTGTCCTCAAATGTCATCGCTTTTCATGTCCTGAAATGGCATCGCTTTTCTTGTCCTGAAATGTCGTTGCTTTTCGCGTCATGAAATTTTGTTGCTTTTTCCGTCCTGAAAATTTGTCCATTTTCCGTCCTGAATTTTCATTGCATTTCTTGTCCTGAACTATCATCGTTTTTCGTGTACTGAAATTTCTCAGCTTGACGCATGCTTAATTTTCTTCGCTTTTTCCCTGCTGAACTTTTGTCCCTTTTTGTGTTCTGAAATTTAGTCATTTTCGTGCCCTGAAATTTCGTCGCTTTTTGCGCAATGAAATTTCGTCACTTTCCGTGTCCTGAAATTTCGTCGCTTTTCGTGTGCTGAAATTTCGTCGCTTTTCGTGTCCTGAAATTTTTTCAATTTTCGTGTTAAGAAATGTCATCACTTTTCGTGTCCTGAAATGTCATCGCTTTTTGTGCCTGAAATGTCATCGCTTTTCATGTCCTGAAATGTCATCACTTTTCGTTTCGTGAAATGTCATCGCTTTTCATGTACTGAAATGTCGTTGCTTTTCTCGTCATGAAATTTTGTTGCTTTTTGTGTCCTGAAAATGTGTCTAATTTTCGTCCTGAATTTTCGTTGCATTTCATGTCCAGAATTTTCGTCGCTTTTCGTGTACTGAAATTTCTCAGCTTTATGCATGCTAAATTTTCTTCGCTTTTTCCCTGCCGAACTTTTGTCCTTTTTTGTGTTCTGTAATTTAGTCGCTTTTTAGTGCCCTGAAATTTTGTCACTTTTTGTGCCCTGACATTTTGTCATTTTCCGTGCCTGAAATTTCATCGCTTTTCGTGTCCTGAAATTTTGTTGCTTTTCGTGTCCTGAAATATCATTGCTTTTCGTGTCTTGAAATGTCATCGCTTTTCGTGTCCTGAAATGTCGTTGCTTTTCGCATCATGAAATTTTGTAACTTTTTGCGTCCTGAAAATGTGTCTATTTTCCGTCCTGAATTTTCGTTGCATTTCATGTCCTGAAATTTAGTCACATTTCATGTCCTGAATTTTCATCGTTTTTCACGTCATGAAGATTTGTCGCTTTTCGCAAGCTGAATTTTTTTCGCTTTTCATGTCCTGAAATTTAGTCACTTTTCATGTCCGGAAATTTTGTTGCATTTCGTCGCATTTCGCATCCTGAATTTTCATCACTTTTCGTGTGCTGAAATCTCGTCGCAATTTGTGTGCTGAAAATTCGTACCTTCTTGAGTGCTGAGTTTTCATCACATTTCATGTGCTGAAGGTTCTTCGCTTTTCACGTGCTGAATTTCATCGCTTTTCTCGTGGTGAATTTTTATTGCTATTTGTGTGTTGAAATTTTGTTTCATTTCATGTCCTGAAATGTTGTCGCTTTTCCCGTCCTGAAATTTGTTCTCTCTTCGCGTCTTGAATTTCGTACCCTTTTTGTGTGCTGTATTTTCATCGCTTTTCGTGTATAGAAATTCTGTCGCGTTTCATGTTCTTAAATTTCGTCGCTTTATGCATCCTGTAATTTTGTCGTTTTTTGTGTCCTGAATTGACTTCACCTTTGGCGTTTTGAATTTTCGTCATCTTTCATGTCCTGAATTTTCGTCACTTTTTGTGTGCTGAAATTTCTGTGCTTTTCATCGCTTTTCGCGCCCTGAAGGTTTGTCACTTTTCTTGTGCTGAAATATTTTCACTTTTCGTGTCATGAAATGTTGTCACATCATGTGTCCTGACCTTTTGTCGCTGTTTGCATCCTGAATTTGTCACTTTTGTCGTTTTGAATTTTTGTCGCCTTTCATGTGCTGAAATTTTTGTCGCATTTCAAATTCATTCCCTTTTCGTATTATGCTTCCTGAATTTTTGTCGCTATTTCCGTCCTGAATTTTTGTCACTTTCCGTGCGCGCAAATCTTGCCTTTTTTCATTCTGAAATTTCTTCACAACTCGCATCCTGAATTTTCATCGCCTTTCAGGTCCTGAATTGTAGTTGAGTTTTGAGTCCTGAAATTTTGTTGGATTTTGCGTCCTGAAGGTCCGTTGCGTTGCGTGTGCTGAATCTCGGTCGCATTTCACGTGCCGAATTTTCATCACTTTTCTTGTGCTGAATCTTCAGTGTTTTTCACGTGCTGAATTTTCATCGATTTTTGCGTCCTGAAATGTCGTCGCTTTTCGTGTCCTGAAATGTCGTCGCTTTTCACGTCATGAAATTTTGTAGCTTTTTTCGTCCTGACAATGTGTCTATTTTCCGTCCTGAGTTTTCGTTGCATTTCATGTCCTGAATTTTCGTTGTTTTTCGTCTGCTGAAATTTTTTCTTTATGCATGCTGAATTTTCTTCTCTTTTTCCCTGCTGAACTTTTGTCCCTTTTTGTGTTCTGAAATTTAGTCCTTTTCGTGCCCTGAAATTTTGTCGCTTTTTGTGCCCTGAAATTTTGCCGCTTTCCGTGTCCTGAAATTTCGTCGCTTTTTGTGTACTCAAATTTTGTCGCTTTTCATGTTCTGAAATGTCATCGCTTCTCCGTCCTGATTTTCGTTGCATTTCATGTCCTGAATTTTCCTTGTTTTTCGTGTACTGAAATTTTTCAGCTTTACGCATGCTTAATTTTCTTCACATTTTCCCTGCTGAACTTTTCTCTTTTTTTGTGTTCTGAAATTTAGTCGCTTTTCGTGGCATGAAATTTCGTCACTCTTTGTGCCCTGAAATTTCGTCACTTTCCGTGTCCTGAAATTTCGTTGCTTTTCGTGTCCTGAAATGTTGTCGCATTTCGTGTCCTGAAATGTCATCACTTTTTGCATCCTGAATGTGTCTATTTTCCGTCCTAAATTATTGTCACATTTCATATTTCACCTGATTTTTAGTCACTTATTGCATCCTGAAATTTTGTCACTCTCCGTGTCCTGAAATGTTGTCGCTTTTTGTGTGCTGAAATGTTGTCGCCTTTCATGTCCTGAAATTTCATCGCTTTTCATGTGCTGAAAAGTCATCACTTTTCGTGTCCTGAAATGTCATTGCTTTTCCTGTCCTGAAATGACGTAGCTTTTTGCGTCCTGAAAATGTACCTATTTTCCGTTCTGAATTTTCGTTGCATTTCATGTCCTGAATTTCCGTCATTTTTCGTGTGCTGAAATTTCTCAGCTTTATGCATGCTGAATTTTCTTCTCTTTTTCCTGCTGAAGTTTTGTCCCTTTCCTTGTCCTGAAATTTTGTCGCTTTTCGTGTCCTGAAATGTTGTCGCTTTTCGTGTCCTGAAATGGATCTATTTTCCGTTCTGAATTTTGGTCACATTTCACGTCCTGATTTTTAGTCACTTATTGCGTCTTGAATTTTCGTCGCTTTTCGCTTCCTGAAGGTCAGTCACTTTGAGCATGCTGAAATTTCATCGCATTTCACATGCCGCATTTTCGTCACTTTTTATGTGCTGAATTTTCGTCATTTTGCTCGTGCTGAATTTTCATCCCTTTTCACGTCCATAAGATTTTATTGCTTTTCGAAAGCTGAATTTTTGTCGCTTTTGACGACCTGACATTTAGTCACTTTTCATGTCCTGAATTTTCATCGTTTTTCACATCCAGAAGATTTTTTCGCTTTTTGCAACCTGAATTTTCGTCGCTTTTCACGACCTGACATTTAGTCGCATTTCGCATCCTGAATTTTCATTACTTTTCCTGTGCTGAAATATCGTCGCATTTTGTGTGCTGAAATTTCGTCGCTTCTTGAGTGCTGAGTTTTCGTCACATTTCAACGCTGAAGGTTCTTCGCTTTTCACGTGCTAAATTTCATCACTTTTCTCATGGTGAATTTTTGTCGCTATTTGTGTGCTGAAATTTTGTTTCATTTCAAGTCCTGAAATGTTGTCGCTTTTCCCGTCCTGAAATTTGTTCTGTTTTCGCGTCTTGAATTTTGTTTACTCTTGGCGTGCTGAATTTTCATGGGTTTTAGTGTATAGAAATTCTGTCGCATTTCATGTTCTGAAATTTTGCCGCTTTATGCATCCTGTAATTTTGTCGTAGTTTATGTCCTGAATTTACTTCACCTTTGGCATTTTGAATTTTCGTCACTTTTCGCGTGCTGAAATTTTCGTGCTTTTCGCGTCCTGAAGGTTTGTCGCTTTATTGTGCTGAAATTTTGTCACTTTTGGTGTCCTGAAATGTTGTCGCTTCACGTGTCCTGACGTTTTGTCGCTGTTTGCACCCTGAATTTAAGTCGCCTTTGGCGTTCTGAGTTTTCGTTGCATTTCAGGTCCTGAATTTTCGTCGTTTTTCCTGTGCTGAAATTTCTCAGCTTTATGCATGCTGAATTTTCTTCTCTTTTTCCCTGCTGAACTTTTGTCCCTTTCCTTGTCCTGAAATTTTGTCGCTTTTCGTGTACTGAAATGTTGTCGCTTTTCATGTCCTGAAATGTCATCGCTTCTCGCGTCCTGAAATGTGTCTATCTTCCGTTCTGAATTTTGGTCACATTTCACGTCCTGATTTTTGGTCACTTATTGCGCCTTGAATTTTCGTTGCTTTTCGCTTCCTGAAGGTCAGTCACTTTGAGCATGATGAAATTTCATCGCATTTCACATGCCGCATTTTTGTCACTTTTTATGTGCTGAATTTTCGTCATTTTACTCATGCTTTTTTTCATCCCTTTTCACGTCCTGAAGTTTTGTTGCTTTTCGAAAGCTGAATTTTCGTCGCTTTTCGTGTCCTGAAATTTAGACACTTTTCATGTCCTGAATTTTCATCGTTTTCCACGTCCAGAAGATTTTTTCGCTTTTTGCAAGCTGAATTTTCGTCGCTTTTCATGTCCTGAAATTTAGTCACTTTTCATTTCAGGAAATTTTGTCGCTTTTCACGACCTGACATTTCGTCGCATTTCGCATCCTGAATTTGCATCACTTTTCCTGTGCTGAAATATCGTCGCATTTTGTGTGCTGAAATTTTGTCGCTTCTTGAGTGCTGAGTTTTTGTCACATTTCAACGCTGAAGGTTCTTCGCTTTTCACATGCTAAATTTCATCGCTTTTCTCGTGGTGAATTTTTGTTGCTATTTGTGTGCTGAAATTTTGTTTCATTTCAAGTCCTGAAATGTTGTCGCTTTTCCCGTCCTGAACTTTGTTCTGTTTTCGCGTCTTGAATTTTGTTTACTCTTGGCGTGCTGAATTTTCATGGGTTTTCGTGTATAGAAATTCTGTCGCATTTCATGTTCTGAAATTTCGCCGCTTTATGCATCCTGTAATTTTGTAGTTTTTTGTGTCCTGAATTTACTTCACCTTTGGCGTTTTGAATTTTCGTCATCTTTCATGTCCTGAATTTTCGTCACTTTTTGTGTGCTGAAATTGCTGTGCTTTTCATTTGCTGAAATTTTGTCACTTTTCGCGTGCTGAATTTTCATTGCTTTTCGCGTCCTGAAGGTTTGTCGCTTTATTGTGTTGAAATATTTTCACTTTTGGTGTCCTGAAATGTTGTCGCTTCATGTGTCCTGACCTTTTGTCGCTGTTTGCATCCTGAATTTAAGTCGCTTTTGGCGTTTTGAATTTTTGTCGCTTTTCATGTGCTGAAATTTTGTTGCATTTCAAATTCATTCCCTTTTCGCATTGTGCTTCCTGAATTTTTGTCGCTATTTCCATCCTGAATTTTTTTCTCACTTTCCGTGCGCGCAAATCTGGTCTTTTTTCGTTCTGAAATTTCGTCACTACTCGCATCCTGAATTTTCGTCGCCTTTCTGGTCCTGAATTTTGTTTGCGTTTTGAGTCCTGAAATTTTGTAGGATTTCGCATCCTGCAGGTCCGTTGCGATGCGTGTGCTGATTCTTCGTCGCATTTCACGTGCCGAATTTTCATTACTTATTGTGTGATGAATCTTTTCATGTGTTTTTCATGTGCTGAATTTTCGTCACTTTTTCCATCCTAAAATGTTGTCGTTTTTCACGTCCTGAATTTTCGGTGCATTCCATGTCCTGAATTATCGTCGTTTTTAGTGTACAAAAATTTCTCAGCTTTACGCATTTTTGTCACTTTTCGTGCCCTGAGATTTTGTCGCTTTTCGTGTCCTGAAATTTCATCACTTTTCGTGCCCTGAGATTTTGTCGCTTTTCGTGTCCTGAAATGTCATCGCTTTATCATCGTGAAATGCGTCTATTTTCCGTCCTGAATTTTTGTCACATTTCATGTCCTGAATTTTCGTCGTTTTTGGTGTGCTGAAATTTCTCAGCTTTATGCATGCTGAATTTTCATCGCTTTTTCCCTGGTGAACTTTTGTCCCTTTTTGTGTTTTGAAATTTAGTCACTTTTCATACCCTGAAATGTTTTCCCGTTCTGAAATGTGTCTATTTTCCATCCTGAATTTTTGCCACAATTCACATGCTGAATTTTAGTCACTTATTGCGTCTTGAATTTTCGTCGCTTTTTGCTTCCTGAAGGTCAGTCACTTTGAGCGTGCTGAATTTTCATCGCATTTAACATGTCGCATTTTCGTCACATTTTACGTGCTGAATTTTGGTCATTTTACGCGTGCTGAATTTACATCGCTTTTCACGTCCTGAATTTTCGTCATTTTCCTGTACTGAAATTTCTCAGCTTTATGCATGCTGAATTTTCTTTGCTTTTTGCCTGCTGAACTTTCGTCTCTTTTTGTGTTCTGAAATTTAGTCGCTTTTCGTGCCCTGAAATTTCGTCACTCTTTGTGCCCTGAAATTTCGTCACTCTCCGAGTCCTGAAAATACGTCGCTTTTTGTGCACTGAAATTTTGTCGCTTTTCATGTCCTGAAATGTGATCGCTTTTCGTGTCCTGAAATGTCATCGCTTTTGGTGTCCTGAAATGTTGTCGCTTTTCGTGTCCTGAAATGGCATCGCTTTTCACGTCCTGAAATGTGTCTAATTTCTGTCCTAAATTTTTGTCGCATTTCACGTCCCGATTTTTAGTCACTTATTGCATACTGAATTTGAGTCATTTTCGCTTCCTGAACGTCTGTCGCATTACGCGTGCTGAATTTTCATCGTTTTCACATCCTGAATTTTTGTCATTTTTTCGTGTACTGAAATTTCTCAGCTTTACGCATGCTGAATTTTCTTTGCTTTTTTCCTACTGAACCTTCGTCCCTTTTTGTGCCGGGAAATTTTGTCACTTCCCGTGTCCTGAAATTTCGTCGCTTTTCGTGCCCTGAAATGTCATTGCTTTTTGCGTCCTGAAATGTGTATTTTCCGACCTGAATTTTTGTCCCATTCACATCCTGATTTTTAGTCACTTATTGCATCCTGAAATTTCGTCATTCTCCGTGTCCTGAAATGTTGTCGCTTTTTGTGTCCTGAAATTTTGTCGCTTTTCATGTCCTGAAATGTCATTGCTTTTCGTGTCCTGAAATGTCATTGCTTTTGGTCTCCTGATATGTCGTCGTTTTTCCTGTCCTGAAATGTCGTCGCTTTTCACGTCCTGAAATGCGTCTATTTTCTGTCCTGAATTTCGCATTGAGCGTGCTAAATTTTCATCGCATTTCACATGCCGCATTTTCGTAACTTTTTATGTGCTGAATTTTCGTCATTTTACGCGTGCTGATTTTCATCGTTTTCATGTCCTGAATTTTCGTCATTTTTCGTGTACTTAAATTTCTCAGCTTTACGCATGCTGAATTTTCTTTGCTTTTTGCCTGCTGAACTTTCGACCCTTTTTGTGTTCTGAAATTTAGTCGCTTTTCGTGCCCTGAAATTTAGTCACCCTTTGTGCCCTGAAATTTCATCACTTTCCGTGTCCAGAAATGTCGTCGCTTCTCGCGTCCTGAAATTTGTCTATTTTCTGTCCTGAATTTTTGTCACATTTCACGTCCTGATTTTTAGTCACTTATTGCGTCCTGAATTTTAGTCAATTTCGATTCCTGAAGGTTCGTCGCATTGAGCGTGCTGAATTTTCATCGCATTTCACATGCCGCATTTTTGTCACTTTTATGTGCTGAATTTTCGTCATTTTACGCGTGCTGAATTTTCATTTGTTTTCACGTCCTGAATTTTCGTCATTTTTCGTGTACTTAAATTTCTCAGCTTTATGCATGCTGAATTATCTTCTCTTTTTCCCTGCTGAACTTTCATCCCTTTTTGTGTTCTGAAATTTAGTCGCTTTTCGTGCCCTGAAATTCTGTCGCTCTTTGTGCCCTGAAATTTCGTCGCTTTTTGTGTCCTTAAATTCTGTCGGTTTTCATGCCCTGAAATGTCATCGCTTTTCGTGTCCTGAAATGTCATTGCTTTTCGTGTCCTGAAATGTTGTCACTTTTCGTGTCCTGAAATGTCATCGCTTTTGACGTCCTGAAATGTGTCTATTTTCCATCCTGAATTTTTGTCACATTTCACATCCTGATTTTTAGTCACTTATTGCATACTGAAATTTTGTCACTTTCCGTGTCCTGAAATTTCATCGCTTTTTGTGTCCTTAAATTTTGTTGCTTTTCATGTCCTGAAATGTCATCGCTTTTCGTGTCCTGAAATGTTGTCACTTTTCGTGTCCAGAAATGTCATCGCTTTTCATGTCGTGAAATGTCATTGCTTTTAACGTCCTGAAATGTGTCTTTATTCCGTTCTGAATTTTTGTCACATTCAACATCCTGATTTTTAATGACTTATTGCTTCCTGAAATTTCATCACTCTCCGTGTCCCGAAATGTCGTTGCTTTTCTCGTCATGAAATTTTGAAACTTTTTGCCTCCTGAAATGTGTCTATTTTCCATCCTGAATCTTTGTCACATTTCACATCCTGATTTTTAGTCACTTATTGCGTCGTGAAATGTCGTCACTTTCCGTGTCTTGAAATTTCGTCGCTTTTTGTGTCCTGAAATTTTGTCGCTTTTCATCTCCTGAAATGTCATCGCTTTTTCGTGTCCTGAAATGTCATCGCTTTTCGTCTGCTGAAATGTCGTCGCTTTTCGTGTCCTGAAATGTCGTCGCTTTTCACGTCATGAAATTTTGTCACTTTTTGCGTCCTGAAAATGAGTCTATTTTCCGTCCTGAATTTCCGTTGCATTTCATTTCCTGAATTTTCGTTGTTTTTTGTGTGCTGAAATTTCTCAGCTTTATGCATGCTGAATTTTTTTCTCTTTTTCCCTGCTGAACTTTTGTCCCTTTTTGTGTTCTGAAATTTAGTCGCTTTTCGTACCCTGAAATTTCGTCGCTTTATACGCCCTGAAATTTTGTCACTTTGCGTGTCCTGAAATTTTGTCGCTTTTCGTGTCCTGAAATGTGGTCGCTTTTAGTGTCCTGAAATTGCATCGCTTTTTGCAGCCTGAAAAGTGTCTATTTTCCATCCTGAATTTTTATCATATTTCACATCCTGATTTTTAGTCACTTATTGCGTACTGAAATTTCGTGACTTTCCGTGTCCTGAAATTTCGTCGCTTTTTGTGTCCTGAAATTTTGTTGCTTTTCATGACCTGAAATGTCATCGCTTTTCGTGTCCTGAAATGTCATCGCTTTTCGTCTCCTGAAATGTCGTCGCTTTTCGTGTCCTGAAATGTCGTCACTTTTCATGTCATGAAATTTTATTACTTTTTGCGTCCTGAATATGTGTCTATTTTCCGTCCTGATTTTTTGTTGCATTTCATGTCCTGAATTTTCGTTGTTTTTCATTTGCTCAAGTTTCTCAGCTTTATGCATGCTGAATTTTCTTCTCTTTTTCCCTGCTGACCTATCGTCTCTTTTTGTGTTCTGAAATTTAGTCGGATGTCATGGCCTGAAATTTCGTCGCTCTTTGTGCCCTGAAATTTCGTCACTTTTCATCTCCTGAAATGTCGTCGCTTTTCATGTCCTGAAATATTGTCACTTTTCGTGTCCTGAAATATCATCGCTTTTTGCGTCCAGAAATGTGTCTTTTTTCCGTCCTGAATTTTTGTCACATTTCACATCCTGATTTTTAGTCACTTATTGCTTCCTGAAATTTCGTCACTCTCCGTGTCCTGAAATTTCGTCGCTTTTGTTGTCCTGAAATTTTGTCGCTTTTCATGTCCTGAAATGTGATCGCTTTTGTGTCCTGAAATGTCATCGCTTTTCGTGTCCTGAAATGTTGTCGCTTTTCGTGTCCTGAAATGTGTCTATTTACCGTCCTGAATTTTTATCACATTTTACATCCTGATTTTTAGTCACTTATTGCGTCCTGAAATTTCGTCACTTTCCGTGTCCTGAAATTTCGTCGCTTTTTGTGTCCTGAAATTTTGTTGCTTTTCATGTCCTGAAATGTCATTGCTTTTCATGTCCTCAAATGTCATCTCTTTTCGTCTCCTGAAATGTCATCGCTTTTCATGTCCTGAAATGTCGTCACTTTTCATGTCATTAAATTTTGTAGCTTTTTGCGTCCTGAAAATGTGTCTATTTTCCGTCCTGAATTTTCGTTGCATTTCATTTCCTGAATTTTCGTTGTTTTTCGTGTGCTGAAATTTCTCAGCTTTATGCATGCTGAATTTTCTTTGCTTTTTTCCAGCTGACCTATCGTTTATTTTTGTGTTCTGAAATTTAGTCGCATTTCGTGGCCCGAAATTTCGTCGATCTTTGTGCCCTGAAATTTCGTCACTTTCCATGTCCTGAAATTTCGTCGCCTTTCTTGTCCTGAAATGTTGTCGCTTTTCGTGCCCTGAAATGTCATTGCTTTTCGCGTCCTGAAATGTGTCTATTTTCTGTCCTGAATTTTTGTCACATTTCACATCCTGATTTTTAGTCACTTATTGCGTCCTGAAATTTCGTCACTCTCCGTGTCCTGAAATTTTGTCGCTTTCTGTGTCCTGAAATCTTGTCGCTTTTAATGTCCTGAAATGTCATCGCTTTTCGTGTCCTGAAATGTCATCGCTTTTCGTGTCCTGAAATGTTGTCGCTTTTCATGTCCTGAAATGTCAGCGCTTTTCGTGTTCTGAAATGCTGCTGCTTTTTGTGTCCTGAAATTTTGTCGCTTTTCATGTCCTGAAATGTCATCGATTTTCGTGCCCTGCAATGTCATCGCTTCTCGTGTCCTGAAATGTTGTCGCTTTTCATGTCCTGAAATGTGTCTGTTTACCATCCTGAATTATTATCACATTTCACATCCTGATTTTTAGTCACTTATTGCGTCCTGAAATTTTGTCACTTTCCGTGTCCTGAAATTTCGTCGCTTTTTGTGTCCTGAAATTTTGTCGCTTTTCATGTCCTGAAATGTCATTGCTTTTTCGTGTCCTGAAATGTCATCGCTTTCCGTCTGCTGAAATGACGTCGCTTTTCGTGTCCTGAAATGAACTTCGTCTTTCACGTCATGAAATTTTGTCGCTTTTTGCGTCCTGGAAATGAGTATATTTTCCGTCCTGAATTTCCGTTGCATTTCATTTCCTGAATTATCGTTGTTTTTTGTGTGCTGACATTTCTCAGCTTTATGCATGCTGAATTTTTTTCTCTTTTTCCCTGCTGAACTTTTGTCCCTTTTTGTGTTCTGAAATTTAGTCGCTTTTCGTACCCTGAAATTTTGTCGCTTTTTACACCCTGAAATGTTGTCACTTTGCGTGTCCTGAAATTTCGTCGCTTTTCGTGTCCTGAAATGTTGTCGCTTTTTGTGTCCTGAAATGTCATCGCTTTTTGCAGCCTGAAAAGTGCCTATTTTCCATCCTGAATTTTTATCATATTTCACATCCTGATTTTTAGTCACTTATTGCGTACTGAAATTTCGTCACTTTCCGTGTCCTGAAATTTCGTCGCTTTTTGTGTCCTGAAATTTTGTCGCTTTTCATGACCTGAAATGTCATTGCTTTTTGTGTCCTGAAATGTCATCGCTTTTCGTAACCTGAAATTTCGTCGCTTTTTGTGACCTGAAATTTCGTCACTTTCCGTGTCCTGAAATTTCGTCGTTTTACGTGTCCTGAAATGTTGTCTCTTTTCGTGTCCTGAAATGACATCACTTCTCGCATCCTGAAATGTGTCTAATTTCCGTGCTGAATTTTTGTCACATTTCACGTCCTGATTTTTAGTCACTTGTTGCGTCCTGAATGTTAGTCAATTTCGCTTCCTGAAGGTCCGTCGCATTGTGCATGCTGAATTTTCATCGCATTTCACATGCCGCATTTTCGTCAATTTTTATGTGCTGAATTTTCATCATTTTACGCGTGCAGAATTTTCATCGCATTTCACATCGTGAATTTTCCTCATTTTTCGTATACTGAAATTTCTCAGCTTTCTGCATGCTGAATTTTCTTTGCTTTTTTCCTGCTGACCTATCGTCCCTTTTTGTGTTCTGAAATTTAGTCGCATTTGGTGGCCTGAAATTTCGTCGCTCTTTGTGCCCTGAAATTTCGTCACTTTCCGTGTCCTGAAATTTTGTCGCTTTTCTTGTCCTGAAATGTTGTCGCTTTTCGTGCCCTGAAATGTCATTGCTTTTCGCGTCCTGAAATGTGTCTATTTTCTATCCTGAATTTTTGTCACATTTCACATCCTGATTTTTAGTCACTTATTGCGTCTTGAAATTTCGTCAGTCTCCGTGTCCTGAAATTTTGTCGCTTTCTGTGTCCTGAAATTTTGTCGCTTTTAATGTTCTGTAATGTCATTGCTTTTCGTGTCCTGAAATGTCATCGCCTTTCGTGTTTTGAAATGTTGCCGCTTTTTGTGTCCTGAAATTTTGTCGCTTTTCATGTCCTGAAATGTCATCGATTTTCGTGTCCTGAAATGTCATCGCTTCGCGTGTCCTGAAATGTTGTCGCTTTTCGTGTCCTTAAATGTGTCTATTTACCGTCCTGAATTATTATCACATTTCACATCCTGATTTTTAGTCACTTATTGCGTCCTGAAATTTCGTCACTTTCCGTGTCCTGAAATTTCGTCGCTTTTTGTGTCCTGAAATTTTGTCCCTTTTCATGTCCTGAAATGTCATCGCTTTTTCGTGTCCTGAAATGTCGTCGCTTTTCACGTCATGAAATTTTGTAGCTTTTTGCGTCCTGAAAATGAGTCTATTTTCCGTTCTGAATTTCCGTTGCATTTCATTTCCTGAATTATCGTTGTTTTTTGTGTGCTGACATTTCTCAGCTTTATGCATGCTGAATTTTTTTCTCTTTTTCCCTGCTGAACTTTTGTCCCTTTTTGTGTTCTGAAATTTAGTCGCTTGTCGTACCCTGAAATTTTGTCGCTTTTTAAGCCCTGAAATGTTGTCACTTTGCGTGTCCTGAAATTTCGTCGCTTTTTGTGTCCTGAAATGTTGTCGCTTTTTGTGTCCTGAAATGTCATCGCTTTTTGCAGCCTGAAAAGTGCCTATTTTCCATCCTGAATTTTTATCATATTTCACATCCTGATTTTTAGTCACTTATTGCGTACTGAAATTTCGTCACTTTCCGTGTCCTGAAATTTCGTCACGTTTTGTGTCCTGAAATTTTGTCGCTTTTCATGACCTGAAATGTCATTGCTTTTTGTGTCCTGAAATGTCATCGCTTTTCGTAACCTGAAATTTCGTCGCTTTTTGTGACCTGAAATTTCGTCACTTTCCGTGTCCTGAAATTTCGTCGTTTTACGTGTCCTGAAATGTTGTCTCTTTTCGTGTCCTGAAATGACATCACTTCTCGCATCCTGAAATGTGTCTAATTTCCGTGCTGAATTTTTGTCACATTTCACGTCCTGATTTTTAGTCACTTGTTGCGTCCTGAATGTTAGTCAAATGTTGTCTCTTTTCGTGTCCTGAAAAGTCATCGCTTCTGGCGTCCTGAAATGTGTCTATTGTCCGTCCTGAATTTTTGTCACATTTCACGTCCTGATTTTTAGTCACTTATTGCATCCTGAATTTTAGACATTTTCGCTTCCTGAAGGTCCGTCGCATTGAGCATGCTAAATTTTCATCGCATTTCACATGCCGCATTTTCGTAACTTTTTATGTGCTGAATTTTCGTCATTTTACGCGTGCTGATTTTCATCGTTTTCATGTCCTGAATTTTCGGCATTTTTCATGTACTTAAATTTCTCAGCTTTATGCATGCTGAATTTTCTTTGCTTTTTGCCTGCTGAACTTTCGACCCTTTTTGTGTTCTGAAATTTAGTCGCTTTTCGTGCCCTGAAATTTAGTCACCCTTTGTGCCCTGAAATTTCGTCACTTTCCGTGTCCAGAAATGTCGTCGCTTCTCGCGTCCTGAAATTTGTCTATTTTCCGTCCTGAATTTTTGTCACATTTCACGTCCTGATTTTTAGTCACTTATTGCGTCCTGAATTTTAGTCAATTTCGATTCCTGAAGGTTCGTCGCAATGAGCGTGCTGAATTTTCATCGCATTTCACATGCCGCATTTTTGTCACTTTTATGTGCTGAATTTTCGTCATTTTATGCGTGCTGAATTTTCATCGTTTTCACGTCCTGAATTTTCGTCATTTTTCGTGTACTTAAATTTCTCAGCTTTATGCATGCTGAATTATCTTCTCTTTTTCCCTGCTGAACTTTCATCCCTTTTTGTGTTCTGAAATTTAGTCGCTTTTCGTGCCCTGAAATTTTGTCGCTCTTTGTGCCCTGAAATTTCGTCGCTTTTTGTGTCCTTAAATTTTGTCGGTTTTCATGCCCTGAAATGTCATCGCTTTTCGTGTCCTGAAATGTCATTGCTTTTCGTGTCCTGAAATGTTGTCACTTTTCGTGTCCTGAAATGTCATCGCTTTTGACGTCCTGAAATGTGTCTATTTTCCATCCTGAATTTTTGTCACATTTCACATCCTGATTTTTAGTCACTTATTGCATACTGAAATTTTGTCACTTTCCGTGTCCTGAAATTTCATCGCTTTTTGTGTCCTGAAATTTTGTCGCTTTTCATGTCCTAAAATGTCATTGCTTTTTGTGTCCTGAAATGTCATCACTTTTCGTCTCCTGATATGACGTCGTTTTTCGTGTCCTGAAATGTCGTCGCTTTTCACGTCATGAAATTTTGTAGCTTTTTGCGTGCTGAAAATGTGTCTATTTTCCGTCCGGAGTTTTCGTTGCATTTCATGTCCTGAATTTTCGTCGTTTTTCGTGTGCTGAAATTTCTCAGCTTTATGCATGCTGAATTTTCTTCTCTTTTTCCCCTGCTTAACTTATGTCCGTTTTCGTGTTCTGAAATTTAGTCGCTTTTCGTACCCTGTAATTTCATCGCTTTTTGTGCCCTGAAATTTTGTCACTTTCCGTGTCCTGAACTTTCGTCACTTTTCGTGTTCTGAAATGTTGTCGCTTTTCGTGTCCTGAATTGTCATCGTTTTTCGCGTCCTGAAATGTGTCTTTTTTCCGTCTTGAATTTTTGTCACATTTCACATCCAGATTTTTAGTCACTTATTGCGTCCTTAAATTTTGTCACTCTCCGTGTACTGAAATTTCGTCACTTTTTGTGTCCTTAAATTTTGTCGCTTTTCATGTCCTGAAATGTCATCGCTTTTCGTGTCCTGAAATGTTAGAAACATAGAAACATAGAAAATAGGTGCAGGATTAGGCCATTCGGCCCTTCGAGCCTGCACCGCCATTCAATGTGATCATGGCTGATCATCCAACTCAGTATCCCGTACCTGCCTTCTCTCCATACCCCCTGATCCCTTTAGCCTTTTCGTGTTCTGAAATGTTGCCGCTTTTTGTGTCCTGAAATTTTGTCGCTTTTCATGTCCTGAAATGTCATCGCTTTTCGTGTCCTGAAATGTCATCACTTTTCGTGTCCTGAAATGCTGTCGCTTTTCGTGTCCTGAAATGTGTCTATTTACCATCCTGAATTTTTATCACATATCACATCCTGATTTTTAGTCACTTATTGCGTCCTGAAATTTCGTCACTTTCCGTGTCCTGAAATTTTGTCGCTTTTTGTGTCCTGAAATTTTGTCGCTTTTCATGTCCTGAAATGTCATCGCTTTTCGTGTCCTGAAATGTCATCGCTTTTCGTCTCCTGAAATGTCATCGCTTTTTCGTGTCCTGAAATGTCATCGCTTTTCATCTGCTGAAATGTCGTCGCTTTTCGTGTCCTGAAATGTCGTCGCTTTTCACGTCATGAAATTTTGTAGCTTTTTGCGTCCTGAAAATGAGTATATTTTCCGTCCTGAATTTCCGTTGCATTTCATTTCCTGAATTTTCGTTGTTTTTTGTGTGCTGACATTTCTCAGCTTTATGCATGCTGAATTTTTTTCTCTTTTTCCCTGCTGAACTTTTGTCCCTTTTTGTGTTCTGAAATTTAGTCGCTTTTCGTACCCTGAAATTCCGTCGCTTTTTACGCCCTGAAATTTTGTCACTTTGCGTGTCCTGAAATTTCGTCGCTTTTCGTGTCCTGAAATGTTGTCGCTTTTCGTGTCCTGAAATGTCATCGCTTTTCGCAGCCTGAAAAGTGTCTATTTTCCATCCTGAACTTTTATCATATTTCACATCCTGATTTTTAGTCACTTATTGCGTACTGAAATTTCGTCACTTTCCGTGTCCTGAAATTTCGTCGCTTTTTGTGTCCTGAAATTTTGTCGCTTTTCATGACCTGAAATGTTATCGCTTTTCGTGTCCTGAAATGTCATCGCTTTTCGTAACCTGAAATTTTGTCGCTTTTTGTGACCTGAAATTTTGTCACTTTCCGTGTCCTGAAATTTCGTCGTTTTACGTCCTGAAATGTTGTCTCTTTTCGTGTCCTGAAATGTCATCACTTCTCGCGTCCTGAAATGTGTCTAATTTCCGTCCTGAATTTTTGTCACATTTCACGTCCTGATTTTTAGTCACTTATTGCGTCCTGAATTTTAGTCAATTTTGCTTCCTGAAGGTCCGTCGCATTGTGCATGCTGAATTTTCATCGCATTTCACATGCCGCATTTTCGTCACTTTTTATGTGCTGAATTTTCGTCATTTTACGTGTGCAGAATTTTCATCGCTTTTCACATCGTGAATTTTCGTCATTTTTCGTATACTGAAATCTCTCAGCTTTATGCATGCTGAATTTTCTTTGCTTTTTTCCTGCTGACCTATCGTCCCTTTTTGTGTTCTGAAATTTAGTCGCATTTCGTGGCCTGAAATTCCGTCGCTCTTTGTGCCCTGAAATTTTGTCACTTTCCGTGTCCTGAAATTTTGTCGCTTTTCTTGTCCTGAAATGTTGTCGCTTTTCGTGCCCTGAAATGTCATTGCTTTTCGCGTCCTGAAATGTGTCTATTTTCTGTCCTGAATTTTTGTCACATTTCACATCCTGATTTTTAGTCACTTATTGCGTCCTGAAATTTCGTCACTCTCCGTGTCCTGAAATTTTGTCGCTTTCTGCGTCCTGAAATTTTGTCGCTTTTAATGTCCTGAAATGTCATCGCTTTTCGTGTCCTGAAATGTCAGCGCTTTTCGTGTTCTGAAATGTTGCTGCTTTTTGTGTCCTGAAATTTTGTCGCTTTTCATGTCCTGAAATGTCATCGATTTTCGTGCCCTGCAATGTCATCGCTTCTCGTGTCCTGAAATGTTGTCGCTTTTCATGTCCTGAAATGTGTCTGTTTACCATCCTGAATTATTATCACATTTCACATCCTGATTTTTAGTCACTTATTGCGTCCTGAAATTTCGTCACTTTCCGTGTCCTGAAATTTCGTCGCTTTTTGTGTCCTGAAATGTTGTCGCTTTTCATGTCCTGAAATGTCATCGCTTTTTCGTGTCCTGAAATGTCATCGCTTTCCGTCTGCTGAAATGTCGTCGCTTTTCGTGTCCTGAAATGAACTTCGTCTTTCACGTCATGAAATTTTGTAGCTTTTTGCTTCCTGAAAATGAGTCTATTTTCCGTCCTGAATTTCCCTTGCATTTCATTTCCTGAATTTTCGTTGTCTTTTGTGTGCTGACATTTCTCAGCTTTATGCATGCTGAATTTTTTTCTCTTTTTCCCTGCTGAACTTTTGTCCCTTTTTGTGTTCTGAAATTTAGTCGCTTTTCGTACCCTGAAATTTCGTCGCTTTTTACGCCCTGAAATTTTGTCACTTTGCGTGTCCTGAAATTTCTTCGCTTTTCGTGTCCTGAAATGTTGTCGCTTTTCGTGTCGTGAAATGTCATCACGTTTGGCAGCCTGAAAAGTGTCTATTTTCCATCCTGAATTTTTATAACATTTCAAATCCTGATTTTTAGTCACTTATTGCTTACTGAAATTTCGTCACTTTCCGTGTCCTGAAATTTCGTCGCTTTTTGTGTCCTGAAATCTTGTCGCTTTTCATGTCCTGAAATATCATCGCTTTTTGTGTCCTGAAATGTCATCGCTTTTCGTCTCCTGAAATGTCGTCGCTTTTCGTGTCCTGAAATGTCGTCGCTTTTCACGTCATGAAATTTTGTAGCTTTTTGTGTCCTGAAAATGTGTTTATTTTACGTCCTGAATTTTCGTTGCATTTCATGTCCTGAATTTTCGTTGTTTTTCGTGTGCTGATATTTCTCAGCTTTATGCATGCTGAATTTTCTTCTGTTTTTCCCTGCTGACTTTTGTCCCTTTTTGTGTTCTGAAAATTAGTCGCTTTTCGTACCCTGAAATTTTGTCGCTTTTGGTGCCCTGACATTTAGTCGCTTTTTGTGCCCTAAAATTTCATCACTTTCCGTGTCCTGAAATGTCGTCGTTTTTCGTGTCCTGAAATTTTGTCTCTTTTCGTGTCCTGAAATGTTATCGCTTCTTGCATCCTGAAATGTGTCTATTTTCCGTCCTGAATTTTTGTCTCATTTTACGTCCTGATTTTTAGTCACTTACTGCGTCCTATATTTTAGTCATTTTGGCTTCCTGAAGGTGCGTCGCACTGCGCGTGCTGAATTTTCATCGCATTTCTCATCCTGATTTTTAGTCACTTATTGCTTACTGAAATTTCGTCACTTTCCGTGTCCTGAAATGTCGTCGCTTTTTGTGTCCTGAAATTTTGTCGCTTTTCATGTCCTGAAATGTCATCGCTTTTCGTGTCATGAAATGTCATTGCTTTTCGCATCCTGAAATGTGTCTATTTTCCGTCCTGAATTTTTGTCACATTTCACTTCCTGATTTTTAGTCCCTTATTGCATCCTGAATGTTCGTCACTTTTTGCTTCCTGAAGGTCCATCGCTTTGTGCGTGCTGAATTTTCATCGCATTTCACATGCCGCATTTTCGTCACTTTTATTGTGCTTTAGTCACTTTACGCATGCTGAATTTTCATTGCTTTTCATGTCCTGAATTTTCGTCATTTTCCGTGTACTGAAATTTCTCAGCTTTACGCATGCTGAATTTTCTTCGCTTTTTGCCTGCTGAATTTTCATCCCTTTTTGTGTTCTGAAATTTCATTGCTTTTTGTGCACTGTATTTCGTCGCTTTTCATGCCCTGAAATTTGTTGCTGTTTGCATCCTGAAGTTAAGTCGCCTTTGGCGTTTTGAATTTTTGTCGCTTTTCATGTGCTGAAATTTTGTCGCATTTCAAAGTCATTCCCTTTTCACATTATGCTTCCTGAATTTTTGTCGCTATTTCTGTTATGAATTTTTGTCACTTTCCGTGCACGCAAATCTGGCCTTTTTTCATTCTGAAATTTCGTCACTACTCGCATCCTGAATTTTCATCGCCTTTCAGGTCCTGAATTTTAGTTACGTTTTGAGCCCTGAAATTTTGTTGGATTTCAGGTCCTGAAGGTCCGTTGCGTTGCATGTGCTGAATCTTCGTCGCATTTCACGTGCCGAATTTTCATCACTTTTCATGTGCTGAAACTTCGGTTTTTTTCATGTGCTGAATTTTCATCACTTTTTGCATCCTAAAATGTTGTCATTTTTCACGTCCTGAAATCTCGTTGTTTTTCACGTCCTGAATTTTCGCTGCATTCCATGTCGTGAATTTTCGTCGTTTTTTGTGTACTGAAATTTCTCTGCTTTACGCATGCTGAACTTTCTTCACTTTTTGCCTGCTGAATTTTCATCCCTTTTTGTGTCCTGAAATTTCATCGCTTTTCATGCCCTGAAATTTAGTCACTTTTTGTGTCCCGAAATTTCGTCGCTTTTCGTGTCCTGAAATGTCATTGCTTTTTGCATCCTGAAATGTGTCTATTTTCCGTCCTGAATTTTTGTCACATTTCACTTCCTGATTTTTAGTCCCTTATTGCGTCCTGAATGTTCGTCGCTTTTTGCTTCCTGAAGGTCCGTCGCTTTGCGCGTGCTGAATTTTCATCGCATTTCACATGCCGCATTTTCGTCACTTTTAATGTGCTTTAGTCACTTTACGCATGCTGAATTTTCATTGCTTTTCACGTCCTGAAGATTTGTCGCTTTTCGCAAGCTGAATTTTTGTCGCTTTCCATGTCCTGAATTTTCTTCATTTTTCGTGTACTGAAATTTCTCAGCTTTACGCATGCTGAATTTTCTTCGCTTTTTGCCTGCTGAATTTTCATCCCTTTTTGTGTTCTGAAATTTCATTGCTTTTTGTGCCCTGAAATTTTGTCGCTTTTCATGCCCTGAAATTTGCTGCTGTTTGCATCCTGAATTTAAGTCACCTTTGGCGTTTTGAATTTTTGTCGCTTTTCATGTGCTGAAATTTTGTCGCTTTTCGTGTCCTGAAATGTCATCGCTTTTCGCATCCTGAAATGTGTCTATTTTCCATCCTGAATTTTTGTCACATTTCACGTCCTGATTTTTAGTACCTTATTGCATCCTGAATGTTCGTCGCTTTTCGCTTCCTGAAGGTCCGTCGCTTTGTGCGTGCTGAATTTTCATCGCATTTCACATGCCGCATTTTCGTCACTTTTTATGTGCTTAATTTTAGTCACTTTACGCGTGCTGAATTTTCATCGCTTTTCACGTCCTGAAGATTTGTCGCTATTCGCAAGCTGAATTTTTGGCGCTTTTCATGTCCTGAACTTTCATCATTTTTCGTGTACTGAAATTTCCCAGCTTTACGCATGCTGAATTTTCTTCGCTTTTTGCTTGCTGAATTTTCATCCCTTTTTGTGTTGTGAAATTTCATCGCTTTTTGTGCCCTGAAATTTTGTTACTTTTCGTGCCCTGAAATTTTGTTGCTTTTCACTTCCGGTGGCGTCAATGGTGGGCTGAGAGACGCTGTTGTTTCGCTTTGCTCCCGAAGACTGCTTTAATGAGCTAAAATATGAGTTGGAAGACGGAGTAGTTATAAAAATAACTACCGGAGCTGTTATTTAATTGTGTGTTATCAGAAGTTCTGCTGATAACAGAGAATAACGGCAGTTTTAAATGAAAAAGACTAAAACTCGCCAGAAGCCTTCGAAAGCTGCTACAAGATCTGCACGAACTTATGTGAAAAAACCTGGAAAGACTCCTCAATCCCCGCAAGCATCAGCTGGAAGTTCAGATGAAGAAACTGACTTTCAAAACCCTTTTACAGAAATGACTTCAATGGAGGAACAACTGGTAAAGTCAGTAACAGCTTTAGTCACTGAAAACATCTCTAAAGAGATACGAGAGGGGAATGTCGCGCTGGAAAAAAGCCTTTCCAAAAGCCTCTCCGAAAAAATTAAAGAAGGTAATGATGAGCTGATGGGGAAAATGGACGACTTAACCAAACGTGTGGTCGAGATTGAGGAGGCCTTAAACAATAAAATTAAGCAGGTTGATAAGAACTGTAATAAAAAGCTGGACGCGATGTCAAAGTCTACTGAAGCGGCTATAGAAGGAATGGATAATTCGTTAACTGAGATGGCTAAGGAGATAAAGAGACTAAAAAAGGACCAAGAAAGTACTGGGAGGGAGCTTGCTAAAACGAAGTATAAATGTATGGACCTGGAAGCAAGATCGAGGAGGCAGAACCTGAGGATAGTAGGTGTAAAAGAAGGAAAGGAGAGTGGACAGAACTTTCAGGAGTTTGCTGCCAACTTACTCAAACAAGCTGCCTGAAGCCCCGATAATAGATATGGTTCACCGGGTCCGACGTCAGGCTCAAGCAAGCTCTAATGCCCCCCAAGACAGATTATCCTGAAATTCTATGATATTTCAACCCTGGAAGGAATTATGAAAAAGATTCCATATGGAGTGAATTTGATGTTTGGAGAAGATAAACTAAGATTCTTCCGTGATTTTTCAGCTGAAGTCATGGAAAAGAGGGACAAGTTTACAAACACGAGAAGGCTACTGAAGGAGGTCGAGGGAATAAGGTATGGGATAGTATATCCCGCGAAATTGAGAATTACTTATAACTCTGTCGAACATGCATTCACAGATCCAGAAGAGGCATTTAAATATGCACAAAGTATCACACAGGAGGGCTACTGATAATTCGGAGTTGGTCTCCCATAATAACATAGAAGAATTGTGTTTCCCTTTTTTAACATACAAAAAAGACTGCTCTGGTTCATCATGGCGAATTTTCATCGAAGGGCTGACTAGACATCTTATCTTTGGAATGTTAATTCAAGGTCGGATTTTCGATTCTAGATTAGAAAGTTTTGTCATTTTTGACGTCCTGAACTTTCGTTGCATTTCATGTCCTGAATTTTCGTTGTTTTTCATGTACTGAAATATCTCGGCTTTTTGCATGCTGAATTTTCTTCACTTTTTCCCTGCTTAGCTTTTATCCCTTTTTGTGTTCTGAAATTTAGTAGCTTTTCGTGCCCTGAAATGTCGTCGTTCTTTGTGCCCTGAAAGTTCGTCACTTTCCGTCCTGAAATTTCGTCACTTTCCGTGTCCTGAAATGTTGTCTCTTTTCGTGTCCTGAAATGTCATCGCTTTTTTCCTCCTGAAATGTCATTGCTTTTCGCGTCCTGAAATGTGTCTATTTTCCGTCCTGAATTTTTGTCACATTTCACATCCTGATTTATCGTCATTTATTGTGTCCTGAAATTTCGTCGCTTTTTGTGTCCTGAAACATCATCGCTTTTCATGTGCTGAAATGTCATTGCTTTTCGTGTCATGAAATTTCATCACTTTTTGTGTCCTGAAATGTCGTCGCTTTTCGCGTCATGCAATTTTGTAGCTTTTTGTGTCCTGAAAATGTGTCTATTTTCCGTCCTGAATTTTCGTTGCATTTCATGTCCTGAATATTCATAGTTTTTCATGTACTGAAATTTCTCAGCTTTATGCATGCTGAATTTTCTTCACTTTTTCCCTGCTGAACTTTTGTCCCTTTTTGTGCCATGAAATTTCGTCACTTTTCGTGTCCTGAAATTTTGTCGATTTTCGTGTTCTTAAATTTTGTCGCTTTTCTTGTCATGAAATGTCATCGCTTCTCGCGTCCTGAAATGTGCCTATTTTCCATCCTGAATTTTTGTGACATTTCACGTCCTAATTCTTAGTCACTTATTGCGTCCTTAAATTTCGTCACTTTAAGTGTGCTGAAATTTCATCGTTTTCGTGTCCTGAAATGTCGTCGCTTTTCGTGTCACGCAATTTTGTAGCTTTTTTGTCCTGAAAATGTGTCTATTTTCCATCCTGAATTTTCGTTGCATTTCATGTCCTGAATTTTCATCGTTATTCGTGTACCGAAATTTCTCAGCTTTACGCATGCTAAATTTTCTTCGCTTTTTCCCTGCTGAACTTTTTTCCCTTTTTTTGTTCTGAAATTTAGTCACTTTTCGTGCCCTGAAATTTCGTCGCTTTTTCTGCCCTGTAATTTCGTCACTTTCCTTGTCCTGAAATTTCGTCGCTTTTTGTGTCCTGAAATATTGTCGCATTTCGTGTCCTGAAATGTCATCGCTTTTCGTGTCCTGAAATGTCATAGCTTTTCGTGTCCTGAAATGTCGTCGCTATTCATGTCATGAAATTTTGTAGCTATTTGTGTCCTGAAACTGTGTCTATTTTCCGGACACAAGTTTCAGGACACAAATAGCTACAAAATTTTCGTTGTTTCTCGTTTACTGAAATTTCTCAGCTCTACGCATGCTAAATTTTCTTTGCTGAACTTTTGTCCCTTTTTGTGTTGTGAAATTTAGATGCTTTTCATGCCCTGAAATCTCGTCGCTTTTTGTGCACTGAAATTTCGTCACTTTCCTTGTCCTGAAATTTTGTCGCTTTTCGTGTGCTGAAATTTTGTCGCTTTTCGTGTCCTGAAATGTCATCGCTTTTTGTGTCCTGAAATGTCATTGCTTTTCGTGTCCTGAAATTTCATCGCTTTTCGTGTCCTGAAATGTCGTCGCTTTCTTCGTTTATACACAAATCTAGAGGAGTTGCAATAATTATTCGTTAAGGTATACCTTTTAAACTTAATTCGATAATAGAGGATAAGGAGGGTAGATATTTACTGATTACAGGGGAACTACATTTAAAAAAAG
Organism: Raja brachyura; assembly: GCA_963514005.1. The sequence continues at coordinate 102,550,920 of OY740786.1, forward strand.
TAATTCTTATGAATATATATGCACCTAATTTTGATAATCCACTATTTTTTAAGAAAATATTTAATAGTATTCCTATATCCACCCAATATAATTTAATAATTGGAGGTGATTTAAACTGTACTTTAGATAATTATTTGGATAGATCTTCTACAAAAAGTAAGGCTCTTTATAAATCAAGTAAGCTTATAAATTCTTTTATTAAGACATCGAATGTTAAAGATATTTGGAGATTGGATAATCCAACCGGACGGGAATATTCATTTTTCTCGCCGGTATTCGGAACCTATTCGAGGATAGATTATTTCTTAGTTGACTCAAAATTACTCCCCTTTACGTATGATGCAAAGTATCATAATATTATTATCTCAGATCATGCTCCATTAACATTTAAGATAAAATTAAAAGATATAGTTAATAAAACTAATATTTGGAGATTCAACACACAGATATTAAAGGATAAAGACTGCTGTAACTATGTGGAGAAACAGATTACATTATTTTTTGAAACTAACGATAAACCTGAGACTTCCCCATTATTATTATGGGACACATTTAAAGCATTTATGCGCTGTGCAATAATATCGGCACAAGCTCATTTTAACAAAGAAAATCGAAAAATGGAGCAAAAGTTAGAAAAAGAGATAAAGCAATTAGATAGTGAAAATATAATACATCCTTCTAAAGAGTTGAGTAATAAAATTGCTATATTAAAATATAGATTAAATAAAATTTACTCTGATCAAGCGATAAAACTATATCAACAAACTAAACAAGTTCATTTTGAATTTGGTGATAAACCTCAAAAATTATTAGCACGACAACTCAGAAGATTAGACGATGAAAAAACTATACATAGTATTAGATCGGTACAGGGAAATACGTTGACTATACCAAAAGACATTAATGACACATTTTTACAATATTATCAAAATCTTTATTCATCTAAATTAACAGGGCAAACAGATGAAATGGAAACATTTCTAGAAAAATGTCATTTTAATAAGCTAGATTTTGAGAGTAGGCAATTATTAAATGCTGAAATATAGGTAATAGATATCGAAGAATCAATTGGATCGTTAAAAAATGGTAAAACAGCGGGCCCCGATGGCCTGAGTGCAGAATTTTATAAAAAATTTCATGATCTACTTTCATCAAGATTACAAATAGTGTATAGACACACCTATGAGTTAGGAAAATTACCAGAGTCTTTAAATGAATCTACAATTACATTAATTCCTAAATTAGATAAGGATCTGGAAGATCCTGGATCATATCGAGCGATTGCCCTTTTAAATGCTGATCAAAAAATATTAACTAAAGTACTGTATCGGAGGCTAAGTTTAGTGATTTCCAAAATAATACATTATGATCAAACAGGTTTTATTCCAAAACGTTACTCATCACATAATCTTCGACGCTTGTTTAATATTATCTACTCGAGAAGGAGAGATATTGAATTAGCAGTTATATCGTTGGATGCTGAAAAAGCATTCGACCAGGTGGAATGGTCATATTTATTTAATATAATGGAAAAGTATCAACTGGGGGATGGATTTTGTAAATGGGTAAGAATATTATATTCTAACCCTACAGCAAGAATTTTAACTAATCAAATACTATCACCTAAATTTAGACTTTTTAGGGGATGCAGACAGGGATGTCCGTTATCCCCTTTATTATTTGCTTTGGTGATAGAACCTCTAGCCGAAAGAATCAGATCAGAACCGGAAATATATGGGTATAATACTGACACAACAAATAATAAGATATCTTTATATGCAGATGATATTCTGATTTATATTACTAAGCCGGAATGTAGTATTCCCAAGTTATTCAATGTTATAAATGAATTTAGCGTATTTTCAGGATATAGGATTAATTGGAATAAAAGTGACATTATGCCTATAACTGGTATAAATGTAAATATACTACAAAAATACCCATTAAAAATAGTTACAGATAAATTTAAATATTTAGGAATCAATGTGTCTAAATCCTATAAATTATTAATTAAAGCTAATTATTATCAATTATTAGAGAAACTTAAAAAAAACATTTCATATTGGAAAACACTCCCTATATCTATGATCGGTAGGATTAATGCTATAAAGATGATTTTTTACCACAATTGTTATATTTATTTCAGGCAATTCCTTTTTTTCTCCCAAATTTTTTTTTTTTTTAAATTGATACTATAGTTAATAATTTTGTCTGGGATTACAAAAGTCATAGAATAAGTAAAAAACACTTATGTAAGTCTAAGATAAATGGAGGGCTGGCACTTCCAAATTTTCTATACTACTTTTGGGCAGTTCAGATTAAGAATATGAATTTTTGGTGGGTAAATATGGATGTTGAACCAATGTGGTTAAAAATGGAAAAGGAAGACTGTTTACCTTTCAATATAGAGTCGATTATTTTCGCACCAAAGGAAGTACAAAAAAAGACTTATAGGGACAACCCTATAATTCATAATAATAGGCGTATTTGGAAACAGATAGTTAAGACTCTATATCTGGATAATTTTTCTTTTAGGTTACCAATTAGGAATAACCCACTGTTTAAACCCTCAATCTTAGATGCGGGGTTTAGACTGTGGGAGGATTCAGGAATTAAAAGGATAGGACACCTTTATAGAAATGGAAAATTTTTATTATTCGAAGAGTTACAAGATATTTTTGGATTACCTTCACAACACCATTTTAGGTATTTACAAATTAGAGATTTTATTAAATGTAACACACAAGACTATAAAAAAAAAGAACCAGGCTTATTAGATGAGCTGTTTAATTTACATCCAAATACGGATAAGCTTATAGCTTATATATACAATATTATTTTAGATAAAGAGAACCCAACAACTGAAACATATCGTCAAGCATGGGAAAATGAAATTGGATTACCTATAACAAAAGAAACTTGGGAAGAATGCTTACAAAGAATACATTGGTGTTCTTTGAATGCCAGACACACATTGATACAATTTAAAGTTATATATAGATTACACTACTCGAAAACCAAATTAAAAAGTATCTTTCCTAGTCTCTCCTCTATTTGTGATAAATGTAAGAATCTTGAAGCAAATTTAATACATAGTTTGGTAACGTGTCCACGGTTGAATTATTATTGGATTGAAATTTTTAAAGTTATTTCGGAAGTTCTTAAGGTTGAACTCAACCCAGACCCAAAATTAATAATATTTGGAATCCCGGAGCCAAATTTGGTACTCACAGTTAATCAAAGAATTTTGTTTGATTACTGTTTAATAATAGGGAAAAAAATGATACTTAAATTTTGGAAGGGAACATTATCCCCAACAATTAAAATGTGGAAAGCAGAGATGTTGGAGACGTTGAATTTGGAAAGAATTAGATTTGTCCTTTTGGACAGGTATAATTATTTTGAATCGATATGGTCTCCATATATACAGTATTTAGAGAATTAGCTATTCTTGGAATCACGGCTCGACGGACACCCTACGGATCCGATGCGAATAACTTACTTATATTTGATATTATTGTGCATTTATTAGAGATATTTCTGAATGAAATAGTATTTCGTATAATGACTTTAGTTTTTGTTTATATATATGTAATATTTTTGTTTTTCAAATTTTCTTTTTTTTTTAACGGTTGAAGTATGTGGGAAGAATTTTTTATTCCTTTTTATTTACCCTTTTTTCTTTTCTCTTTTATATATCTTTTTCTTTATTTCCAAAAAATAGAAGATATTAAGTATTGATATGTTAATGTAGTAATATTGAATTAAGGTGTTAGTTTATAAAGTAAGCTATACATTGTAAACGGTTTACTTCAAATAAAAAAATATTACACTGAATTTTCGTTGCTTTTCATGTCCTGAAATTTAGTCACTTTTTATGTCCGGAGATTTTGTCGCTTTTCACGACCTTACATTTCGTCGCATTTCTCATCCTGAATTTTCATCACTTTTCCTGTGCGGAAATCTCGTCGCATTTTGTGTGCTGAAATTTCGTCGCTTCTTGAGTACTGAGTTTTCGTCACATTTCATATGCTGAAGGTTCTTTGCTTTTCACGTGCTGAATTTCAACGCTTTTCTCGTTGTGAATTTTTGTTGCTATTTGTGTGCTGAAATTTTGTTTCATTTCATGTCCTGAAATGTTGTCGCTTTTCCCGTCCAGAAATGTGTTCTCTTTTTGCGTCTTGAATTTTGTACCCTTTTTGCATGCTGAAATTCCATGGCTTTTCATGCATTGAAATTCTGTCACGTTTCATGTTCTGAAATTTCGTCGCTTTATGCATCCTGTAATTTTGTTGTTTTTTGTGTCCTGAATTTACTTCACCTTTGGCATTTTGAATTTTCGTCATCTTTCATGTCCTGAATTTTCGTCACTTTGTGTGTGCTGAAATTTCGGTGCTTTTCATTTGCTGAAATTTCGTCACTTTTCGATTGCTGAAATTTCATTGCTTTTCACGTCCTGAAGGTTTGTCGCTTTTCTTGTGCTGAAATATTTTCACTTTTCGTGTCCTGAAATGTTGTTGCTTCATGAGTACTGAACTTTTCTCGCAGTTTGCATCCTGAATTTAAGTAGCTTTTGGTGTTTTGAATTTTTATCGCTTTTCATGTGCTGAAATTTTGTCGCATTTCAAATTAATACCCTTTTCGCATTATGCTTCCTGAATTTTTGTCACTGAAATGTCATAGTTTTTTTGTGTCATGAAATGTCGTCGCTTTTCACGTCATGAAATTTTGTAGCTTTTTGCGTCCTGAAAATTTGCCTATTTTCCGTCCAGAGTTTTCGTTGCATTTCATGTCCTGAATTTTCGTCATTTTTCGTGTGCTGAAATTTCTCAGCTTTATGCATGCTGAATGTTCTTCTCTTTTCCCTGCTGAACTTTTGTCCCTTTTTGTGTTCTGAAATTTAGTCCTTTTCATGCCCCGAAATTTCGTCGCTTTTTGTGCCATGAAATGTTGTCACTTTCCGTGTCCTGAAATTTCATCGCTTTTCGTGTACTGAAATTTTGTCACTTTTCGTGTCCTGAAATGTCATCGCTTTTCGTGTCCTGAAATGGCATCGCTTTTCGTTTCCTAAAATGTGTCTATTTTCAATCCTGAATATTCGTTGCATTTCATGTGCTGAATTTTCATCGTTTTTCGTGTACTGAAATTTCTCAGCTTTACGCATGCTGAATTTTCTTTGCTTTTTCCCTGCTGAACTTTTGTCCCTTTTTGTGTTCTGAAATTTAGTCCTTTACGTGCCCTGAAATTTTGTCGCTTTTTTGTGCCCTGAAATTTCGTCGTTTTCATGTCCTGAAATGTTGTCGCTTTTCGTGTCCTGAAATGTCATGGCTTTTCGCGTCTTGAAATGTGTCTATTTTCCTCCCTGAATTTTTGTCACTTTTCACATCCTGATTTTTAGTCAGTTATTGCGTCCTGAAATTTCGTCACTCTCTGAGTCCTGAAATTTCGTTGCTTTTTGTGTCCTGAAATTTTGTCGTTTTCATGTCCTTAAATGTGATCGCTTTTCGTGTCCTGAAGTGTCATCACTTTTGGAATCCTGAAATGTCGTCGCTTTTCACGTCCTGAAATATGTCTACTTTCCGTCCTGAATTTTTGTCACATTTCACTTCCTGATTTTTAGTCAATTATTGCGTCCTGAAATTTCGTCACTTTCCGTGTCCTGAAATTTTGTCGCTTTTTGTATCCTGAAATTTTGTCGCTTTTCATGTCCTGAAATGTCATCGCTTTTCGTGTCCTGAAATGTCGTCGCTTTTCGTCTCCTGAAATGTCGTCACTTTTCGTGTCCTGAAATGTCGTTGCTTTTCACGTCATGAAATTCTGTAGCTTTTTGCGTCCTGAAAATGTGTCTATTTTCCATCCTGAATTTTCGTTGCATTTCATGTCCTGAATTTTCGTCGTATTTCGTGTGCTGAAATTTCTCAGCTTTATGCATGCTGAATTTTCTTCTATTTTTCCCTGCTGAACTTTTGTCCCTTTTTGTGTTCTGAAATTTAGTCGCTTTTCGTACCCTGAAATTTTGTTGCTTTTTATGCCCTGAAAAGTCGTCACTTTCCGTACCCTGAAATGTCGTCATTTTTCGTGTCCTGAAATGTTGTCGCTTTTCGTCTCCTGAAATGTCATCACTTCTCGCGTCCTGAAATGTGTCTATTTTCCGTCCTGAATTTTTGTCACATTTCACATCCTGATTTTTAGTCACTTATTGCGTCGTGAAATTTCGTCACTTTCCGTGTCTTGAAATTTAGTCGCTTTTTGTGTCCTGAAATTTTGTTGCTTTTCATGTCCTGAAATTTCATCGCTTTCCGTGTCCAGAAATGTCATCGCTTTTCATCTACTGAAATGTTGTCGCTTTTCGTGTCCTGAAATTTCTCAGCTTTATGCATGCTGAAATTTTTTCCCTGCTGAACTTTCGTCCCTATTTGTGTTCTGAAATTTAGTCGCTTTTCTTCCCCTGAAATTTTGTCACTTTCCGTGTCCTGAAATTTCGTCACTTTTTGTGTCCTGAAATGTGTCTATTTTCCGTCCTGAATTGTTGTCACATATCACGTCCTGAGTTTTAGTCACTTATTGCGTCCTGAATTCTAGTCATTTTTGCTTCCTGAAGGTCCGTCGCATCGAGCGTGCTGAATTTTCATCGCATTTCACATACCGCATTTTCTTCACTTTTTATGTGCTGAATTTTCGTTATTTTATGCGTGCTGAAATTTCATCGCTTTTTACATCCTGAATTTTCGTCATTTTTCTTGTACTGAAATTTCTCAGCTTTACGCATGCTGAATTTTCTTTTCTTTTTCCCTGCTGAACTTTTGTCCCTTTTTGTGTTGTGAAATTTAGTCGCTTTTCGTACCCTGAAATTTCGTCACTTTCCGTGTCCTGAAATTTCGTCGCTTTTCGTGTCCTGAAATGTTGTCTCTTTCGTGTCCTGAAATGTCATCGCTTCTCGTGTCCTGAAATGTTGTCCCTTTTCATGTCCTGAAATGTCATTGCTCTTCACGTCCTGAAATGTGTCTATTTTTCGTCCTGAATTTTTGTCACATTTCACATTCTGATTTTTAGTCACATTGCATCCTGAAATTTCGTCACTCTCCATGTCCTGAATGTTGTCTCTTTCGTGTCCTGAAATGTCATCACTTCTCGCGTCGTGAAATGTTGTCGCTTTTTGTGTCCTGAGATGTCATCGCTTTTCGTGTCCTGAAATGTCATCGCGTTTCGTCTCCTGAAATGTCGTCACTTTTCCTGTCCTGAAATGTTGTCGCTTTTCACGTCATGAAATTTTGTAGATTTTAGCGTCCTCAAAATTTATTTGTCTATTTTCCTGAAATTTCGTCGTTTTTTGTGCCCTGAAATTTTGTCACTTTCCGTGTCCTGAAATGTCATCACTTTTTGTGTCCTGAAATGTCGCTTTTCGTGTCCTGAAATGTGTCTATTTTCCGTCCTGAATTTTTGTCACATTTCACATCCTAATTTTTAGTCACTTATTGCGTCCTGAAATTTCGTCACTTTCCGTGTCCTGAAATTTCGTCGCTTTTTGTGTCCTGAAATTTTGTCGCTTTTCATGTCCTGAAATATAATTGCTTTTCGTGTCCTGAAATGTCATCGCTTTTCGTCTCCTGAAATGTCGTCGCTTTTCGTGTCCTGAAATGTCGTCGCTTTTCACGTCATGAAATTTTGTAGCTTTTTGCGTCCTGAAAATGTGTCTATTTTACGTCCTGAATTTTTGTTGCATTTCATGTCCTGAATTTTCATTGTTTTTCATGTGCTGAAATTTCTCAGTTTTATGCATGCTGAATTTTCTTCTCTTTTTCCCTGCTGAACTTTTGTCCCTTTTTGTGTTCTGAAATTTAGTCTCTTTACGTACCGTGAAATTTCGTCGCTTTTTATGCCCTGAAATTTCGTCACTTTCCGTGTCCTGAAATGTCGTCATTTTTTGTGTCCTGAAATGTTGTCTCTTTTCGTGTCCTGAAATGTCACTGCTTCTTGCATCCTGAAATGTGTCTATTTTCCGTCCTGAATTTTTGTCACATTTCACGTCCTGATTTTTAGTCACTTACTGCGTCCTATATTTTAGTCATTTTGGCCTCCTGAAGGTCCGTCGCATTGAGCGTGCTGAATTTACATCGCATTTCACATGCCGCATTTTCGTCACTTTTTATGTGCTGAATTTTCTTCATTTTACGTGCTGAATTTTCATCGTTTTCACGTCCTGAATTTACGTCATTTTTCGTGTACTGAAATTTCTCAGCTTTACGCATGCTGAATTTTCTTTGCTTTTTGCCTGCTGAACTTTCGTCCCTTTTTGTGTTCTGAAATTTAGTCGCTTTTCGTGAACTGAAATTTCGTCACATCCCGTGTCCCGAAATTTCGTCGCTTTTCGTGTCCTGAAATGTCATTGCTTTTCGCGTCCTGAAATGTGTCTATTTTCCGTCCTGAATTTTTGTCCCATTTCACATCCTGATTTTTAGTCACTTATTGCATCCGGAAATTTCGTCACTTTCCGTGTCCTGAAATTTCGTCGCTTTTTGTGTCCTGAAATTTTGTCACTTTGCGTGTCCTAAAATTTCGTCGCTTTTCATGTCCTGAAATGTTGTGGCTTTTCGTGTCCTGAAATGTCATCGCTTTTTGCAGCCTGAAAAGTGTCTATTTTCCATCCTGAATTTTTATCATATTTCACATCCTGGTTTTTAGTCACTTATTGCGTACTGAAATTTCGTCACTTTCCGTGTCCTGAAATTTCGTCGCTTTTTGTGTCCTGAAATTTTGTCGCTTTTCATGACCTGAAATGTCATTGCTTTTCGTGTCCTGAAATGTCATCGCTTTTCGTCTCCTGATATGTCGTCGCTTTTCGTGTCCTGAAATGTCGTCGCTTTTCACGTCATGAAATTTTGTTACTTTTTGCGTCCTGAATATGTGTCGATTTTCCGTCCTGAATTTTTGTTGCATTTCATGTCCTGAATTTTCGTTGCTTTTCATTTGCTGAAATTTCTCAGCTTTATGCATGCTGAATTTTCTTCCCTGCTGAACTTTTGTCCCTTTTTGTGTTCTGTAATTTAGTCGCTTTTCGTACCCTGAAATTTCGCCGCTTTTTGTGCCCTGAAATTTCGTCACTTTCCGTGTCCTGAAATGTCGTCGTTTTTCGTGTCCTGAAATGTTGTCTCTTTTCGTGTCCCAAAATGTCATTGCTCATGGCGTCCTGAAATGTGTCTAGTGTCCGTCCTGAATTTTTGTCACATTTCACGTCCTGATTTTCAGTTACTTAATGCATCCTGAATTTTAGTCATTTTCACTTTCTGAAGGTCCGTCGCATTGAGCGTGCTGAATTTTCATCGCATTTCACATGCGGCATTTTCGTCACTTTTTATGTGCTGAATTTTCGTCATTTTACGCGTGCTGAATTTTCATCGTTTTCATGTCCTGAATTTTCGGCATTTTTCATGTACGTAAATTTCTCAGCTTTACACATGCTGAATTTTCTTTGCTTTTTGCCTGCTGAACTTTTGTCCCTTTTTGTGTTCTGAAATTTAGTCGCTTTTCGTGAACTGAAATTTCGTCGGTCTTTATGCCTTGAAATTTCGTCACTTCCCGTGTCCTGAAATTTTGTCGCTTTTCGTGTCCTGAAATGTCATTGCTTTTCGCGTCCTGAAATGTGTCTATTTTCCGTCCTGAATTTTTGTCCCATTTCACATCCTGATTTTTAGTCACTTATTGCGTCCGGAAATTTCGTCACTTTCCGTGTCCTGAAATTTTGTCGCTTTTTGTGTCCTGAAATTTTGTCGCTTTTCATGTCCTGAAATGTCATTGCTTTCTGGGTCCTGAAATGTCATCGCTTTTCGTCTCCTGATATGTCGTCGTTTTTCGTGTCCTGAAATTTCGTCGCTTTCTGTGTCATGAAATTTTGTCGCTTTTAATGTCCTGAAAGGACATTGCTATTCGTGTCCTGAAATGTCATCGCTTATCGTGTTCTGAAATGTTGTCGCTTTTCATGTCCTGAAATGTCAGCGCTTTTCGTGTTCTGAAATGTTGCCGCTTTTTGTGTCCTGAAATTTTGTCGCTTTTCATGTCCTGAAATGTCATCGCTTTTCGTGTCCTGAAATGTCATCGCTTTTCGTGTCCTGAAATGTTGTCGCTTTTTGTGTCCTGAAATGTGTCTATTTACCGTCCTGAATTTTTATCACATATCACATCCTGATTTTTAGTCACTTATTGCGTCCTGAAATTTCGTCACTTTCCGTGTCCTGAAATTTCGTCACTTTCCGTGTCCTGAAATTTCGTCGTTTTTTGTGTCCTGAAATTTTGTCCCTTTTCATGTCCTGAAATGTCATCGCTTTTTCGTGTCCTGAAATGTCATCGCTTTTCGTCTGCTGAAATGTCGTCGTGAAATGTGTCCTGAAATGTCGTCGCTTTTCACGTCATGAAATTTTGTAGCTTTTTGCGTCCTGAAAATGAGTCTATTTTCCGTCCTGAATTTCCGTTGCATTTCATTTCCTGAATTTTCGTTGTTTTTTGTGTGCTGAAATTTCTCAGCTTTATGCATGCTGAATTTTTTTCTCTTTTTCCCTGCTGAACTTTTGTCCCTTTTTGTGTTCTGAAATTTAGTCGCTTTTCGTACCCTGAAATTTCGTCGCTTTTTACGCCCAGAAATGTTGTCACTTTGCGTGTCCTGAAATTTCGTCGCTTTTCGTGTCCTGAAATGTTGTCGCTTTTTGTGTCCTGAAATGTCATCGCTTTTTGCAGCCTGAAAAGTGTCTATTTTCCATCCTGAATTTTCATCATATTTCACGTCCTGATTTTTAGTCACTTTTTGTGTACTGAAATTTCGTCACTTTCCGTGTCCTGAAATTTCGTCGCTTTTTGTGTCCTGTAATTTTGTCGCTTTTCATGACCTGAAATGTCATCTCTTTTTGTGTCCTGAAATGTCATCGCTTTTCGTAACCTGAAATTTCGTCGCTTTTTGTGACCTGAAATTTCGTCACTTTCCGTGTCCTGAAATTTCGTCGTTTTACGTGTCCTGAAATGTTGTTTCTTTTCGTGTCCTGAAATGACATCACTTCTCGCATCCTGAAATGTGTCTAATTTCCGTGCTGAATTTTTGTCACATTTCACGTCCTGATTTTTAGTCACTTGTTGCGTCCTGAATGTTAGTCAATTTCGCTTCCTGAAGGTCCGTCGCATTGTGCATGCTGAATTTTCATCGCATTTCACATGCCGCATTTTCGTCACTTTTTATGTGCTGAATTTTCGTCATTTTACGCGTGCAGAATTTTCATCGCATTTCACATCGTGAATTTTCGTCATTTTACGTATACTGAAATTTCTCAGCTTTCTGCATGCTGAATTTTCTTTGCTTTTTTCCTGCTAACCTATCATCCCTTTTTGTGTTCTGAAATTTAGTCGCATTTCGTGGCCTGAAATTTCGTCGCTCTTTGTGCCCTGAAATTTCGTCACTTTCCGTGTCCTGAAATTTCGTCGCTTTTCTTGTCCTGAAATGTTGTCGCTTTTCGTGCCCTGAAATGTCATTGCTTTTTGCGTCCTGAAATGTGTCTATTTTCTGTCCTGAATTTTTGTCACATTTCACATCCTGATTTTTAGTCACTTATTGTGTCCTGAAATTTTGTCACTCTCCGTGTCCTGAAATTTTGTCGCTTTCTGTGTCCTGAAATTTTGTCGCTTTTAATGTTCTGAAATGTCATCGCTTTTCGTGTCCTGAAATGTCATCGCCTTTCGTGTTTTGAAATGTTGCCGCTTTTTGTGTCCTGAAATTTTGTCGCTTTTCATGTCCTGAAATGTCATCGATTTTTGTGTCCTGAAATGTCATCGCTTCGCGTGTCCTGAAATGTTGTCGCTTTTCGTGTCCTGAAATGTGTCTATTTACCGTCCTGAATTATTATCACATTTCACATCCTGATTTTTAGTCACTTATTGCGTCCTGAAATTTCGTCACTTTCCGTGTCCTGAAATTTCGTCGTTTTTTGTGTCCTGAAATTTTGTCCCTTTTCATGTCCTGAAATGTCATCGCTTTTTCGTGTCCTGAAATGTCATCGCTTTTCGTCGGCTGAAATGTCGTCCTGAAATGTGTCCTGAAATGTCGTCGCTTTTCACGTCATGAAATTTTGTAGCTTTTTGCGTCCTGAAAATGAGTCTATTTTCCGTCCTGAATTTCCGTTGCATTTCATTTCCTGAATTTTCGTTGTTTTTTGTGTGCTGAAATTTCTCAGCTTTATGCATGCTGAATTTTTTTCTCTTTTTCCCTGCTGAACTTTTGTCCCTTTTTGTGTTCTGAAATTTAGTCGCTTTTCGTACCCTGAAATTTCGTCGCTTTTTACGCCCAGAAATGTTGTCACTTTGCGTGTCCTGAAATTTCGTCGCTTTTCGTGTCCTGAAATGTTGTCGCTTTTTGTGTCCTGAAAAGTCATCGCTTTTTGCAGCCTGAAAAGTGTCTATTTTCCATCCTGAATTTTTATCATATTTCACGTCCTGATTTTTAGTCACTTTTTGTGTGCTGAAATTTCGTCACTTTCCGTGTCCTGAAATTTCGTCGCTTTTTGTGTCCTGAAATTTTGTCGCTTTTCATGACCTGAAATGTCATCTCTTTTTGTGTCCTGAAATGTCATCGCTTTTCGTAACCTGAAATTTCGTCGCTTTTTGTGACCTGAAATTTCGTCACTTTCCGTGTCCTGAAATTTCGTCGTTTTACGTGTCCTGAAATGTTGTCTCTTTTCGTGTCCTGAAATGACATCACTTCTCGCATCCTGAAATGTGTCTAATTTCCGTGCTGAATTTTTGTCACATTTCACGTCCTGATTTTTAGTCACTTGTTGCGTCCTGAATGTTAGTCAATTTCGCTTCCTGAATGTCCGTCGCATTGTGCATGCTGAATTTTCATCGCATTTCACATGCCGCATTTTCGTCACTTTTTATGTGCTGAATTTTCGTCATTTTACGCGTGCAGAATTTTCATCGCATTTCACATCGTGAATTTTCGTCATTTTTCGTATACTGAAATTTCTCAGCTTTCTGCATGCTGAATTTTCTTTGCTTTTTTCCTGCTAACCTATCGTCCCTTTTTGTGTTCTGAAATTTAGTCGCATTTCGTGGCCTGAAATTTCGTCGCTCTTTGTGCCCTGAAATTTCGTCACTTTCCGTGTCCTGAAATTTCGTCGCTTTTCTTGTCCTGAAATGTTGTCGCTTTTCGTGCCCTGAAATGTCATTGCTTTTTGCGTCCTGAAATGTGTCTATTTTCTGTCCTGAATTTTTGTCACATTTCACATCCTGATTTTTAGTCACTTATTGTGTCCTGAAATTTTGTCACTCTCCGTGTCCTGAAATTTTGTCGCTTTCTGTGTCCTGAAATTTTGTCGCTTTTAATGTTCTGAAATGTCATCGCTTTTCGTGTCCTGAAATGTCATCGCCTTTCGTGTTTTGAAATGTTGCCGCTTTTTGTGTCCTGAAATTTTGTCGCTTTTCATGTCCTGAAATGTCATCGATTTTTGTGTCCTGAAATATCATCGCTTCGCGTGTCCTGAAATGTTGTCGCTTTTCGTGTCCTGAAATGTGTCTATTTACCGTCCTGAATTATTATCACATTTCACATCCTGATTTTTAGTCACTTATTGCGTCCTGAAATTTCGTCACTTTCCGTGTCCTGAAATTTCGTCGTTTTTTGTGTCCTGAAATTTTGTCCCTTTTCATGTCCTGAAATGTCATCGCTTTTTCGTGTCCTGAAATGTCATCGCTTTTCGTCGGCTGAAATGTCGTCCTGAAATGTGTCCTGAAATGTCGTCGCTTTTCACGTCATGAAATTTTGTAGCTTTTTGCGCCCTGAAAATGAGTCTATTTTCCGTCCTGAATTTCCGTTGCATTTCATTTCCTGAATTTTCGTTGTTTTTTGTGTGCTGAAATTTCTCAGCTTTATGCATGCTGAATTTTTTTCTCTTTTTCCCTGCTGAACTTTTGTCCCTTTTTGTGTTCTGAAATTTAGTCGCTTTTCGTACCCTGAAATTTCGTCGCTTTTTACGCCCAGAAATGTTGTCACTTTGCGTGTCCTGAAATTTCGTCGCTTTTCGTGTCCTGAAATGTTGTCGCTTTTTGTGTCCTGAAATGTCATCGCTTTTTGCAGCCTGAAAAGTGTCTATTTTCCATCCTGAATTTTTATCATATTTCACGTCCTGATTTTTAGTCACTTTTTGTGTACTGAAATTTCGTCACTTTCCGTGTCCTGAAATTTCGTCGCTTTTTGTGTCCTGAAATTTTGTCGCTTTTCATGACCTGAAATGTCATCTCTTTTTGTGTCCTGAAGTGTCATCGCTTTTCGTAACCTGAAATTTCGTCGCATTTTGTGACCTGAAATTTCGTCACTTTCCGTGTCCTGAAATTTCGTCGTTTTACGTGTCCTGAAATGTTGTCTCTTTTCGTGTCCTGAAATGACATCACTTCTCGCATCCTGAAATGTGTCTAATTTCCGTGCTGAATTTTTGTCACATTTCACGTCCTGATTTTTAGTCACTTGTTGCGTCCTGAATGTTAGTTAATTTCGCTTCCTGAAGGTCCGTCGCATTGTGCATGCTGAATTTTCATCGCATTTCACATGCCGCATTTTCGTCACTTTTTATGTGCTGAATTTTCGTCATTTTACGCGTGCAGAATTTTCATCGCATTTCACATCGTGAATTTTCGTCATTTTTCGTATACTGAAATTTCTCAGCTTTCTGCATGCTGAATTTTCTTTGCTTTTTTCCTGCTAACCTATCATCCCTTTTTGTGTTCTGAAATTTAGTCGCATTTCGTGGCCTGAAATTTCGTCGCTCTTTGTGCCCTGAAATTTCGTCACTTTCCGTGTCCTGAAATTTCGTCGCTTTTCTTGTCCTGAAATGTTGTCGCTTTTCGTGCCCTGAAATGTCATTGCTTTTTGCGTCCTGAAATGTGTCTATTTTCTGTCCTGAATTTTTGTCACATTTCACATCCTGATTTTTAGTCACTTATTGCATCCTGAAATTTTGTCACTCTCCGTGTCCTGAAATTTTGTCGCTTTCTGTGTCCTGATATTTTGTCGCTTTTAATGTTCTGAAATGTCATCGCTTTTCGTGTCCTGAAATGTCATCGCCTTTCGTGTTCTGAAATGTAGCCGCTTTTTGTGTCCTGAAATTTTGTCGCTTTCCATGTCCTGAAATGTCATCGATTTTCGTGTCCTGAAATGTCATCGCTTCGCGTGTCCTGAAATGTTGTCGTTTTTCGTGTCCTGAAATGTGTCTATTTACCGTCCTGAATTATTATCACATTTCACATCCTGATTTTTAGTCACTTATTGCGTCCTGAAATTTCGTCACTTTCCGTGTCCTGAAATTTTGTCGCTTTTTGTGTCCTGAAATTTTGTCGCTTTTCATGTCCTGAAATGTCATCGCTTTTTCGTGTCCTGAAATGTCATCGCTTTTCGTCTGCTGAAATGTCGTCATGAATATGTGTCCATTTTCCGTCCTGAATTTTTGTTGCATTTCATGTCCTGCATTTTCGTTGTTTTTCATTTGCAGAAATTTCTCAGCTTTATGCATGCTGAATTTTCTTCCCTGCTGAACTTTTGTCCCTTTTTGTGTTCTGTAATTTAGTCGCTTTTCGTACCCTGAAATTTCGTCGCTTTTTGTGCCCTGAAATTTCGTCACTTTCCGTGTCCTGAAATGTTGTCTCTTTTCGTGTCCCAAAATGTCATTGCTTATGGCGTCCTGAAATGTGTCTAGTGTCCGTCCTGAATTTTTGTCACATTTCACGTCCTGATTTTCAGTTACTTAATGCATCCTGAATTTTAGTCATTTTCACTTTCTGAAGGTCTGTCGCATTGAGCGTGCTGAATTTTCATCGCATTTCACATGCCGCATTTTCGTCACTTTTTATGTGCTGAATTTTCGTCATTTTACGCGTGCTGAATTTTCATTGTTTTCATGTCCTGAATTTTCGGCATTTTTCGTGTACGTAAATTTCTCAGCTTTACGCATGCTGAATTTTCTTTGCTTTTTGCCTGCTGAACTTTCATCCCTTTTTGTGTTCTGAAATTTAGTCACTTTTCGAACCCTGAAATTTCTTCGCTTTTCATGTCCTGAAATGTCATTGCTTTTCGTGTCCTGAAATGTCATCGCTTTTCGTCTCCTGATATGTCGTCGTTTTTCGTGTCCTGAAATGTCATGGCTTTTCACGTCATGAAATTTTGTAGCTTTTTGCGTCCTGAAAATCTGTCTATTTTCCGCCCTGAGTTTTCGTTGCATTTCATGTCCTGAATTTTCGTCGTTTTTCGTGTGCTGAAATTTCTCAGCTTTATGCATGCTGAATTTTCTTCTCTTTTTCCCTGCTGAACTTTTGTCCCTTTTTGTGTTCTGAAATTTAGTCGCTTTTCATACTCTGAAATTTCGTCGCTTTTTGTGCCCTCAAAATTTCGTCACTTTCCGTGTCCTGATATTTCGTCTCTTTTTGTGTCCTAAATGTTGTCGCTTTTCGTGTCCTGAAATGTCATCGCTTTTCGCATCCTGAAATGTGTCTATTTTCCCTTCCTGAATTTTTGTCACATTTCACCTCCTGATTTTAAGTCACTTATTGCGTCCGGAAATTTCGTCACTCTCCGTGTCCTGAAATTTTGTCGCTTTCTGTGTCCTGAAATTTTGTTGCTCTTCATGTCCTGAAATGTCATCGCTTTTCGTGTCCTGAAATGTCATCGCTTTTCGTGTCCTAAAATGTCGTCGCTTTTCGTGTTCTGAAATGTCATCGCTTTTCTCGTCCTGAAATGTGTCTATTTTCCGTCCTGATTTTTTTATCACATTTCACATCCTGATTTTTAGTCACTTATTGCTTACTGAAATTTCGTCACTTTCCGTGTCCTGAAATTTCGTCGCTTTTTGTGTCCTGAAATTTTGTCGCTTTTCATGTCCTGAAATATCATCGCTTTTCGTGTCCTGAAATGCCATCGCTTTTCGTCTCCTGAAATATCGTCGCTTTTCGTGTCCTGAAATGTCGTCGCTTTTCACGTCATGAAATTTTGTAGCTTTTTGCGTCCTGAAAATGTGTCTATTTTACGTCCTGAATTTTTGTTGCATTTCATGTCCTGAATTTTCATTGTTTTTCATGTGCTGAAATTTCTCAGTTTTATGCATGCTGAATTTTCTTCTCTTTTTCCCTGCTGAACTTTTGTCCCTTTTTGTGTTCTGAAATTTAGTCTCTTTACGTACCGTGATATTTCGTCGCTTTTTATGCCCTGAAATTTCGTCACTTTCCGTGTCCTGAAATGTCATCATTTTTTGTGTCCTGAAATGTTGTCTCTTTTCGTGTCCTGCAATGTCACTGCTTCTTGCATCCTGAAATGTGTCTATTTTCCGTCACATTTTGTCACATTTCACGTCCTGATTTTTAGTCACTTACTGCGTCCTATATTTTAGTCATTTTGGCTTCCTGAAGGTCCGTCGCATTGAGCGTGCTGAATTTACATCGCATTTCGCATGCCGCATTTTCGTCACTTTTTATGTGCTGAATTTTCTTTATTTTACGTGCTGAATTTTCATCGTTTTCACGTCCTGAATTTACGTCATTTTTCGTGTACTGAAATTTCTCAGCTTTACGCATGCTGAATTTTCTTTGCTTTTTGCCTGCTGAACTTTCGTCCCTTTTTGTGTTCTGAAATTTAGTCGCTTTTCGTGAACTGAAATTTCGTCACATCCCGTGTCCCGAAATTTCGTCGCTTTTCGTGTCCTGAAATGTCATTGCTTTTCGCGTGCTGAAATGTGTCTATTTTCCGTCCTGAATTTTTGTCCCATTTCACATCCTGATTTTTAGTCACTTATTGCATCCGGAAATTTCGTCACTTTCCGTGTCCTGAAATTTCGTCGCTTTTTGTGTCCTGAAATTTTGTCACTTTGCGTGTCCTAAAATTTCGTCGCTTTTCATGTCCTGAAATGTTGTGGCTTTTCGTGTCCTGAAATGTCGTCGCTTTTTGTGTCCTGAAATTTTGTCGCTTTTCATGACCTGAAATGTCATTGCTTTTCGTGTCCTGAAATGTCATCGCTTTTCGTCTCCTGATATGTCGTCGCTTTTCGTGTCCTGAAATGTCGTCGCTTTTCACGTCATGAAATTTTGTTACTTTTTGCGTCCTGAATATGTGTCTATTTTCCGTCCTGAATTTTTGTTGCATTTCATGTCCTGAATTTTCGTTGTTTTTCATTTGCTGAAATTTCTCAGCTTTATGCATGCTGAATTTTCTTCCCTGCTGAACTTTTGTCCCTTTTTGTGTTCTGTAATTTAGTCGCTTTTCGTACCCTGAAATTTCGTCGCTTTTTGTGCCCTGAAATTTCGTCACTTTCCGTGTCCTGAAATGTCGTCGTTTTTGTGTCCTGAAATGTTGTCTCTTTTCGTGTCCCAAAATGTCATTGCTCATGGCGTCCTGAAATGTGTCTAGTGTCCGTCCTGAATTTTTGTCACATTTCACGTCCTGATTTTCAGTTACTTAATGCATCCTGAATTTTAGTCATTTTCACTTTCTGAAGGTCCGTCGCATTGAGCGTGCTGAATTTTCATCGCATTTCACATGCCGCATTTTCGTCACTTTTTATGTGCTGAATTTTCGTCATTTTACGCGTGCTGAATTTTCATCGTTTTCATGTCCTGAATTTTCGGCATTTTTCATGTACGTAAATTTCTCAGCTTTACACATGCTGAATTTTCTTTGCTTTTTGCCTGCTGAACTTTTGTCCCTTTTTGTGTTCTGAAATTTAGTCGCTTTTCGTGAACTGAAATTTCGTCGGTCTTTATGCCTTGAAATTTCGTCACTTCCCGTGTCCTGAAATTTTGTCGCTTTTCGTGTCCTGAAATGTCATTGCTTTTCGCGTCCTGAAATGTGTCTATTTTCCGTCCTGAATTTTTGTCCCATTTCACATCCTGATTTTTAGTCACTTATTGCGTCCGGAAATTTCGTCACTTTCCGTGTCCTGAAATTTCGTCGCTTTTTGTGTCCTGAAATTTTGTCGCTTTTCATGTCCTGAAATGTCATTGCTTTCTGGGTCCTGAAATGTCATCGCTTTTCGTCTCCTGATATGTCGTCGTTTTTCGTGTCCTGAAATTTCGTCGCTTTCTGTGTCATGAAATTTTGTCGCTTTTAATGTCCTGAAATGTCATTGCTATTCGTGTCCTGAAATGTCATCGCTTATCGTGTCCTGAAATGTTGTCGCTTTTCATGTCCTGAAATGTCAGCGCTTTTCATGTTCTGAAATGTTGCCGCTTTTTGTGTCCTGAAATTTTGTCGCTTTTCATGTCCTGAAATGTCATCGCTTTTCGTGTCCTGAAATGTCATCGTTTTTCGTGTCCTGAAATGTTGTCGCTTTTCGTGTCCTGAAATGTGTCTATTTACCATCCTGAATTTTTATCACATATCACATCCTGATTTTTAGTCACTTATTGCGTCCTGAAATTTCGTCACTTTCCGTGTCCTGAAATTTCGTCACTTTCCGTGTCCTGAAATTTCGTCGTTTTTTGTGTCCTGAAATTTTGTCCCTTTTCATGTCCTGAAATGTCATCGCTTTTTCGTGTCCTGAAATGTCATCGCTTTTCGTCTGCTGAAATGTCGTCCTGAAATGTGTCCTGAAATGTCGTCGCTTTTCACGTCATGAAATTTTGTAGCTTTTTGCGTCCTGAAAATGAGTCTATTTTCCATCCTGAATTTCCGTTGCATTTCATTTCCTGAATTTTCGTTGTTTTTTGTGTGCTGAAATTTCTCAGCTTTATGCATGCTGAATTTTTTTCTCTTTTTCCCTGCTGAACTTTTGTCCCTTTTTGTGTTCTGAAATTTAGTCGCTTTTCGTAACCTGAAATTTTGTCGCTTTTTGTGACCTGAAATTTTGTCACTTTCCGTGTCCTGAAATTTTGTCGTTTGACGTGTCCTGAAATGTTGTCTCTTTTCGTGTCCTGAAATGTCATCACTTCTCGCATCCTGAAATGTGTCTAATTTCCGTGCTGAATTTTTGTCACATTTCACGTCCTGATTTTTAGTCACTTGTTGCGTCCTGAATGTTAGTCAATTTCGCTTCCTGAAGGTCCGTCGCATTGTGCATGCTGAATTTTCATCGCATTTCACATGCCGCATTTTCGTCACTTTTTATGTGATGAATTTTCGTCATTTTACGCGTGCAGAATTTCTGTTGCATTTCATTTCCTGAATTTTCGTTGTTTTTTGTGTGCTGAAATTTCTCAGCTTTATGCATGCTGAATTTTTTTCTCTTTTTCCCTGCTGAACTTTTTCTGTTCTGAAATTTTGTCGCTTTTTGTACCCTGTAATTTCGTCGCTTTTTACGCCCTGAAATTTTGTCACTTTGCGTCTCCTGAAATTTCGTCGCTTTTCGTGTCCTGAAATGTTGTCACTTTTCGTGTCCTGAAATGTCATCGCTTTTTGGAGCTTGAAAAGTGTCTATTTTCCATCCTGAATTTTTATCATATTTCACATCCTGATTTTTAGTCACTTATTGCGTACTGAAATTTCGTCACTTTCCGTGTCCTGAAATTTCGTCGCTTTTTGTGTCCTGAAATTTTGTCGCTTTTCATGACCTGAAATGTCATCGCTTTTCGTGTCCTGAAATGTCATCGCTTTTCATCTCCTGAAATGTCATCGCTTTTCGTGTCCTGAAATGTCGTCGCTTTTCATGTCATGAAATTTTGTTACTTTTTGCGTCCTGAATATGTGTCCATTTTCCGTCCTGAATTTTTGTTGCATTTCATGTCCTGCATTTTCGTTGTTTTTCATTTGCAGAAATTTCTCAGCTTTATGTATGCTGAATTTTCTTCCCTGCTGAACTTTTGTCCCTTTTTGTGTTCTGTAATTTAGTCGCTTTTCGTACCCTGAAATTTCGTCACTTTCCGTGTCCTGAAATGTTGTCTCTTTTCGTGTCCCAAAATGTCATTGCTTATGGCGTCCTGAAATGTGTCTAGTGTCCGTCCTGAATTTTTGTCACATTTCACGTCCTGATTTTCAGTTACTTAATGCATCCTGAATTTTAGTCATTTTCACTTTCTGAAGGTCTGTCGCATTGAGCGTGCTGAATTTTCATCGCATTTCACATGCCGCATTTTCGTCACTTTTTATGTGCTGAATTTTCGTCATTTTACGCGTGCTGAATTTTCATTGTTTTCATGTCCTGAATTTTCGGCATTTTTCGTGTACGTAAATTTCTCAGCTTTACGCATGCTGAATTTTCTTTGCTTTTTGCCTGCTGAACTTTCATCCCTTTTTGTGTTCTGAAATTTAGTCACTTTTCGAACCCTGAAATTTCTTCGCTTTTCATGTCCTGAAATGTCATTGCTTTTCGTGTCCTGAAATATCATCGCTTTTCATCTCCTGATATGTCGTCGTTTTTCGTGTCCTGAAATGTCATGGCTTTTCACGTCATGAAATTTTGTAGCTTTTTGCGTCCTGAAAATCTGTCTATTTTCCGTCCTGAGTTTTCGTTGCATTTCATGTCCTGAATTTTCGTCGTTTTTCGTGTGCTGAAATTTCTCAGCTTTATGCATGCTGAATTTTCTTCTCTTTTTCCCTGCTGAACTTTTGTCCCTTTTTGTGTTCTGAAATTTAGTCGCTTTTCATACCCTGAAATTTCGTCGCTTTTTGTGCCCTCCAAATTTCGTCACTTACCGTGTCCTGATATTTCGTCTCTTTTTGTGTCCTAAATGTTGTCGCTTTTCGTGTCCTGAAATGTCATCGCTTTTCGCATCCTAAAATGTGTCTATTTTCCCTTCCTGAATTTTTGTCACATTTCACCTCCTGATTTTAAGTCACTTATTGCGTCCGGAAATTTCGTCACTCTCCGTGTCCTGAAATTTTGTCGCTTTCTGTGTCCTGAAATTTTGTTGCTCTTCATGTCCTGAAATGTCATCGCTTTTCGTGTCCTGAAATGTCATCGCTTTTCGTGTCCTAAAATGTCGTCGCTTTTCGTGTTCTGAAATGTCATCGCTTTTCTCGTCCTGAAATGTGTCTATTTTCCGTCCTGAATTTTTATCACATTTCACATCCTGATTTTTAGTCACTTATTGCGTCCTGAAATTTTGTCACTTTCCGTGTCCTGAAATTTCGTCGCTTTTTGTGTCCTGAAATTTTGTCGCTTTTCATGTCCTGAAATATCATCGCTTTTCGTGTCCTGAAATGCCATCGCTTTTCGTCTCCTGAAATATCGTCGCTTTTCGTGTCCTGAAATGTCGTTGCTTTTCACGTCATGAAATTTTGTAGCTTTTTGCGTCCTGAAAATGTGTTTATTTTACGTCCTGAATTCTCATTGCATTTCATGTCCTGAATTTTCGTTGTTTTTCGTGTGCTGAAATTTCTCAGCTTTATGCATGCTGAATTTTCTTCTGTTTTTCCCTGCTGACTTTTGTCCCTTTTTGTGTTCTGAAATTTAGTCGCTTTTCGTACGCTGAAATTTTGTCGCTTTTTGTGCCCTGACATTTAGTCGCTTTTTGTGCCCTAAAATTTAATCACTTTCCGTGTCCTGAAATGTCGTCGTTTTTCGTGTCCTGAAATGTTGTCTCTTTTCGTGTCCTGAAATGTTATCGCTTCTTGCATCCTGAAATGTGTCTATTTTCCGTCCTGAATTTTTGTCTCATTTCACGTCCTGATTTTTAGTCACTTACTGCGTCCTATATTTTAGTCATTTTGGCTTCCTGAAGGTGCGTCGCACTGCGCGTGCTGAATTTTCATCGCATTTCTCATCCTGATTTTTAGTCACTTATTGCTTTCTGAAATTTCGTCACTTTCCGTGTCCTGAAATTTCGTCGCTTTTTGTGTCCTGAAATTTTGTCGCTTTTCATGTCCTGAAATGTAATCGCTTTTCGTGTCCTGAAATGAAATCGCTTTTTGTGTCCTGAAATGTCGTCGCTTTTCGCGTCATGAAATTTTTTAGCTTTTTGTGTCCTGAAAATGTGTCTATTTTCCATCCTGAATTTTCGTTGCATTTCATGTCCTGAATTTTCATCGTTTTTCGTTTACTTAATTTCTCTGCATTATGCATGCTGACTTTTCTTCAATTTTTCCCTGCCAAACTTTTGTCTCTTTTTGTGTTCTGAAATTTAGTTGCTTTTTGTGCCCTGAAATTTCATCGCTTTTTGTGCCTTGAATTTCGTCACTTTCTGTGTCCTGAAATTTCGTTGCTTTTCGTGTCCTGAAATGCTGCCGCTTTTCGTGTCCTGAAATGTCATTGCTTTTCGCATCCTGAAGTGTGTCTATTTTCCGTCCTGAATTTTTGTCACATTTCACGTCCTGATTTTTAGTCACTTATTGCCTCCTGAAATTTCGTGGCTTTTCGCTTCCTGATGGTCCGTCACTTTGAGCATGCTGAATTTTCGTCGCATTTCACATGCCGCATTTTCGTCACTTTTTTTGTGCTGAATTTTCGTCACTTTAGGCATGCTTTTCATGTCCTGAAATTTTGTAGCTTTTCGAAAACTGAATTTTCATCGCTATTCATGTCATGAAATTTAGTCACTTTTCATGTCTTGAATTTTCATCGTTTTTCATGTCCTGAAGGTTTGTCGCTTTTCGCAAGCTGAATTTTCGTTGCTTTTCATGTCCTGACATTTAGTCACTTTTCATGTCCAGAAATTTTGTCACTTTTCATGGCCTGACATTTCGTCGTATTTCGCATCCTGAATTTTCATCACTTTTCCTGTGCTGAAATCTCGTCGCATTTTATGTGCTGAAATTTCGTCGCTTCTTGAGTGCTGAGTTTTCGTCACATTTCATGTGCTGAAGCTTCTTCGCTTTCCAATTGCTGAATTTCATCGCTTTTCTCGTGGAGAATTTTTGTCGCTATTTGTGTGCTGAAATTTCGTTTCATTTCAAGTCCTGATTTATTGTTGCTTTTCCCGTCCTGAAATTTGTTCTGTTTTCACGTCTTGAATTTTGTTCCCTTTTTGCGTGCTGAATTTCCATGGCTTTTCATGTATAGAAATTCTGTCGCGTTTCATGTTCTGAAATTTCATCGCTTTATGCATCCTGTAATTTTGTCGTTTTTTGTGTCCTGAATTTACTTCACCTTTGGCTTTTTGAATTTTCGTTATCTTTCATGTCCTGAATTTTCATCACTTTTTGTGTGCTGAAATTTCTGTGCTGTCCATTTGCTGAAATTTCGTCACTTTTTGCGTGCTGAATTTTCATCGCTTTTTGCATCCTGAAGGTTTGTCGCCTTCTTGTGCTGACATATTTTCACGTTTCGTGTCCTGAAATGTTGTCGCTTCACGTGTCCTGACCCTTTGTCGCTGTTTGCATCCTGAATTTGTCGCTTTTGGCGTTTTGAATTTTTGTCGTTTTTCATGTGCTGAAATTTTGTCGCATTTCAAAGTCATTCCCTTTCTGCATTATGCTTCCTGAATTTTTGTCGCGATTTCTGTCCTGAAATTTGTCACTTTGCGTGCACGCAAATCTGGCCTTTTTTCGTTCTGAAATTTCGTCACTACTCGCATCCTAAATTTTCATCGCCTTTCAGGTCCTGAATTTTAGTTACGTTTTGAGTCCTGAAATTTTGTTGGATTTCAGGTCCTGAAGGTCCGTTGCGTTGCATGTGCTGAATCTTGATCGCATTTCACTTGCCGATTTTTCATCACTTTTCGTGTGCTGAAACTTCGGTGTTTTTCATGTGCTGAATTTCCGTCGCTATTTGCATCCTAAAATGTTGTCCTTTTTCACGTCCTGAAATCTCGTTGTTTTTCACGTCCTGAATTTTCGCTGCATTCCATGTCGTGAATTTTCGTCGTTTTTTGTGTACTGAAATTTCTCAGCTTTACGCATGCTGAATTTTTTTCACTTTATGCCTGCTGAATTTTCATTCCTTTTTGTGTCCTGAAATTTTGTCGCTTTTCATGCCCTGAAATTGAGTCACTTTTTGTGTCCCGAAATTTCGTCGCTTTTCGTGTCCTGAAATGTCATTGCTTTTCGCATCCTGAAATGTGTCTATTTTCCGTCCTGAATTTTTGTCACATTTCACTTCCTGATTTTTAGTCCCTTATTGCATCCTGAATGTTCGTCGCTTTTTGCTTCCTGAAGGTCCGTCGCTTTGTGCGTGCTGAATTTTCATCGCATTTCATATGCCGCATTTTCGTCACTTTTAATGTGCTTTAGTCACTTTACGCATGCTGAATTTTCATTGCTTTTCATGTCCTGAATTTTCGTCATTTTTCGTGTACTGAAATTTCTCAGCTTTACGCATGCTGAATTTTCTTCGCTTTTTGCCTGCTGAATTTTCATCCCTTTTTGTGTTCTGAAATTTCATTGCTTTTTGTGCCCTGAAATTTCGTCGCTTTTCATGCCCTGAAATTTGTAGCTGTTTGCATCCTGAATTTGTCGCCTTTGGCGTTTTGAATTTTTGTCGCTTTTCATGTGCTGAAATTTTGTCGCATTTCAAAGTCATTCCCTTTTCACATTATGCTTCCTTAATTTTTGTCGCTATTTCTGTCCTGAATTTTCGTCACTTTCCGTGCGCGCAAATCTGGCCTTTTTTCATTCTGAAATTTCGTCACTACTCGCATCCTGAATTTTCATCGCCTTTCAGGTCCTGAATTTTAGTTACATTTTGAGTCCTGAAATTTTGTTGGATTTCAGGTCCTGAAGGTCTGTTGCGTTGCATGTGCTGAATCTTCGTCGCATTTCACGTGCCGAATTTTCATCACTTTTCATGTGCTGAAACTTCGGTGTTTTTCATGTGCTGAATTTTCATCACTTTTTGCATCCTAAAATGTTGTCGTTTTTCACGTCCTGAAATCTCGTTGTTTTTCACGTCCTGAATTTTCGCTGCATTCCATGTCGTGAATTTTTGTCGTTTTTTGTGTACTGAAATTTCTCAGCTTTACGCATGCTGAATTTTCTTCACTTTTTGCCTGCTGAATTTTCATCCCTTTTTGTGTCCTGAAATTTCGTCGCTTTTCATGCCCTGAAATTTCGTCACTTTTCGTGTCCTGAAATTTTCTCACTTTTCGTGCCCTGAAATTTTGTTGCTTTTCACTTCCGGTGGCGGCAATGGTGGGCTGAAAGACGCTGTTGTTTCGCTTTGCTCCCGAAGACTGCTTTAATGAGCTAAAATATGAGTTGGAAGACGGAGGAGTTATAAAAATAACTACCGGAGCTGTTATTTAATTGTGTGTTATCAGAAGTTCTGCTGATAGCAGAGAATAACGGCAGTTTTAAATGAAAAAGACTAAAACTCGCCAGAAGCCTTCGAAAGCTGCTACAAGATCTGCACGAACTTATGTGAAAAAACCTGGAAAGACTCCTCAATCCCCGCAAGCATCAGCTGGAAGTTCAGATGAAGAAACTGACTTTCAAAACCCTTTTACAGAAATGACTTCAATGGAGGAACAACTGGTAAAGTCAGTAACAGCTTTAGTCACTGAAAACATCTCTAAAGAGATACGAGAGGGGAATGTCGCGCTGGAAAAAAGCCTTTCCAAAAGCCTCTCCGAAAAAATTAAAGAAGGCAATGATGAGCTGATGGGGAAAATGGATGACTTAACCAAACGTGTGGTCGAGATTGAGGAGGACTTAAACAATAAAATTAAGCAGGTTGATAAGAACTGTAATAAAAAGCTGGACGCGATGTCAAAGTCTACTGAAGCGGCTATAGAAGGAATGGATAATTCGTTAACTGAGATGGCTAAGGAGATAAAGAGACTAAAAAAGGACCAAGAAAGTACTGGGAGGGAGCTTGCTAAAATGAAGTATAAATGTATGGACCTGGAAGCAAGATCGAGGAGGCAGAACCTGAGGATAGTAGGTGTAAAAGAAGGAAAGGAGAGTGGACAGAACTTTCAGGAGTTTGCTGCCAACTTACTCAAACAAGTACTTAAGCTGCCTGAAGCCCCGAGAATAGATATGGTTCACCGGGTCCGACGTCAGGCTCAAGCAAGCTCTAATGCCCCCCAAGACAGATTATCCTGAAATTCTATGATATTTCAACCCTGGAAGGAATTATGAAAAAGATTCCATATGGAGTGAATTTGATGTTTGGAGAAGATAAACTAAGATTCTTCCGTGATTTTTCAGCTGAAGTCATGGAAAAGAGGGACAAGTTTACAAACACGAGAAGGCTACTGAAGGAGGTCGAGGGAATAAGGTATGGATAGTCTATCCCGCGAAATTGAGAATTACTTATAACTCTGTCGAACATGCATTCACAGATCCAGAAGAGGCATTTAAATATGCACAAAGTATCACACAGGAGGGCTACTGATAATTCGGAGTTGGTCTCCCATAATAACATAGAAGAATAGTAAGATTGAACGAGAACTTACCAGTTCGAAGGTTGATCATTATTTCATGAGGAGTCGAAGTGAGGGATTTCGTGAAGAGCCCGCCGGCGCGCATGCTCGACATACTTCAAAGTAGCGGCGTGGAATCACAGAAACCAATCAAGAAATGACTTCACATAGTAAGAATGAAACGACTAAGATTACCAGCTGAAGGTGATTGAGGGTTGGGCGAGGAGGGCACGAAATCCCTCACTTCGACTCCTCATGAAATAATGATCAACCTTCGAACTGGTAAATTCTCGTTCAATCTTACTATTTCATTTCGGAGTCACGTGAGTGACTTCGTGAAGACTTCAAAGCTTCTGTGATGACACGCCCTGGACCACGTCCATGCTGTCACACCACTACCAGGGATGGATGGGAGGAATAACTTGCTGACTAGGCCATACTGCAAAACAAAGCATATTTATTAACAAACAAATCAAAACCCCTCATTCGGGGACATCTCCACGTTCTTGCCCCGCATCTAGCACGGCTTCTGCGAACTGTAGAGGCGCAGCAACGGGCCGGTTGTAGAACCGCTGGAACACCGTCTCATTAGCCCATCCTGCTGTGGCGAGAATATGGTCCATGGGCACCTCCATGACCCTCGCCGCCGACGTCGATGCAGCCCTGGTGGAATGAGATTTGAACACATTAGTGTCGATACCTGACTTACCCAAGACGACTCGAAGCCACCTGGATATCGTCTGTGTTGTCACTCGATGGTGAGGTCTCTTATGAGTGACAAGCAGGTATCTCTCCATTCCTCTGATGCTTGCCGTCACCTTGACGTAGTAACGGATATGGGAGGCTAAGCATAGCCTAGCATCGGCGGGGTATGCCGGGAACTTCAGCTGCAGCCCTGTGCACCCAGGTCTGTGTTGCTTCAGTAGCTCGTCAACAAAGAAAACTACTTCTGTGGGGGTAGACATCATTCTGTCGACACGTAGTTTGTGGAGTGTCTGTACCCTCTGTGCTGAAGTCAGCGCTAGTAACATCACCAGCTTCATGGTGAGTTTGTCCAGCTGGAGCCCTTCCATGGGGGACCACGTCCTGAGCAGAGTTAAAACGTCCCTGACATCCCAGGTGATATTGTAACGTGGTGTAGGCGGATTCGTATTGAAAATACCCCGCATGAGCCTGGACACTAGCCTGTTGGATCCCACCTCAATATTGAGGTAGAATGATAGAGCGCTCCTGGCGCTGTTGATGGCACTGTAGCTTAAGTGTTCATCATGGTGCAACACCGCGAGGAATTCCAGGACGTCGGTTATAGTCACGGCATCGTACGTGATGCGAGAGCGGCTGCAGAAGGCTTCCCACTTCCTGATGTGAGAGCGGTATCTTCGCCTTGTAGACTCTCGGCACGACGCCGCAATGGTATCCATGGTCCGGGTAGAAAGGCCGTATTGTTCTAAAGGCCGATTCAGAATCTGCAAGCCAACAAATTTAAATAGCCATGGCAGGGATGTGGCTCCCCTGAAACAGGGTGAGTAACTAATTCTGGGCTACCCTGCAAACGGACCCAAGGTTCACTGAGCGTGTCAAAGACCATCGGATACCATGGCTGTGTAGGCCAGTCGGGTATGATAAGGATGCCCTTGGCACCGTCCATCTGAATTTTACGTAATACCCGACTGATGAGGCAAAACGGGGGGAATGCATAGAAAAAGCAATTCCCCCAGTCTAGCGAGAATGCATCTAACGCTATAGCCCCAGGATCTGGTTCCCACGCGACGTAGGTTGGTACCTGATGGTTCAACCGGGACGCAAAAAGGTCAATGTCCGGTTTCCCAAATTTGGCTGTGATTTTTGCAAAAATTTCAGGATGTAACATCCATTCAATATTATCATTGAACTTGCGTGACCTGGCGTCCGCCACAATATTAAGCTCACCTGGCAAATAGGTAGCTGAAATCCAAATGTCTCTCTTGACACACCAGAGCCAAATTGAATTAGCCAATTTATCACATGAAACTGACCTGGTACCGCCCATGTGGTTTAAATATGCCACCGCTGTGGTATTATCTATTTGGAGCCGGACATGTGCTCCAATGATCTTGGAACAATATGCACGAAGTCCATGAAACGCTGCAAGCAGCTCCAAATAGTTGATCCCTTGTGATACCAACATCGTATTCTCAAGGGTATCCCATCGGCCCCCACAACTAGAGAATTGATTCGTAGCTCCCCAGCCATCAGAGCTCGCATCAGTTTGTAAGTATATCATCGGTTTCGCCTCAATAATAGTTTTGAACGAGTTACTAATGTGGCAAACCCACCATCGTAATTCATCCAATGCTGCAGGCGGCAGCCGCATTGATCGATCATAATGACCAGCATGCCGTCGCAACGCAGCGATCTTGGCTCTCTGCAAGTTTTGATAATGCAGAGGTCCATACCGGGCTGCCGGAAACAAAGCCACAATCTTGCCAATGACAGTAGCTGTGTGACGAATCGATGGTATACGAGTATTAATCAAGTCTGTACACACCTGTGTTACCTCCTCAATTTTGTTAATTGGTATGGTGACTCTCATGCTAATGGAATTCACCTGGAACCCCAGATAATTAATTACCTGGGTGGGGCAGAACTTAGATTTTTCTGGATGAACAATGAACCCAAGCTGTTGGAACAAATTGACCGCAGCTGCCACCCCTTGTTGTGCTAATTCCAAGGTGTGGCCGACAATTAAAATATCATCTAAATAGGCCATAACAATATGATGTCTTTGTCTTAAATAAGCCATAATTGGCTTCACCAATTTAGTAAATAAGCGAGGGGCTGTGGTGAGCCCATTAGGCAACGCCCTATATTGCCACTGCTGATCCATCCAGATAAATTTTAAGAACCTTCTGTAATATTTTTTCATAGGTACGGTATAGTACGCATCCTGTAAATCAATGCATGCCATAAAGCACCCTTGTGAAATCAATGATTTGGCCGTTTCAAACGTGTCCATTTTAAAATGAGTATATGTTACAACGTTATTCAGAGTGGTTAGATCAATAATGATTCTACAGCCTCCATCCTTCTTAGGTCTAGTAAAAATATTGGAAACAAATTCAACGGGCTCATGAACCGTTCTCTCTATGACCCCTTTCTGTTCCAACCTTAAAATTTCCTTATAGCCTACTGACTGTTCCGCAGCCGTTAGTTTGAAAGTACGACCCGGTCTATGCTGAGGTGGAGGGATGTCCCCATTAATAAACTCAATACTATGGCCCTGAATATTCCGTAACACATACTCATCGCTGGTAATGTCACCCCATGCACCCGCAAACAACCGCAAACGCCCACCAACATGTGGAGTTAAACAAAGAGAAAAGAGAGAACCAGATCGCCTCACCTCTGTGGTTACCGGCGGTCCCTGACACGAGTGGGTGGTCGTGGAGGTGCTGGGTTGGTTTGAGGTCGTGGCGTCCTCATTTTCCACCTCGGCTTCTGCCGAGCCTGTCCTAAAAAAGACCCCTGGGGTTGGGGTGGCTGATATCGGTTTGGAGCTGGAGGGTAATTCCTGGTGGAAGTGCTGACAGACCCTCGTGAACGGCCAAGTGGGGCTTTCGAGCTTGATGGCGTGGGGGCACTGTGAGAGCGCATGAGCCCCACGGTCTTGGCTTGTTCATCCAGCTCTCTGACCCTTTTGGAGAGGTCTTCGCCAAAGAGCTGACGGGGCGGCGGCGGCGGCGGTGGTTTGCACAACCCTGCAAACTTAGGGTTGAGCGCTGGGCGGATGCTGTTTTTGCGAAAGCCGTTTATTTCGTTTTGAGTAGCGCACAGAAGCGCCAGAGCATCCTCCTGGTCCAAATTAAGCTCCTCTCCGTCGACCGACCGCACAAAGGCAGTAATCCCGGCCATGAGGAGTTTCAGGATCCGCTGAATTTTCAGCTCCTGCTGACGGTTAGCCGCACTGATGTTGCCCCATATTGGCGTATTGACCACAGGCACGTTGAGGGAATTGCAGTTTGATGGAGCCTTGTGGCAGCTCATGGCTTGTAGTAGGACTTCCTCCTGAAGCTGGTGATTATTTAGGAAGTCCACTGTGGCTGCCAACTTCGTATTGATGGGAAGCCCCAACGAATGAGGGGCTGCAAATTTGGTAGCCACATCGAGGAGGTCCTCCGCCGGTAATTCAGGCGGGGGTGGGATGGGGTCAACCACGGCCTCCTCGACCTGCTGCTCCAGGCTGGTGTACGAAGCTGGTGATGAAGCCCTGTGCCTGTCGCTGCTGGATGCCTGTTGTTGTTGACCTTGTAGGAGAAGCTCCAGCAGCCGCTCTATACGGTCAATACGCCCTTCACCCTGAACACTCAGGTGGTCGGAGTCCTCCGGCTCTGAAAATTGGCCGGGGCTCCTGTCATCGGCCCGCACCTCGTCGAGGCCCTGCCGGTGCCGGTAGTTGTCGTCGACAGCCGCCGAGGCGAAACTGCGCGATTCCTGCACGGGCGTGTTCAACCGCCTCCGTTTAGCGGGAGCGGAAGCCGTTGCCTCTATGGACAGATGCGGCATGGTGTCGGCACCAGCCGAAGCCTGGATACCTTGGGCCCGTGCAGGCTTGCCAGCTGCCCACATCGTGGACCTTGCCGACGCATGGTCTCGCCCACCCATCCATGGGGGGCTCGGCGACCGTGACGGGACCCCCAACTGACTCGTCCCGGCGTCGAAAGTTGGGGGGCGACGGCTGGACCTCACAGCTGCCCCGGGTCCCGTCCTGGAACCTGACCGCTCCTTGGCGGCAGGCAGAGCCTTAGCCCCGACAGGGTTAGGCTGCTGGGCTCCTGCCCTTCCCCTTCTCAGAGGGCTGCGTGAAACGGGCCGTGCAGCCGCACGTACCCTTCTGCTCGAAGCCGTCAGCAAGCCTGCTGACGACCTGGCTGCCATGGCAGGGTCGTCCTGCTCTGGCGGCACACCACACTCCTCCTCGTCGGACTCCTCCGAGCTGTGGTGTGCGGGCGGGTCCGGACCTGAAAATACAGAGCTCACCGACATCTCCGCCCTCGTTCCGGTCTGCGTTGCAGGTACCCCCGACAACTCTCGCTCCGGAACTGCTGGCCGGCGACTTCTCCTCGAACTCCGGCCTCTTAGACTCCCATCCATGTTCTTGCTGTGAAGCAAACACAACAAGAACCACCAACTTAAGGTAGCATACTTACCTGCGTGGTTCCCTTATGAAGGGCTGGCGAGGAGCACGCTCCTCCGTCAGCCGTCGCAGCAACGCGGTACGATGATATGTCGAGCATGCGCGCCGGCGGGCTCTTCACGAAGTCACTCACGTGACTCCGAAATGAAATTGTGTTTCCCTTTTTTAACATACAAAAAAGACTGCTCTGGTTCATCATGGCGAATTTTCATCGAAGGGCTGACTAGACATCTTATCTTTGGAATGTTAATTCAAGGTCGGATTTTAGATTCTAGATTAGAAAGTTTTGTCATTTTTGACGTCCTGAACTTTCGTTGCATTTCATGTCCTGAATTTTCGTTGTTTTTCATGTACTGAAATATCTCGGCTTTTTGCATGCTGAATTTTCTTCACTTTTTCCCTGCTTAGCTTTTATCCCTTTTTGTGTTCTGAAATTTAGTAGCTTTTCGTGCCCTGAAATTTCGTCGTTCTTTGTGCCCTGAAAGTTCGTCACTTTCCGTCCTGAAATTTCGTCACTTTCCGTGTCCTGAAATGTTGTCTCTTTTCGTGTCCTGAAATGTCATCGCTTTTTTCCTCCTGAAATGTCATTGCTTTTCGCGTCCTGAAATGTGTCTATTTTCCGTCCTGAATTTTTGTCACATTTCACGTCCTGATTTTTAGTCATTTATTGTGTCCTGAAATTTCGTCGCTTTTTGTGTCCTGAAACATCACCGCTTTTCATGTGCTGAAATGTCATCGCTTTTCGTGTCCTGAAATGTCATCGCTTTTCCTGTCCTGAAATGTCGTCGCTTTTCACATCATGAAATTTTGTAGCTTTTTGCGTCCTGAAAATGTGTCTATTTTCCATCCTGAATTTCCGTTGCATTTCATATCCTGAATTTTCGTCGTTTTCCGTGTACTGAAATTTCTCAGCTTTACGCATGCAATCTTTTCTTCGCTTTTCCCTGCTGAACCTTTGTCCCTTTTTGTGTTCAGAAATTTAGTCCTTTTCGTGCCCTGAGATTTCGTCACTTTTTGCGCCACGAAATTTTGTCACTTTCCGTGTCCTGAAACTTCGTCGCTTTTCGTGTACTGAAATTTTATTGCTTTTTGTGTCATGAAATGTCATCGCTTCTCGCATCCTGAAATGTGTCTATTTTCCATCCTGAATTTTTGTCACATTTCCCGTCCTGATTTTTAGTCACTTATTACACCCTGAAATTTCGTCACTTTCCGTGTGCTGAAAATTTGTCGCTTTTCCTCCTGAAATTTCATTGCTTTTTGTGTCCTGAAATTTCGTTGTTTATAACGTCCTGAATTTGCATTGCATTTCATGTCCCGAATTTTCGTAGTTTTTCGTGTACTGAAATTTCTCAGCTTTATGCATGCGGAATTTTCTTCGCTTTTCTGCTGCTGAACTTTTGTCCCTTTTTGTGTTCTGAAATTTAGTTGTTTTTCATGCCTTGAAATTTCGTCACTTTCCATGTCCTGAAATATCGTCGCTTTGTGTCCTGAAATTTTGTCGCATTTCATGTCCTGAAATGTCATCGCTTTTCATGTGCTGAAATGTCATCGCTTTTCATGTGCTGAAATGTCATCGCTTTTCCTGTCCTGAAATGTCGTCGCTTTTCACATCATGAAATTTTGTAGCTTTTTGCGGCCTGAAAATGTGTCTATTTTCCGTCCTGAATTTTCGTTGCATTTCATGTCCTGAATATTCATAGTTTTTCATTTACTGAAATTTCTCAGCTTTATGCATGCTGAATTTTCTTCACTTTTTCCCTGCTGAACTTTTGTCCCTTTTTGTGCCATGAAATTTCGTCATTTTTCGTGTCCTGAAATTTTGTCGATTTTCGTGTTCTTAAATTTTGTCGCTTTTCATGTCATGAAATGTCATCGCTTCTCGCGTCCTGAAATGTGCCTATTTTCCATCCTGAATTTTTGTGACATTTCACGTCCTAATTCTTAGTCACTTATTGCATCCTTAAATTTCGTCACTTTAAGTGTGCTGAAATTTCGTCGCTTTTCGTGTCCTGAAATTTCATCGCTTTTCGTGTCCTGAAATGTCGTCGCTTTTCGCGTCACGCAATTTTGTAGCTTTTCTGTCCTGAAAATGTGTCTATTTTCCATCCTGAATTTTCGTTGCATTTCATGTCCTGAATTTTCATCGTTATTCGTGTACCGAAATTTCTCAGCTTTACGCATGCTAAATTTTCTTCGCTTTTTCCCTGCTGAACTTTTTTCCCTTTTTTTGTTCTGAAATTTAGTCACTTTTCGTGCCCTGAAATTTCGTCGCTTTTTCTGCCCTGTAATTTCGTCACTTTCCTTGTCCTGAAATTTTCATCCCTTTTTGTGTCCTGAAATTTCGTCGCTTTACATGCCCTGAAATTTAGTCACTTTTTGTGTCCCGAAATTTCGTCGCTTTTCGTGTCCTGAAATGTCATTGCTTTTTGCATCCTGAAATGTGTCTATTTTCCGTCCTGAATTTTTGTCACATTTCACTTCCTGATTTTTAGTCCCTTATTGCGTCCTCAATGTTCGTCGCTTTTTGCTTCCTGAAGGTCCGTCGCTTTGTGCGTGCTGAATTTTCATCGCATTTCACATGCCGCATTTTCGTCACTTTTAATGTGCTTT
Source organism: Raja brachyura (assembly GCA_963514005.1). The sequence continues at coordinate 102,585,949 of OY740786.1, forward strand.
AGTCACTTTACGCATGCTGAATTTTCATTGCTTTTCACGTCCTGAAGATTTGTCGCTTTTCGCAAGCTGAATTTTTGTCGCTTTTCATGTCCTGAATTTTCGTCATTTTTCGTGTACTGAAATTTCTCAGCTTTACGCATGCTGAATTTTCTTCGCTTTTTGCCTGCTGAATTTTCATCCCTTTTTGTGTTCTGAAATTTCATTGCTTTTTGTGCCCTGAAATTTCGTCGCTTTTCATGCCCTGAAATTTGCTGCTGTTTGCATCCTGAATTTAAGTCGCCTTTGGCGTTTTGAATTTTTGTCGCTTTTCATGTGCTGAAATTTTGTCGCTTTTCGTCTCCTGAAATGTCATCGCTTTTCGCATCCTGAAATGTGTCTATTTTCCATCCTGAATTTTTGTCACATTTCACGTCCTGATTTTTAGTCCCTTATTGCATCCTGAATGTTCGTCGCTTTTCGCTTCCTGAAGGTCCATCGCTTTGTGCGTGCTGAATTTTCATTGCATTTCACATGCCGCATTTTCGTCACTTTTTATGTGCTTAATTTTAGTCACTTTACGCGTGCTGAATTTTCATCGCTTTTCACGTCCTGAAGATTTGTCGCTATTCGCAAGCTGAATTTTTGGCGCTTTTCATGTCCTGAACTTTCATCATTTTTCGCGTACTGAAATTTCCCAGCTTTACGCATGCTGAATTTTCTTCGCTTTTTGCTTGCTGAATTTTCATCCCTTTTTGTGTTCTGAAATTTCATCGCTTTTTGTGCCCTGAAATTTTGTCACTTTTCGTGCCCTGAAATTTTGTTGCTTTTCACTTCCGGTGGCGTCAATGGTGGGCTGAGAGACGCTGTTGTTTCGCTTTGCTCCCGAAGACTGCTTTAATGAGCTAAAATATGAGTTGGAAGACGGAGTAGTTATAAAAATAACTACCGGAGCTGTTATTTAATTGTGTGTTATCAGAAGTTCTGCTGATAACAGAGAATAACGGCAGTTTTAAATGAAAAAGACTAAAACTCGCCAGAAGCCTTCGAAAGCTGCTACAAGATCTGCACGAACTTATGTGAAAAAACCTGGAAAGACTCCTCAATCCCCGCAAGCATCAGCTGGAAGTTCAGATGAAGAAACTGACTTTCAAAACCCTTTTACAGAAATTACTTCAATGGAGGAACAACTGGTAAAGTCAGTAACAGCTTTAGTCACTGAAAACATCTCCAAAGAGATACGAGAGGGGAATGTCGCGCTGGAAAAAAAGCCTTTCCAAAAGCCTCTCCGAAAAAATTAAAGAAGGTAATGATGAGCTGATGGGGAAAATGGACGACTTAACCAAACGTGTGGTCGAGATTGAGGAGGCCTTAAACAATAAAATTAAGCAGGTTGATAAGAACTGTAATAAAAAGCTGGACGCGATGTCAAAGTCTACTGAAGCCGCTATAGAAGGAATGGATAATTCGTTAACTGAGATGGCTAAGGAGATAAAGAGACTAAAAAAGGACCAAGAAAGTACTGGGAGGGAGCTTGCTAAAATGAAGTATAAATGTATGGACCTGGAAGCAAGATCGAGGAGGCAGAACCTGAGGATAGTAGGTGTAAAAGAAGGAAAGGAGAGTGGACAGAACTTTCAGGAGTTTGCTGCCAACTTACTCAAACAAGCTGCCTGAAGCCCCGAGAATAGATATGATTCACCGGGTCCGACGTCAGGCTCAAGCAAGCTCTAATGCCCCCCAAGACAGATTATCCTGAAATTCTATGTTATTTCAACCCTGGAAGGAATTATGAAAAAGATTCCATATGGAGTGAATTTGATGTTTGGAGAAGATAAACTAAGATTCTTCCGTGATTTTTCAGCTGAAGTCATGGAAAAGAGGAACAAGTTTACAAACACGAGAAGGCTACTGAAGGAGGTCGAGGGAATAAGGTATGGGATAGTATATCCCGCGAAATTGAGAATTACTTATAACTCTGTCGAACATGCATTCACAGATCCAGAAGAGGCATTTAAATATGCACAAAGTATCACACAGGAGGGCTACTGATAATTCGGAGTTGGTCTCCCATAATAACATAGAAGAATTGTGTTTCCCTTTTTTAACATACAAAAAAGACTGCTCTGGTTCATCATGGCGAATTTTCATCGAAGGGCTGAATAGACATCTTATCTTTGGAATGTTAATTCAAGGTCGGATTTTAGATTCTAGATTAGAAAGTTTTGTCATTTTTGACGTCCTGAATTTTCGTTGCATTTCATGTCCTGAATTTTCGTAGTTTTACGTGTACTGAAATTTCTCAGCTTTACGCATGCAGAATTTTCTTTGCTTTTTGCCTGCTGAACTTTCGTCCCGTTTTGTGTTCTGAAATTTAGTCGCTTTTCGTGCCCTGAAATTTCGTCGCTCTTTGTGCCCGAAATTTCGTCACTTTCCGTGTCCTGAAATGTCATCGCTTTTCGTGTCCTAAAATGTCGTCGCTTTTCGTGTTCTGAAATGTCATCGCTTTTCGCGTCCTGAAATGTGTCCATTTTCCGTTCTGAATTTTTTTCACATTTCACACCCTGATTTTTAGTCAGTTATTGCATCCATAAATTTCGTCACTTTCCGTGTCCTGAAATTTCGTCACTTTTCGTGTCCTGAAATGTCATCGCTTTTCGTCTCCTGAAATGTCGTCGCTTTTCGTGTCCTGAAATGTCGTCGCTTTTCACGTCATGAAATTTTGTAGCTTTTTGTGTCCTGAAAATGTGTTTATTTTACGTCCTGAATTTTCGTTGCATTTCATGTCCTGAATTTTCGTTGTTTTTCGTGTGCTGAAATTTCTCAGATTTATGCATGCTGAATATTCTTCTCTTTTTCACTGCTGAACTTTTGTCCCTTTTTGTGTTCTGAAATATAGTCGCTTTGCGTACCCTGAAATTTCGTCACTTTCCGTGTCCTGAAATGTCATAGTTTTTCATGTCCTGAAATGTTGTCTCTTTTCGTGTCCTGAAAAGTCATCGCTTCTGGCGTCCTGAAATGTGTCTATTGTCCGTCCTGAATTTTTGTCACATTTCACGTCCTGATTTTTAGTCACTTATTGCATCCTGAATTTTAGACATTTTCGCTTCCTGAAGGTCCTTCGCATTGAGCGTGCTAAATTTTCATCGCATTTCACATGCCGCATTTTCGTAACTTTTTATGTGCTGAATTTTCGTCATTTTACGCGTGCTGATTTTCATCGTTTTCATGTCCTGAATTTTCGGCATTTTTCGTGTACTTAAATTTCTCAGCTTTATGCATGCTGAATTTTCTTTGCTTTTTGCCTGCTGAACTTTCGACCCTTTTTGTGTTCTGAAATTTAGTCGCTTTTCGTGCCCTGAAATTTAGTCACCCTTTGTGCCCTGAAATTTCGTCACTTTCCGTGTCCAGAAATGTCGTCGCTTCTCGCGTCCTGAAATTTGTCTATTTTCCGTCCTGAATTTTTGTCACATTTCACGTCCTGATTTTTAGTCACTTATTGCGTCCTGAATTTTAGTCAATTTCGATTCCTGAAGGTTCGTCGCATTGAGCGTGCTGAATTTTCATCGCATTTCACATGCCGCATTTTTGTCACTTTTATGTGCTGAATTTTCGTCATTTTATGCGTGCTGAATTTTCATCGTTTTCACGTCCTGAATTTTCGTCATTT